>CM072979.1:2826480-4076480 GCA_037013635.1 Plagiodera versicolora | reverse complement strand
GTTAGCTGCGATCAAGAGATATGATCTCACTGACTCCAAACTGATGTATCAGAGAGTCTGCAGTAGACATTTTTTTTGACCAGAATATTACAAGAAGAACAGCATCAATTGAATAATCTAAATCAGCATCAGTATCCAATGTGAAAGGATCTAGATTATTAATTAATCCCAACTTCATTTAATATCGAAAACGAATGCTGTGACAAGAATCAGAGATAAGTTACAATAAGTTATAGCTCATCTCTGCAAGAATGAACTGAATGAATAGTTCCAAGCATACTTTTCACCAACGTCTCTGCTATTCAACATCAATGTCTTCAAATATTCCCTCTCCATCTGAATACCGTTTTGAATCACCAAAAAACTCCGAAAATAAATAAAATTCACTGTTTACTAGCCAAGGTATCGCATTGTGTGCCCCAAGCCGCCACATTGGATGTCACGTGGTTTGGATTGCCTAATATAAGAAAACGAATATTTTTGTTGTTTCTAAATCCTTAACATAACCACACAACAGCAGTGATACCAATGTGATGACTGTCAGTAATACCAATAGATATCACCACGTATTTAATTCTGTGGTGGTTCTCAGCGTCAAAACTACATCGGCGCGATTGTCAGAAAGTTTTTAACGGGTAATTTCTGGCAAAATTACGGACATCCGACATAAAAATGCGAACGTCCAGCCGAAGCGGCAGGACTGATGTCATTTTAACATTTTGCCGATGTCAGTATGCCGCTGCCGATGATTTTCCGCTGTTAACGGCAACGGCCCGTCTGTTTACCGCTCATTCATGTTTGCTGGGTAATCTGTTGTATAGAAATAAAATGGAATGAATACTTCGATCATCAAATATTTTTTGCAAAGTGATATCTTGTATAATCCAATACTTTTCATCTTCTGGAAAAAAAAGAAATTAATAAAGAAAAATACCGGTAATTATTATTATCTATACATATAAAAAGAAGACGAATCTCATTATTTTCAACAGCATTGATTTCTATATCATGATATAGTCTCTTTTTGACTTGTTGAAAATAGCGAATTAGAGATTCGTAGTTTTTTCATCGTAAACGGAAATATATCACAGTGCAACACGAAAAAAAATAACCATATTCGGACACCACTACGTGATAAAACACTAAAAAAAGACCCGTGCCCCCCATTTTTTTCCAAAGTCATGCACCTTTTTTTATGGGCCGCCAAAGATTTGGGGCCTCGGTATCATTTTCGCAAAAAAGTGATCATTTTCTCAGGCTCATATCTTGCAAACCGTTCAGAATTTCGATTTACTCTCTGAGGCAAAGTTGTAGCTCTTGTCATAAAAAACAAAAATTGCGAACATACCGGGTGTTTCACAGTGGATGGAACATTAGACGTATCTGGAGAACAGAAAGACAGATCATTTCGAAAATTTGTGAGCGTGGATAATCAAACTTGCTCTATCCGTCTAAAATATTTTCATCAATACAGTATTGCCGCTTGTATAAGAAAGTAGTAGCTACTTTGTTATTTCAAATGAAACGCCTCGTATATTATATAATTTCTGGAATCCTCATGAGATTCCTCACAACTTTCTTACATAATTCACTATGCTTATCTGTGACGATTTCCGAGATAAAACTTTTTTGTGCAAAACCTGACCATTGAAAAATATCAACAACTTTGCCTCAGAGAGTAAATCGAAATTCTGAACGGTTTGCAAGATATGAGCCTGAAAGAATGATCACTTTTTTGCGAAAATGATACCGAGGCCCCAAATCTTTGGCGGCCCATAAAAAAAAGTGCATGACTTTTATCACGTAGTGGTGTCCGTCGATGGTTATTTTGCCATGACTTAAAAAATTACACACAGTGTATTCAACCATGGAACAATACTTTTGGGATATATTGTACCTACACTTTTCTACTGAAGTAACCTACATTGGTTCATCAGTCATTACTATTCTGAAATCGAAATATTTTTATCACACCTTCATAGTCTTTCTTCTATCAGGCAATAACATTCCTCTGGATTTCTTTATTCTCTGGATTGCCTTTATTATCAGTTTTCATCTCGAGAAATGGGACACGTGGAATCTTAGCTGCCTTCTTGGGACCTTTAGTGAAACCCTTATTCGTGACAGGTATCGGATTTGGAATTTTAGGAATGTCCCATGGGTTAGGAGGTAATCGTTATTTATTGAAAATAAATCACAATTTTTTTTAATGACTATATTCGATATTTCCAGGGGTGATCAAAAATATGTGTGAATGGAAATTCGCTGTGATAGTCGGCAATTTTTCATATTGCATTTATATGTTCCAGTTACCAGTTGTATACAGTAATGCAATATTTGAGTATCATCTACTCAACATAGGATATTTGGATATCGTGAGTATACCAAAGAAACAGTATATATTACACTTTCATTGTAGAAGTGAATATTGAAAGTGGTTGCTTTGAATAAATGTAAACGATATGATTCAATACAGGATCATTTCGACTATTAACCCTTTGCGGCTGGAATTAATTTCGTTCCGATATTCAATAATTTTTTGAATTATTGAAGAAAATTTGTTTGTATGAGAAAACTGCAAAGAAATTATTTTCAAACATCTATTGAAATTTTTGAAATATGGTCACCTGGTGAAGTCACTTGAAACGTAACACAAAATTTCAATAAAATACTAGTTCTGAAAATTTATCAAAAAATAGAAACTTTGAACAGTGGAAAAGTAATATTTTGTATAAAACACGACTTTATTTTCTATGATAAGCACATGAGAAAGGCATAAGCCCACATTACATGTAGAGCATGTCCATAGCGTTCTTCGAGGATTTTTTGCGATACTGCAATGTGCGCATCGAAGAGAAGTGGTCCTTTCTGGCATATGAGCGCATTTATCGCATCGTTTTTTTTTTGCGGAACATATATTTTGAATGTATTAGGCTTTGGAAAAGAATCGCGACCACGTGACGGTGTTACGGGATCTGGATACTAGTTTCAGCCTCATTTCTTTGAGTGTCGTATTTGGCGACTTTTCTTGGAACAGTATGAAAGTATTCACGACGCAAGTATCTTCTATAAAGTACCAAGAAATCCGATGCCACCATTTCTTCGATTTGCGATCTATTTCGTTTGTCTTATACATGTCAAAAAGGTCAACGAAGCCCATATGTCGAATATAATCTTTCATCAATATGGGACAATTCACCTATTCAATTTCTCCGTTCTTCCGTCTTATGTTGATAGATTGATGAAAATTACTGATGAAATGAACAGTTTTCTTGTCCATCTATTTGAGGTTAACCAAACCTAATGGACTAATGTCCCAATACGGTAATCATAATCACATCTTCTCAATTCTCTGTCTTAATTCAAGGAGGGAATAAATTTGTGCGTTCTTTTTGCGGTTCCACAAGCATAAATTCTATCTTTCAGCAAATCAGTCTACAATGCTACCGAGTTCAGTATGTTGATAGCAAAAAAATTTTCACTTCTCACAAGATGATCAATCAACTCATCCGGAAAAAGATGCAAAAATATGTCTATCGGTGTGTCAACATCTTGTGGAATAACTGGTCCCACATCTTTCATAAAAGGGTTCACGTTTGTGCAATTGAGGATCTTGTGTCCATGTGACTTTATAATCCGTGGAATTTCATCGTCACTATCCCAGAAGATATCATGTTGTGGGTTAGGAACAGAATCGATCAAGAATCCGACCAGGTCAATATTTTGTTGAAAATTTTCGTCGAAGTCTTCGCCATTGGCGTCGAAATCACTTGCGTTAGACTCGTTATCTGAAGGTCTCCAACATCCATATCATCCAGAAACTTTTGGAATTCTTCAGGGTCCATTTTCCCTAAATCAGCGTAAGAATAAAAATTGTCTGAAAGAAAATAACTATTCTAAATGGGCAATAGTTGAATTATAAAAGTTTGTGTATGTATCCAAGTAGGTTTACTATGAAACCATCGGCTTTATTCTTTATGGTAAGTTTGGTGATCCAAAAATTATATTCTTCAATTGGTATTGGTGGGACTGGGATCACTATCGTTAAAGAAAAACTATTGTTTCTTTGCCATCGGCTTTATTTTCACTACTGCAACTTCTTTTCAAAATATAACCTATTCCACTTCGTGATATGATGAATTTTAAGTATAATACTAACCAATTTTGTATGCACTTACTTGCCATATTGAATAATTTGACACTAACTGCACTCAAAAACACGTTTAACACACTCAAGTAAACTTGTCTGGCGCGAGGGAACTTAATAGTGCACAGAAAACATCGATGAGTGAAATAGGTCGTAGCAATAATTTTTATATATATATATATATATATATATATATATGGTATATATATGGTATATATATATATATATATAGGACAAAATATATATGGTGGCATTTAGGCATAGCCAGTAGTCCGGAAGGGAAGTAAAATTCCTTCGATATTTTTTTGAATACAAAATATCAATCAAAAATATGACTCGAAAATGACTGATGCAAATTTTATTGAAATCAATCCGCCCAATATCCTGAATATTCGAGAATGAATGCATGTTTCTTAGAATGTATAGCTGAAGGAGGAAATATGAACATTGAACCGTTTACGTTGAATTTAGCCCATTCATCTTCAATTCGAGATGTAAGAGTTTGCGTTTTAATGAATATACATATAGCATACTGATGAGTCATCCTGCTTGAGAGTGATTGAGGGTGTTGAGTTAGTAGTCTACATTGAAATAATAGTAATTATTTGGTGAATGATATCTAGTTCCTTGTCAAGAATGGAGTTGGGCCAATTTCACAATCAACAACCAGTTTCATTTTAAAATGCAAAGGTTTTCAGTCTAATCATCATAATTAAAGATGCTTGAAATTGTAAAAGGCAATAATACTAAATTTATTTCACATTCATTTACAACATTTGAGAAACATTATTGATGCGATTCAAAACATTCTTGAACTTCATTACGAAACAAAACAGCAATCTTTGTTTTCGAAAAAATATTTAGTTACAGTATTTCTTTTCCGGTATGAATACAATATATTTTTCCTGAATTCTGTTTCACACTTTGGCTCATCCATAGTTTCTTATTTGTTATTCGTATCTTCATTCTCTGAAGACGATGAAATTGTTTCTTTATAAATTATTCATTATTTCTAACTATTTCTTCCTCGCTATCTGAACTCAATGAAAGAAGTCGAGTTCTGTTCTCTTGCATGGGTGAAATAATCTCTTAAATCCAATACTGAATTCACTATAAAGTTTTATGATAATTGAACCTAATTCAACCAATGCAATTGGCCAAAAACCGAGCTCAACTTATAAATAATCAATTAAAAGTGCCTGTATAACTACTTTCCGATATCATCATTAGTAAATATCTTGATTCAAGTATAAATGAAGTTGGGCCAGTTTCTTCAATTATTGCACTAACTCTGAATACTTATGTGTTAAGAATTATCGTAGCTTTTCGGATCATGAGCAACCTCAAATTCTTCACCATAAAAACCGTAAAAAAAAATAAAAATGAAGTTAATCCACGATTCATATGGACATGAAGTAGAAAAAAATGGTTACTGTGTCAATGATAAGGCTTCATTAGTCAATTTAATCAATGTCTGTCAAGAACTGACTGTACGTTTTAGTACCCAAGTCATAATATTACGTTAACTAAGCCTCAGTTATTGAAATACGAATCATAGCTCTGATCAAATAGAAATCGAGAAATTTATACACTTTCATTCAAATTGAAATAATTCATTGATAACAACACTACGCTTTGATATTTTTTCAAAATCTAAAAATCAATAGAGAAGGCAAAACAAGCTTGCATTCCACTGCTAAAAGTATCACAGTATACAAAAGTATTAGTAATGCTCTGTATTTTTTAGAGTAATTGCTGGTGAAAAGTCCGATATTGAATAATGAAACTTTTCATGCAGGATAGACCAATAGATATGTGGATATCTGCAAACGTTATTTTGGAAGGAAACATTTTAATTTATCTAATTGTTAAATTCAACAATAGGACAATTCACAATTCAAGGTATACCTGGATATATCCAGATTTGAATTAATATATAGGATGTGCTATTACGCATTGCGTGAATACAGGCATGTAGCTCATTTTTTTTTTTAGACGGGCCAAAATAGAAAATTGCTGCCCGCGCTCTCCATATCGTATGTAATTTTTAGTTTGGCTGCGCTCTAAACTTGTCACTCGTTGTATGTCCCCCCTAAATTCGGGGCTGCTAACCTTTTATTTTTTCGAAATTATGTAATCCTATCAATGGCAAACCCTGTTCGAGGAACTATCTATCTGATGAAATTGTTATTCTCCAATTATCTAATGATATGATTTTTATTTTCAGATTTTCGACTACATTATTTCTGTTCCAATAATATTCGCAATCGGAATTTTGATGACTCTATTCGTAGAAGAACCAGGAATAACCTTGCAGAAAAAGTTGTTACCACAAGTGAGAGGATCCAATATGAAGAAAAAGACTTGATCAGAATCAACACAAGGGGGAATATGTGGAGCTTGTTAAGTTTTCGAAAAATAAAATTTGTTATATTTCAAGATGTCGTGTAACGTGTGACCAACAACTCGACTACAACGTTTATTATGACGAAAAATCGTTCCTTCATTTCATTTTTTTCAACTGTGGTTGCCAAGTTACTATTGCTTGATTCGTCGATATATTTGCAGCAGGAGATGTTGGAGTGATGAGACATGCAATTGTTGGTACATTTAACGAAAATTGTATAATAGTATCTACGTTCTGGAAAATATTGTTCGTGATAGAGTATTTGGAAAGAACATATTAACTGAACTGTGTACTTTCCATTTTCTTGCATAATTTTTTAATTCTATTTGCACCGGGTAGCCTGCCAAGAATGGTGAGAGCTGTTTCTCGGATATCATTCGTCGTGAAGACATGCTGTGAAAAATTTCATGGTGGCAAGAGAAAACCCTGGATATTATCTTCATGTTTGCAGAACGGCCGCCAGGGGGCTCCTCATCTGAAATCATCATCATTTTTCACCGAAATATACCTATTCAATGTATACATCTTGAAGTTGACCATTATTGTAGTAACTTTTGTCATGACGTATTGAATTGAAGTGGTGAGGGTGTTTCAACAAATTTTGTCTCGCTAAAAAGAACATTGATAAATTACATATCATTTGTGATGTATTTGATTTCGAATGATACCCCTAAAGGCATCTTTCAATATGATTGAAAAATCGATTTCTGAGAAATCGAATGCAACTCTACGAATTTTTTTTTCATGAAAATGTAGTGAAACTATACCACAATGAAAATTTTTATATTCTAGGCTTTTATTTTGCTTTTGTAAGCTTGAGTGGTCCTATTGAATGGCCAGCTAACTCTCCAGACTTTTTTCTGTTGGGACACCTAGAATCTGTGATTTTTTTCCACCAACGAAATCGAAAACAGACTTTACTATTGTGTGGGAAATAATAGTGGTCATTTTGAACAGTTCATCGAATAAAGGATGAAAATATCCAATCTATCTATTTGAATCCCTTCTTTGAAATAAATCGATAGTGACTTCATGAAATGTAGCAATATTTACTACCAGTAAGTACTTTTCGAGAACTTCAATTTGAGCAATCACAAAGGGGGGTTTGTCATTTGAGATTATTCACGTGGGATAGCTGGGGGTAGAAAGGAAAGTGGGGGAAGTTCATTTATTACATAGATTTGGATCCCCCTATATATTGAAGAAACGGTTCGAAGGATTTTTTATCTCTGAGCGTTGGTGAGTTATGCCCATTGATAATTTTCAAATTGTCACATTTCAAATTTTCTCTTGTCTATAAAGTACATAAAGACTTACGCTGCAAACTTCGAAAAAATAATAACATATTCGGATTCGTGTACCGGGCAAAACAGAAATATTAAAACGTCTTAAGTTTATTGAAACTTGTTCAAGGCACGGAAATCAAAGCTGAATCAATTGACATGACATTTTTGGTAAGTACACAGCTATTTGACCAATTATTAATTCATGTGCGAAAAAAATCGAAACATTTTTTCACCAGACGATTGGTACCATATAATCAAAACATGTAAAAAGAAAGCGCCAGCTCATCTAATCCAAATAACTCACCAAGATTTTTTGTCAACAAAACCTTTACAACAGTTTATCATTAACAGAGAAGTAACCGTCACAGGAAGCCCTGTGACGGTTACTTCTAGCTTAAAATACGCTGGATACAGTTAGAAAAGGTCCAAAGCCTATCTCATACAATTCAAGTGTGACTATAATGAGGATACAGAATTTGAAGCCATTAATATAAAAAAATCTTTAGTGGTTAGAGCGCAAAATTTGAAAAATAAATGCCTTTTTTCATGTACGGAATTGAGGGCGATTGGCGTAATTGAAGTAGTTTCAGAATACATGAGAGGTGTGAATTTTTGAATCAACACAAAAACCATAGCAAAAAATTAATAGAAGCTTCAATTTAGTGATGTTCGAAATTCGCAATGGAGATCTGTCTCATCTCAAGAGATACGGGAAGGAGAGAAAGCAGAATTATCAGTTGTTAAAAAGTGGTGGTTTTAGTGAAAAAAAGTCATAATCCAACTCAACACAATATAATTTGTTCAGAATTTGTATCTCCTATATATCATTTTCATATTTTTTGCCACTTATAAGGACAAAAAACGGAAGAACAAAGGAAACGATTCTTTATTACGATAATTCCAAGGAAAGTACTAATTATACTGCATCATCCGAATTCGATCATTTCGATCAGAGATTCAATAATATCATTTGAAGGATTTGTTTACGAAATATTATAAACAAACAATACGAAAAAATATTATTTTCATTCGTTCCGCTTTGCAGATCATTCACGAATTGAATGCTTTTCCCATCGGTCATAAATTTTACGAGTGCTTCTCATTATACCAGAGTTGGATAAAGAGGCTGGAGCCACGAAAAATGAAGATTTTGAAAATTTGGAGTCAATACAAGGAATCAGATGTTACAATTCATTATTGATTCTGTTTTTTCCTAAGAAACAGAGTTATTCTTTATATTATGTTGAGAAGACATATTGGATGGAACAGGTGAATTCATGAATTTAATAATACGATGACATAATAATTGAAAAAATAGTGACTAATATACAATATATTTTGAATTCGCACTGAGAATATCGAGAATAAATAATCCTTAATGCTCATTCCGAATATCTTAATAGATTCTGAAAAATCGAAAATACGGTGTTTCATGAGGACTCCAAAGAATTTGTTGAATTTCTGTTGGTCCAGACCAGGATTTTTTCTATGATTGGGTAGAAGCCAGAGAACATATAGTCTGGGTTGATACTTGAAAAAAAACATTCATTTTTACCCCTGTTTTTCGACCTTCGACGAAATTTTTAAAAATACTTCAAAATCCTTAGTTCCTGCGATAAAGAGATGTATGAAGAAGATTCTCACAAAATTTCAAAGGAATCGGTCAGATAGAACTTGAGATATCGTGTCAACCACCTCAACATAAGTAGTTTTGAGAAAAACGCGTTTGAAGTTTGAGAAAGATTTCCAGTTTCGTGTCTACTGGTAGTCAGGTCTGCCATTCATTGTGTGATCACTCCGTTCGGCCGGTTTAAGTGCCGCGTCACAAAATCCACTGTATCTCTCAAAATAATTCGAATTTTGAGAAATCCTTTTGAGAGCATATTTTTGAAAGTCTAAGCTTTGGAAAAATGCAAAAAAAATTGTTTTTTCAATTTTCTAGACCAGAATACCCGCTTAATAGTGCGCGAGTATCTATGGAACAGATTTCCTGCTCCCTACCAGACTTCTTCGTCTTTATTCGCTGTGTTTAAGCGGTGGCGGAGATGCTAGCACTCGTTCACAAGTTGTGTCTAGGGAAGAAGATCGCCAGCAAATCTTCTTACGGGATTGGCTCTTCAGAATCACAGTCCACCGAAAAAGAATTGAGTTAGTACGAACTTGGCAACTTGGTTAATGCTCTGGCTTCAGATCAGATAAATCATTAACAAATAAAAAAATAAGGCGACGATATATTTAAAACAAGATTATATGAAATTATGTAAGCAATAGACCATTCCAGGTCACCTGATTTTGACAGTTCCGCCATATTGCTTGTGGGGCACACAAAGAATCGATCTCCATTTATTTAACATTGATGGTTCTGACCTGTTGTGCTGAATTTGGTGATTATAAAGTTTTTTCTTGTGTTTTCCGAGTGATTTTGTTGAAAATGAATCGCAGTGATTATTATCTTCCGCTTGAGAAAGAAATTAGAGTGCGATATGAACAAAAGTTGGGTTTTATTAACAATATAGACCCGTACGCTTTAGTGCCAGCAGAAATGACCAAAGACTTGAGTTTTCTGCCCAGTGTAGGCCAAATAGACTTATTTAATTACAAGTCATAGTTTTTATAGCGGGGAGCAGATGAAGGCTTACAAGTATTTGCTAGCCTATAAGTATTATGAGGCTGGATTTGTTTTGGAAGTTTTAGCAAAGAAAATTGATACACATTTTGTTGTTGTTGCCAAGGTAGATTATATACCTGAATATTATCGAAAACTTGTTTGATAGATGGAAGTTATAGTAATATTCATAAGTTTTGCCTTGTTTATTGAAAACAAGAAGAGATAAAACAAAAATGTACACTTTACTTCTGAGACTATTCATTACTAAATAAATAAATTATTCCATCCTGACTTTTAATACTTTGATATCCCATGTTCACTGAGGGTACCCAATCAGGATTGTTTTCATCTTCTGAGCTCAGCTGGCACCACTAAAATCAAAAAATATATATATATATATATATATATATATATATATATATATATACACGAATTACCAACAGAAAAAAAATACTCTTATTAGTTCACCTATTTTAAAAAGACAACTTACATACCTGTTACAAAGTGTTTTTCACATATTCTTGCATTGTTTACAAACGTTTCATTCAACTCTCCACGTTTTAGTGCTCGAATCCATGCCATACGACATTCTTGTGATAATGCATCTAAATTTTCTCCACGCCCTTTGTACGCCCTAGGAATTCGAAAAAGACGAAGTTTATCCCTTTCCCTCCTTTAAGAACACCCAACAACTGCACAAAAAGCTGGCATTTTTAAGAAAAACCAATTCATTTTGACCTGTGATTACGTTGTTTCTAATGGGGTTATAGATTAGTGTGCCCCACAAGCAATATGGCCGCCTGTCGATGACGTCAACCTGGAATGGTCTATAGGGTGGCTAGCTCGGAAAATATGTATGTAGAAGCAATCGGTTTCAACTCAAAAGATGATGCAAGATAAAATTAAGACTGACTTACCAGTTGCAGACCCAACCGCTTGCTAAGAAGACTCAAATTCAAGAGAGACCGCTCGAAAATATCGACATGGGAAGGATGTTGATAAGTTCTTCAATGAAATAAATTACAGATGAAACGAAATTTTCGTAACAATGCAAAGAGGCTGATCTCAATATCTTTCGACAAGACAAATCGAGTACCTACTACAGAAAAGTCAAAAGTGAGCTGGACATACAGTGCGTTTATAAAGTGTGGAAACGCTCCATTATCTTACGATATAATTATTTTCAGAGGTAAAGCTTGGACAGGTCGATTTTGTATTTCAGTCTTCCATCTTTTTTTACAAAAAAATAATTTTTTCCCCACCACCTTACACGATATGACGTCATCGATATTTTTTTAAATTGAAAGGGTATATTTTTATATCAAAAATTGAAAGCCCATATTTTTCTGAGTTCAACCATACCACATACGTCATATCTTACACTTCAAGTTACAGTATACTGAGTATAAAAGAAACCAGTGTTCATGTTTCTCAACATTTATTTAATTATTTATTTGCAATGAAAATATCATAAAAAGTAGTGAAAATAAACAAATAACAAATCTACAGCAAATGCTCGAACTGAGCTCCTTGGGTTAGTTGACAATATCCAAGACGTCTGGTGAATTCTTGGGTTACGTTTGACAACATATCTGGTGTAATTCGTTGAATTTCAGTTCGAATTCTCTCTTTAAGGTCTTCCAAACTGGGGGGTCGGTTTATGTACACTTTACTTTTCAAGTAACCCCAGAGGAAGAAGTCCATGGGAGTTAAATCTGGGGACCTAGCAGGCCATTCAATTTTTGATATAAAAATATACCCTTTCAATTCAAAGAAAATATCGATGACGTCATATCTTGTAAGGTGGTGGGAGAAAAAATTATTTTTTTGTAAAAAGAGATGGAAGACTGAAATACAAAATCGACCTGTCCGAGCTTTACCTCTGAAAATAATTATATCGTAAGATAATGGAGCGTTTCCACACTTTATGAACGCACTGTATGGGATCAAGTGTGATCGTGGATAACCAAAATTATAGGCGACGGAAAAATAAGAACATTTGGTACACCCAGATGGAATGAGGAATGCAGTTGTTACTTCTAAAATGTCCGTGGATTGAATACCAAAGCAAATGACTTTGACGCAGCTGTGAGTTTATGCGAGTATGACTTTATCGGCATAGTCGAAACTTGGTTATCGGAAAGTGTTTCCAGTTCTGAGCTGTTTCTGGATACAATGTTTTCCGATGTGATAGAGATTTTGTTGAAATGGGTTTAAGTCGTGGTGGTGGATGCTGTTGACAAGCGCGGGTTACATACAGTGCTTCTCAAAAGTCCCCTCCCCCCCTCTTATCTTTGGAACGATTATACATAAACAAGTGAAATTTGGAAACTGAATATTAAAGGTTGTAAACTGCCCTACTAGGGATGATAGATGACGAAATCGTCAAAGATGACGTCACAAGGCCATTGTGACCAATAATTTCAAATGGAACCCTACGGCAAGCGACACCTCTTCTAAAACGTATCGAAAAAACCTATTCAATGATACTAATTTTTTTTGTGTTTTTATTAACCCAGATTGTTACTGCTCAATCCAACGTTATTATGCTAGGTGATTTCAATATCACAAATTACATTTATAATAATGATAGCGATCCACACACTCGTATAGTCAATGGTTTTTTGGGCTATACAGGTTTCATCCAATCGAACACAATTCCTAATTCTCTTAGACTTGGTTATGTCCACGATCGTATACATAGGTCTTGCAACTCGTGTGGTGGGGGGTGACCCAAACATCAGGCATTCCAAATCACGTGACATTCAATATGGCGTCAGTAGGCAAATAGCTTTTTGAAGTGTCATAATTCATTTGGTTCGTTGTGAATAAATCTTTTAAACAGCATTATCTCCACAGCTGTGTGAGTTTGTTGTTGATGATAGACTTTTTAAGATGCAGAGTGTGCATTTAAAGGCATTATTGTTGGAAAATCCAGATATTGGTAAAAGGTAAGCTGAAAAATCCAATTTGTTTACACAACAGTTTGTTTCCTCTATGTGAAATGGAATGTTTATTTACAGATATCAAATGAAGCTGAAGTTAGTAAATGATGTAGACCCTTTCACATTGAACATTCAGGAATTAGATAGTTCAATTCATGGAATGGAGAAGTTTCCTTATGACGAATTCTCATCAAATAAGTACTCAACTATTTAGTTTGATATCTCTACTTTCTAGAATGACAATACAAATCATTCAACTCCATTCTATTTTCAAAATAAACCAATTCATAAATTTTGAGGCGGGAAACTGTGACGTACTTAGTGAGTTTAGAGTGAATATAGCTATCGTAAGTTCCATAACCCAATATTATGATACTCGTTAATGGCGGCAATGTTATGTTATGATGTAATCCGGATGATCGCGGACGAAATCTACGAATGCATTTGCGCAATTGCCAGATCTACCTTTCTATTTTCATGAAAATAAATTGAAAGCTGTTCCGAAAATTCAAACACAAAATTATATTGAAATAATTCACTTCAAGAACAAATTCGATTCATTCATTTATTTTCTATTCAGCCATATACCTCGATTATATCATCGCATTCATTGTATTTTCGCATGTTATGTGCTGGTTATATTTCATAAGACATATATGATATTATATCACGAAAGGTAAACAATCCATGATTTGGTATTGCAAAATCCACGACATATTTTACCAAGATATTCTGGTCAGTTTTTCCGAATATTTAGAATAAATTAGAAGCAGGGCAACACTGTACTTCCGCACGCAAAATCTCAATTTGTTCCTGTGTGAACCCGGTTTTTCACTTGGTACGTCATCAGAATGGTGGAGGAGCCAAAACTAGTTTTTCAAAACGAAATTCTGGAGTCAAATTCGATCGCACAAAAAAAAGAAAAAATACGGGTGTAATAATTTTTCATATATTTTATGGAAAAAATAAAATCTCAATATTGGAAACTTCCTCATTCCACCATTCCAAGCATAGATATTGTTTCATATATGTGCTCACCCATAGCTATCACACCAAAGAGCAAATGAGTCGGGCTTTGTTGTGAATGTGGGGACAAAAGTGGTGAATGGTGTCTACATTGTAGTGGGAAAGGTAATTTCTTTTTAGAACTGTATGATCAGATATAATTTCATAGTCAAGTGTTGTTTGTGCTCTTCACAGTAATTTTTAAGCGATCTTGTTATATTTCATATATTAAGTACATCAATATATTTTACATCTGTCTGTATGTCACTATTTTTTTCTATGGGTGGCGAAAAGAAATACAGGGTAATTCTGGAAGTAATATTCCCACAAAACAGAAACATGGACCATGAGTACTAACTTTATACACAGAGCTGGGAACCAGTCGAATATGTATGGCATTTATTCACAAAGTGCTTAACGTGTTATAGTCTTTCCAATATCAATTGCAGAATATAAAAACTCATTCCGAACCCTTGCCGACAATTTTGTTTGATCTGTCTTAGGCGGGGATAGCTTATTTTATGAATTTATTATTTTTATAAACACGTTTAAAATCATATGCGAGAACGTTTTCCTTAAAAGGCAATCGAATCGTTATTACGCCGTTGTTTAGCACTCAATTATTTTCATTCGCCCACGGTGTCCAAAACGCCAAATTTCGATTTATTTAATAAAATTTCTAAATTCACACACCACACAACGCCACTGATATCCAGACTGAACTTCGCGAGGGCTGTCTGTTAAGTAAAAAAGATGATTTATAGCTACCGAGTGTCCATAACCCTTCGACCAATCAAGTGCCATTGCTTGCCTGATTCACTGTTTTCATTGGTCGAAAGGGATGTTGACACATATAACTCGAGTCCACGTTGTCCCTGGTGGCTTCTTTGACTTCGTACGAGTACTAATCATTATTTTCGTTTCCTAATTTTGGCGTGAGTGCCATGCGTTTATATAGGGCATATATTAAATATTGATTACTCCTCGCATAACTGTGTTCTGCAATTGATATTGGAAAGACTATAAGAAGATTGTGTTCATCTCTATTGACTTTTGTTTATTCAGCAATTTTTTTAGGTCAAACATTCTCAGAGAGGGAATGAGAAACCATTGGACGTTTGGTGTATTGTGGCCAAAGATGAAAGTGTATAAACAGCACATTGCACATGTATGGCTGGACACAGTGAAGTTTGCAGTCATGTGGGTGCACTTTTATTCGCAGCTGAAAATGTACAATGTAAATATAATAAAGTTATGAAATGTTTACTGCAGAGTCTCTGATACTTTAGTTTCGATTCAGTAAGATCGTCCCTCTTAATTGCTGCTATCCATAGTGCCCTACGCCTTTCAGACAATTCGTTTTTATCCGTAAGAAACCTGTGGCTTAAAACCGCAGGCACTGAAAAGAATTTTACATCATCCCTGTTGGAAGGGCTAGAAGACCTGTTTTCCACAGACACTTGAACAATAGGTACATCTATCTATACTATTGGGTTATACTATGTGAACTTATTCTTCTTATTGTTACAGACAAGGCAAAAATTAATATTCTACAAAGCATGTGTTGTGAAAATGATGAACACCAAAGAAATGCAGTATGGATTAGAAGATATATCATTTGCCCCTAGACATTCCAAAACGTGAATCTACTTAATAGTTCTTCTTTAAAAAAAACATTGCAGGAAACTGGAATTATTTAAACACTCAACTTCCTGAACTCTGGTTGTCCTTTGAAGAAGAATCATGACTACTAAGGTAAATTCAGTTTGGGAAGACTGTACCTAATTCATGTGAATTATTTTATTCCTGGGTATCATTCAGAATGATATTGGCAAAACAACTTATTGAAATGTAATACAATGTAATGATTTTGTGAAAAACACATTTTCACTGATAAAGATTTATTACCCACTTTTTATAAAAACCACTTGAAATGGGGTTGCTAATATCAACAATATAATTGAGAATATCATGAATTGTAGGTACCAAATGTAATGTGAAAATGTCTTGATATATTCTGAAGTATGAATTCTTTCAATACTTCCTCTGGATGATGCTATGCTTCCTTTCATGATAAATTCACCATTGTCAAATTCAGGAAAGGTGGTCTTACAAGTTTCTTGTGAAAAAAGAATTATATTATTTCAGTCATATGTTAGGGGATGAAAAAAATAAAAATACTATATTGTGAAAGATGTTGTTTTTATTGAGTGGTTAGCTTAGATAACTTTTTTTTAACAACAAACCGTTTTTGCTGTCGCTGATTTTGCTGATACGCAAATTGATGCATCCTCATTCTTATGTAATAAAATATTGAAAATGAAAGTATTTCAGAAGCGTGATCTAGACACGGAAAGGAAAATTTTAATGTATTCAAGACTTCTTCAACTGTTAGAACAAAAACATATTTATGTTGGGCGTGTTTTGAAAAACAAAATTCCACGTGACTAATTAATTCAAAAAAATGAGTATTGGCATGAATTAATCGTCCCCGAGACTTTTCATTAACAAGTTTTGATGCTGAACACGGATTTACAGTAGTGTTTCGTAGGGCATTTTCATATTTTTCACAACTACTAAATTGTCGAAGTACTTGCTTAGTTAGGTAGCCAGTAAGGAGAAAAATTGTTACTGAGAAGCCATGCAAAAAAAGGAAAATACCAACCTTAGGAAATGAATGCTGTAAAGGACAAAAGATTAACAAAACAAGAGATTGTCAAGTGGTGAAAGTTAGTCTCAATGAGAAATGAGTTGAACGTTTTAAAATTAAGTTGCCAAACCTGTGACATAATAAATAACACAGTCGAGGACTGGTGGATGAGAATAATCATGCTCTTGGAGTTCGTCTATCTCCCAATTCTCAAACTCGAATAATTCATCGAGTTTTTCTTTCAGTTTTACGCAAATTTCTGTAGTTCTGGACTTTCTATCCCTGACTGTACAGTTACCATATATTGGAGGCCTAATTACACTATAAACTGATAAAAGTTTGTAGAGTTGTAAGAATGTTGAACAACTTGGGTGGTCGTTGCTGCCCGAGGCTTGACGAATCGTTCCAAAGAATTTATGGAAAAATAAAGGCAAAACGAAATGAGTGTAATAAAAGTTTCTGAAATTACCTCCAAGTTATCCTGATTTATTTTCCCAGTCAAAATGTATTCAAAATTGTATTTCTGTATCAGATATTGACAAAGACCCATGGTAGAATGGAGTGACAAACGTGAACCGTTCGCTGTAGCCAACGTGAGGAACTCGTCATTTGTCACATCTCCCCTCACCATCGCTCGTTCCGTGTTGTTGCTGCAACAACGTGTAATTGCATTTTTTTTCATTTCTCTCACAATACACGTAGTGAGAAAAAATATTTCTTGCCTGGTAATCGTTGGAATCAGGTGTTAATCCTTCATTGGGAGTCTTGCGATTTATTGCGTCAAAGAGATCATTCAAACGCTTGCAGAATTGTACCGTTTCTTCACAACCACTGAAGCCCCCATAATTCTGACTGCGATAAAATTTCAAGCCATCGGCAACGGAGTTGCTGAAAATCTGTACAAAATTAAAAACATGTGATTATTCGGAGTACTTGCCAGTGGATATAAAAATTTGCAGCTTGCCTGTGTTGCTAGCCGGACTCGCATTTTACTCGTGTTATCGGGTGACACGTGACTCTTCAATATTTTCGGACACACCCGCAAATTCCCGTCGAGCCTTGTATCCACGATGAATAAATTTTGAAAATAACGCCACTCGACATAACCTTCGTCTCTGTTGATCTATAATTGAAGTAGTAATTTGATTAATGCTTTCCTTAAATTGTAAATCAACAAAAACTTGTACAGAATGTATATGTATATGAAAAAAATCTAAGTTGTGTACTTCACAAAATGGTATGAGTAACGGAGTAATGTGATTTTCAATTTATTGAAATTATATTCTTCAACTGGTATTGGTGGGACTGGGATCAATATCATTAAAGAAAAACTATTGTTTCTTTGCCAACGTTTCGAATTTTAATAAATTCATCATCAGGGCTCTGTAACAATGGGTATTACGTTAATAGCTTTGAATATAACTAAAAATGAAGTACGAGAATGCCAACAACAATTTTGGAACATATCAAGTGAATCAAAACCCTAACAGAATTAATTTTTTTTATATATATAATAAAAATATAGACTTACCAAAAATCAGTTTTTCCGAGTAAAAATATTAAAATACAACATGGAAACAGACATTTTAGATACATGCTTACAGGACAACAATTCAACATCGAGCACGAGAAAAATGAATACTGAGATTAATTCATAAAATGGCCATGAATCCGTATGGTTCTTGTACATATTAATAGAAAAACGATGGTAGTTAAAAACAACGTAAACTGATATGAATCATTTCGATAACTGACTTATCAGGTTGAAGTAGGCCGTATTCAACCCTTCTATATCTCTTCTGGTATTGACACTGTCTTGTTGATAAATGTGTATCATTTCACTGAAAAGTCTTTTAGACAGAAAAGATTTCTGATCAAGAATGATGGGTCTTTTAAAATCGAAAGTATGTCCATTTTCTCTAGTGTGTTCCACTAAGGCTGTGGGGTTGTTAACATTCAACTTTTTTGCGTCCCTTTCATGTTCTGAGATTCGTTTTTTTAAATATCTTCCTGTTTGACCAACATATCATTTAGTGCAGTTATTACAATTGATCTTGTAAACTACGTTAGACTGTAGATCAGTGGGAGTTTTTACTTTTTGACGTGAAAAAAACCTTTGTCCAATGGTGTTATTATTGGAAAATGCAATTTTTGATTGGCCTTCATTTAAAATCGCTGCAAGTCTTTCAGAAAGATTTCTCACATATGGTATTTTATTGTATTTTGTTATTGGATTGTCTATCTTGTTTGATTGTTTGTCGTCTTTAAGGATTTTATTGGTCAATGATGGTGGGTAATTATTTTTGAGAAGAAATTTTCTAATTTGTTCAATATTTTTATGGTGATATTCGGGATTAGAGATTTTAAGAGCTCTATTTTTCAGATTTCTTATGATATTGATTTTATGTTGAAAATTGTGTTCTGAATGATAATTGAGAAATCTCTCTGAAAAAGTTGGTTTATGATACCAATCTACTTTCAAGACGTTGTTTGGAGTTTTGATGACGTTTGTGTCCAAAAAGGCTAAGGTTTGGTTTTTTTCCTCTTCTAAAGTAAATTTCAGTTTTGGATGAAAACTCTGGAATACATCAAGAATTTCAGATTTATTATCAATAGGAATTGCTGTGAAAATGTCATCCACATATCTTTTGAAAAAGGGGACTGAAAATGATAGTTTGTTTATGCATTGTTTTTGTAGTTGTGACATAACGAGATCGGCGCAAATTGGGGACATACAGTTACCCGTATCTAAGCCATATATTTGTTTATAGAAAACTCCATTGAAATTGAAATAGCTGGAATCAATACAAAATTCAAAAGTTCTGATGAAAGTGTCCAAGGGTAACGTTGTGAATTCCGAAATTTTACTCCAACGTTCTTTAATTATTGTTATTGTGAGGTCAACTGGAATATTGGTTAAGAGAGACATAACATCCAGAGAGATGAGAATAAAATTATCAGGAATTATTTAGCCACGAATAAAATTGGAAAATTCGAAAGAATCATTGACATGGTACTCGTCCTTTTCAAAACCTAGTCGTAATATCTCACTAATCCATTTTGAAAGTTTGTAAATTGGGGAACCTATGAAACTAACAATTGGTCTCAAAGGAATATCGTTTTTATGAATTTTGGGTAAAAAATACATTTTGGGGAACACACCATTTTCAGTTGTTAGATATTTCGCACATTTCTTATCTATATATTTGTTATCTAAGAGTTCTTTCACTAACTTATTGTTCTTGTTCTGTATTTTGATGGTAGGGTCCTTGTTTAACACTTGGTAAGTATTATTATCACTCAACATACTTATAGCTTTACAGTTGAAGAATATAATTTTTGGATCACCAAACTTACCATAAAGAATTATTGAGATTAGTTGAGTTTTTTTAATAATTATTATAACTTGGCCTATTGCCTAATACCAGCTTGACATTGACTTCTGGAAAACCCTGTATATATATAGATTAGATTATATATAATCTCACCCGTAACTTTTTCTTATTGTCAAGACGATTGCGAACATTTTTTATAAGATGAGGTACATCGGAGAAAACAAACACCTTCCTCTCATCATCCAGTGGATGTGTGAACCAGTTTTTGAAATTATCAATCGTCCTGTCAATGCCAAGTGATGCCCCCATTTTCGTGTTTGTTTGGGCACCATCGGATATTATTCCATGAATGTTTGCACCACATTGTTCTAAAAGTATGATTGCCGTCACCATGAGCTTTGCTAATTCTTCTTTTTTGGAGCAAATATTGCAATGGGTTGAGTGAGTTTATCAGCAATTGGTTGAAATAGTAAGACCAGTCCATGTGTTGCAAGATCTTCAACGCTTGTACCAACAGGTCCTTCAAATCCAAAATCTGTCAAACCAGCATATGTCAAATTTTTGGCAGAAACTGTGACCGATTTCCGCAAAATAATTTCGTCACAAACTAATAATCCATGACGTTGCGTTGGCTCCTTGGATTGAAATTTCAACTTGAACAACTCAAAGAACTTTTCATCAAAACCACATTTTGAATCTATGAGCGATACATAATTTCGCACAGTTCTAGAACATGGAAGTGGTAGGATCAGATTTTTTCTCAAGAACTCGTAACAACTTGGAGAACGGATATTCAGTAACATGCACAACATAATCCAATCTTTGCTATAACCTCGACCTCGGTGATCTTTCAGCTTTGCTGCTGAGAGTATTTCATGCAAAGCTGTTTTTTGTGCTTCTGGTAGCTTGAATCCAGCACACCGTTCATCAAGTAGATGCTCCTTAATGGCCACTAATTCATTATGTTTCTTATTTGAATCCTCTCTCAGCAGTTTTATGCGTCTCGTTCGCCGATTTTTCGCTCGCGTCTCATGTTTAATTTTCGATCGCATATCCTTCATCTTTTTTTCATTGATAAGATTCAGAGTTGTGCTGGAAGGTTTCATTTCAGAAAGTTTTTCATAACGAAATTCTTTTTGTCGTAATGTTTTCATGAGTCGTGCACAATGGTCACATCTTTTCTTCATGCCAATTAATAAGCACATCCTTGACCTATTCATGTTCATTACGTCTTTGTATGTAGTTCCAGTCTGAGCAATGCTCACATTTGCATCTCCCAATCATTTACAAATACACAGCACATCAAAATCTCTCAAGACTTTTGGCAGAATTTTCGGATCATTCAATTGTTGTGGAAGACCTTGTACTTCTCGTTTTAAAATCTTTCCATGGACAGCATATGTAATTTTTCCTTCCTCGCTGATAACAATACCTTTAAGAATCACAGAAATATCTTCTCTTATCGTAATCTGAGACACCGATAGGAACTTTTGTTGCATTATTAATGATATGCAAATACTCCAAGTGTATTGGGTAATGAAACTTCACAATCTCTGTTGAAAATTGTGAAGTGAATTTGTGTTTCACTTGCTATGCAAAAATCCATATTGGAATCTTCACTAGCGACATCTAATTCATTTCTTTTGGTCATATCATCTACAAGACAGTGATGCTGATCCGATTCATTTATTGGCTCTGACTGTCTATAAAATGAGTGTTCCTCTTGCACATAGAGCAGAGACACATCCATACTGTCCTCCCTTTCTTCTTCAACTTCAGTTGTGTCAATTGGTTCATCTAAAAATATGTTATGCTGTATAAAAATGTCACGTGATATTAGTAATCATCATAATTTTGGTTCGTTTTTACTTCCTTTTTTTTCAGTGTCCTGATGATGTGCTGCAATGTCACTACCAGAAACTGATGGGACAACTGACTCAACTGGCGCTTTCGAGGTACCTATACGGAAATATGGGCTTGTTTTCTGAATATGGAAATTTTATATAGTTCTGAATATTATAGTTCATGCATAAATATTAGGCAACGAACGGCGTGAAATTAATTTCAAAAACATGTACTGGTGTTGCACATTTATTATTCCACTAACCTCAACCAGAGTTCCTCCATCTGGCAATCGTTTCCCAAAATTCCGTGAAATATATCGAGATCCAAAATGACGTTCACAAACGTATTGGGAAGGCTTCAGCTCTCGAATGCCCGGAATTGCCTCTTCCCATTTTCGACGCAATTCTTCATTTTGTGGAACTTGAAATATGGAACACTTTCTGTTATCATTTTTGAAAGTTCTCGAACAGTTCGGGACGACGCAGCTTTTCGGCATTTTTAAAAGTATAATCACAAAAGTAATACAAACCGTTTGTTTTGTTTTCAAACAATACGAACTGTCAATGATTAATCACGTGATTATACCCCTATGTCCTCCTAGCGGATAATTATGGCGACTTTTTCTTCAAAACTGGTGCCACCCCCCACCACTCAAAAATGCCGTAGTCTCCCGATCTATGTGTATGACCGTGGTTATGTCTAACGTGTCATGTGTGACTTCTCGTGATGTTCGACTGATTCAGGAAATTCAACATCATTTAACTTTAAGAAAGCAAATATTTTGTGGGTCTCTATTATGCCTTGAATCATACAAATTGCTCATTTTTGAAAGACATAAGTGAGGTCAACAAAATGTGCACTGCATTTTACGAAAAAATATATTATATATTCAATTTGTATATTCCAAAGTTTAAGAAACACAAGTATTGGGTACCCACCATGGTATAATCATGAGATTCTCGCCAATATGAAAACAAAATCCTACTACTACAAGAATATTGTTCAACCAATAACGACTATTTTCATAAGAGATTTTCCATGCTACGATGTTTGATAAATCATCAAGTCAATATTGCTTTCAAGAGATATGTTGAAGCCACCGAGGGAAATATTATTTCTGATCCAAATGAATTTTGGTCGTTTGTTCAAAGAAAAGGAGGTTTTACTCGTAAACCAGACAGTATGTCCTATAATGATGTCACTTACAATGAACCCGACCAGATAGTAAATTAATACGCTAACTATTTCGAATGTTTCTTCATTCACTATTCTCGGCCTACGAATGATGTAAATTTGATTCATCCATCCCGTTAACTTTCATCTATATGCCAAACTTAGCAAAAGAGGATATACTTATTTCCATTTCCAAATTGCCTAATAAACTCTCAACAGGGAGCGATAACATTCCTAGTTTTATGATAAAAGATTGTTCTCATGTTTTTTCTAGTTCTCTTGCAACGATATTTAATAGAATAGTCGATACTGCAGTTTTTCCCCCAATTCAAGAGTGGCGAATTATAGGCCGGTTGCTATATTCAGTAACCTTGTTGATATTACACAGTTTATTACGGAAAATTTTGATTCTGGAACGCAAATTGACATAGTTGTCTTGTTTCTTTTATTTGTAAACGACCAGCTGGATTCGCTTGAATGTAATGTGTTCGCGAATGACATAAAAATATACAACGCCGTAGAAAGCCTCGATGACTGCCGTCTTCTGCTGAACCAGCTGGACAGGGTTTGCTCATGTTCACAAGTTGATAATTTACACTTGAATATAAGCAAATCTAAAATATGTTCTTTCACACGCACAGTGGCCCCTGTGGCCTTTGGTTATCGAATAGACACTGCTGTTTTAGATAACAGTGATGAAATTGAGGACCTGGGTGTACTTTTCAGTAGTAGACTTGACTTTTCCAGCCAAATTTTTACGTCAAGATCTGCATCTAGGTTGGGATTCACTACAAGAAATAGTGGAATTTTTACTAATGCGCCTTCTCTATTTCACGTTTGTCAGGTCTAAGTTAGAATAGGCTGCATTGGTCTGGTGTCCTCACTGTGCAACACATATTGATGCAATGGAAAGTATTCGAAGAAGATTTTTGAAATTCTTGACTCACAATTCGGATAACAATTATCCACAGCGCGGTATAAACCAGGCCCCACTATAGCAGCGTTTTGACATACAATCTATGGAGCAGAAAAGGATTAGTGGCAGTATTTCTCTTCTTCATCAATTATTACATGATAAGATTGACGCTCCAAACATCCCAAGCAGAGTTTTTTATGCTGCAGTATAACTCATGTAGGAGTTTCACATTTCACGTTGACCAGTCCAGAACGAATATACATTTCAACTCGCCCATTAATGCCATGTGTCGAAATTTCAATAGCAACATGTCGGATATTGTTTCAAAGGTGCGTAACATGGTTTCTGCTTTCCTCTATTTGATTTTCGATTGATTGTTACAAATTATTGTAGTTATAAATTTATTCGTTTTTCTTTTCTTTTTTCGCTGTTGTTTTGCATGGATTATGATAGATGAGTGTATCAGTTTAATTGTCAGTTGCAATGCAAGTTTGATTTTTTTGTATTTTCTTGGTTTTTTCTATATCGTATTTTTTTTTCTATTTTGTGTCATGTATTCACGCTAGAAATGAGTTTTCCTAATGAGTAAAGTAATAATAAATAAATAAATAATACATAAAAATTATCATCATCTCCACTTTTTCTTGGTTCAAATCAATTCCGTCCCTTTATCAACATAAATTCACAATTCGAGATTTTCAAAGCCCATGAATAGCACATACGCATTGAAATTGGAAATTATTCGAAAATTCCGTGAAAAGAGTAATCATGATCAATATAGAAGGAGAGCGCATTCATTTGAAGAATTGAAAATATTTGGTCTGAAAAAATAAGTGGATTTCTTTATGTACGAAAACATTATGATGCTCAGCTCATCCTCATAGATATCTTCGAAGAAATAATGAAATAGGATATTGATATCTATCCTATCTCCTATCTATTTTAGTAAAATATATTCACTGTTGAACATAGACAAGAGATCAGGGATACTTCTATTCACAAAACTCTCATGTTACCTATCAATAGTAATGAAAAACTCAAAGATAACAAGATTATCACAAGGTGATTTATAATGGGTCCCACGACAGATAATATTTCAGAACCCGAGAGTAGTAGAGAATCCACTGAACTTTTCGTTGCCGGTCATTCTGAAATCAGTTTGAAAATAATTAATGTCCAATAAAATTTCGAAAAGTTCGCATTGTCGCAATAAAGATTAACTTTTTGATATTTTGTTTGTGAAGACGTTATAAACAAATTCCCAAAGCAGCGAATCGATTTATCTATTCGAATTATAATTGTTTACGAGTTTGGAGCGTACCTTCTTCCCTCAAACCCCTCGTCGGATATGTGTGTATTATGTGTATATGTTTCGGGACGGTCTCGTACAAGTATTTTATGTATACAGGGTTATGATAAAGTAATGCACAAAATTCATAAAACGTACAACGATCACTTTCGAGAAAAATGCAAAAACACGTCAAACTGTTCTTTTTATTCCGCATCTTTTGACATAAGTTACAAAAATAACACGTCAAAGTTGTCAAAGTTATGACGTCATCAACAAATTTTTTCAATGGGAAGCTGAGATTTTTATCACATTATGTGATAGAGCTTGTGTTTTTACACACGGGAAAAATAGTTGCAGTAGGGCTCACATAGGAAAAAAACGAGAAAAAGAATAAAAAACGAAATAACATAACCAATTATAAAAAAGAGGTCAAACTTACACTCATCTAGTAAGAACATTCGTTCTTATAAATTTTTTCAATTGTTTTACTAAAACAACGGTTTGTCAGTGTCAGTCGTACAATTCGTGTCATCACAGTTTTATTATTATGGATCGTTTAACCGAAAGAGAAAGGATTATTTATTATTCATTTTATTCCTGATTTGATTATTCCAAATCAGAATAATCAAAATATGGTAAAAAAACGTTCAAGAGAGGCACAACGAGAACAAAGAAAGCTGAAAACGCGTTGAAGACGAACCACACTCTGGACAACCACCAACGTCTACCGGCCACGTCCAAAAGATTTGGTTATTGAAAATCGTCGATAGGATTGGACTATCATTTGGCTCAACCCAAACAATTTTGAAGAAAGTTTCGAATCTCAAATGCGTCTTGGGCGAACAACTCTTTGTTGCCTCATCACGATAATGCACCTTGTCATACTGCATTGGTTCCTCTCGCCTCTTCTGACGAAAACTCAACTCATTTCGTTCTGCAAACACCATATTTGCCTGATTTGGCTCCGTGAGATTTTTGGCTCTACAGCAAACTCATAAGGCGAATGCGAGGACTCTGTTTCGACACGATTGAAGAGATAAAAACCAAAGAGAATCTTGAAGACTATTGTGATTGTTTCGAGGACTGGATGAAGCGTTAGAAAGTGTGTTTCATCGGAAGGCGATAAGGGGTTGAATCGATTTGAAATAATAAATGAAAAATTTACACATTATAGAGGTATACGAGCAGACAAGTGAAACAGATCGGAACAGTCCGTCCACTCTGGATGAATTGGTTGTTCACACACAAACCACTCCCTTGTATAATAACACAAGTTCATAGCATACATTCGATGATCATTCTCAACCATAAAACATTTTGGGGTAATAGTCACAGAATAGAAAGATAATGCACAAACGATATTTGTGCAAATATGCGTTTCTGGTATATCTTAAGATATCCAGGATAGATAGATAGATAGATAGATAGATAGATTTATTGGTGCTCAAATACATTTAAGTATTTACACAAGTCAGTAAAGATTTAAAATTCAGTAAAAATTTAAAACACTTATACATGTTAGATTATAGAAAATCTGGGTCACATACAAAGATATTAAAACAATAATAAATAATTGAGCATTATGACTTAATCAGTATATGACGACAAATCACTGAAATCATTATTGAGGTATTCCTCAAATGAGTAAAACACCTTCATTACAAAATATTTCTTTAAAATTTTGATGAAACAATTTACATTTAGATTCTTTATTCTATGTGAAAGAGCATTGAACATTTTGGGCCAAAATAACTAGTTCCGTTTTTAGTCTTATCAAGACGATGATATTTTAGGAGCAGTTTGTCTCTATTTCTTGTGTCATAACCATAGGAACCTCCAGCTATACTATATGAGGCCAGATTTTTCTTTACATAGGTAACACATTGCATACAAACTTCATACGTTTCATTTTTGTATGGAAGTTGAAATTCTTAAACATTTCCGTAGTTTCATTTCGTGAAATGTACATGTTATAAAAAAAAGGTTCTTTATTATCCTCACCTTTTCTACATCTACTTTTTATGCACTCATAAGGTGGAGTCATAATTTCTATGACTCCACCTTCCATCGTTTTATCACAAGATTTGCCCAATCCTTCAAGGCTCGAAATCATTAATAACAACAAGAGAGTGGCCCATTTCAAAACTCGTGAGGGACTTTTGAGAACCACTGTATAACTTTCTTATGTTGGCATTGCTTGAATCACATATCTTCATAGTAGCTACACAGTTCGAGGTTAAATGATAAAAATATACTGGGTGACTGCTGTTTAGTCACAAGACGTTAGGTGTACAATGTCATAATATCAGCTTATAAAGAGTGGAAAATTTTGATGTTTCTGAGTATCAAAAATATCCCACAGGAAAGATCGAAGAGGTGGTCTTCGATGGATAGATTGACAAATTCAAGAAACATGCCGACTATTTATGCAATCGCATATTTTCCATGATTATCTACAAAAATCCTTTCTTTTTGGCTATGTTGATGTTGTTGATCTTCAAAAATGCTCAATAATTATCTCATTTTTGATACAGCTCTCAAATCAAATGAAATAAATGTTTCAGTTTGATTTGTTCGAATACCTATCTGGGTGTAACATGATCATGGTATACCACTTTCATCGTTTATTTTTCGAATTAAAAATTTCAAATTTGGGCTATCCTATACCGGGTGTAACAGGATCATGGAGTACCACACTTTTCTCGTTTATTTTCCGAACAAAAAATTTCAAGTTTGGGGAATCCTATAAACATAATAAACAACAACTTTTGACATCCAAATGATTTTTTCCCACCTTCAGTTTTACCGAACGTACTTATTAGTTTCGATTTTTAAATGGAACACCCTGTATTTCATTACATTTTCAGATTCTGTACTCTATTCTGAATTCAACGATACCATATGGGATATTTTTTTTTCAGTGTGCCATGATGGTTCCGATTCATCAGAAATAACACGTGTAGTGCTAGAAAAATCTGAATATCATCGGAAATACTGGATTACATGATTTATGATCAAAGCAATGTTATGCTTATAGTTTTTGGATCAAAACTCAGTTTCTTCAAATGAAACCATATTGGTACGGTGGTATCATTAATTTATTAGTACCGTCAAAAACGTGATCATTAATAGGTATACCTTATTACTTTGTGCGATAAATACAATCAAACTTAAAGCTAAAAGAAAATTAGAAAATGATGAAACATTATTGAAAAAAATATTGTCATTTGAAAATGTCACTTGCTAAGTATCGTTGAATTCAGAAAATTGTACATAATCCGAAAGTGTCCCGTTTAAAAATCAAAAGTAACTGGTACTTCCGGCAAAACCAAAATCATTTGGATGTCATATAGTCCGGTCTATTCAAGGTAACATAAATACCCAAGAAGCTGAAAATTAGCATAGTTGTTCCAAATATCATTATAAACAAAACCTCAAAAGTCCTCATCGTCCCGAGGTGTGCTAAAAATTTTGCACGAGGTGAAAGGTCAAAAAAAATAGTTTTTTGCGATTTATAATATATCGATATTTTTTATCCCAAAAGCCACCATTTTGGGGATATAACGCTTTGAAAAGTTGGATCAGTCGTAATCCCCTTATTTTGCACACGTATGCCACATATGAACGTCACTAAAGGTGTTATAGAACCAAAATAGATACAAAATAAGTTTGCTATTAGTGATTGTAACTTGCCTATGTAAAATATAAGTTAAACTATGAGAATCTCAGGTATAATGAAACCCTGTTCGTAAATTTGTACGTCAGTATTTCGATGTTGAATGCAAAGTTTACTGCTGAGAACATATCCGTTAAACATGCTAATGATGATGCTGATGATATATCGATGATGATATCGATAATTGTTCTTATAAAAAGTTTTTAAATAACTTCCAATTTTGAACTTCATGAATAGCACAAACTGCTTCGGTTGTAAAATCAAATATTATTCAAAATTTCGTCAAGAAGAAATCGTTCGAACAAGGATGCTTCTTTTCACATAAAATTTATTTTGAAATCTATGAATTCAAAAATAATAAGTTGTATCATATACAAGGTGTTTCACGACGGAAAATGTATCCATATATCAGAAAGTACCTGTCACAAAAAGGAAAAAAAATATTGTTCATCAATTCATCATTGAATTTTGGACCCGCAATGATGACTCCTGTCTGTCCTCATTCGAGTGTTTTTCATCATTTCACCCACCAGAGACTATCGGTTTTGTTATTAATATTCCTGCAGCTATATAACAATTTTCAGTAATAATTTTTTTCGTGAATGCTATTGGCGATTGCAATATTTGTAACAACCATAGAGGGCGCTGCGAAATGTAAATTAATCTATTTTTACAGGAGTCCATGACAAAGAAACTTGAAGTTTTATTAGTCCTATTTGACAAAACGGATCAAGTTGCATAAAAACTATGCTTATAATAAATGTATTTGAAAATTCAATAATGACAAATAATTCATACAGTGATTCATCCTGGGGAGCTTTTTAAAAACTGATCTTTGTAGTACCCCTCACCCTTTTTACAATTACAATATTCTTCTTAATTGATTTAATTCTATATCAATAATTATTTTTCATTTTCAGTTCACCATTTCAACATGTTTCTCAGTTTCCACAAACTTTATTATAAGTTTTTTCAATATTTGTTTTTCCAGCGATGGACGGGTTCGAACTGACGCCCGAAGACTTTTGAGGGCCATTCTCCACGATCGACAAAAACGCGATTGTTTACCGGATAAAAAAAACGCCTGTGTTACAGAACCAACAAGTTCAAATGGGACTGTCTACACGGGCGTTTTACCGGTCGCGACTGGACGCGTAAACTAGTGTCAAGGCGTTTTGACGCGAAAAAGTCGCCCGCCAGAAAACGGCGAATGATTCTCCACGTGGCGTTTTCCAAGCTGTTTTACTAACTTGGATGGAATCCATCTGGACATTAATGGCAAGGCGTTTTTTTTTTGCTCGTGTAGAATGGAGCGTCTCTCTCGTGTTTTTATTTCTGTTTACCGGCGGATAATCAAACGCTCGTGTAGAAAAGGGACGCTTTTCATGCGATTGCGCGACTAAACGGTTGCGTTTTTGTCGGATTGTAAGGATACTACTCTTACTTTGTAGTAAATATGAATTCATTCAACCTTTGTCATTGCCCCGTTAAAGGTCACGGATAAGATCATGTGACGTTTTTAATGATGGTAATTAGCCGATTAGACCCAAGGATGATAGACTGAACTAGTTGGTTCATTTCCGTGAGACGCAATGTTGGCGAATTTCGCGGTGCGAGAGACAAGAGGGGCGGGTGTTTGTGACGTCACTACCGGCCTTCTCGTTTATGTTTTATAGTCATTCGATTTTCAACCCTGTGGTTAATGTACATTTTGTATACATAACTAGTAGGCAGGTTATGTGAACAACAATGAGGATGAACTTCAGAAACCAACAAATAAAAAAAAATCTCGAATATCAAAAGAAGAAGGTCTAATTATGAAATGAAAAAAAAATCGTTCACATCATTTTCAATTCTCTCTCTTACCTGGATGTTGTTTCGCTTGACATAGCTAAACTGATGAGATATAATCAATATTCATTATACAAGGTGGCCCAACGAAAACGTACCGGAAGGTATAACTACCAGGAAGAGAGTTTATTGAGAAAAACCTGAAACACGTCAACTTTCTATATGAGGGGTACAACTTTTGACGCAAAAAGTATAACCCAAATTTTACGCTAGGCGGGGGTAGCATCCCCTCGAATGGGAATGGGGCTCAAATGATACCTCGTTGCAAAGCCCTTTTGATTCCCTATACATTACTTTTTATTTTTGGAATTCCGTCTACTCGTTGCAAAGATATGGATCTTTGAAATGGCGCTAGTACATTTCTCAAAAAATATAGAAAGTAAATCAATATCGCTTAAAAACTTACCGTTTTGTTCAAGTAAATGTTGAGAATTATTTCATGAATACAACTCGCTTTTTTTCTGTTTCTGTTGATTCCAACTAGTTTCTCGATAAAATCTCTTCCTGGTAGTTATTCCTTTCGGTAGGTACGTTTTCGTTGGGCCACCTTGTATATCACTGTTCTTGTTTACTTATACATTATGGTAGCCCACAGAATTCCCTTTCCTTTTCGAGAACTTTTGCCTCTACACAGACTTCAAAGTCCCTCTAAAAATTTCTTTCAATTACTTGGATGAAAACTAGAATTCCATAACAAAATCATTTAGATCATAATTGAGAGTGTGATTTCACATTAGTATTCATCAAGATCAAATTACTGAATGAATTCAAGTTCTAAAATCAAAAGCAGGCTAAAAATTATGTACCTCAATGAGCTAGAAAATCTCTGGTGCAATGTGATGTTGAAGCTTTCGTTTTTTTTACGGCATGAGTATGATAGGAAAGCCTCAGAAACAGCAGCTGAGCATTTCCTCCACTTCCAACGACGTACTAAATTTTTTGATCGATCAAGTTATTTGATATCAGTGGCTGAGAGAAAGTTTTTTGTTCAATGTCCTGAAGGAACATGCATCCACTGCATCAACTCTGAGATATCCACTTCGACAAGGTCAGTTTATCATAAATGCAGATGCCAGTAACATATGCACTGGCAGATTCCTTTCACAACTTCAGATTGAACAAGACCAGTTAATAGTTCCTATGAATTGAATCCCAAGGATGTTGCGCCGTATACAGGGGGACATCTAGGTGCGAACAGGACTTCACAAAAAGTTTCTGAAAGGTATAATGTTGGTTTGCATGAAAAATTTCACGAAATGGGTGGAGGAATAAGCGATTCCAAATCAAGAGACTGTAAAAATTACCGTTTTGCGGTTCTATATTCTGACCAAGGACGGAATTTTGGGAGCAAAATTCTCCGGAAAAGGTAAGAGAAGTGAGCATTCTACATTCCCAATCGTATTGAACGGTATGATGTATGAATCGTACTGTAGGAAAATATATCTACAGAGTGATCCAACGAAAAGTATGCACCTAGCTTCTCTCCTTTGTTTACAATTTGAAGAAATTCAGATAATTCAAAAGCAACCAGACTGAATCGATGAAGGGACCGAAATAAAAGTTTGTCCACATTATTTTCCTTCACTGACCAGCATTTTTTTTTTTCGACAAAAAAACGCAAACGATAAGTAGGGATTTTTTGTGATAAAAAAAATTTACTTGGAAATGTTGCTCTCGATAAAAGGAAGTTATTCAGAAATGATTGTAGTTATTCTGATTCCTACCCAGTCAACCAGTTTTGGTTGCAGGGAAGTTGTAGGGAGTTACCATCGTCGAAATGCGACTTCACAATATTGATATAAAAAACTGCAACCAGTACTGGGGAGTGCTTAATGTCCGCAACATTGTATATCACAATGTGGATGTGTGGAAGGTACCATGAATAGCAACATTGCGACTTCGCATTTTAGCACTTATTGGAAATATTATTGAACCAAATGAGCTTTCAAATTACGTCTTCCGTTGAAGTTATATTCATATGTAATTTGGTAATTACCATCGTGGCACTAAATTTGCTCTCTATAAGCGTCTTCTAATTTAATTAAAATAATGTTTATTTTGCAACACCCATGGAATTAGTACCTGGAAAGCAGACTTAATATATCTCAGCTGCCTTGTATTTCAACCATTTTATAATGCCTATGAAATGTGCATAGGTTAAGTCTATGAGATTTATATACAGGGTGGCTCACGAACTAGAGCGACAGAGATTTATAATTTAATTAAAATAATGTTTATTTTGCAACACCCATGGAATTAGTACCTGGAAAGCAGACTTAATATATCTCAGCTACCTTGTATTTCAACCATTTTATAATGCCTATGAAATGTGCATAGGTTAAGTCTATGAGATTTATATACAGGGTGGCTCACGAACTAGAGCGACAGAGATTTATAGCGAAACAGCGGAACTTTTAATGTTTTCGTCACTTCAGTAGTTTTTATATTAATAAAGCTCACATTTTGAAATATACAGGATATGTTTCAAAGAATTGTGACATATATCAAAGTTATGTTTTCTCTTATGGAGCACCCTATATTTTATTGCATTTTCAAATTCTTCTTGGACAGCTGATTTCATCGATCTATCGTACTTGGGGTCTATATCGAACGATTAATCGAAATAAGTCGAAATAACTATTCAAAATTGGTTGAAACGGCTTACATGTTCATATCTAAACTTTTTAGACATGTTAGCCGTTTTGACCAATAATAAATACTTCGCCCACAAAAAATTCCTCAATTTGAAGAATCTCGATTTTTCGCACCAATAATCTTTCTGCATACCTTAAGTATATGATCGTTGAAATCAGTTTTCCAGGGAAAATCTGGAAATGCAATAAAATACTGGGTGTTCCATAGGAAAAAACATAATTTTGATATGCCAAAACATTTCTGGAAATCCTGTATATTTCAATATAATTTAAAAATGTGGCCTTTATCAATATACAAACTATACTGAAGTGACAATAACTTTCCTGTTTCGCTATGAATCTCCGTCGCGCTAGTCGTGAGCCACCCAGTAGGTATACTCAGAACCAGCAATAAAACACATCATATGCCTGCTCTTCATATTCATATTCATTTCATTCTCAATGGGAAATAATTAAACAACTATTATAAAATACTGATCTGTATATTTTGAATATAACACAGGGTGAGTAAAGCTGTACGCATTTCTAGCCAGGCATATGGCTGAACAGAATCATCAGATGTATATTAGTCCAATGCATTCAGCTTGACTCACCCAAAATACTTTATAAAAACTTCAACTCCCATTATAATATCACAGAATATAAAAACAAAAACATTATTCACGAAACATAATGAAATACTAAATGGTATTATTCACAAAACAAAAATAGTATGCTGTACAGACAAAATAAAATCAAAGGAAACAACAAGAACATTGATTGTTACCATATTAGATTATTATACTATGATGATCCAAATAATGGATTGCCACTGTCAACTGAGAATAATATTAATAGAAATTGAGTTTTCATAGTTTGATACTGTTCTGAACACGTTAGGTACACTTATGTTGAAAATTATTGAAAAATTCTAAATTCAGCTTTTATTGTAGAGAAAGATGTTTCTGAGTATTGAAAACAGTGTATACATGTTTGACATTATAAAACATCATTCAATATTCTGATTAAGTAAATTCCGACAATGATACGACAAAACGGTTGAGGGGTCCATCTTGTTGAAAAGCATTGCTTTTCAATGGGCATCACCTTCCCAATTGCACATTTATGAGCATCAATTTGCCATTGGAAATGTATACTTAAATGCACCTAGAGCTGTCTTATATTCTTCTTAACAAAAATACTGCACACAAAACTAACAATTCAACCAACCATTAAATACGCACAACACAGATCATAATATATTATTTTCATCTTTCCTTTGTTCCTTGACTTTCATTCGTGTGCACGTGTGTTGTTGTTATGCTCTGCGAAAGCGCCAATTCTGTGGTAATAGCAATGTGCACTTCAAATGTTCCACTCAATCATCAAGAAAGTTAACATGGGGACTTCGCAACGATAACAATATGTGGATGTTGATATCCACAAAGCGAAGTCCCATGTAAAACCCAGAGAGGTTTCCAAGATGATCTTCAATGTGATATTATTTGGTATTCCCTGCGACTTACTGTTACTTTTTTGATTGACTGGGTAATAACCAAAACTCATTTGTATTTTTCATTAATACCAAAATTATTGGGTTAGTGTTCTTAAAGCCGTTTTCGCATTAACTGTTCGAGTAAATTTCAACAAATAGGGTATCATTAGAAAGATAATTTTGTGTCTGTTCAGATGATATATATCGCTCGACACCACTTTCCATTAAAAATTTTAGGATTGTGACACTCCCTCGCTGTGGCATTGAAGGCACAGGTTGAAAAATATGTCTGAAACGTGTCCCCCTCAAAAGCAAACTCTATGTGTCCGAGCATTACTGCTTTCAATTCTGAACAAAGGAAAAAAGCTAGGTGCATACTTTTCGTTAGACCACTCTTTATAACTCAGTGGAGCATGATCAACGGAATCAGAATCAGCTTCTTACATCCTTCTTGATCGCTTATCGGTCAGCAGTGCAGAAACCAACAGGACAGTCCCCTGCAGTGGTGTTATTTGGACGAGAATTTAGATATACGATATCCATGACTTGGTTCGTTCTTATTTCTAGATCTCTGGTGACAGCAATTGTTATGCAGTAATACATATTCCATATTAACACACCATATCATCTCCGCTATTGAGGCAGAAGATTCACTTTCACTGAATCCACGATCCCGAAAACTAGCAGTCAAGGGTGAAAGTCAGTTAGATGAGATATTTCATAGTACGATTTATTGATTCGCCTACGATGGTGGTCAGCTGTTGCTTTCTACTCGGTTATTATTCTTATAGTGAGAGACAGACTGGGTTGTAAAATAATCTAAATAAACATGATAATATTGATGATTGAAATCGGAATAAACACAGGATTTCCGACACAAATAATCATCAATGGTGTTACATCTGATGTTTACTCTTGTTTTCGATAGTACTACTGGAAAAAAACTCTAATCAAAATCATCACATGTAACTAGTAAGTAGTATATTGAATATTATATATATATGTCTTTGAATTCGGCTTGCTCGACAATAATGAAGTTCGTGAGTTACTAACTCAGACAGTAATTGCTGAAAACGTTATTGAATATACCAGCAGCTGGTGGTGGAGGTCTTGAATCTTTCGATTTATGAATCCATAACGTTCATATTGTTCCACTCTCCATAAAAATTCAAGGCCAATTCGCACAAACAAATAGGGAAGGGGTTACATGAAGAAGAGAATGCAGCATGTACAGTATTTCATTCATCACCCAAGAAATTTTGAACCGCACAAAAAACTCGTGGCGGTATGTCGACCCTCTTCTTAGAACTGCAACAAATTGACCAAAATCAGTATCATACGGACCTCAGAAAATGAATTCTGGATAAAAGAAAACCGATTACTTGATTGTTGTCTTGTAATATTCACATTTTGAGACTATCATGAAACTGTGGTGGATCCTATAGAAAAAGTTATTAATTTTCATAGCATTGAACAAGGTGGACAAATGGCGATATTTGTATAGAGCAATTCGATAACTATGGAATATACGAAAATATTGAGGTCTTATCCTCGATCGCTTTTTTCGAGTTTCCAGGTAGATGTTTCTGAAACGAGGAAAAGTACATTTGTTCAAATGAATCACCCTGTATATGAATGATGCATTGGACCGAAGTATGCATCAAATTGCATTAGGATTCCCTATACTTATCTTCAATAGATTATGAATGAATTTGGATTTTTGGTTATTTATACTTTTACTGTAACTCACAACTCATTTAACATCAAAGAGGGCTGTGCCTTCGACATAATAAAATATATGAACTATGTACTGTTAGTTGAAACCTAAGTTCAGTGATGTGCGCCTCGAGTTCCATAACGACCTCATGAATGGATATTCCTCGAGTCATTGCGATAAGGGAGATATCGAACTAATCGGCCACCCTGTATTTTCATATATCACGTCTCCTGACAACACCCATTTCAGCAAAAGCTATGGAATCATTCCAGTACTTGTCATTTCAATGGTAATTCATATCGATATATCACGAAATCTAACAAAACCAGAAAACTCATCAGGTTGCAACTCTGGAATACATGGTGGATTTTTTGGTGGGAATACTGGTCATATTGCTATGATATATTTTTCGATTATTTTCGGAGTATGGCATCATTTCTTTGGAGCAAGATGTTCTAGAATTTATGAATATACATTCGAGAAGCTAAAATCTGTTATTCTGATTGCTACTAGATTTCGATACCGAGCGGCAGTATAATGAACATATGTTCTAAGTTGATAAAAATGATATTAAGAAGAAATGTTGTTACAATTTTTGTTTCGAAGTATTTATTTAGATACAGCCCCTTGAAAGGGGTACATGAAATTCGTTTAATAATTTTTTTCACAAGCACTAAAAAAGTTACAGTATTGAGATTAACCTAACATTTTCTACTACCAAAAAGACACTTATCTAGTATTTGGTTTACCCCATGGTGGTAAGGGGTGGAAAACGCAACCCCTCAAATTCATTTCCAATGTAACATTTTTCTTATTATTTGTCCCTTGCATTTTTTGCCCAAAATAAACCAGTTCGCAGCAAAAAATTATTTCACTACGTGCTTTAAATGATTGAAGGGGAATAAACAAAACTAATTCAATAGTAACAAAACATACAACATGTATAAATCATAGTAAATGTTCAATATGTCTACCTTCAGACATTATGCATGCGTCTGAATATATTCGCATTCGGATGTTGTGAATATTTGACTTGAATTGCGGATATAAGATTATAAGAGGAAAATTGATATATAGGAACAATGAGAAAATAATAGAGAAATAAGGAGAAAAAAGATGGGACGTTAGCACAGGTATATGTTTATTTCTTAGAATATACAGGGTGTTTGGGCTAAGCGAGACAGTATATTAAGTTCTCCATTTTGAAAAATATTCTGTTTATTTATTGATTACCAATCAGAGTCAGCGTAATATACCGCATCCAGTCATAACTTTCTCATTCCGGAGCGAAAAACATGAACAATTGACGATAATTGGTACTGCCAGGAGAACGATATCAGTGGTGTTATTTCAGGACATTTCATCCATTTCATTGAATGAATAGTCTACAAAAGTCTACAAAACCCTTTCAACATGTAATCAACATGTGTATATTCGACATTTTGGTGAAAGGAATAGAAAAATAACTCGAGATTACTCAGCAACATACAAAATGATTTGAGAGATTTCCTAATCTGTTGGTGTTATTGTACTAGTAGATCTCTTGAAGATTCGGAATCGAACATTGATATTTCGAATACCTTGATATCATATCATTATCCATAATCCCCTTCAAATCCCGGCAACTCACAATGCTGAAAGTCTCTTCATAAATCGAAGTTTTTGAATATTTTAACCCTGACAACTCGAGTTCTAACGTTTTGCAATCAATAATACTAAACCTCTATAACTGAGACACAACATAGATATCTTTAATATCGAAGGTAAACAATCAAAAATTGATGATTACTTTCATCCTGTTGTTCTAAAGTATCAGTATTACATAATGTGTTCAAGACAAACCAGTAGCCTTACGTTTATTACAGTACAGTGTGTACAGTATATTTAATATTCGAATAAATGAATACAATTGAGTAAGTTTATATGCAATATGTAATTATACTGTATTTTTTATTGTAACTTGGTTAATACAATAGAAAATCTTAGACTTAATTTCAACTTGAATTACCATTGCTATATAATACATAAAGGTTTAACATTTAAAAATTCCATTAATGAAGGTCGTGACGTAACATCGGTATCCTCAGTATCTCGAATTTTCAGCACAACACCTTAATAACTCGAATCATTACTCATCCCCCTTCAGCTTGGTGATATCGAGGTCCAACTGTAGTTTTAAATATTCAATAGTTTATTATGTGAAATGTACATGCCATAAAAAAGTTAGTTTAACCACACCTTTTCTACATCTAGAGAGTGGCCCATTTCAAAACTTTTGAACCCATGCTGACAATGATGATGTGGATTTTTGAGGAATAAAAAGATAGGAGAGAAAAATATTTTTGCGCATTTCACAAATATTATTTTCTCATATTGGCATCGCTTGATTCACTTATCCACATAGTAGCTAAGGTTAAATGATGAAGGAATACAGAGTGAAAAATGTTTGTTTCCGATTTCTACAAAAAATTATTTTCGAATTCGATTTTTCTATTTCTCAAAGCAAATGAATATTATAAAGAATTCATCGGGTATGGAAAGCGAGTGTCTTATAATCCCACACAACCAAGAGCTCTTCTCAAAAATGTCTTGTGAAAGATCAAAGAGGTGGTGTTTGATAGGCAATAGCATTGAAATTCAATAAACGGATGAAACTATTTATGAATACAACGGCAGAGAAAGTACAAATCGTCAAATAATTTGGATAAACTGAGACGAAAAATCATTCGTTTGCGGATACCAGAGCTGAATCGTCAAAAGAATTTCGTTATTGTTACACACAAATTGGTAGTTTGTTCAAACTTGTGATAAAATAAATTCTTCAAATGAAAGATATATACTTTTGTTAAATAATCTTCTACAAAAATCATTCATTTTGCTAATGTTGATGTGAATGTAATATAGCTTTTCGAAAAATTCATTGAATTCACTTCGTTTGGTTACAATCAAAGACTGTGTTTAAAATTCAATTGAAATCTCAAGTCGTTTTTGGGATACCCTTGACATCTTGGTTTTCATCCTTTCATCGATATATCATTTCAATTCAAGGTGTACAGTTTTGGTTTAATATCAATTCGAATGCACTCACGAATATGTTAACTATATAATTCTAATATTTTTGTCATTATTACAAAATATGCCCTCTAGTGGCATTACTTGAAATCACACAAATCAAAAATAAGATGGATTCGATATATCAAGCAATGCTCTTTCTGGTGAAACTAAGTTTTAAGTCATTTATGTATGAAATAAAAAAAATGGTCCCAAAATTGAACCTTGCGGTACACACCGTTCCATTTCCGATGGTCGCTAAAGTTGAGTTTACGTTAACGCATTGTTTTCGGTTGTTTAACCAGTATATTGAATATGACACCAACATTCTCAAGAACTGTCATCAACTCAACATTATCAACAGGTTCGAATGCGACGAAAATACAAACGGATCATGTCTTATACATCATAAAGAGAACTTCATGACTTTCAAATGAATATGCAACGTCTGTAAAAATGAAGAATATCTAACTGAAAACTCGTCTTGAAAAATTCACGAAGAAGTCTATAGCTTGTAATTCTGTATTGTCTTGTATTTGAAATGGAATATGGTTTGACAGCTACTTATTGTCTGAATTATCCATTCGTTACTTTCTTTCTAATTCCGAATGGTCATGACGACTATAGTAGGAGAGCGCATTTATCTTGCTTTCACGCTGAAAATTTTAGAAATTGTGAATATGTGGTCTGAAAAAACAGGTAGTTTTCGTTTTGTACGAAAACATTATGCTCTGCTCATCCTAATTTCTTCAACAACAGCAATAATTTCAGATTTCTTCTTGCAATTCTATGGTAAGTTGTGGAAATACTATGACTTCATCCACCTCTTAATTTTTTTCTTGGTTGTATATGTTTAATGTTGAATGAAACACTGTCGAGAAGTGATGCTTCAGACAGGAATTTTTCTCAACCCGCAGTAATTGAGAATCGTAATTTCACTGAGTTCCTCGTTATCGGTTACGTGACCATTTCCAAATAATAGTGTCATGGAAACTGGATATTTGAAATATTAACATTCCAATCTGTGATATATCCAAATATTTCAATGAAATGAACCTTATATACTATACTTAAAAACTTTTTGGAACAATTTTCTCCGCTATTTTTTGTCTCAAACAAAAATAAAGAACAGACAATGTTCGTTGACACTGAATGGAAAGGCTCTTGAGCTAGCCAGAGAAGTGAAATATCTGGGAGTCACCCTAGATAGTAAGCTAACATGGAGAAGACACCTAGAGAATAAGAGCCGCAAATTTGTGGCTGCCCTATGGCAACTTAGGAGGGCCATGGGCAGCAGTTGGGGCATCAAACCAAGCACAATGAAATGGCATTACGAGGCAATTCTAAAACCCAGATTCATGTACGCCTCTGTAGTCTGGTGGGATAGAACGAAGATAAAAACGGCGGCGAAATAATTGGAGAGGTTGAGAGGTCTGGTAACGAGGAGCGCTGTGGGCGCAAGTGCGTCAGCGCCTACAGCAGCCCTTGGGGCAGCCCTAGGGATAGGTCCGATTCAACTGGACATTGAAGCCGCTGCCGCAAAAGCGATGCAAAGAGCTAAAGACATCCTCTCAGAAGGGAAATACAAGGAGAAGAAACCGGAGATCATGAGACAAGGAGGCATCTTCGAAATGCCCACTGACAAGATGATCACGAGGTATCTCTTTGATAAAAAATACCGCATCAGTTGCACAAGTAAAATTGAGTGGATTGAAAAACGGGCGAAACTACCTACCAGTGGGGACATCTGGTACACGGATGGCTCCAAGGCAGGAGACGAAACAGGAGCCGGAGTGTATCGGAGCCAAGGAGGGGAGAAGCACATCTTTCCGCTCGGTAGCCATACCACGGTTCTACAAACCGAACTGGTGGCAGTGCTGAACAGCGCGCTTCAGGCATTGGATGTCAGAAGCCAGGAGCACCTGTACATCTGTACGGACAGCAAGAGCGCCTTAGAAGTTCTTGGAGGGTACACCACAACATCAAAACTGGTGTACGATTGTTATCAAACCTTAAATCGCCTGGCCAAAGTCGGACCTGTAACCTTGATGTGGCTGCCGGGTCACAAAGGGATAAAGGGCAACGAGATCGCAGACGAACTGGCCAGACTAGCGCGATTAGAGAGGCTTATAGGACCAGAACCGGCAACTGGAATTTGCAACACAGTCATCAGGAAGAAGATTGATGACTGGACTGCGGCAAAGCACAGGGAGGCATGGAGTGCCCCTGGGTGCAGAATAGCCAAGATCTTCGTTAGACCAGATCAAATGAAGAAATGGGAAGAACAACTACTCACACTGAGTAGGAAAAACGCAAAAGTGATCATCGGTATTCTGACCGATCACGGTACTCTGCGAAAGCACAGACACAGAATGGGATTGAAAGAAAACCCATTATGTAGATTCTGTGAACTAGAAGATGAAACCTCACTGCATTCCAATGCCCTGCAGTAATGGAGGGATTCCAATGCGAGGAAGGAACTATCAGGAATATCCTGACCTTTTGGGGGGAGATATTTGATTAGAGCCAACAGCTATCTGAGGGACGTCAAGGGATTACCCATACGTCTGGAGGCGCTACGTGCCCCAACTCCACAGTCGACACTCGAGGTCGACAATAATTAAATGTCGATGCCTACTAGAAAGGATAAACTTCAGGATTCCCCGTCAGACATCTCGGTGCACCGACTCATTCTATACTACCGCGTACAAATGTATTAAAGGGTCCCCCTGTTCATACTATGTGTGCCAATTATAATTTAATAGGTGGGCAACTTGATATATTTTGCTGTGATGTGTATAAAATTAAAAAGTTTTACCTTCAGTATCAATGTTCCCGAATTAACTAGCTTAATAATAATTTGTCTCAAACTCGAAGCAGAATATTTGTCGAATTTCTGGGTCTTGTATCAACTTACTTCCATTCTTTAGCCAACTCTGTATAGTTTGTAATATAACGATACATCCTTTTAGAAATTTATATAAATTTTCACCCATTTCATTCCACAATTACAGATGAAGAATCTCACTTCACAAGTTTCATAGAAAGTCTAATAGGTGGAAGCGCATTACTCAGTGTGATATACGTGTCAGTCTGCTTCACAGCCAAAAAAGACGAAATTCGACGTCTCCTACTGAATCTGAAGATCTTCGAAAATTTCACATCCGCAGAAAAAATTGCAGAGGCTGAGAAATCTGCCAAATTCTACACGAAATCCTTCATTCTCTACGGCATCATCGGAAACGGACTGTACAGTGCTTTACCGTTTATGTCTTTGAAAGATTGCAGCGATAAAAGGACTAGGCAGATGGTTCGGCTAGGAATACCTTGCAAAACCATCGTGAGATACGTGCTGCCATTCAAATATGACCAATCTCCTTTTTATGAATTCGTTATTTTGGAACAAGTGGCAGTAGCACTTATTGGTAAGAATTCATTATTTTATGTAAGCCCTAGTTATATATTGTTGAGATTTTTTTCTTAATAGATAACACAAGCAGGATATTCAAGAAATAATGAGAGTTTTTGAAACACATTCATATGTAAGAAATAGCTCGTCCTCCAATCTGGATTTTGGTCTTCTCCTAGTTCTCGATATCTGTAGTTCCGTATTTTTGATACAATACACTTTGGTTGTTCTGTCTGCAGGTGTTTATAGCATCTCATTTTTGCTTTCGACATTGATATGCTAGTCTTATTCATCAATGACTTTCAAAATCAAATTATCATTTTTGTTATCGTTTCGTTGTAGATTCACATTATTTTCAGGTACCATCGTAGTGATGACTGTGACCATGCTGGTGTGTGGCATCTTGACTCACATAGCTGTCAACCTAGTGTATCTCAGGGAAAATATTAAACATATATCCAAAATACCAGATGACAATCTCAAAGATCACATAAGCTACTGTGTAAAATACCATACAGCAATATTAGAGTGAGTAACTTAATGAAAGATCTCACGAATCATTTCGTGTATTGGAGAAATTAAAATTGATGAAATTGTTTCTTCTTATGGCCTTCGCAACCGAATATTTCTGAGAAAAAAAAATATTAAAGAACTGCATTCATCGAATACTTGGTGCTGGTGCAAACAGCCTTGATGAATAAATTACAAGAGTATTCAAATAAAGATAAAGAAAAGAGAAAAAAGAAGTGGAAGAATGAAAATACTACAATCTATAAAATATAAAATGAAAAAAAAAATATATGAAAAAATATGAGGAAAAAGAACTGCTACATCTTCTATAATGTTTTCATTCAGATATTGAATAGCCATATTTCCCATATAATTCAGTGTATCATGCTGAATATCACAGTTGACAGAAATTTTATTAAAGTTTTCACACATGGTATATATAGAGAACTTAAATATGTCCTGGCTCTATTACACTGAAACGTCTTAGTGTACCTAGTTCTAGGATTTGTAACAAAAAATTCCAATTGAGATACTATATATTACTTGCATCAATTTGATAGTGCAATAATTTGTATAGAAAAATAATGCCAGCACGCTTTCTTCTTACGTCAAAACTTACAAAATCCCTTTCGGGATATTGATTATCGATTTTGAAACATAGAAACTTCAGGAATCGTCTCTGAACTCGTTCAATCATCAACTTGTTACACATATAGACAGGATTCCATATAACAAAACCATATTCCAACTTGGATCTAACGAACGCATTATACAACGAACATAGAGCTTTGATATTCCAAAAAGATTTACAATTTCTTATTACAAAGCCATAGGATTTGAGAGCTTGGTTTACTTTAACAGAAATGTGGTGACCAAATGTTAAGTTGCAATCAAAGCAAATGCCAAGATCTTTTATTAACTGACAACGAGACAATATTGTGTTATTTACGTTGTAAGTGAATAAGATGGGAAGTCTCTTTCTTATGAATAAACTCATGCTTTTACATTTCGATGCATTTAAATAAAGCTCATTCTCCTCGCACCATTGCTGAACCTTATTTATTTCAAACTGCAGGGCCTCACAGTCATCCACGCTTTGTATTATAGAAAATAATTTCAAGTCATCCGCAAAGAATAATCGTTTACAATCTATTTCATCTGACAAATGAAAGCCGAAATAATGAAGTTTCTGTAACAAAAAAAGGTGGTCAATTCTGTCAAACGCTTCAACAAAATCTGTGTAGAACATGCTCCGACACGTATTGCGTGAATTCAGTTAAGTTTGTTACCGTTGTGCGTTTGGCCATAAATCCATGTTGATATGGTGAAATTATCATATGTATTGAGGTGAATATTCGATTATAAATTACTATTTCAAACAGTTTGGCGTAATTAGATAAGACAGATATGGGACGATAATTTTGAATATCAGCTGGATCACCGCTCTTTAGTATTGGAGACACCCGTGACATCTTCCATATGTCTGGAAATGTATTGGATTTTATAGCTAAATTGAACAAATATATCAGGGGAGTAACAAATACTCTGATGCAATCCTTTATGAAGAATGAAGGAAGTTTATCTGGCCCAGAAGTGAATCTATTTTTCAATTATCTCCGACTCAGTTATATTGAGAAATGATATAGTATCATGATTACTAAAAATAAATTGTCTTCGCTGAAGTTACCTAGATTGGAAGAGAAGAACACACTGCTAAAAAAAATCCGAAAATCCATCGACAATGTCTTGAGGAGCATCAAACGTTCTATCCTGACAAAATACTCTACCAGGTATTCTTGAGGTATTATTCTTCGCATGAACAAATGACCAGAAACTTTGAGGGTTGTGTGAAATATTTTCTTGTATTGAATGCACATAATTGTTGTAAGCGCATCGTATCAGTTGCTTAGTCAAACTTCTGTCTTTTGAAATGTTGGTCATAATATACATTACCATTATTTTTAAACCTGTCGTGATACTTTGCTTTAACTTTTATGTTACTGATTGTTTCAGCAGTGTACCAACGTGGATATTAATGTTTGAATACCTTGTACTGAGGAACATAATTATCTAAAGTTCCATACAGAACCTCATAAAATTTACCGATTGCCAAATTTACATCATTATATATATTCATAAACGTCCCGTCAATTTGGAGTAGAGTTTGATGTAAAGCTGGAAAATTTGCCTTTTTGAAATTATAACTCCTTTGTTCATTATTCCGTATTAAAACGCCCTCCCTATGATCTAAGTTAGAAAATTCGACAATCAAAGCTGGATGGTACAAAATATCTTCATGAACTATAGGGAGTGAATCTCTCTGAACAACACATTTCTTGTCGGTTAAAACTAAGTCCAGTAACCTACTGGATTTATTCAAAATATTGTTTTCTTGTTTAAGATTGTGTAAAAAATTCATCAGGTTTTTAATAGAACCTGTTTTCCTGTCATTACTGATTGCATGGGAGAAATCTGGAGCATTAAAATCGCCGAATAATATAATACTTTCGGACTGTAAGCAATCAAGTTGTTCAAGAGATTCACAAAATAACTCATAAGATTCAGCACTGATCGACGGCGGAATATAAATAACGCCGATATGAAAGCTACAATGTGTCAAAGAATACCTCAATATAAGTACATCTATCAGTGGAAAATTTGTATCTAGAGATGGTGTGCCAATAACTTTTGAGTTTATGTGAGTTTTGATTGCCAACACAACACCACCTCCGCTTTCCTCATCAACTACACCCAATTTTATGACCTTTCTGTACACTGAATAGTTTTCAGGAAAATATTCACCACTCTGTATATTATCAGAGAAATTGCTTTCGCATATTGCTATGACATCAAATTCACAATCGCTAACCGAGGCGTAAAATGTTTGGCATTTAGAACGAAGTCCACGAACATTTTGAAAGGAGCATCGTAGATCATCTCCACTGTTGGGCAAATTTAGTTTTTCGGAACAATCACTGGAACATTGTTTTGATATATAATATTCAAGTTGGTTTCTCCTGAATTGAGTCGATCCTGTAATTCTTCCTTGACCTTCCTGTACAGAGCTTGTTGTTTAATCGTACGATCATGTGATATTGAAATTTTTCTGTGAATATTGCAATGTAAAGGCTGCCCAAAAGCATATGATCTAATCAATCTAGAATTGTCTCGTATAATCGTTCTTTGAATGATCAATCTTGTTACGCTATCAAAAAGCATCAAATGATGTGCATTATTTAATTGCCCGAGTCAATTGTTCACTATGGAAATTTTTGTTGTAATCGTACTCATTCTTATTCTCATTAGTTGATCAGATTAAGTTATATAATAATTTCATGAATGTTTCGTTTCCCCCGAAAACAGTTGAGCTCATCAAATTCAACAAATTTAGTTTTATTGTTCAAGATTGAATGAAATGACATTCACGTTCGAATTCAAATGGGAAAAACGACTGTTTTTGAAATATTGCACAAAAATTAAGATATTTCTATCAATTCCAATATTCAACATGCTACATAAATTCTACTGATTTCAATAATTATTTTCAGGATTTCCAAAGATATGAATGATGCTTTCGGTGTGATGATGTTAATCCATATAACTTGGACAAGCTTCATAATAAGCGTCCTGGGATTTGGTATAATCATGGAAAACAACTATTGGAACATGATGAGATTCATTATGCACCTCGGAGGTTGGCTTCTGATGCTTTTCTTGGTTTCTTTCTACGGGCAAATTTTAATGGACAAGGCAAGTGTATCAAAGATTAAAACAAACTCGTTTCAACACGACCATATCTCTCAGAGCTCAGATATCGCAAAGGAAGTGTACGACAGTGAATGGTATTGGACATCACCAAAGAATCGAGAAAGTATTGTATTAATTCTGCTACGTTCCCAGAGACCGATAGTCCTGAAAGCAGCACAAGTGAAAACCATGTCGTTATCTACATTCTTAGGAGTATGTATTCAATTCCTATAATTATAATTACTGATTAAAAAAAGCAACTGACTAAAGAATAGAATCAAATCGGTAGTATAAAGCTGAAGTTTGGTGAAATTCATTGAACTATCAATAAGTAGAAAATGAATGTACATTTCGAGTTTATCATATCAATATATTTCAATCCGTATTTGCGACAAGGATATATTGTTCGAACCTACATATACTGTACATGGTAGGCTAATTTCGATGTATGTATTGGATACCTCGGTAAGATAGAGATACGAAAAAATTTAGGTCGCATCCTCTACCTCTTTTTTCGAAATGAGTTCATTGAAGTTGGTGGAGTCGACATGTGAATTAGGAGAGAGAGATCTGGAAACGACAAGTAAAAACGCGACCAATGACCACAATCCTGAAACGTTTACATGCGAAGAGCCTGAAGATAAGATTTCCGCACAAACCAAGACTCAGTGTGAGAAAATGGTAGGTCAGCAAAACAAGATATCAGCACAAGTTATGGCTCAAAGGGAGGAAAAATGACTACTCAGCATGAGGATGAGGTTTCAACTTAGACGACGGCTGAAGAAATACGCCGATCAGGAAGCAATCATGAAGTAGTTCCAGAAACAATTCGACCTGATTAAAGGTACAAATGTCCAATAACCAAGAGGAATGGAGAAAAATTGAAACAACGTGCAATCTGTGACCAAAACGAAATCAGGGTAAACCTGCAGCAAAGGGAACCATTTCCGATTTCATGAAATTTCCACAGATGCTTCGAAACTATAATACAAACACCAATAATGAATAAATTTTCGCGGAAAACCTTCAAAATACTTTTCATAGATCATAGATATGTCCAATCAATTTCCACAAAAAAATATATAATAGGAAGCTGTGAAAAAAATTATTTTTAAAGTTATGTATTCCTAACTCCATATGTGCAAGAATTGCAATGTCAAGTGACGAGTGTAATGTCACAAACAAAGCAACGTTGCCAAGTGAGAAAAACTCAAAGATTCAATTCATTTCAAAGGTCAGGATAGAATGATTCAATGAATTCTGTGAGAGAAATTGGCGGCCCTGATGAGGGCCATTTTTTTGTTAAAAGGAATTAATTATTCCATCAGATCCATGGTTTAACCTTCGTCTGCAATACATATTTCATCAGAATTGTTTGAATTTTTTGTGGCATCACATGAAAGTCCAGCTGATCTAAAGAATTCCACTACTCTGTTGATTTTGAATTCTTTACAGTTTTCGAGATAAATAAGGTCACTGCTCTGGCGTGTCTCCGTGAATTTTCTATCCAAACACCTGTCTGGATCTTCGAAGTTGATGGAATGATTGACTGCCAGATGATTGGAACCCTCCTATGAAAGACAGTCATGCGCTTTAAAACGATCAGGAAGGATGGTTGTCTCTTTCTCATTCCATTCCTCAATAATCGAGAGAAGGGTGTTAGTGTCTGTCTTCTCGACAGTTACCATGAACATTCTCCCCGTTCCTCGTTCAAACTCACTAAAAACCTACTGCCACTCAACCACATGCCCCTTAAATTTTCTTTTCTCAAATTTACTTCAATCCATTTCTACATTTTTTTCGGATCTATACTAATACATGTCTTATACCAATATCTCCCAACAAAAACTGGCCCAATCAACAACTGTATGCCATGTGGAAATTTCTTATTTTTCTTTAATTATAGTTAAAGTAGCGTTGGATGCCCATAAATTCATATATGCCAAAATTTTAAAAATTGTCAATTTTGATTAAAAAAAAGATTCATTATGAAACGATGTTGAAAAGGAGTTTTGTTGAAAGAAACCCACTTTCAACCATCAACTCTGTAAAAAAGAGAACTCATGATAGTTTTATATTTTGTTCTATCGTTTTTTCAAGTGCATCAAAGAAAAAGTGTAATATCTTAACCTTTTCGAAAACATCACTGTCAACGGGATCCAACCCAAACGTGGATAACTCACAGGACAAGTAATGTAACTCGATAGACACTGTTCCTGTGATGGCGCCATCGCATTTGCAGCAGGTATTCCTATTACGAAAGAAGCGCCGTTAACAGGGATCCAACGAAAGTATTCAAGAATTTGAAGCTGACGTTGCCAGGATGGTCCGTTGCTCCTATCCGTCAGCTCCCGAATCAGTCATGGAATGTTTTGCTGTAGAAACATTCGTGGGTGGATTGAGAGATGTAGGAATTCAAAGTTCAATAGACTTGAATCGTCCTAAGAATATCACAGATGTACTAGTCACTGCATTGAAGTATGAAGTAGCTACAGAAGCTTCACGTGGATCTGCCAAAGTTCACCTAATGAATAACAATAGTGTAGATTCTGATGACGGTATACTGAGTGCTCACAGAAGCTTTTTGGAAAAAACCAAGAAATCAATTTGCTGTTGGAATTGTGGAGAAGAACGTGCGTAGGTAAGCGAACTGAGAGAGTTACTGAAGAGAGATCATCATCCTCGCAGCCGCCGGAAAACTGAAATTGATCGAAAGGTGGCTTCGACCCGCCAATCCAAAAACTCTCTGGTCATCGTAGCAACTCTTCACCGCACCGTGACAATGGTAGTATATATGTGAATGTTTGTCTCACCTCTTCAAACTTAATGAAAAGTGCCTTCTCCTCTGCGGGATTCGAGCCACTGATATATCCGCTATGGATTTTGGCCATTTTAAGTAAAGTGTACGCCTTAGACTACTTGGCTACCACGGCTCCCAGATAGATGGACAGATAGATGGAAAGGATTGTGCATTATTGGTAGATACTGGTGTCACAAAGACGATACTTTGACATGAATATCTGATGACTACAAGACTACTTGTGGGTTCCGGATGGTGTTTACGAACAGCCACGGGCGAAGCTGCCATCTTCGAATGGAAAAATGGGTAAAACGAATATTGTGCAACATAAAATCGATACGGGAAATGCCAGAACATGTCCAGCTGGGCTTCACCAGTAGTATTAGTAAAGAAGGTAAATGGAAGTACCCGATTTGGTGTAGACTATCGTAGGTTAAACGATGTGACTATAACGGTAGCTACAACGGTTTATAACCGCCAAATTTCAAATACGTACTCCAAATAGTTTTCGAGATATATACTGGGTGCGTTCCATTAAGCGCTCACAACGCCCAAAACACTCATTCAGACGTGGCGAAAATGTCATGAATGACGTCATCATTCATGCTCACGACGACCCATCTCAATAGGTGGGTCGGCGTGAGCGTTTCGATGACGCACAGAACCAAGTGGAGCGACAAAATTCGTGGTCGTGAGCGTGATCGTTGTGAGCGCTTAATGGAACGCACCCACTGGCCACAACCTCGTGTGCCACCCTGTATAATAGTGAATAATGATATTATCTACTCATCTAATCTTATCTTTGGCTGAGGACGGACCACGCAGCACTGAATCGGCTTCTACAATTTAACTGCTACTTCACTGCTGTCGTTTAGAGAATAGGGATGTATCAGATATGAACCACTATTATCAGCAATGATTGGTTGCCCGCAGCAATTCCAGAAGAACAGAAAAAAGAGCCGGATCTTTGACAACTTTCCGAGTGGAAGGACGAAGTTCATCGCCTCACTTGGCAAGAGGTTGAACCAGGATCATCAACGTTGAAGGCTTATTGGGGAGAGTGGAACTCCTTGATTATACCGGGTGTTTCACAGTGGATGGAACATTAGACGTATCTGGAGAACAGAAAGACAGATCACTTTGAAAATTTGTGAGCGTAAATAATCAAGCTTGTTGCCGCTTGTACCAGAATTTAGTAGTAGCTACTTTGTTATTTCCAATAGAACACCTCGTATATTATATAATTTTTGGAATCCTGATGAGATTCCTCACAACTTTCTCACATAATTCCCTATACCTATCTGTGACGATTTCCGAGATAAAAATTATTTCGTCAAAATTTTGGGCAAAACCTGACTATTTTTCCCAATGCAAATTTACAGAATATTGCGATTTGAGTTATAGCTGCATAAGACCATCAAGTATCCTGTCGATGAACTGGATCTCAGTTTCAGCATACAGGGAGGCTCAGAAGTGAATGCTATCCAGACACTTATGAAAATGACTGAAACTCCGTTTTATTAAATGGAACAACCTGTATATTATCACTTATTCGAAAAGCTATAAAATTTTCCATTTTAATTGAGTATACTTTCCCTATACCTATCTCGTAGTTATGATATCCATTTGAAATATCAAAGTAGCTTCTACTTTCTGATACAAGCGGCAACACTGTATTGATGAAAATATTTTAGACGGATAGAGCAAGTTTGATTATCCACTCTCACAAATTTTCGAAATGATCTGTCTTTCTGTTTTCCAGATACGTCTAATGTTCCATCCACTGTGAAACACCCTGTATAAGGACTATTGAACAGGAAACTCGAAAACAAAACTGTATCAGATCAATTGCGGTGGTCCCTAAGAGCCGAGGTCTAGAGATACTACCTTATTTAGATGGAATCGCTGGTTGACATCTGGGTGTGCAAATGACTCTAACTAAGGTTCCTGAAAGGTTCTACTGGGTAAACTATAGCAATTTTGTCAGGGACTGGTGTCGCAGATGCACAGACTGCTTTGCCAGTAATGGATCAAACCGTAATATAAAAGCTCCCATGAGACAATACAATGTCGGAAGTAGCTGGACCATTTCCAGTGTCAGATGACAGTAGCAATCGAGAGCGAAATCTTTCTAAATCGGGCGAAATGGTAGATCGCATGAGTCGTACTTCAGGAAAATATATTTTCGAAGTAGTAGATCAAAATCAACGGAATTGGTAATTGTAATTATAAATTATATAATTTTGGAAGTTCTGATTGTTATTTTCCGGAACCCATAAATAACTTGAAGTAGCATTTCCACTATCGAAGACTCGCACATCAAAAAGCAATCCCAACATGTGAAACATATTAAAAAATAAATAAAAATAATCCTTATCAACCAAATCAATCATTATTTTTTATTTTGCCAGTTTTTCTGGAATTTTATCTAGTGAAAGTACCTTCATTAAAAACTCTGATATTCGGATGTCACGAAGAGTTGATAAATCGAACTTTTGTTTATAATTCCAAAATAAAATGATTATTTCATTGCTTTGTAGAGTACTCTGTAGATTAAACAAACTAATATTCCTTTTCATTCATAGGTCCTGTATTCAGCATATTCCTATTTCACATTACTTTTGAAACTCAAACCTTGAAATGACCCTGGATCGACATTGCAGAAACACCTGGAACATCCTTTGAAAGAAATATATCGGCACCAAACGAAAGTTGCAACTGATTCAAGATAGTAACACCATAATCAACGCCACATATTGTCTGAGTATTTGTTGTCCCAATAAAATAAGCATTTCCCAGACCTTTATTTTTATTAACTAGTATATTATCATGTACTTACATTTTGTTATAAAATTTTGTTTCACCTTCACTGAGACCATCCTATTTCGTGTACAATTAGGATTGGCAACAATGACATCACCTAATAGATTATAGATTCTTCATACCTTACTACAATCAATTCAAAAATCGATCTACAGTTACAGTTTCGTGTAACACTATCATCTGTTCATGAAATTCAGAACATCTACAAATTAACAGTCGAAGGGACACTCATTTATTCAACATAGATTAAACAAAATATCTACTAACATGGTGATGCGTCATCGAATTCTCTTACAAATTACCGCTAGCAGATATTTTGCATTGACATTCTTACATGCATTCTCCAAAACGAAATCATCATGAATTTCCATCATATACAGTAAAGACCTAGACTATGAACATTTGAACAAATTCATGGAGAACAATCAGGCAAAATAAGTCTCAAGGTTCAAGTTTCAATTTCAACTGAATATATCTATATGGAATGAGAGAAATGAAAGGCTTCTGTAGTCTGACTTCCTGTTTTTATTTTACTTGATTATTTTTCATCAAACCGTTCTAGAAAACGAATTTTCTTCAGGTCCTCATCACATAACCACTAGCATATGTAGGTGCCACTAACACTAAAACCAAGTTGAAAAAATACATATATTTCAAGCCCATTTTTCCTTAGTCCATGATACAAGAATGAATGGAAATATTTCGACCATCCATTGTTTAAATATTATTGTCCACTTCATCATCCCAATACAAAGCAAAACCCAAAAATATATAATATAATTTCAAGGAAATATTTCGAAATTGAAAGTACAAACTAAAATCTACATTTTAATACAATTTAGTGCAAGTTCGTTTTTCATATAATTCGTTAGGAATTTTTTTTAAAAAGTGGATAATTTGACACTAAAAATGCGGATAACAGAAAATTTTGATATTTGGACTGACTGTATATAAGAAGAAGAACTTTATTTCCATATGTATACTTTGGATTCATGCAACTTGCTTTTCCATTATTCTCATTAGAATTATTTCAAACATTAATAAGAATCTGAATATCAATTATAGGTCGATACATTTAATCTCCTGAAAGGATGCATCGATTTTTTCATTGTATTCGAATCAAACTATCGACTGGCCTTCCATATCCTGAACTGAAACTCCTATTGACGAAAAGTCCCACACTACTTGAATTCGTAAAGTCCATCATAAGCCATTTGAATGGGGAATTTTCAAAAGTTATTTTTAAAGAAATATCAGTCCCAATTACAGGAAAGCAAGGTGCATAATATCAAGTTTATTCTTAAAGATCTATCTGAAATCCACACTTCAATTTACAAATCGAAACAACGACAATTCTTCTAAGGGACCACAGGCATACATTTTCTGAGAGGCACTCCTGGCATCATTATATATACAGAAATATGTTGTTCATCCATTGGATATTGGCAAAAGTTGTCAACGTACATTATCTTGATAATCAAACAGTGCTGATAGGTAATTACTACAATACAAGATTGAAAGTTTTCAAGGATTTTTGCCACATTATTGCAAATGTGCGAAAATGACACTCAATTGAAACATTAAACATGTAGGAATTCATATTTTCACATGGAAATGTATAATACCAGGAATAAATGCCATCAGTTGAAGTTACATGTTAAATAGAAAACCATTCTTTCAAAAGGATGCAGTATACAAAATAATCGAAATATTTGGTTTTATTTTTACACAAACTATATGAATGATAAAAAAAAAATTGAATTGATTGATTTCTGAAACATAATTCTAATGCACATAAAGAATGGGGTTTATCAATCAGACCTTTTCAACTCACAATAACTACACATGATTATGTGAAATGTGATGCTTAGATGAATTCTAGTTTTGCTTCATATACTTACATCTGAGATTATAGTTTCAGGTTGATTGTAATCTTCAATGTTGGTAATTAATTGCCACTCATTCCATTTAACAAAAGTCATGGGTAGCAGAAATTCAAAGTTGCACAAAGTTGGTAATACTACCATGATAAATTTGAGATATGTTTTCATACAATTTTGCAACACAAAATTTTTTGAAGTATAGTTATAAAATGTAAATCACCAGATGGAAAAAATTTATATAATTTATCTTCATTCAATCTTCATTCATTCAAGTATCATGAAAATAATTTAGGGGGTTCAAAACAAGAAATAACCATTGAAGTGAAAGATCACAGCTTCAATTTAAACAAAGTATAAAACCAATTCATACTAGTCAATTTCCAAATAATATTTCAATGAATAGAACGAATTTGTGTACATAACTGATTAATTAGTCTTTTATTTTCATTTGCTATCATCAGTTCTCATTGTTCTTCAACTTAATGCAAAAGTTTCCTCTGATTTGCAATAAAGAATTTGATATTCCCATTTTCAATAAACTAGTACATTTTTAATAGAAATATTTTTGTCAAAAAAATGTAAGTATTCATTTACTCCAGCAAATAAAATTGTTAATCTTTTGAGGAATATAAAAATGATGAGAGCAGTATCAAATTATGTTAGTGAGAGCTGTAACTTTTTTTTCCTAAATTGTTTTGATATATTCTTAGACATGATTGAAGTTGAAAAGGTACAAAAACTGATTTATACAATAAGTAAGAAATTTATTGAAAGAACTCCAGCAATGAATTATTTATTTTTGATCCAGCATCAACAATTTTCATGCCATTTGTTGGTGGCAATAGATCAACCAAGTTGAACCAATTTTATCTTAAAAATGTTGACTTTTCAACAAAAGTTTCACTTCATATCACTGAGAAGAGGATAGGGCTTCGATTTTAAGGGAATAATGATAAGCCTATGTACATAACCAAAGAAAAAATTGAAATGCTAGATTATCCTGTAAGTCAAAGTGTGTAATGGCATTTAAAAATCTACATATACCTATGTATTTTATTACATAATTGTCCTTTAACTCATTATGCTACAAATAATATTGTATTTTCAGTTGATACAATTCAGTATTGCAGCACAACACCCAAATGATTACATGGAAGTTGAGAAGTTCATTGAGAATGATATTTCTGAACATTACCATACATAACAGGTACATTCGGTTGCTGAGCTTGCTGTCCGGTCCATTGACCTTGTTGTGGCATCACACAGTATTGTTGTCCTGCACCTGGATATTGTTGATACTGCTGGTAAGCAGGTTGGTAGCTCTGCATGTATCCTCCACCACTATATCCTTGAGGATACCAGTATTGTCCATACCCATAAGAATATGGTGGACCAGCATTTGGAGGAACTCCAGCACCTGGAGGAAGTGCAGTGGAATCTGGACCCAAACCACCATTTTCTTTGCCCCAAAAGCATTTCACTATTTGACCATTTATTTCTGTATTATGTACATTCTCAATAGCATGTGTTGCACTTTCCTTTGTTACGAATTTGATAAATGCATACCCCTTCTCCTTGAAAACACGAATATCTTGAATAGCTCCAAAAGGAGCAAAGGTTTTATGTACCAATTCATCAGGTAATCCATTTGTAAAACCTCCACAGTATACTGTTGTGTTAGTTGCCGAGGTTTGATTATACACCTCATCAAATGTAGCTTGTTTTACACGTTGAACTGGCTTCTCCGTCCTTGGTGGTGGTGGTTTCCTAGTAGACCAGTTGGTTCTGATTGAGCGTGATCCTAGCCATTGCCCATTCATTGCTTGTATGGCATTCTCAGCTTCAGCTTTTTTAACAAATGATACAAAAGCATAACCTTTTGACTTGAGAGTTTGTGGGTCCCTGACAATTCTGCAATTTGATATTTCCCCAAATGGGGCAAAGGCCTCTCTCAATGTTTCAGTCTCAATTTCTGGAGATAAATCACCAACAAAAATGTGATGATGATTTGAAGTATCTTGTTTGGGTTGATTACCAGGACTGGTTGCCCAATTAACTTTCATTTCTTTATCCAAAAACAACCTTTTGTTCATGGCAGCAAGAGCTGTGGATGCTGCTTGATGATTAGTGAACTCAACAAAAGCATATGGATCGTTTCCCGGTTCTCTGATAATTTTACATCCCTTAACAGGGCCAATTTGGGAAAATAACGTACACAATAGATCTTCAGATACTGACAGATCTAAGTTTCCTACGTACAGTGTTTTTGGATGGCTTTCGTCCGACATGGTGACGCCGGCACTATAATTTAGGCCAGAAACTCTCAGCAAAACTTCGATACACCCGTATTGCACATAAATAACTTTACAATTCTATCGTCTCAACTGCATGTACATACACAATTATGCACAAAGATAAGATTGACAAAAACGACTGCTTTTTTTCTGGAATTCCAGAAACCACTTGTCATAAGTCATCTGCTCATTTTGGCTTGTGATTATGCTACATTTGCCAAATGCGCCATGTTTATGTTTTACGTCAATTGTCAAAACATAAAACTCCTCGAACTGTTTAACCACAGAGTGGTTCAACTACCACAAATACAACCATGGTACCAATATAAAATTAAATTTGTATAAATGTTTTTGAGTGGACCCTATAAAATAAAAAAAAATCATTCTTCTTGTTTTCCTATTTGGCTGAGATAAACATTCATATAAATGAGGGGAGTTTTTGCTGAGAAAATATACTGGAATATATATTTCAAATTTTAGCTGTCCACTTTGGCAGAGAACTTCATACCAGTGTTGTGCTAAGTGTTACAATTGTAACATTAATGGTACAATCGGCATGTCGTGTTACGGTGTTACTACATCTCCTAAAATATGCCTAATATGTTACATTTTCTATTTAGCAAGATGCGACATCTATGAAGCAAGAATATTACTAAATAAGCGTACCACAAAGGTTTCTACTTGTTTATTTGTTCCCAGTGTTTTGCAAATTGTCAACTTCAACTTATTTCACAACAAATATCGAAGGAAGACTTGAAAAATTTCAATGTGAAATGTTTGTCTTTTTATATTGAGTTATGTAACCAAATAAGGGAACGTTTTCCATTTCGTGACCCAGTTTTGAAAGGTTTAAGCATACTAGATCCCCAAGTTGCAATGTCTGGGAGTATAATTTCATTGGTACTCCTTAGAAACGATTTCCTTCGATTGTCACTAATTTAGGAAAGGTAGATGCAGAATGGCGTCACCTGTTGGATTGTGATGATTTGAAGAATTTGAGGGAATCTACATTCGAGGATTTTTGGAGAATTGTTTTCGAGTTGAAAGATGGATTGAACGAATGTGTGTTTCCAAATCTTACTATATTCATTAAAGGACTTCTGGCATTGCCCCATTCATCGGCTACAACAGAACGTGTATTCAGTCAGCTGTGCCTTATCAAGTCGAAAACGAGAAATAATTTGCTCGTGAAAACGTGTGAATCCCTAATCCACACCAAAGAACTTCTGGGGCGAATAATAAATGTTACACTTTTCAGCCTTCGGCGCAACTAGTTTCGAAAAATACTTCACAAGAGCGAAGTAAAATGTTGACAGAAACGGAAAATATCAGTTTTTCATTATTTTGGTTTTGTGATTTATTATTTTTTGTTCCTATATTCGTTCTTTTTTATTGTTATATTTATTATCTTGTTTTATTTTTACTTTTGATTATTATACTTGTTAATTCAACCAGTATTTTATTACCAACAACCCTCCAAATCACCTGTTTACTATTATTTTCTGATTTTATTTTGAAATTCCCGCCATGTTACATTATGTTACAATTTGGCCACTCGAAGTGGTACGCCTGACCAATCCTTGAGAACAACACTGCTTCATACTAATATGCTATAAGAACTTCTTTAGTGGTATTATACTGTGCTAATATACTTGGCCTATTTTTAAATTGATAACACTAAGATTCAAGAAGTATTGAAATGTTTGAAGTTTCTTCATTCAAATATGCAAAATAAATAATCACGAGCAAATATAAGTTTCTGGGAGAATTCATGAACTATTGAATTCTATATGGAGCAGTTTAGAGATGTTCACTTTTTTTACACACCATCACAAGCTAATGTATACACCAAAAAGGAAATACGGTTGATGAATGGTTCCACAAAAATACTTCTAGCCTCCTTGAAGAGAGAAATTTTTTGTTTTGAATTTCATGAGTCACCTACAGGATCATTGATACCTACTACCAAGGAAATTTCATTTACATATATTCCAAGTGAGTAGTTACAAATGTATCCCTGTTTTACCCCATTCTATCACGTTTCTATTTCATTGCACAATTTTTATTCAGATGGAGCTGAGATAATTTCGATAGATGCATTCAATAAATCAACTACAAGTAATGAGTTTGTTATTGGAATCACAATAATAAAGGTAAATATTCTGTATCTATAAATATATGCCCTATATCCTGTTTTGTTCCAGAATAGTAATGATACAGAAGGTCATTTAGAAACATACCTGAACATTTATTCTGGGGAAGAAACAGGTGATTTCAATATTGAGAATATAGCACAAAGTTGTCTCAATGTAGAACTCAACTTCATTCCATACAAACTTCTTCACACTTACCTAATAGGGTGGAAAGATGATGAAATAGAAAACAAAGAGGTGGATATTCTCACTTGAAAGTCATAAAGTTATAAAATTATGTTTTATAGATTGTGTTTATACTATCTGGTAGTGATAACCAGGTCCATATATACAGAGAAAACATTATAGACCATACTTATAAGGAAATTGAAAACAAAGATTACTTTCCTGAATTTTCAAAAACTCCAAGCCCTGTCACATGGATTGATATCCATTACCCTGAGGATTTCAAGGAGTAAAATGTTTTGTTTAATACACATTTCAGCTTTATGAAATGTCTGTTTTTCCAGGAGGGTTTGTTCATTTGCTTGTGAGTGTGGATATGTCAGACTATTCAAAGTTGATGTGAAAACCAACAAAGTAATCTACAATTTCTCTACTAGATTTGGTAATTATATCTCCAAGGTTCATCTTTTCCTGGAGCCAAAGGCAGCAGTTGGGGTGAATAAAGATAAGCTGGTAGAAAAAAGCAAAACAGGCAAAAGAAAAGAAGTCATTAATTTAGTTGTTCTCAACAGCATACTGCCAGCTATAGTTTTCCAGTAAGCATATTCTGATAGTTTCAGTGTACTCAATGAAGGATACTAGATTATTTCAGTGATGTACTGAAGTATGGTCTCAGTTTCTATGAAACATTACCCAAAATTGATTCTACAGCTGTTTTAACAAGTTGTGAAGTTGCAGATATCAACTTCAATGGAATTAGCAGTATCCTAATTGGTACAAGTACAAAAGTAAGATAAAATCTATGCATATGTTTTTTCTCATTCAAATGCACCTTTCATGTTATTTTCCATATGTCTCATTATATCAGGGAGCCCAAGTGGAGATATTATTTGTGCTCTGCTAAAAACAAAATATGTTAATTACATGCAGGAAACAAAATCATTCTAATAATTTAACAATTCGAGCTTGACATAAAAATTTGTTACAAAATAATCGTCAACTACAATACTTGAGCGCGAGAATTTTAAAAAAATTATAGAAATAGCAAAATATGCCTAAGCATCTCGAATCATCAATAAAAAATACCACTGCTGTGAATTATTTATTTCCTGCACCACGTGTGCCTTCATTCATCACTTTCATTTGATGAAACAGCATTGAAGTTGGATATATTTCATTATGCCTTCTTGAATTGCAGACACTTCTGCAGGGCTGTCTATTCCTACCACTTTACAGTTACTCCATTCTGTATGTATGTATCAACAGAGTTCTCTATTCCCAGCATTTCTTCAATAACCCAATTTGCTAATACATCAAAAAGTTTTCCCACCACTGAAACTTTTTTTTAATCATTCAATCTTCGCGATCCAATAGGTCTGGAGGACAAACGCATTCTGGGCTCCCCTAATATTAGTGAATGTGAATGCATACATATTGATTGGCTTTCAAAGTCCTCCACAATAAAACTCGTAATTTTGATTACTTAGGATGCATTTCATAATGGACTAATCAAAAATTATACTTTTTCAGGATATAATGTTGTATAACAAAGTCAAGGAAAAAGGCTGGTTTTTAGAAGAAATAAAAACATTTTCAGCACCTATCCTTGGAATAAGCTATGTTGATATCACAGGGGATGGTGTAAGGAATTTGATTGTTTTATCGATGAAAGGAGTTCATGTTCTGCAGGTGAAAAAAAAAACAATATGATATATTGTATTTTATTTCATTGGTAAAATATATTTCAGCATGACCCGCTTCAATTACAAACTGTTCTGGCTCAGAAAATTGAAAGTTTGCTTCAGTCAGATATAGCCAAAGGTGATGAATGATTCATTTGATATAATTATAATTTATATATATATATATATATTATATTTTACTGAATATGCAATTTCAAGATATGATATGAATAATTGGAAAATCTTTGCAAATATTTTATAGGAATATAATTAAAATATATAAAAATTCAGAAGCTGTGTTATTCCTTGAGAAAAATATGTACTTATGTGTAATCTAATTTCATGGAAAAGTATTTTGGAAAGCAAAATATATATCATTCATGGTTGAATGTTCATTTCGTTCCTTTCCTCATGTTGCTTTGATTAGTTCATATAAAAACCTCTAAATTCATATTGTGAGTATAGTAGTGGAATGTAATTATGAATATTCATGTATTTGTGAATAAATATTTCCCAATTTCCATAACAGATCACTGTCAAATCAGTTCCTTATTAAACTAGAAGTACTGACCATTTAAGTACCTCAAAAGTTGTACTTTATAATATCATATATATGTAAAAAAAATTTGTACTAATGCGTTGATTATAGATATCGAAATTTAATATCACCTCATTTTCATTATAGCATGTTTGTTTCTCAACTTCCTCGAGAGTAATATTCATGGATGAAACAAGTATCATTTGACAATAGTATAAAATTGTGCATTATATACCATACAAAATAAGGTAAAAGTTTTCTAGAAGAATAAAACTAGTCAGATTTTATAACATTTTTAATAGTGAATGCAGGCACAGATAAATTCTTTTTTTGTGAGACTAATAACTTACACAATATCATCTAGGGTTTTAAATATATTCTACTTACATATTTACATTATCAAAATAAACAGAGATTCAAAACATCTTCGAAGACCCAGTGAGGACGAGATATTGATATAATTCAAGGTAATGAATATTTGCCAGTCAATTCGATTTACACTTTTCGATATTTCATATTCCGAAACTTTTTTGGAATCAATCTGATCATGTTTTTTTTTTTATTATTATGCTTATTTAAACACGTCCTACAGAATTGTCTAGCGGTAAGAAACATTATAGTTTATGCGTCATGGTCTATAGAGCCTACAAATTGTATAACAATGAATCACCATTCACCATTCATGAGAGCAACTGAAGACGCTGCAGGTTGTTTTGTGTGAAACACCAATGACATAAAAAACGTTTTGAGCTTCAATCAACAACTTTTCCTCATTCAATGAATGGGGGGAATCATAAAGTATGATTTGAAAATCTGTCGGTACGTTGCCAAACGCTATTGTCCTCTCTCGTATGGTCAAATGAGGATAATGTTGATAACTTTATATCATAGTATCCTTGAGCGTGAATCACAAAAACTCAATAACTGTCGAATTGAAATCATATTCGGCTGAAAAAAAATTTGATCTACATAAAGTATTTCTCTCATCATCATTTTTATGAAGGTTCAGAGAATTCCCCAAATTAAAATTAAAACAATAATCAGGAATGACCATTCAAATTGTAATGGCAACGTCACTTTGTTCATCTATACCTATGACAAGATTCCTTTTACCAGATGTGAATATCGTGTATTCATATCAAAACTTTTGTATTCATACTATACAGGGTGATTAATTAGGAAATGGGCGTACCGTAAGGGTAGGTAGAGGTCGCCTAGCTGGTTCTGAAAAACTCCCAAATGATGGGTCTAGCGCCATGTATAACCGTGATACAGAGTGTTTTATGTATTTCTGTTAATTCTTCAACGTATGTTTTACATAATAATAACATAATACATTCAACACTTGAACTGATAAAATTCTTTTCATTTTCATCAAGTCCGTACCTGGATTATTTGTTTCATTATTCATTCGGATTCGGTAGCATACAGGATAATGAGTTTATGTTGTGAAAATGAATAATAAATGAAAATAATAAAGAAAACCAAAACAGTATTTTCACGCTCAGTATAGCAGCTACTTCTTTAATTGTTGAAAATCACGAATAGTTACGAATTTGAAATGATAGGCATATTATTCACGATATCAAGCAATCCGTACCTCCATTCCCTCTGATAAAGTTTTTTGTGGAAGTTTGTGTTTCTCCCTTGATCAGTACTGGCAAACATTATGTAGAACAATTAAAACGCAAGGAATAACGCTAGTTATTCATACGTTGTTGGATTGGATATTAGAGAGTTGAAGTAGTTCCACGAATGGTAACGTTAGGATTCATTCTGACATCTGGTCATGCGCATTCAACCAATTTTCACGTTTTCGTATTTTGTGGGTATACGGGTGTACGTAGACTCACGCTATTTAACGGGTGCTAAAAGCTGGAACGTACGCTAACCGAAATCTCACGAAACGAGGACGATAACTTGCGAACGGCACAGGACATGCAGAATTGCTTCATAAAACAGCATGAAAAGTAAGATACTGAAATTATCTAACGTTTCCTGTGTTGAAATTAACTATCTTAAGTTGGCAATGTTAAACCAAATGTTCCAAGACATGATTGACGTTGAAGGAAACAGGAAGTAGAAAACAGAGACATTACGAGTTGTATCGAACAAGTATTGTATAAAGGTGTTGCTTAGTAAATTTAATAAAGTAAAATATAAACCAGGATTTAACATATATAAACATAAAATTATCAAAACCTTAACAGGTTATGGGCCCAGTAACATCAAAAGTTACTGATTAAACTGTGAAAAGAAACACAACTCGAGTAAAAGCATCGTCCAACGTGCTCAAGTTCAAGACAAAGGAAAAATGGCGTCCGATGACAGCGATCTGAAAGGTCTCCCAATATTGTCTGGTCCTGATACCTTCCAACTATGGGATTTCGAGATCACTATACTGTTCAAAGCCAAACAGCTGTGGCAAATAATTTCCGGTGAAGAACCTCTTTCCAGTTGTGAAAAAGATGAACGTCAAATATCTGCATGGCATACAAAGGATGCCAAGGCAAAACTCTATATAATAAGAACCATAGATAGATTGGTTAAAAATCATATCCTGACTTGCTCTACTGCTCATGAGATGTATAATACCCTAAAAACCATCTACAGAAGAGATACAAGTCAACTCAAACAGCAGCTCTTACTTGATTTCCATGGATATAAATTTGAAAAAACAAAAGACATGATGCAAAACCTCAGTTATCTGAGAAATATAGTCTTTAAATTACAGCAACTTAAACAAGAAGTTTCTGAGGAAAGTTTAGTTGCAAAAATCATGTTCTCACTACCAGACCAGTACCGTTTCTTTGCAAGTGCCTGGGATTCTACTCCAGTAGCAGAAAGAACTGTGGACAACCTCATTGCTAGACTATGTGTGGAAGAAAATTACAAGAATTCTAACAAACCAGACACTTCTGACCAACAAAATGTAGCCTTTAGTGCTCAAAATCCAAAAATCAAACACAAACAAAAACCAAAAATTGTTTGTCATAAATGTGGTGAAGTTGGACATATAAAACCAAAATGTCCAAAGAAGAAATGGTGTAAGCAATGCAGAAGAGACACTCATAATGAAGAAGACTGTTTTAATAAAACAGGCACATCCTCCCATAATAGCTCTAAATATTCTCCTTGTGTGTATTGCAAGAGAACAAATCATGCATCAAACCAATGCTATTTCAAAGAAGAGCATGATAAACGAAACAAAGAGAAAGTTGCTTTCTTTACAGCAATGGAAAAACAACACCCATTAAATGAAGCTCTATTCAGCAAAAACTCAAATACAAATTTTTTTGTTGTTGACAGCGGCTGTACATCACATTTAACAAACAAATGTGATATCTTGACTGACACTGAATATTCTAGTGCCAAAATTCTTAGTGCCAAAAAAGGAGAAACCATGAATGCCATATTATCTGGCAATATCGAACTTGATAATGTATTGTTCAGAGATGTATCTTATGTGCCTCAGTTAACAAAGAATTTACTCTCAGTGAATGCTATAACTGAACATGGTGGAGAAGTTCGTTTCAAGGAAAAAGAAGTAGTAATCATGAAAGATGAAAATGTCATTCTTTCTGGACAAAAAACCTCTGGTGGATTATTTGTTGTTAATCTGCACCCAGAACCAAATAAAAAAGCATATCTAGTTCATCCTGATGAAGAATACATGGATTGGCATAGAAAACTAGGACATATCAGCTTTAAAAATCTTAAAAAGATCCCTAACATGTGTGAGGGAGTGCCATCCAGCCTCTGTGATAGCAATGCTGAACTCTCATGTGAAATATGTGCTATGGCTAAACTAAACAGAAGCCCATTCCATACAGTTAGACAGAGAGCGAAAAGGCCCCTGGAAATTATACATACTGATGTATGTGGGCAAATCAAACCTCCAACATTTGATAACAAGAATTATTTCATGACTTGTGTTGACGATTATACACATTTTGTGACTGTATATTTGTTGGAAACCAAGAATGAAGCAGAAAGTTATTTAAAAAACTATATTACAGAATCTGAAAACCACCACAATCTCAAAGTGTCTAAAATAAGAGTTGACAATGGTGGTGAATATCGCTCTAATGCCTTTAAAGAGTGGTGCACTGAAAAAGGTATTCATTTGGATTATACCATCCCTCATACTCCACAATTAAATGGGACAGCAGAACGTATGAATTTGACAATCTGCAATAAAACAAGAGCAATGCTTTTCGAATCTCATGTACCAAATAAAATGTGGGGAACTGCAGTACAAACATCTGCTTATCTGTTGAATAGAAGCCCCACAGTGACAATTGACACAACCCCTGCAGAAAAATGGTTTCAAAGAAAACCAGACCTATCACGACTCCAAATCTTTGGTTCCGTGGCGTACACCAAAAATCTGGGAACTCTCAGGAAATTAGATCCCAGAGCAAGAAGAGGAATTTTCATTGGCTATGCTGAAAATGGCTACAGAATTTGGGATGAACAGAACAATAAAATCTATGTGTCAAGAGATGTGAAATTCTTTGGCATTCAAGAAACAAATGAAAATCATCAAAATCAAACTATTGAAATCGAAATTCAAGAAAATCACAATACAGGAAATCCAGAGGACAATGAAAATGAAGAAGATCAAAACGAAATAAATCGAGAAAACAATGAAAATGAAGAAGACCGAAATGAAGTAAATTCAGAAAACAATGAGAATGAAGAAAACCAACAAAACATTGAACTATTTTCTGATAATGAACTGGAAACTCAAGTTGATGATGTTTCTTCCTACTATGAACCATCTGAAAGTGAAGATGAAATACCAAACGTTCAACAAAATCAAAGACCTCGAAGAGATATCAAAATACCTAACAAATTACAAGATTATGTACTGCTCACTGAAGATTCACCTCTTACCTATGAAGACTGCATGAAAAGTCAAGAAAAAGAAAAATGGAAAAAGGCCATCCAAGATGAAAAAGATTGTCTCCAGAAAAACAATACCTGGCATTTAGTAAGCGAAAACTGTGCTAAAGGTAAAGAAATTGTCAGTAGTCGTTGGCTATTCAAAATTAAAGATGATGGGCGTTATAGGGCTAGATTAGTAGCAAAGGGATGCCAACAGAAATCACACTTGGACTACAAAGATATGTACAGCTCAGTTATACAATCTAACTCATTGAGAATGCTGTTGGCAATTGCTTCTTCAGAAAATCTGAAAATATTTACTTTTGATATTAAATCTGCATTTCTTTATGGAGATTTACAAGAAGAAATCTATATGCGTTTACCAGAAGATTTCAATGTTCCTGGAAAATTGTGTAAGCTAAGAAAAGCTCTTTATGGACTGAAACAGGCTCCTCAACAATGGTTCAAACGCCTTACAGATTTTCTCAAAAATGAAGGTCTCAAACAACTCCAAACTGATCAATGTGTTTTTAAATCCATGTCTGGGCAAAAGATGTTCGTTGGAATTCATGTTGATGATGGAATTGTAATGGGTGAGGATCTGCAACAAATAAACAAACTTCTATCAAAAATGATGAAACAATTTGAGACAACAGTTAACCTGAAACCAGAAAATTATTTGGGAATGCAAATCTCACAAACTGAGAATGGAATACTCATCAATCAAAACAGATATGCTGAACAAGTCATTAATGCATATCAAATGCAAACTGCCAAACCAACAAACACCCCAATCTCTCAACAGAATCATGAACATTCTACAATAAATGAAACCAAATTCCCATATCGAGAGGCAGTTGGAAGTCTTCTTTATCTGTCTTGCAAAACAAGACCAGATATTGGATATGCTGTAAATTATTGCAGCAGATATACAAAGAACCCAACAAAACAAGATGTCACTAATATAAAGAGAATACTTAGATATTTGAAAGGATCGGCAGAAACAGGTATTCTTTATTCGAACAAAAAGGCAGACCATATACTGGAAGTATATTGTGATTCAGACCATGCTGGTGATAGAAAAGATAGCAAGAGTACTACAGGGTACATCATGTTCTATGCAAATGGACCTATAGCATGGTGTTCTCGCAAACAATCCTGTGTTGCTCAACATTCCACTGAAGCAGAATACATAGCTGCAGCTCAATGTTGCAAGGAAATGAAATATGTTAAATCCGTACTTGAAGAATTACTGTCTGAGAAGGTGCAAGTTAATCTACATGTGGACAATACAAGCTGCATTAAGATGATAAAAGCCAACCAACTCACTAGAAAGTGCATATATATTGATGTTAAGTACCACCAAATCAAAGACGAGTTCAAGAAACGATGGTTCGGAATTGAATATTGTCCAACAGACAAAAATGTTGCTGATATTTTAACCAAACCTTTACAGCCTGTTAAATTTGAAAAACTTAAAAATTTAATCATGTATTAATTTGCTTCCTGATTGTTCATATGAATTGATTTTTTATTTACTTATTTCTTTGTTTAATCTGAACTTATGGTTCATGTATTTTTTTTGTAACATTAGCTTTACCATTGAGGGAGTGTGTTGAAATTAACTATCTTAAGTTGGCAATGTTAAACCAAATGTTCCAAGACATGATTGACGTTGAAGGAAACAGGAAGTAGAAAACAGAGACATTACGAGTTGTATCGAACAAGTATTGTATAAAGGTGTTGCTTAGTAAATTTAATAAAGTAAAATATAAACCAGGATTTAACATATATAAACATAAAATTATCAAAACCTTAACATCCTGTATAGGAGAGTTATGTGCTAACGTGATGAACTACTTCAACTCCATTTTAGGTTTACTTAATGAACGTCATATTTCTTTCAACTCTCTATTAAAAACATTCCAGTATCTAAGTCATGTTCTCTCGTTACTCATAACTAGAATAACTAGATTTATCTGCCGCATCTCAATATGAAATTATAGTTAATGATGAATATCTAACTTCTAACCAGTCTTGACAATTCACACATTTGCACTTATACCAGGTGATCAAGATTCAATGAAAGTTACTCCCGGAAAAATATCAAATTTGACTTTCACTTTATTTCGTTTATTTGGGTAAACGGCAAATCACCGCTTATCAAAGTAACTAGTTCTAACTCTACATAATAAAGATTCATGAACTATGTACTTGAAAATTGAAATCGATATTTCTGCCAATTCTCGAGGTACTGAAAGGAACTTTCCATAAACAATTGAAGAAAAAAGTTCACAATTAAAAAATTTATAATTATATTACTTCAAATTATTTTTAAAATTTTTTTCGTAGCAATTCGTCAAATATTGAATTTTTATATATTTTGAGTGTTCCTGTGTTTTTTTATTCTTTTATTTGACGAGTAACCACATTCTGCATATACCACAAAAATCTTCAGTTCTATTGAATATAATTTTGCATTGATACTCGATCACTTTGACAAACAATCAATTACTACAAATAAGATACATCGGTTTCGATAAAATGGATACATGATACTAATAAAAGAATTATTTTAATTATTTTTGTAAAAATGTAATCCTCCTGATAATGATATATACAATAATTACAATAGTATTATCCATACAACATTTTCAATGGTATAAAATGAGGGTGCTATAAAAAAATATGAAGGTTTCTTTTTTCAACAATCTTCACTTCCATCAATTTCATTATCTATTTTTATCTTCAATTTCTACTCAGAATATAAAGCGAAAATAACCAACAGAATATCTAACATCAGAGGGACATAAGAATGAAGCCATCAGCTGGGCTGCAAGTTATCCTGGTATATTATTATTTTGTTGCATATTCGTCGGACAGAAAATTTTCAAACTATAAATTCAAGGCTCATTCGCTCTTTGTGATTGCATAAAAAATTTACATACAATATTGTATGGGCGCCCAAGGGATAATTTGTAAATGCTATTAATCAAAAAATATTTTTAAAATTGAGATTACAAACCATAACTTGCAGCACCACTATTTCATATTTTTGAAGTCAGCGAAATGTGGGGTACAATTTATAAATTATTACACCTTTAGCAATTGTTCTCAAAATAACGAGTTTAATGAAGGAAAATATTGATTACATCTGGAATTGTTAATTGAATTAAGGAATTAATATTTTCGTTTCAATATTGTCTGTTTATTTCTTTCTTTGTCTTGTATAATATGATTTATTGGGCGGAATCAGCCAGTGAACAAATGTGTTTCAGTCTTAACACTCTGACCCATAAAATATGTACGCAGAGTGTACGTCTCAACATCCTACATAGCGCTTCATTTTATCCAAAATTGTTCTTGCTGTTGAAAACAACATTTTAAACTTTCTTGAATGTCAAATTAGAAAGGTGCAACTATTTTTTTAATCATATACCCAACATTTCTCAAATGATTAATAACCAGCTAATCATCAGTACTAGCAATATAAATAAAGCTTTGGTAAACTATTCTACAGTGGTTTCACTCATACACATGCACTTGACAACATAATACGAAAAGTGTTTCTGTGAACTCTACTAGGTTCAATCCACATTGTCTTGGAATATCAAACGTACGTAACCAGGTGAACCGGATAATGGCGATGCACAGAAAGGACACACTGCGTGAAACCCGTTGGTACCATGCGGTATCGCAACATTTGCCCAATACCTGTGAAATAAATAGTTTCGATGACATTTATTCAAACACTGTTGTTACCTCATACAGAATGACAAAAAAGGCAAGACAACCGTAAATATGTTATGATTTGAATCTCAAGAAAAATGTTTACAGTAAACAACAAAAATAAAACTGTCACGGACGTAAGAACTACGTTATTAGAAACCTAAGACAAAGCACAGACGTGAACGTATCTGTGCCTATACCAGGGATGAGTAACACGGGGCCCGTTTAACATGAAAGCATTTTCAAGCATACATTCAGGGCTTCGAACGCAAATTCAAATTATAGACACAGCAACTTTTTTAAAATGTGTCTCACTTTCTACATTTATAAAAAGAATACATTACAAAATTTTAATTACGATTCCAAATGTTCAATGCTGAGAAGAATGAAAATGTATTCCTCGCCATCTGGTGCCAATGTAAATACGGTTCTCGAAGAATTTAAAAGTGATTGAAAAATGCATTTTTCTCAGTAAACATAGGAATTTTCCATAAATATATTATTGAAATTCTCATGTCATCACAGTTTGAGTTATGACGTCATTATCCTTTTACAATGGCAATACCCTATTTTGATTTTACCTTCAAATAGAATGCATTATTCTGTGTATCGTTGTAATATCTTTCTTATGTTACATAAGGGTATGTTCGAGTGATATTTCATTGATAATAACGTAATTTATAAAAATGACAACAGGACTTGATAAAAGTATTGAAATAAGTGCTCAAAATGCAAGCTTTTTGCTTCTTTTGACAATATGCAAAGCGATGTTGAAACTTCTACAAAACGTCATCAAGGGTATTAGCGTTAATTAAATTAATGTCGGCGCTAATTATTTCTTTTAGTTCATCAATAGGTCTGTTCACGTAAACTTTCGATTTGAGGTATCCCCACAAAAAAATTTATGGGGTAAGATCAGAAGATCTAGCTGGCCACTTTAAAATACCTCATCTACCAATCCATCTATTGGGAAAAAATATTATTTAGGTATTCACGTACATGTCGTGCGTAATGCGGTGGCACTGCATCTTCTGATTCTAATGATGTGGGTACAAAGCCGCAAATGCGGGAATTATTTGATATTGCAGTAAATCCAAATATTTGTCACTGTTCAACGATCCGTCAACAAAAAAGTCCCACAATTGTATTCCCGTTCACACGTTGACTGTTTGGGATACTGACTGTGTACTGACTGACTGTGTGGGGTTCTGAGAAAAATTCTGTTCATAATATCAGTAAAAGAAATAAGCTGTATCAATAGATGACGCTATTCATGGTATAACTTGATGATCGGGTTTCATTATATTGATGAATTTTTACATTGTACTAGAATTATTCAACGATTTAACAATATAACGAACTTTTTTATTGTATTTACACCACTTTTTGGTTCAGTGTAATTCACAGAATTCTGCTTCGCCTTACCGTCGGACGTGTCCGGATATTCAATGTTGAATATGTTACAAACCTCAGCTTCTGTGCGGGTCTTATCTCCGAAACCTATCGTCATTGAAATCTCTATGCTCTGCTTTTCACTCAAACGGGCCATGATATCTAACTATTATTGTGAAGTCGAATTAATGTTGATGAGACATGTTCGTAGAACAATTGTACAAAAAAATTGAACCAATAAAAAGAAACCTCAGAAAAGTATTTACAGACAGTTTCGCCGTCGGTAGAAACATTAGAAAAATGCGTATTTTAGTATACCTGAATTAATTTTTGAAATGTTCTTAGGTAACATTGAAAGAATATTAAAACCATAAAAAGAAAACACGTTTTTTTTTAAGGAATTATGTGATCAATAATATGAGATTACCAAGAAATGCGCAACTAAAAAAGAAAATCGGCGTATCTGAGATTTATTTCCTCAACGGCCGAATCAAACTCTTTATGGATTTGTTCCAACCTTTACTTGCTCACTGTGTGAAGTTGTCTTCCTCAATAAAATGCATTCGTCTAGCTATAGTCTATTTATTCTGAGTTGATAGTTGTGTCATATTTGGTAACTTTTCGATGCCATTAGTACAAAACAAAAAGTATCTAGCAATGACAGATGTCTCAATAGGTTTCTACATTAGCTGGGAACATCAAATCATCAACATTTATGGCAACACTTAAATGTCACTTTACAACGATGCCAAATTGTTCTTTTCTTGCGATTTTTGTGAATTTGTTCTTTTGAGAGCTTAATTTCATCGTATTCTTATGAAAATGACGAGAGGATTGAGTAGAGATGCCCAGAAAATGGTTGCATCTTTACTAGAACATTTTTAACGACCCTTACTTTCATTGGATTTTGTTTGAAAGGTAAGTGAACAATCCTCATGAATATTAATTCATCACGATCTTACAATGGTTCAATAGTTTCTATGAAATATGATTATTACAGAGAGTGATTGCTGCTTTGTACAGGAATAGTGAGTATTTAGTGCATATCATATAGTTGATGAACATTCTTCATTGCAGAAGAACATATAACATTGAAATGTAGGTTTGCTCAACATTTGCCTCACATCTTAATGGAAAACATTGATGGAGTAATGAAAGTAATACATTCCTCCAACAGTACGTTCAGATGAAAAATGAAGGTTTGAGGTAATTTTTTTTCTTTGATGAGACCTGGATATTTCAGAATGGAACTCTACGACATTTTTGGCAAGATTGTATTGTCAAAAGTGTGAAAATACAAAGAATATGAGATTCAAGGTATTTAGAATTTGTATATCAATTAGATGGTGTATTGGAATTATGTTGTCTATTAGATTCATTGTTTTGCATGCTGGTTGTTCAGATAGATTCATTCCTGGGACAAAATTTGTTTCAATCCCTGAAACTGCTAACAAAGTTTACCATGGAGAAATTCTCCACTGATTCGATACACAACTGCTGCCAAAATTTAAAAATCCTTCCACAATTGTTATGTATGGATAATGCTACTCATCACAGCGCAGTTATTAAAAAAGCTTCCAATAATCAGCAATTCAAGACTGACTTACTAACAATGTAATTTATTTTGATCATAGAATGTTGAAGCTGCAGTTACTAACTATTTGAGTACAATTGTAGGCTATAGACTTCATGATACATGTAATATATTCTTTGATTTTCAGAAACAAACCAGCCCTAATAATAGCAGAAAGATATGGATATCAAGATCTTCGACTCCTACCTTACATTTGTGTGTTTTATCCAATTGTGTTGATGTGGGATATAAAGATGTGTGTACCTACTTAGTGAATTGAGAGACATTTGAATCTGTATTGTGATTTTTGTTGAAATGTAATGATGTGTAGCGTTTACAAAATAAGCACATGATGCACTACTATTTTTGTCCCACAAATAAATTTATCTATAACTTCTGGATTGTTTCTGAAACACACCTATTAGAGTTGGACAGTAATTGGTTTTGAAATATAGAACCATCAAATGAGAAAGAAAGAACAGATTTGATACTGAAAGATGAACATTTTTATATATCATTATGTAGTTATTATGTACTTTTTTTTATAAAACTTCTCACGAAAGGAGACATCCTGTAATGTTCAGAGAACATCGTGAGAAGCAAGGAAAAGGAGGTAGGAATTGGTGTTCTTTTTAAATTGCCTCGGGGAACACCTCCTTGGGCAATGTGTTCCAGAGCCTCGCTGTTCGTTGGATGAACGAGTCTTTAAAAAGAGATGTTCTTCCTTTGAATATTCGATTCCTAGCATGAGAACAGTCCATTATATTATTTGAACCATTCAACGGTTATCCACAATCAATAGTAGTCCAAATATAATGCATATTCATCAGTCGCAAACACTTTCAAAACAAAACAAACGGTCAACATAACCCAAGTTTTTTATTCAGAGCATCGCTGAAAACGTGAAAAACATGTGGCAACACAGCTCAATCTGGCGATTTGACACAACTATCAGCCCAGAATAAATAGACTATAATGAGGGATATTTTTTCACGGACAATTGAAAAGTTCCTGAATATACCCCACTGAAAATCTATCATGTCTTTCCACGATTATGAATCTTGTACTCGCAGTCTTAATAAAATAATAATCAGCAGAATAGTTTCATAAATTGCTTCCAATTAGATTCTGTTTTGTATTGCGTGTACGTTGAAAGACGTATCTATACATTGGACGTATCTGGTAACGTGGAGAAAATCAAAATTGTGCATATTCAGCTTTCATAATAAAGATATGTTCACATAATTATGTAGTCAATGCAGTCTCAAGTGTTTATTAGCTCAACGCATTATAGCTTTCTCAATTCCTGTTCTGAATTCTTCATGGAATAGAATACTTATTCATCCTTAGGTTCATATACATGAAATAGGACATGTCAATGAAGTGTCGAGATGATTATCAGTACAAAAATTATAGTATAAAGACCGCTGCACACGACGCTTGTTTTGCTGCTGGATTGCTTGCTGGGCCCTCTGCTAGCTACTCTGCTGGCAGCGCTGCGAGAAAGTGACGTCACTGCTGGCTGCTCTGCGGGCTGCTGTGCGGGCTGTCGGTGATAGAACGTGTGCTATTTTTCGTGATGGCTAGCTTGCGTGTTCCATTGTTTTCGTGCTCCGTTGTTGAAAAAATATGTCGCAAAGGTGGTCTCCGGAGCAAATCAATGCTTTAATTGACGCATACAAAGAAGAACCGTGTTTGTATGCAACAAGTACTCCGAATTACCACAATGACACCATCTCAAAATTTTTGCTAATCAATTTTTGTCACTCATGTAGTTTTGATTTATTAAATTCCTTATTTTTACTCTCATTGTAGTTTTACCTTCTAATATCGCGGTATCCTCATAATTTTAATATTATTAATAGAGGGTCAGGGTTTACAGAACCATGGTGGTTCATTAGTTGTGTAGGTCTAATAACTATACTCTTGGCATAAATATTCAATGAAACTGAGCCAGTATTAGGGAAACAAACATTGACGATTATCAGGTACGTGTAACAAAGTTATACTTGATATTTTCATTCTAATGAAAGTACTGAATATCACTGGTGGTGAGAATTGAGATAATTGCTCTCCTACGTCGAATTATTTCAGTAGCAATAGTTTGTTGTACTTGAGCGTCCATGGTACTGTTGAGGTTAGAAACACTCGTCGCGTCACTTCGATGCACGCCTAGCGACAAGCATCGTGTGAAGCCAACCTACCAAGGGAGCCATCATTGAACCCAGCGCCACACCCAACTCCGAACCCAGCGGCAAATTCTAGCAAGCTATCTAGCAGCAAAACAAGCGTCGTGTGCGTTGGACTTAACATACATAAATTAATAAACACATTCACATGAAAGAATGGCTAACAAAAAACATTCAAATACGGAAAGTCGTTAGTTAAACTCCCAGTTCACTCACCACCAAAATATTCAGTGGTAGAGTGCAAACTATGCAATATCAGAAATTTTGCGCTACAAATATTCTATTCATTTCAGTGGCGCCTCCCCATAGAACAATTCCATGTGTGATGAGTGAATTTATGATAGCATAATAAACGTTGATCAAGGTGTTTGGATCTAGTTGTTTTTCCAACTGATACAATGTGAAGCACTTGGCACCACTTGACAATTTTCTGCACACATGATCAATTTGTTTTTTCCAGCGTAGTGCTTCACCCAAGTGGATTCCTAAAAATTTGGTTCTTTCTGCGGGTTAACTTTCATTGAATTTTTTCCCGAAAAACTGCAACTGTTTTTTCTGCATTTACTATTAGTTTATGTCCTAGAGTCAGGTTAGTTTGGATGAATGTTCTTGAATATATGAACAACAAGAAATTATCAAGTAAATTCAATACTCACTTGACTGTTTTCTCAGTCGCCATATGTCCACAGGGGTTGAATGCGAATGTTGGAGGACCAGTATCGACATAAAATGCCGGTTCCAAGCCCATAAACACTTTCACGACAGGTCCCAACTAAAATATATTTTTTTAAATGTACTATTGACTAACAGTTTCATGAAGCAAACTATGTTCGAAGCTACAAAAAAGTCCAGTTCGAGAATTTGCTCTTGAAATTTCGAAGCCACTATGATAATTTATCGAAATTTCACATCGAAAGATTGATGACGTAATCCCTTAAGGGAGACTTCGTCCTTGGAGTGCCAGATTTCAGGTTATATTTTTTTAAAGAAGACAAGTGAAGGTTTTTGACTACGATTTTTTTTCATGCTCTCATATACAGAACGCCAATAATATTTTTTGAAATAAAAATATGGAGGCCGTTGCAGCTCCGCAAAAACATGTCCTCAAATCTCGGGAGGTAAATGGCTGACATCACTGCCCCCTCTTTGTTGATCCGAAGCATAAATTCGAACCATATTATCAATGTGTGATCCTTTGGCCATGGAATGACGAATGGGTTCTTCGTTTAGTAAAAATTTCGAAAAATGGCGGCAATTTAAAAAAAACGAATTTTCGCGTTTTTTTTGCATATAAAGATAAATAATGAATGAAAAAATGGATCTATCGAAAAAACGATCCATCATTCTGTTAAGATATATTTTCTGGGTATGCTCTTCAAATTTCAGGTCGATAATTACAGAGGTCAGGAGAATATCAGCCATTTTTAAACACGTGTTTTCTAGAAAAACTCGTTCAAAGTTTTGTTATGTGTGCAAAGCGCGCTGACAGTATCAACTTCAAATGCGTTTAAAATATCGTAAACGTTCGATATCCGAAAAACGCTTCGACAGATTTATTTCTACTTGCATATAGATTGAAAATCCGCAATAAAAAAAATGATTCAAGGTCGAAGTTTCCCTTAAATGCGAACAAAAAAACTATAAAATTACGACTTTGATCTATGTTAATTAATTAGACGCTGAGATTATGTCTCTTTATGTTGATTCAATTAGAGATTGCCCAAGAGAGATTAAAAATATCAATATAATTGTTTGGATTATTATTGAATATGCATACATTCATGAAATGTGAGGTGTCACATCATGTGGGAGGCGGTATTATTGATATTTTCCGCTAATTTCAATCAATATTTGTTTAAATTCGCATTAATTTTTCTTCGTGTAAAATTAGCATTTTCATGATGTCTCACCTCTAGACATATGGGGCATTTTCTTGATCCAGTATCTTTTTCATGGCCCCACTCGTGCGACCCTTGAACATGTCCGCAATTCAAATAAACATAAGGCTGTTGCAGATTTTCGTTGGGTGAAACTCTTCTTGGAATCACGAGAGTGTTTAGGCCAACTGGACACTGCGGTCGTCCAGCATTGATTTCATCGATTTCTCGTTCTAAGTCTCGTTTGCTCTGAGAAAAAAAAGTTTAAACTGTGAGATAAATTATACAGGGTGTCCCGTAAAGACCACGTCAAATCGAAGGAGAATGTAGATCAGAGGATAACCCACCTACTATGACAAAATTCCCATTATAAAAGTCTTACCGTTTTCGAGATTTTTTTTTCTGAAAATAATGAATTTCTGCCCCTTTCAATATTTTTGTATATGGTTGGTATCATTTTACACTTTTTTGGTTGATTTTTTCGTTAAGATATTGCTGAAGAATGATTTTATCGTTTACATTAAAAACATTCTCCGAACTTTTCGAAATCACTATAAAATAGACAATTTATTGGTGTTATGTGCAGCAGTAGCTCCGTACATTTTGGTTCCACTAAGATGGGATAAACTTCATGAAAAAAAGAATCCCCTAACAAAATTTTCAATAAAAATATTTCTCACAGCCCCCCTTCAAAATTTTCGGAGAATTTTTTTCATGTGAACGTTAAAATCATTCTTCAGCAATATTTTACTGAAAAAAATTAACCAAAAAGGTATAAAATTGTACCAATCGTATAGCCGAAGCTATTGAAAGGGGCAAAAATTCATAATTAAAAAAAAATATCTCGAAAACGGTAAAACTTTTATAATTGGAATTTTGTCATAGTAGGTGGATTATCCTCTAATCTACATCCTCCCTCGGCTGGACGTGGTCTTTAAGGGACACCCTGTATACACAATGTTTCATTCATGTAGTCGAGTAGCGATACAAAGTCTACGACGCCAACCTATTGACGACTCAAGGCAAAATTAAGGAAGGAACATTTTTGAACTTGAAACCTAACATGTATCACACCAATTATGGAATAATCTGAATCTCGCATCTGCTTCAACGCACGTTTCAAACTTACTCAAAGTGTGATTGTCATTTGTCAGTTTTGATTTATATCCAATGATTTATTTCAGTACATTGTGATCAGGTTGTGTTGATTCATTCATAACTCTGTGATCTCAACACAAAAATTTCGAATGTTGTGTATGTCACAAATGGAAAATTTTCACACACGTTTGACGTCTAAAATACAACACTTATTGAAAACTGTAACCGAAAAATAGGGCATCTACAAAACCAACAAAGATCAAAATTACCAACAAAGTTAAAAATTACCAACACGTAAAAAAAATATCCACAGTTCGTATAGATTTGACATATATTCTATAAAATATAAATTTTTGTAATTCTGTTGATGACTCTTCTTTTGTTATTGTTATCGAAATTCAGGCTAGAACAAATCCACTATTCGCTTGAACAATATTGACGAAGAATAAGAAAACTTACAGGTGATTTAGCTAATCCTTCCGCAGAACGCCAGAGTAATGTTGCTCCACACAGGTCAATCAAAGTACCATCTTGCAGTACATTCGATACTTCTTCGACCTGAAAAAAAAATTATGAAAAAACTGTCTTTGGATAATACTATTAATGTCATACCACTTGGCCCCTTTGCTGGGCAGACCTGGACTCCCTCAATGAAAAAATACCACCTCCGACAGATGTTTCTAGCCAATAACCACATTTGGCTTCGCCACCACAGAAACTACCTCTGGGGTGCATTATCAAAACTCCATTCGTTGTACATCCATCTATATCGCGACCGTTTTCCTGCCATTTCAATGATTTTTCCTGAAAGTAAATTAACATATTTTAGATAAATGATGATCATGTCATGAAAACAGTATCACACTGAACACACATAAAATAGAGAATAAACCATGTACCAGGTTTCTGGGCATACAAATCGATAATAAACTTTGATTCGAAGAACAAGTTATATCACTAAAGAAGAGCTTGGTGCAGAAATTGCTCGAAATACTTATTTCTCACTCGTGGAATCTCATATTAGATATGGCATAGCTTTCTGGGGTTTCTGTAGCCAGCATTTATTATAATCTATTTTTGTGCAATAAAAGAGGGCCATCAAATACTTATGCAGGGCTAAAGCAAGAGACCACTGTAGACCGCTGTTTGTATACTGTTTGTATACCAAAAAATACTCACTCTAACTAGTATTTTCATTTTGGATTCATAACAAACGGTCTTCAAGTACAAATACGACTCGCACTCATGTAACCACCCGAAGCAAAACATTCGATTATATATGAGAGTGAAAAAATATATAAACCATCTGCCGGAATATTTAAAAGTTAAAATAATCTTAAGCACTTTAGAAAGACAGTGAAAGACTTCCTCATGCCAAAAGCATACTATGACCTGCAGGAATATTATAATGAAAATGTCAGGCCTCAATAAACCTAAGTGTTGTGCTGTGTTGTTATTTTGTTTCATTTAAGTTTTATAATTGTTTGTGTGACAAATTGATCTGGGGTAACCATACTGTTTTACAATGTTATTCATTATTCCCCCTTTTTAGCCTTCATATTTGTATGTCCTTTGCATTTGTTCTCATTTGTCTGTCTAGCATTTGATAAAATGACACTGTGGATCTGACCACCTGTTATTGCCCTCATCGCTTTGTCAATAAGAACGAACATTTCTTGGACAATAAAGTACAGTTTTGATTGATTGATTGATAAAACGTTACAATCATTGATTCATAAAAATCGAGTAAATCTATATGCAGTAGAGTTCATGCAGCAAATGAAATAGAAAGATGCGTTTATAAGAAAAATTTAAGATAACAGGTGTTTTGGGAATCACTTTGGAGGTGATGTTATATTCGAAACATTATAAAAAAAGTGTCTAAAAGATGTTTTGGTACGATCTGGTACGATTGCTTTATCCAAAGAGAACTGACAACAAAAATCGATTTTTGGCAATACCCTCGAAACTATAAGAGATATTAATTTTTTTTACTCGTTTCTTAAGATTAACATGTAAAGACAACAATGCTTCAATCAAAACAAAAATTTAGTACCAATGTTCTTCTGATCGATAAGCCTCATAATATCCATCGTGACAACTACGGGAGTTAAATATTTTGAACGACTGCCTCTGACTAACTTAATAATGGGAATTGAATTTAAAAGTGAACAGGGTTCATTGTCGTATGTATAAGAAGCGAACCTTTCCCAGAATACCAAATATTCTGCGAAATTACGTCAGCATCCTCTGTGGGAATGGCATTTATAGAGGGAAAATTACTACATAGCTCAGAAGATGACATTGAGATACCAGATGCTTTCTGAATATAATGACTCAATAAATAATTTAGAGCATGGTTTTCAAAGGTAGTCCTTATCGTCTCAGGATCCTCGACTCATGTAAAAGGTGAGATCCATTGAGAATGAACAGGAATTTATAGAATTTACATTGTAAATAAGTGAATGGGAGGTTAATGTTGGATACTAAGAATTTTTGCTATGGATGCATTCGCCACTGTGTATTCCGTCCAATGCACAGTGGTCCAAAAGCCCAATTTCCTGGCCAAAACCTCAAAGGTTAATGGATTTTTCTAAAATTTCCAGATTCATAGTTTTTTGGGTGCTGATTAGGATAATGAAAAAAAAATCTAAATTCGAAATGGCGGATCCAAAATGGCGGACATTATTTTCAAAAAATAATACGTTTGTGCTGAAATTCATATTATGAATGTTTTTTGGGTCACTGATCACGAAAATGAATAGGAAAAATTTATTACGAAATGAATAGGAAAAATTCATTATTGCAGAATTATTACAAGCACAATATGTGTGGGGAACATTATTCTTTACTTGGCTGAACTACATGATTTCCTCAAATACAGATCAATCGCTATCAGAGCTTCCACGGCTTTTGGACCACTGTGCAATGTGCTTTTTGTGCAAAAATTTAACAGAAATAAATCAACAAAATCACATCAGGTACATCTTCGGTATGCAATTTTTTTTGTGGAAAATTGCATTACTTTCGAGAACTTTTCTTATTAAGAGGCTCTTATGTGAATTAAAAAAAAGAAAAACTCATAATATGATGATAATATAATTGGTTTCCATGAGAGTATATTCTTTCAAAAATTTCGATTTTCTGTATTCAGTCTAAAGCAAGAAGTAGATGAACAACGTGTATCTTTCTTAATCACATAAATATAGATGTCGAAACCTCTATCTACTCAAATAACATATCAACATTCTAGGTATTTTTTTGAATTCACTTCATCAAATAAACTATGTTCAGATATTGATAATATATTCCAATTAGAAACTCAATTGTACTGGAGTGTTGATGATTTGAATGTGTATTCACATGTTACTAAGCTAGATGACATTTATAATTGGTTTCAGTAGTGTCCACAACCATTCTTAGTCTTAAATACACAAAAGAGAATATTTCTACAGTTGATTATTCTTGTCATATCCTCTATAATATAAGGTACATTTTTTGAGTAGTTTGTGTATTCAACACTTTTACAATAAGATCTACATTTTTATGCGTACAATATTACGAATTATTCAACGTATCCATTGTTTATATTTGTAATATTGAAAGTTCTGACGACAAAAACAACAATGGGAAAACGTTTTTTTTTCTTTTTCAACGCTGACTAGAGATATCACATTTTCTTTTCTACAAAAGACCTACTATTCCCCACAGCGCTGACTGCCTATTATGAAAGTTTCAAATAGCAATAAAACACCAATGATGTCGTGTCTATGGATATAGGTCGAGAACACATTTACTATGCATGCATGTAATAACTTCCGTGGTCGTTCGTGAAAACTATTTATAAATCTATAACTGAACATACATAGTGCAAGTATCTAACTCGAAATATACTCGAACAGGTCTATTTACATGGATAAATAGTCGATTAAATCTCCAACTTCAATCAAATAGAAAATTGAACACTGTCTTTGATAAACTGAATTTAAATAAGAGACTTGCACTGTATTCTGTGATTTGAATAAAGAATAAAGCATTTTCAAAGGTTATTGAATTCTCAGTTATTATGGAAAATAAAAATAAATTATGAGTTTTTTCAATATGATCTAAAATAATTCCAGTAGACGTTTTATGAATTCAACATTCATTTTAAATAGAATTATGAACTTGAAGTAGTAAAATGAAACAATTCAAGATTGTTGAAACTATTGAAGACACAGAAGTATGCTTATTAATAGTTTTATTTACACAACTAAAGTATAGCTGTGGGATGGCCTAATGTAACTTTTGAATTTTTTTTTATTACACTTTTGAATAGATACAAAATCCAATTACAGAATAGGAATAAACAGTGTGAATCAATATATACATTTATATATTTACATCACTATTCAACAGAAAAATCTTTTTTTTTTTTTTATTGAGGCCATCCTGCAGCAAAAAATCTCAATGTCAATGGTTTCATTCATTTTATAATATGTAGAGTACATCCTATAAACAGGTGCATTTAATGTAACATAGCGGAAGGTAGAATGTGTTATTTCTACGGGATATAAAAGTTTAACATATCCAAAATGGAGCTGCAGTATGTAGTGTTGTGAATAAGTTTGAAAAAGAAAATAACATTTGACCAACTTCTACGAGATTCAAGTGATCCAACTGAAAATCCAGAAAGAAGTTGCTCATGAGGATAACCTACATCTGGGTAGTTGCCATCAACTTTAAAACAGAGAAAATTTTCGTTGAATATTTTCCAAATTAGATATATAAACCCAATGATCTATACGTTTTTTTGACTACCTGCTCTATATGATTTTCAAATGAAAGTTTTTTGTCAAATGTTACCCCTAAATCCTTGAAGATTTCGGATACTAAAGAAGCTAGCAAAGCCACACACGAATTACAACTGGGGATTAGTGTCATAATTTTAGGCTCATTTTAGGCTAATTTATTACCTTATTCCCAATTTTTTTGCTCTTCTCCTTCATAGAAAAATTTGTGGCTTTGCTAGATTCGGCCGAACTCACCAGAGCCATTTTCGAAAAACAAATATTTTTTTTAACTTGATAATGTCGAATTGTGGATCTAATTTTAGGTTAATTTATTACCCTATTCCAAATTTTTTCGCTCTTCTCCTTCACAGAAAAATCTGTGGCTTTGCTAGCTTCGGCGAACTCAGCAGAGCCATTTTTAAAAATGAATATTTCTGCTGACTTGATGATACCGAATTATGGAGATAATTTTAGGCTAATTAATTACCCAAGTTTCATATTTTTTGCTCCACGCGTTTTGCAGAAAATCGGTATTTTCTGATTTTCGTGTATGAGTGACGTAATCATTTAAAAATTCGACTCTTTGGGGATTTCACTTGTTCAAATTGAAGAAACAGACATGGAATTCGCAGAAAACATGTTGAAAATTCATTTCATCGAGTTAAAAAAAAATCCTGTGGCTTTGCTGGCTTCGACGAACTCAGCAAAGCCATTTTTCAAAATCGAACTTTTTTCAACGATTCGATACCGTCATATTCTAAGAGTAATTTCAGGCTAATTGATTACCCAAGTTTCATATTTTTTGCACCACGCGTTTTGGAGAAAAACGGTATTTTCTGATTTTCGTGTATGTCTGATGTAATCATTTCATAATAATAATATAATTTATTTCATTTGTTGAAAAGTACAGTGGTACGATAACAAAGAAAACGTCTGGATTGCGCATGAAATTACAAATATGACTCCGACGGATCGTCGGGGATCGACCACAGACCACAGTGTGTTTCTAGGGCTTAACGTGTTAACAGCGTAGTTATACTTTTTATGAAAATGGAAATTTGGAGGCCGGGTCGACCGGCCAAAATATCTAAGAATGAAATTATCGATGTTTTCATCAAGATGAAAGATATACTTTCTAACGATAATCGCAAACCTATCTCAAAAACGTCACAGATTTGGAATGATTTATCATTGGAATTATCTGGAAAAATTTCTCATGTTCATTCATGAAATGTTTGTTTAGATGATATATATAGATATTTTCATGGGCGATGCTCTTCTGAAATTCAATCAAAGATTCGTTCATCCAACGAACAGCGAGGCTCTGGAACACATTGCCCAGGGAGGTGTTCCCCGAGGCATATGACCTTCAGAAATTTAAAAAGAACACCAATTCCGACCTCCCTTCCCTTAGTTCTCACGATGTTCTCTGAACAATATTTCAAAATGCGTTTTTTATAATGGAGTTTGGTTTATTTTCAAGATTTTTTTCATTTCGCTCGAAATCCCATATGTATCATTGTCTGAACAAGTCAATTCTCGAATCTGATTACGTCACTCATACACGAAAATCAGAAAATACCGTTTTCCTCCAAAACGCATGGAGCAAAAAATATGAAACTTGGGTAATTGATTAGCCTGAAGTTGGTCATTAAATATGAAAGTATCGAATCGTTGAAAAAAGTTCGATTCTGAAAAATGGCTGTGCTGTATTCGGCCGAAGCCAGCAAAGTCACAGGATTAAAAAAAACTTGATGAAATGAATTTTCAACATGTTTTCTGCGAATCATATGTCAGGTTCTTCAGTTTGAACAAGTGAAATCCCCAAAAAGCCGTATTTTGAAATGATTACGTCACCCATACACGAAAATCAGAAAATACCGTTTTTCTCCTAAACGCATGGAGCAAAAAATATGAAACTTGGATAATTGATTAGCCTAAAATCATCTCCACAATTCGGTATTATCAAGTCAGTAAAAATATTCATTTAAAAATAATGGCTCTGTTGAGTTCGGCCGAAGATAGCAAAGCCACAGATTTTTCTGTGAAGGAGAAGAGCGAAAAAATTGGGAATAGGGTAATAAAATAGCCTAAAATTAGATCTACATTTTAACATTATCAAGTCAGCAAAAATATTTGTTTTTCGAAAATGGCTCTGCTGAGTTCGGCCGAATCTAGTAAAGCCACAAATTTTTCTATGAAGGAGAAAAGCAAAGAATTCGGGATTAAATTAGCCTAAAATGAGCCTAAAATTATGAGACTAATCCCCAGTCGTAATTCGTGTGTGGCTTTGCTAGCTTCTTTAGTATAGATTTCGGGTCGGTTCAATAAGATATGTCAAGGTAATAATAGTAATTAATTGGAGCTAATTCTATGGTATATCTTAAGATCATCGGCATACAACAAGTGACCGACGGTGAGAGTAGCAACAATGTCATTGACAAACATTATAAACAATAAAGGCCCGAGGTTAGATCCCTGGGGGACACCTGATGTAGGGAGGACTTCAATAGATCTGTGACCATGGAAGCTGACATTCTGTCTTCGATCGTGAACGTAAGATTTAAATAAAGATATAAGATTTGAGGTCAGGCCAAAATTTTACAGTTTGTGAAGAAGAATTCCATGGTCAAATCTATCGAAAGCCTTCGAAAAGTCCGAATAAATTATGTCGCATTGGGAACTTTCATCAATAGCTTTAGATATTTTAGTGTTGACTGGGGGTGATTTGATTTTTAACATGCGAATAAATGTCATCATAAAGTAGAATTTCGAAAGTTTTCGAGAAATTATTAATAATTACTATAGGGCGGTAGTTACGAATATCAGATTTGGCCCCCTTTTGGTAAACCGGTATGATTTTGGATTCTTTCCATAGTGCGGAAAAAGTATTAGTGGAAAGACATAAATTAAATAATGTTCGAAGCGGATTCATGAAGGCAGGCACAATCTCGCAAAACAAATGAGGGGATATTGTCTGGTCCACTAGTTAGTTCGGGTTTCAACTTTTTCAAAGAGATGAGTACTTGTTCTTCAGTCACTTTTTTTATTATCAAAGAAGAATTGTTATTGAATGTGTCAGAAAAAGTGACATCTTTGGGAGTCGCGTAAGACTACTGGAAAAATTGGGCAAAACCGTTAGAGATGTCTTGCGGTTCAGATAGGGTTTGTTGGTCAAAATTGAAAGTAGATGGTTCAGTCACCCGAACTCCAAGAGATCTCTGTCATCACTATACCGGGTGATTCTTCAAGGTGGCTCGCCCCTATAACTTTTTTATTATTGGAGATGGATGACATTACCTATCCAACGAAACTTTGTTTGTGAATATTTGAAAGAATTTTTATTTCAATTTATTTTTTGATCTAGCGTGCCATGGATCGATTGAAACGCTTTTTTTTATCAAGGGACATGGGAAAATACAACTTTGAGGCATATGACTTCAGAGTCGTTTCAATAATTTTTTCAATGTCACAAATATCATTTTTTTCAGTTAACTCGATTTTTTCAAATGGAAAGAGGGTGGCTCGTCGGGTTTTTGTGAAAGATCATTTTCTTACGAACAATTTGATACCACACACTTCCACTTTATTTTCACTATATTTCTCAATAATTGCAAGGAGCCTAATACCTAACAACAAATAATACGTATTCGGTATACTCATGCAAAGTTTTGTTGGATAGATAATGTCATCCTCGATCGAAATAAGTAAAAATATATAGGGTGTTCCATTTGAAAATCGAAAGTTGAGGTCATTTCCGGTCAAACCGGAATTACTGCAAAGCAAGTGAATACGTCAGATAATGCGAATTGACATATAATACACAACCCCCGAATTTTGTTTTTCTATCTCCAATAATAAAAAAGTTATAGGGGCGAGCCACCTTGAAGAATCACCCGGTATGTTCTGAAACTTTTCCACAACTTATGTTAATGACGTATATCTCTGATTAAGGCTGAGTTGTACCAAAGAGGATAACTGCGAGTAGTTTTGATTTTTTTGAGAACATTCTGTTCCTCAATAGAATTCAATTTGTTATAGAAAGCACTGCAAGCAATGTTTGACTCTGTAATTGCCAACCAATCAGCTCATGCTCAATCCGTTGAGATTGCGTTGACCTTTTCATTGATTCATACAAATTTTTTAGTTCATTATGGTTTGCTGAAAAATATATAACTTGTGTTGATATAAAATTTTTCGGTAGAATGGCGCGTCTTTGGAAACAAGAAAATTCGTTTATGTTTTCATAGATTTGCTTCAAACATCTTGATCAATGTGAAGACAGAAAAGTACACTTAAACGAAAAATTATTTGACTACATATCATCCTGATAACATATCTTCTAGATCCGAGAAAACCACATCCATTAGCATATCAGACAACATAGAGTTGTGCTTTGAAAACCATGAAAGAACTAATTCTTATCGGCTACAGCAAAATTTATGTTTTCAAACTTATGTAAATAATTTTTGTTTGTCATTATCAATTCATGTAGGTTTTGTTGTTACGCATCGTTTCTGTTTTCTCATTTTTAATTCATGAACATACGAGTTGGACTGATTATTTCTACAGACAAATAATATACGTTAACACTTGGTATTCAGTGAAACAATATTTTTCTATGGAATATTTTCACAGCAATTTATAATTTGATTCAAATTGTCTTACCCTGTGTATTGAATGGTTTTTCGACAATGTTATACCTACTTTTCTAATCGGTGCCTTAAATTGTCACAAAGATCCAATGTGATTATGAAATAATTTCAATAATAATGTAATCGTAAGGAATAATAACTCACCCCTAAAAATATATTTCTAGATGTGTCAAATCCAGCAGCATATATCCTCGCGATTTTGGGATTCACTCTATCACATAATATCCTACATGCAAACCTTGATATAGTACTTTGATTGACTTTTGTTTCTCCTATTTTGTCTCCGGGAATTGTATCCATCACCACGAAATCGATGGGTGACTCAGACGATCTGCCAATCTGAAAATTAAAAAATGAGGCATTTGAAAATCCAAATATTGTGTGTTTTTATTTGTTTCAATAGTTATATGAATATTTGATAATGATCTTATATAATAGATGACAATTTGAAAACATCGTCGCATACAGAATTATTCTCCAAAATTTCAGCTCATTGTAGTTATGCTTCAACACAGACTGATGGTCAACCTTAAACGGATTACTGTATTCTTACCAGCAATTAGCTGTTTAAAAGCATACGAACGATAGTTTATGTTAGAACATAGACAACGATTATTGTTCACGAACAGCCGTTTACGAAATACGAAAATTTATTTACTGAAAGATCGTCCTTATTTCCAATCCACGGGTATTTGAATAAGCAATCAAATTCGTCGTTTCTAAAGATTGAGATTAAGCTGGTCATGGGACTAATTCTTAAAAAACAGATTGACAGTGAAAATAAGGAGAACAAAGTTTTTATTATAACCAATATCATGTTATGTAGAGGAAGAAAACGGATGCCATGCATAAATTCGTGACTTCAACTAATTGTATAAATTGTTCCAACCCTTTCTCTTCAACTAAATGAACGTAGTAAATTACCATAAAATATAATAAACGCCTTATAATAATGTTTTTATAATAATATCCATTAAATAATTGTTGCATTTAAACCTAGCATTAAGGAAAATATGAGTGTATATTTCATAAATGAGGTAATTAATGAGACAAAAAAACAATGACACAGATTCACACGAAAATTACACAATATAAATATAAACCTTGAAAAAATGTCGAATGAATATCAACTCAAAACAAACTTGGTGAAAAAACAACAGTATCGCTTAAAAGAATAGTAAAAGAGGTATTATTAAATGAGCCTCTTGAACACCTAATTGAACAACTATGAATTATTTCTTATGTTTTTGATAGGATGGAATATGCTATGCTGTATGAAAACGCTAGTGGTCCTAGGACTTCTCCTAGAACCACTCGCACAATATCGTATTCTCGGCCACCACTCGCAAAGGCATACGAACGATATCGTCGCAGGTTTGAATTAGTTTGGCAACATCGCTATTTAGCAGCTGAACCTCATAAAAATTTGAAATATGAAATGTGAAGTTCACTTAGATATTAATACCGACGCCATTTTTGTTATTTGTGAATATGGCTTATTACTAATTATTAATTATCAACCTAAAAATTCAAGTATGGATTCAGTGAAGAATACTCGAGAAACAAATACCACCCTGAAAGAAACATTTTTTTCTGATTGATCTTTTTATTTTAATTCTTTTATATGTTTCATGTTCTCATTATTGCAAATAATTTTGCTGTATAATAAAGTATACACAAATTCAGAATGATATTAAAACACATAATCAATAAATAAATTTGATGAACAGAATATTACATAATATAACTGTATACATTCTATGAATATATCAACTTGAAAATAATGAAAAAACATACAATGTGTCATAAAATCGGTATTTTAAGACGTCCTAAAACCATTCGCAAGTAAGTTGCGAACGCCCAAACTTGCGAATGGTCAAGAATAACCGAAGTCAAATAGCATTCGCAAATTCATGACATGCGAACGATAGTCATAGATGCGAATGGTCAAGAATAGTGCCCCTGAATGTGACATTTGAAATTATCCATTTTCGATAATTCTTGGCGACAAAATCAAACCAGAAATTTTGTACCATAGAGTATATAATAGGTTTGTTCCAACACGTCTTGAAACCGTCACAATATGGTCACGCTCATGCGCAATTGATTTAATCTGTTCCAACCGAGAAGTGATCGTAATCTGACCAAAATCTTTCATCTTTTTGTTCCAATCAAACTCGTGACCATTCGCAGCATGGTTTCAGGACGGTAATTTCGGTACAAATAAGAAAAAATAAATATGAGTGACGATGGAGATACTGATTATTCAAATGAAACAAGTGAAGACGATTTTGATATTCAGTACAATGAAACGAGGGTCGAAAATTGAAATTATTTATTTATTGTAACCAAAGATCATTCTTAAGCAGAAGAACAATAACCTTGTAGAACGTGGGTAGCCAAAAACCGTCAATAAAACCGATCCAACCCTCGAATAATTTTGTACCGTCACAAAACTATGCGAAATCCGCGCATGCGAACTAAACGAAACCGCAACGGCCACAAAACAGTTTCGAAACCATACAGAAATGTTTGTTAGAACAAACCCACGATCATATACACAGGTCTGGCAACTCGTATGGTGGGGGGTGGCCCAATCATTGAGGAATTTTTTGTGGTTCTCATGTTTCGCCACCTGCAGCGCTGTCCTCTATTGTCACTTTGTCAGCCAATCACAAATCAGATCCGATCAGCTTTTTGAAAGTAGGAATGATTTTTATTTATTCGAGAGAAGAGAAGATATAATATTTCTGTCATTGATTTTATTTACCATTCAAGTCCTAACCGTTTGTTTTGTTGTCAAAGATTAATCACGTGATTATACCCCTAAATCCTCCTAGCGGATAGTTATGGCAACTTTTTCTTCAAGAATGGTGCCACCCCCCACCACTCAAAAATGCCGTAGTCTCCAGACCTATGTATATGATCGTGAACAAACCTAATTAGGCAATCCAGCGATCTGTCAAATCGTAAAAAACAATGTGGCGGCTTAGGGCACACATTTGTGACTTGAGTTGAAAACTGTTACATTTAGTGATCTCTAGTGCGTTTTTTATGTGTATTTTTGATTGTGGTTGGTTATTACCTCTTTTCCTGAAGAAAAATGCCTGTCTCGTGCATTGCAGAATACAACTAACACAAGGTATTGCATTGGGTGCGTTCCATTAAGCGCTCACAACGCCCGAAACACTCATTCAGACGTTCCACATGGCGACCACGATCGTTGGGGTGGTGGCGAAAATGTCATGAATGACGTCATGATTCATGCTCACGACGACCCATCTCAATAGGTGGGTCGGCGTGAGCGTTTCGATGGCGCACAGAACCAAGTGGAACGACAAAATTCGTGGTCGTGAGCGTGATCGTTGTGAGCGCTTAATGGAACGCACCCATTGTGTGCCCTAATCCGCCACATTGAATGTCACGTGGTTTGGATTGCCTAATATAGACATATTTCGAGGTTATGAAATAGTTTTACAAGATGTCGGAATCATAGGTCTTCCATTAAAAAACATTCTAGATGAAACTGTACTCAATGTTGTCTCCTCTACGCTGAGGATTATGTGTCTGCGCAAAAATAACAACTTTTATTTCAAATGAGTCATTCTACTTTCACACACCAATGGGCCACCCTGCATGTGTATAGACAATTCATACCTGAAACATGTCAGTATCTTCATCGTTAGTATATTCCACGATGACTGCGTGGTTTCTGGACAATGTGTACGATATCGAATGTTGGTTGGCATCTAAAATGGCTTGCGTCGAATGCGGTGTCTTAACTACGTAGTGCCGCAACCTTTTCACCCCATTGGCCGACGGCCGTTTACTGAACACGAATTTGCTTCTTCTTCTGCCTCGATCGCCTTGCGGCAGAAATCCATTATATCTGGAACATCATGGCTTAAATGAATTCACAGTTAACAGGTATAAGGTTTACTACAATTTGCTCGATTTTATTGTTTCGCTGGTAATACCTCAATTGTATTCAGATATGTGATTCATATGAAGTAGTAAATGACAATTCAAAATAGTATATTTTTAGAGGTCAACATAGTTCAAGCACAATATTTAGAATATTAAAATACCTACAGTAAAATTGAATTTTTTGCGAAAATACAAGAGCTCAGCAAATCATCGGTTTTTCGTTTAGTTTCTAAAGCGAGACCTAAAAATACTTGAATCAATAAAACCTCCTATTCATTATTATGGATATCGCCATAGGATTCTTTCTTACAACTACCAGAATTACAAAAAAAAATTCGTAATATAAACTATACTATTAGATTTTTACACGATGTGAAAGGCGGATTTGCCAAATACCAAGTAGTTTTATTTCGATTCAATTTTGTGAGCGGTTGAAATACATATCATCAAAGGCGGATTTGCCATCAGCCTGGAGCTAGATTCACAGAATCAAAAAATATATACACATATAAACTTACAAAATAGGAATTTCAAAATTGAATAATTCAATGAAAATCAAAATCCCATACACAAAATTTATTGATGGTAGAAATTGAATAGCCTTTCAGCGGCAAATTTGTGTATCCACTACTGCATAATATTGATATATCTGTAATTTATTTATTCACGGAAGAGAGTTGTGACAGTATGTTATCATTTGTTAACAGAAACACATGTTTGTTCATGATTGGAGTAGACACGAAAAAATAATCACCATAGAACAATTCAAATAAAAAAAATGTCTGGTTTTAATACAGAAATCATGTAATATGAATTGAGAATCGCTGCCATATTGCTCATGGACATGATGTCCAAACGGTCCAATTAGCGAATTGTATTTTCAAATGTATATAAATGACGATCTTTGAATTATATATTATTTAATAACTGAGAAAACCTTGCGCATTACCTACGGTACTTATTCTATGTACTTCATTTAATCGTACGTTATTACAGTTATTATCGCTACTGTTAATGTCGCTACATAACCTATACAAAAAGAAATAGTATTTGTTGTGATATTCACAAAGAAATAAAATCGGAAATTTATATCGGTACCATATACACATAGCAGACACCCAATAAATATGATTTCGAAGAAGCTCGTTTAGTGGAGTATTAATATTCTATTATTGATTACAATTTTATAATTTACTGTTACTAACTACCTTTATTAATACGTTATTGAACTGAATCGCAAACTGAGTGTTGCTAATTGACAGGAGCGATATGTTTCCTTTTTGTATTAATCTAATCATCATATTTTTTTTATCAGGAGTCTCTGATTTGAAATATTTGAAATATTAATAATTGTTATTTTCTAACAGAAAACTTAATTTCGATACTTCAATATTGTATACACCAAATTATATATTTTCAGTATAATTAGCAGTATGAACAATAATAACTTGTATTCTCAGATAATTCTACGGCAAATATACAAATTCTAACTAGCTGTCACAACTGTCTTACCTAAACGAATAAACTATATATTTTGTCACCTGTGCAATGATGCTTCGTGATATACATTATGTTACTCTAAATTGAAGTTATTGATCGAAATATAGTGATATGATAGGATTTGTGCATTTGGAATACCATGATGGGAATTCATGAATTGTTTGATTGAAAGTGCATCTGAATATCACATCGCTTCTCTGGCAAAGGTAAAAGATTCAAATCTGATATGAAAATACGGAAATCCAAAGTCATGACCAATTTGTTATTACAATATTGTGAAACCGTTATTTTCATGAATTTACTTCACTAATCAAGAAATATTTATTCGTTCCTGAAATTTCTCTTGTGTTTATTGAACTTAACGAAATATGGTGCTGGAATTAATTTTCAGTGACGGAAACGAAAGCTGTCACAACATTGTATTTCTTCAAAATTTTCTTCAATACACTGCCTTTCGTTTGAACGTTGCAGATAATGTTAAATTGATTTGATTTTGTATATCTAATCGTATCTGAAGTCTATACATTTTAAAAAGTTTTAAACTAATTAAGTTTTCTTAAATACGGAAAACGAAAAAACATTTTTGACCTACCATTAATTTGATTAGTTGCTTATATTTTCTCTAGTTTTGTCGCCAGATACTTTACATACAATTATTCGACAGGTTAATCCAGATTATAATTGTAGGGATGTGTACTTTATTTTTTTCAGAGAAATTTCTCGAACTAATAATAGAAGATCAGAGCACTCAGACTACTTTGTAACTTAATAAGCAACTTCGTAACGAGGTAAGTTGTTTTGGTTGGTGGAATGTGTTTTATTGAAAAAACTTTATATACAACCTAAATACAGGATGTCTGGTGAATGGGCGGTAAAAAATCAAAGGATTGTTATTCTTTGACTATTCTGAAAATGTATGGTACCTCTGATGGTTCATGATGAATCTCTTCATTTCATACATGTTTACAACGACTTCCTCCAGCATGGATCTAAGTATTCCGTCTTCTATTCGTCGTCTGCCAAAGTCTTTCAATCAAGTTCGCTAGTAATTGAGCAATAATAAGATTTCGCAAGTCATCCAAATTTTCGAGTAAATTGGCGTAACCTGATAACTACTACTGAACCTAATGTCATAGACTATAATTTCATAAAATAAATAAATGAATAAATGCAAAAAAATTACCCTGTATCTTCCAAATGAAAGGACAAAAATAATCAAAACTGATATTTTTAAATGGTTTAAAGAATAATCCTACGAATGTTCGCCGCATATTAACCAAACACCCTGTAAATAAAGTAACTGTAATATTTTACTCACCCTAAAATGACTAGTTCACCATATTTGACTTGTTGTTTCGGCTTTTCTGAGTTGGCACTCTCCTGTTCTTCGAGAATTGGAGATTCGGTGCCATCCGATCTAAAAAAAGAGACCATTCAAATGCGGTTCTTCAGTTTTTTAGTCACTTTTTTGTACAATTTATCGAGGGTAAGTTCCACCAGAGATAAGTTACCAACGAGATATGTACGTCAATGTTAAAATGTGGAAATATTTTTCATCAGAAGAATATTAGCTTTTTCCTCGGCTTTTTCTTTGCCTTCAATCAGCTGTGTAGCAGTGGCATAGCATGCATTGAGAAGCCTTGCATAAAAAAATTTGTCGAGACCCAAATAAAGGGTGAATATTTTTAAAAATGTTTGTATTGAATCGAAATAATAATTCATTCATTTTAATTTGTCACTTCTAGAACCTTAGCTAGCCAAACAAATCAAATATACACTCTCTGCAATTTTACCGATTTCTTTTCAAATTTTTCCATAGGTGGTATGTTTAGTAAACAGATAGGTAGTAATAAACGGATGATTCGGCACGGGTGAATCACGGTATGTCACGCATTGTCATAGAATCATAAGTGAGAAAAGTATAAAAATATTCTCCACGTACTGAATCTGCATATGATAATAAACAAACCTCACAAGTACATGTATCTGTACAATATGTTATTATTTATTCAGTGTATCTTATAATCATCACCAAATCACCTTAAAAACGACCAAGTATTATAATGCACTCGTAGACTAATTAATGAAATACGATGAATTACAAAAATATTTACTTCGAGATCATCAAAACAATACACTTTCGAGTAACATTTTCGCAGTCAACATTCAACGTAGATAAAAGTTCACTTTGTTATGAGTTCAGATCGAAATCAAGGCCAGCAAACTGTGATCCATACGCAAATTATTGTGAACCATAATATTTTGCTGGTCTTTCGGCAACCACCGTAATGTGATATCCATCTTCGTTAAATCCTTTGATAGTGTATTTATTATTTGCGATTTCAAGTACTGATGAGGGCGCTGCGGAACGTAAACAAAAATGGAGGACGATAAGTTTAACGAACGTTCATCGTTCCTCCCTGGTTTTTACATTATTCAGTTATTCAGTGATATCGTGAAAAATAAAGATTGTTTTCACAAATTTGCAGAATGAGTCAAGAGACACCTTGAGCATTACACGAATCTAATTTGAATATTACAATTTGTGCAAAATAACAAGTGTCCACTAAGCCGTTGAGGCACCAATTGTGTTGGTAACAGCAATATACAGGCCACATATCAATATTCCATTTCATATCAAGATTTCTGATTCAAAAACTCTTTCATTCATAATATTGTATGAATCATAATTGAAAACTCATTTTCAGTTGTCAAGCTCTTTTTCTTGAATAGACTAAAACATACATACCAGTTATCAATATTATTCTAGGCAAGCTACAGTAGGATTAGTTGAAGTTGACAACGTTGTTTTGTTTGTTACAGTCATTGCATGCCATTGAATGATTAAAATTTTAAATATTTCAAATAGATAGGTAATGATAATGCAAAAGTATATGCGAAATTTCATATTCCTTGTTTAATCAACTCAATCCTACTAGGTAGAAAGAATATTTCAATATTACAAACAGCTGTCATAAAAGATACTTTTCAGTCTCCAATTGGCCACTGTTGGTAGTGGTTGTATAGACCCTAGTATAATATTGTATTTCCTTTTCAGTTCTCATCTTTCTTTCACGATAAAACTTGGCGTAATGCGATTTCCCCATACAAGTTAGCTTGTTTAGTTATACCTAACTTTCACATCACTGGGCACGTGTATATTTAGCAACCAGAAGCACCGCATGTTGGGAAAGGATCACTTCACCACCACACGTTCATCCCGACCGCTTTCCGGAACGTCTGAGTTTCGACTATTTTTTTTTTATTCCAGCGAAGCGCGTTCAAACGACGACGACCTCGTTAACTATCTTGTTTTGAGCCAAGTGCACTTTTATCGCATTGATGTAGGTGTATGTATGTATAAAGTGAGCAAACACAATGAATGTATACCAACAGCGCTCACACAGACGTGTACTAGACAAGACATTTGACGTAGAAAATTAGTTGTTGTTTTCGCAGATTCGTCCCTGACGCAGCAAAATAAATTCACTGAGATATAGCGATGGATATTTCTGAATGAAACTAAAGTCGAATGTACCCCGACCATGGAAAAAATATTCGATTTTCGCTTACTCAGCAGTCACAAATTTTGAACACCGAAAAACAACAGATATTCAATCAATTGCAGGATTTTCATGATGAAAATATGAGAGCATGACAAGTCCAGCCTATCACAAACAATTCGTGAGAAACGACCTGTAACATTGTTTTTTTTTTTCTTCATTCAACGGTAGCTAAAACGACCTGCCGATACAAATGCAAATGAAATATTGATGTATGTGCTCACTCATCTTTATTATGAATAATGCATTGAGATTTGTTCCAAATGATGACGAGCGTTTTACACTTATGTATTTTTCTCAGAAAAGGCACTTATTTCGTAACACGTTGTATAGAAATGAAAATTCAAGAAAATTTCAATTTCAGTAGCTCACAAACTAGACGCCCTACAGCTTTTTTACCAATTGATTATGTCTGAAGGTACGACAACGCCTAAAATAGATACTCATTTACCGATATAAACGTAATCAATGATGTCATTATTTATGCTCAAGACGACCAATCTGAAGATATGAGCGTTTTGAACTGAAACATATTGTATCAACTCATGTAAATAATTTAATGTAATCTCGAAAGTCTAAAGAGAAAATTAATTACGTGAGTAAAATTTTCAAAATATTTAGTGTATTTAGTGAGAAAAAAAATAATAACCTGAAATTACTTTCAAATTTTTCATCTGACCAACGAGTAATTACATTACACGAACATATTTTCGTAAAATTGTATTCCATTCTTCATATGAGGACGAATTATCACTTACAATTAATTGAATACTGCTCTAAAATTGAAGCATGTGTATCGATCAAAACTTTTGGAAATTCAATATATTTCGAATATTATTCAATGATGGTTTTGTAGTACAACATGAATTTCTTATCAAAATAAATCGTTTTGTTGTTGTTGTTCGCGAACATTCTTTTATACCTGATTTCTTTTGCATAGTCAGTCGAACAACAAACTTCTAACAGTAAACATTATATACAATGTATAATTTATACCCAATAAAGTAATTATTATTAAACAGCAAATCCTCTCGAAAGATATTTAATTCACTTCTTGACATAACGACGTAACTATCAACCTCAATTAAACAGACTATACTAGCTTCACTCGTGTACGAAAAGAACAGCGTTCGATAGAATCACCGATATCACGATACAACTTATCGATTCTAGTTATATTTGTTAGAGTAAAACAAGTAGATTATTTTATTTGCAAAGTTTGTCGGCAGATATCACGATAAAAGTCACTCTCAGAGCAATGTACTAGCACAACAGAGTACGTTATACCCGACATTGTAAACCGCAAAGTTCGTTAACGCAAGTCTGTGTGTCTGCGGATCAAGTCCGAATTATTTGTAACGAGTTATGCACGTTGAAAGTTCGTCATGATCAGTCATTCAACCATGTCAACCGGTTAGGTGTGGAATTATGGAGGGTGATTTATACGCACGGTTTTTTCGTTACCCAATAATCGATTTCGATAGAATCCTAGCAGTACGTAGGTGACCACAAGAACTACCGAAAAGTGCAAAATTTTTTTTTGTAATTATGACGTCACACTTCTTTGGGACACCTTGTACAATCGGAAATACGTTCAATTCAATAACTACATGTAATGGTGTATGGTTTGCCTTTGGTATTTGTTTGTGGATCAATTGAATCGATTGATTAATCAATAACTTACAAGGATCAAAATGCATAAAATTCATATCCATCCTTTATCTTTCCGAACGGTTCAAGATATCGATATGCGGTTTTTGGCATATTTCCAAAAAAAAAAATTGCTTTTAACATTTAGAATAGTTCTCTCAACTACTTCAATCAAACAATTTATGAATCAGTGTTTTTTATCAAGTCTCCAATCTGGAACACCCTGTACAACTGCTTGAATAATGGGTCGTTATTAAAAAGTGAACCAGGAAAACGTTATAACCCAAATTTAACTAGTGTGAAAACGTTCGATAGTAACCGGATCCATAAAAATACCAATAAAGTACATATTGACATTTGTTTATCTACGATATTGTCCTTATGATATATGAAAGGGTTCGATAATGTTATAGAATATGACTCGCAAATACAAGTGGAATGTTTCGGAAATTTTATGGCAATGTTTATGAAATTGGTGGGAAACGATATCAGATAACGCGTGCCTAAACCATATCACGGAGCGTTTTCATAAGATCTTAGAATAACATAACAAGTGCGTTATTTCTTAGAAAACTGCAGATTCTCATGTGATTAGCAACCGATGTTTTGAATCATTTTTCACATTGCATGCTCTTATAAATATACATTAGTTTGCAAGGTCGAGAATCACATTTTTCGTAGTTGAATATCAACTAATAATAAATTGAACACCGGAAGTAATACTATTCTTTGAAAATATATTTGTTTCAAGAAGTATCATTATCGTTGATATATCACCAATTGAAAAAATATATTTGTTGATTCATGTCAATGAATCACTATTGGATTTATAATAGGATTGATTTGATATTTCTGTATTAGAATGTCTTATAAACTAGCAAGTATGGTACCTATTACTTTCTTTTGAGGAAGACAATTGTGACAGATTTTTTCATTTTCCAATAATAAAAACAAGAGTATCTAGTTCACTATAGACAACAACTGATTTTTCAACACTCCACAGTGATGCTATATTAATATTATGATATCTGAACTGAAAACAAATGAATCAATTCTTCCGATCAATTTGTTGAACAGTTATTCAATTTCTGCGTATACATTCCAGAATGTGTTGATTAAAATGAACCTATGTTTTTTTTTTCATTTCATTTGAATTATGAGCAATCACGTTATATGGAGTTTGTTTTAATAGTACTTTTTTTATATTTTTAATATTAAACTGAAAATAAGACGAGCGCATATTCTAGCAAGCTGTCAGAGACTAAACAGGGTGTCAATTTGAAAACTTCCCAACCTTAATATCTTCCTTCCAGTTAACAATATGAGGAATCCGAAAAACCGGGCAATTTCATTTGCAAGGGGGACACTCCCAAGGACTATTTGTAGCGTTCATGGTTCAACCCCCTAAGAAGGGTAGATGTTACCCTTGAAATTTCAAATAGGAAGGGGGGTCAAGTGGCATGACATATTATTTTTAGAAGAGCTTTTTCCGAAAAATGGCGTCCTGAACGTACACATGTAATGAGAATTCACCTGTTCTGTGATGCATTATTGTATTGACTTCTTATAATAAAAATTGTTAGATGAGTAGGTGGTACCGTTTCAACCCTTGAATAACAGGAATAAATGTATTACGCGTGGGATACTCCACAATTCCGGAATCACAAATTCAGAGAAATTACAATTTTATACGATTTTTGAATTTTTACCAGGAAAAAAATCACTTTCATACCACATTTCTTTCAGAATAATTGTTTTCAATAATTAAACTTGGCAAAATAAAAAGAAAATTCATCTTATTTTTAGTATTACGAAATGAATGCATTTAAGATGTGAGAGTGTGAGAAAAAAAATTTTTTCATGTCAAATGTCAACAACAAATTGATATTATATTCATAATCACATTGTAACTCTGTTATCCTACAAGTAAGAAATAAATGGTAGTGATCATAATCTGTCCTCGCAGTAACAATGAATTCGACAACCGAGCTTTGGTTCGAATTCATTGCAATATTTACAAATTCCAGAATTGAAAAAAAAGTCTTTATAATCCAGAACTTTTTTTAATGAGTTTCATTGCTAATTTCAATTCTGAAATCTACACATGAGTAGTAATGAGTTTGATTAAGTACCCAAAAATTTACCGGGTATTCTCTTCAATATTATTTCCTCAGCCTTGTATATGTTAGATGCTTAGAATTTTTTCATTTAATAATAATTTATTATCCAGTTCATATACCGAACTGTATCGTCAGAAATATAATATACCTAAGATCATCGTTTACAATGACTTATTTTTCAAGAACTGAAAGAGTTCTTATTCTCTCGAACCAAATGTCATTCACTCAATTATCAACACGATTGAAAATCATCCTCCAATTTAGCGTGTATTTTTAGTGTGATGGTATTCAACGAATTAGAATTCTATGGAATAATAGAAAATAATTGTTGTGACCTTTCCTTCTCAAACAATATACATCAAGCATGAAATTATATTTCAGTAATTTACTGAGATTTTTCCTTGACCGGAGATCAAGTAATTTCAAAGTCGTTTTTCGAGCCTGATGCATTTTTAAATAGTTGATGAATTTTCTTGTCAAATGTGTGCAAACAGTCAAATAGAACAAATACATTTTTTTTGGTCGATTACTCCGATGACAACTAGAGCAATTTAATTTTTTTCACCATGAAAACCGTCTAAGGTGAATCATTGAAGCGTGGGCAATGTTAATCTATTTCGAATGGAACACCCTGTATTTCGATTCGCCGTTTCATGAGAAGCTCATCAATTTTATAAATTGTTATTTTCATCCCCCTAAATCAGTGGTTTCCAACCTTTGTGTACCTGCGCCCCCTTAATTTTTATTAATTTTATTTCATAAATGTTCAACTGATATATACAGGGTGCCCGTAATTCGAGCTTAAGCATGGGGATCTCGGTTACCTAGAGAGATACACCGGTGTGAAGACAGCCACGAATCGCCAGCCACGTTTCGACGCGTGTTGTCGCGCGACATAGGCGAAGCGAATGGAACAGTCGTTCATGGGCAAAAACGTGGCTGCCTAGCCACGAACTTTTTCATGAAAATGACATAAACGTAAACTCACGAATTCATCTATCAGTATGATTTATTGATTTAATATGCAACAGAACTTGCGAGAAATACGTTATCGCTCAATGTTTGGAAAATCGTAATTAGTCAAATCTGAGATAAATGATAATTTTTTCCACGTGAATACACTGTATCGATGATTGTAAATCGAATGGCATTAACCAAATATTTTGCCGGGCAGGAATTCTCCCCAAACTTACCCCTTGAACTAGAAAAGAATGCGTTATCGCTCAAACTTTAAAAACTCGTATTTCGTGAAATCTAAGATAAATGATTATTTTTTCCACGTGAATATACAGTATTGATGATTGTAAATCGCAAAATATTTGGTTAATACCATTCGATTTACAATCATCAATACTTTATATTCGCGTGAAAAAAATAATCATTTATGTCAGATTTGACGAAATACGAGTTTTATAAAGTTTGAGCGATAACACATTTAACCTAACCTAACCTACCTTAACAAACATTTTGACATTATTCATAAAACATTGGTTACGTTTGGCATAGACTTGACTGAGGTCATTGTCGTTTGTCTGAGTTTTGTAGGTTTGGGTCCCTAACCTGTTAGTTGATCTCGAACCATGATACTTCCTTTTTAATAATAATTTTTAACTATTGTAATTTAATTAATAACTCCTGCTGTATATAACTCACATTCCATAATCGTTATATACTTTTAAAAAACAAAAATATAAAAATATATCTAGCCCCTAGTGACTATTTCCTGTTTCCAGGTCTTAAAAGAATGCTCGCTGGAAAGAAATTTTCGTCTAATGAAGAGGTGATCGCCGAAACAGAGGCATATTTTGAAGCAAAGGACGAATCATATTACAAAAATGGTATCGAAAAGTAAGAGGGCCGCTATAATCAGTGTATCACCATTGAAGGGAATTAACAAAACAAATTTTGCCAAAAACATTTGTTTTACTATGGTAGGCCGGGGACTTTTCAATTGACCTATCATGGAGAAGAGTTTCCTTACCCACCTCTATCACCTGTCAATCACAAATATACCCAACCTGAAAATAATAAATCAATCATAAAACAATACATCACACCCGCCCGCGAAATCAACACTTATTGCCAGTTTTCTCTTTCTTCAAGGGGGGAACGAGAATTTCTCGGTCATTGAACTGAATAAACAGCTCTAGCAGATGGATGAGATTTTTTGCTGAAAAACTGTTATACCCCGCCCTACAGGTTAATATCTGATGCTTTCACAAAGACCTGCAAATGAATTTTGTCGTGAAGTAACGGTAGAAGATAATATATTGTCCCATTTCATATTCATTACGATCACGTTCATTTCTTTCAGCTTGCGTTTGCAAATCATATACAGTATGTTCGTCAATGGACACAGGAATATTTAATTTCGAAAACTGAATGATTGAACGATCTCGATATATTGTGTAGTGATTTGGATCATCATCGTAATTTCTAGTTCAACGAAATTTTAAAATCGATTATTATTCAAAATAAAAAATACTGGTGTTGTTGACTTCACATTCTGAGCAAGAGATCACAGATACATTAACATCTTAAAACAAGAAAATTAAGTTTGCAATTTAAGGTTTGTAGCTACAGGAGTGAAAAAACTGTCGCAGTTTTCAAAACCGTTTTTTTTTTTAAATTTCCGTATTTTATAGAAAACGCAACTCGGATTTTTTTATTTTTCTGATACTATTAGTACTTGGCCTATTGCCCGACTTCACTTCATCACTTTTTAGAATTTGTGAACTAACGTAAAGGAAAATCCTAAACAATTATTTTCCAATAACACAAGTTATTATGACTTCTATGGATTTAATTATGACCAAACTAAACTATTGAGAAAAAAATAGACTACCTATGTGAATATGTAAACATGCAATAACAACTGTTTTGAAGAAGCCACTACATAAAATATCCACACAAAACTCCAACTACGTAAACTGATTTACATTTTTGAATTCTTCAATTATCACTCAACTTCTGAAAGAATTGCCTTCATTCATTATAACATAGCATTACTGCATTACAAAACTAATTTGTGATCATTCCAAATCAATTCTTATGTTTTATAGGTTAATTCGTGCATTTTTCCATGTGAATACGACCGAATACTCTCAAGTTGAAAAGGCCATGGAGAAGAAATGTTTCGATCATGCACCAATTTATTAATGAAGAATGAAGGCACGACAAGTTTTCTTTAATTATTAGAAGATTTATTCACTTTTTGACAAGCATCGTTCACTATGTTGTAATTCTAATGTATTGTTCAAAATAAGGTCGACGATACCAGGCACCAGCTTCGCAACGAAATTCCAATTCTTCCAAGAAATTTCCGTTCGTGCCCCAGGTATATCGATCATCCCCTTATAACGAGTAATACAAGAGAACTAACTCTTCCGCATTCCAACAGATATCTAAATCAAAGTCTGCAAAATACGTAATACAGCAAGGGCCCACGAGGGCCAGACCTTCGTTATTTTATAAAAGCTGGAAGTTCAACTGCGCATGTCCCCTATACAGGTAAGAAAGAGTACCTTAAATTCGTTAATGTAAAAAGCTCAATTTTTTATACGTTCTTGAAGATAACTTTAGAAATCTCGTCATCCATTGCCAGACACTTATGACAGTTGCTACCCCCTGTCAGACACCCCTAAACTTTAATAAATTATAATTATACTTTTGTTATAGTATAAAAGCTAAATTTTATATATGTTACTTGGGGACCTATGAAAAGATGTTATGAGGTTTGTTGCAACAAACATTTCTGTATGGTTTCGAAACTGTTTTGTGGCCGTTTCGGTTTCGTTTAGTTCGCATGCGCGGATTTCGCATAGTTTCGTGACGGTACAAAAACATTCGAGGGTTGGATCGGTTTTATTGGCGGTTTTTGGCTACCCACGTTCTACAAGATTGAGGTTATTGTTCTTTTGTTTAAGAATAATGCTTGGTTACAATAATCAAAATAATATGAAAAAGGAACATTCTACGATTTTTGGACCTCGTTTGTTATACTTGTTTCGTATAAATGATCAGTATCTCCATCTTCAATCATATTAATTTTTCTCATTCAATTCTTATTCGAACGAAAGAATTATAATTAACACAAATGAAAAGCAAGGCTTGATGCGGATGTTCACGAGTTTGGTTGGAACAAAAAGATGAAAGATGATGGTCAGATTACGATCCCTTCTCGGTTGGAACAGATTAAATCAATTGCGCATGAGCCTGACCATAATGTGACGGTTTTAAGACGTGTTGGAACAAACCTTTAGTCTATTCACGATGTTTTATATCACCAGCTTGAGGAAAAGCATGGGAATTAATATTGGAAGTTTGAAATCTAAATCTGAAAACAAATATAATTTATATATTATACAGGGTGAGTCAGAACAATACCGTCAAACTCCGAATACAGATTCGTCACCAAGTTTTTATAAAAATATACTCTAAAATGCCGTCCTCTGAGATATTGAGTATCAACATTAGGATTTAATTTTATGCTTTGAATACTCCCAACATTGAGGATTGTTGTATTTGATATTTATTCCGGTTAAACCGGCAATGATATCAACTTTATTGTCAAATGGAACACCCTGTCTATTCTTATATTTTCGAATTCTACGTAGACTTTTGAACCAGTTGCATTTTCAAAAAATGTTGACAGATGAACTGACTTACTGAAATGTCTGTATCATCTATCTACAAGTTTCATGATGAAAACTCGGTATAGACATCAATGAAAAAATATCATCCTGTATAAATCAACATTCACTCTCAATCCAAAATTTTCATAATCATTAATGATTTTTTTCTTGGAATTAGCAAGTATCTTCATTGGACAAAAATTAAAGACTTGTCATTTACCTTGCCTCAATCTGACCCATAATTGGAACTATAATCTTGAATTGTAGTCAGTGGAGTTGAATGAAAATTAAAACAAAACATCAATTTCAAAATTTAAACAAAAGATAGATAACACGACTCTACAAAAAAAATTTCGTTCTTTGTCCTAAAGTTTATACTATTATTTTCCAGTTAGTTATGCACAAAAACGAAAAGAAAATACCTTTTTTCGGTATAAAGTTTGCTTTTGTGATAGTTATAATAATAATACTCATTTTTCAATTTTTTCATAAATTTTGATTGATTTCAATATTTTTAAAAAGACCGCGCGGTGAGAGTGGGGTATTAACGTTTACACTGTGCCGCTAGATGGCACCCGAGTGATAAACAACCATCAGGTGTTATTTACAAGCCCAGAATAACTTAAAATGTCGTCACGAAAGTGCAAATACGATGCTGATGCATTTTGTTTTATATGTGGTCAATTTATTAAAGTTCGAGACGTGAAATATGAACTAAAGACATCTCACGTTCTCTGTGAAGCCTATGAAGCATATTTTGACTGTCCTGTACTGAATCAAGATAAGCCATGGGCTCCACATGTTGCTTGTAGTTATTGTAAAAGGTGTTTGGAAGGTAAGCAATTTTTATTTAATTAGGCGATGAATTCAAAATAATGGATATATTAATTTTAATTTTTATATTCTTAGGTTGGTATCGAGGTGAGAAAAGGTCTATGAAATTTGCAATACCAAGGATTTGGCGAGAACCAAAAGACCATATTACTGACTGCTACTTTTGTATGGTGAATCCGAGTAAAAGACGTAGAGGTAAAAATGCAAAACCTATTGAATATCCTGATCTCGAATCTTCTTCTGCTCCAATTGCTCACGACCTGACACGACTAGTACCTGAGCCACCAAAAAAATTATCGCAGAAAAGTAGCTCATCTTTTAGTTCTTATGAAAGTAATTCCGATAAGGAGTTTTTGCCTACACCTGAACAACCAAAACACTATCTCATTACTTCAGAAGATTTTAACGATCTAATTAGAGATTTAAATTTGCCAAAAAATAAAGCAGAGCTTCTAGGCTCTCGGTTGAAACAGTGGAATTTGCTTGATGATGTTAAGATCTCGGATCAGCGGACTAGGCATGAAATGTTTGCAACGTTTTTCACGAAGGAAGATGGACTTTGTTTTTGTAATGACATTAAACGTATGTTTGAAGCAATTGGCATACCCTGTGTCCCTAGCGAATGGCGTTTATTCATTGACAGCTCGACAAAAAGTTTAAAAGCAGTTCTATTGCACAACGGAAATAAATTTCCCTCTCTTCCAATTGCTCACTCACTACATCTTAAAGAAAATTATGAAAGTGTCAAAATTTTGCTTGAATCTGTAAAGTATCCTGAGTATAACTGGGAGCTGATTGGAGATTTTAAAATGGTGGGATTTTTAATGGGGCTACAGGGTGGATATACAAAGTATCCGTGTTATTTGTGCTTGTGGGATAGCAGAGCGGATTCTAAACACTATATTCAACGGTCATGGCCTGTAAGAACAGAATTGTGTGTCGGAAAACAGAACGTCAAATTTGAGCCGATTGTTGAAGCGGAAAAAGTGTTAATGCCGCCTTTGCACATTAAGTTAGGGTTGATGAAACAATTTGTTAAAAAACTGGATGAAACTTCAGAAGCTTTTGGATACTTAAAAAAATTTTTCCCGAAGTTATCGGAAGAAAAGGTTAAAGCTGGGGTTTTTGTTGGTCCGCAAATAAGACAGATTTTCGCCGATGAAAAATTTCCAACGTTGCTGAATCGTACCCAAAGAGCAAGTTGGAACAGTTTTAAAGCAGTAGTTTCCGGATTTTTAGGAAATAATAAAGCTGAAAACTACGAAATGTTGGTTGAGGATATGCTTACAAATTTTAAGGCCATGGGCTGCAGGATGTCATTAAAAGTGCATATGCTGCATGCTCATTTGGATAAATTTAAAAACAATATGGGAGCCTATTCCGAAGAGCAAGGAGAACGTTTCCATCAGGACATCATGAATTTTGAACAACGCTATCAAGGCCAATACAATGAAAACATGATGGGCGACTATATTTGGGGTTTATTGCGAGAAAGTAGCTATGAACATAAAAGAAAAAGTAAAAGTGTGCACTTTTAAGTTATTTTCCACTTTTCTGTAAGCTAATTTGATAGTCAAACTCAATAAAAATAATGAACATTTTTATTTCAATAGTTTTATTTTCAATCAAAAATTAAAATCCGAGATTTTTAAAAATTTCGTTCAATCAGTCTTCTAAGCACAAAAGCAAAGTTTTTCATGCCATATATTTTTTTTCCGTCTTATTACGACCTAAACTATCGAAATTTAATGCTTTGCAATCAAAGTCAAATTTCATGTTGACCCGTGTAATAATTGAATATTCAAATCACGACTCAAAAATCGTCTATTTTGTTTTCATGGCCTCCCTTCCTGTTGGTATAAGTCTCACCAGATGTAATGTAGCGATAAATCAACATACATTAGGAATAAGAACTAGGAAGTAATGCAATGCAAGATATTTTTGAACACTGTTATGTAACCACGCGTATTCGTGAAGATTCAATATTCTCAGCCGTATATCTAGGCGTTGAGGTATTTTAGTGGAAATAACTAATCATTCAAAAAATGTATCGTTTTATAGCATACGAACGGGTGAGAAGCCACATATTTCTTCAGGGTAAACCGATTAAGGATATCGTAGCACAACAGTGAAATCGCCTGGAAAGCGGTCAACTCTACTGAGAAGTTTCCTTTCATCGATACTTTTCTTTTCTGTTCATATTGAAATCTCATAACTTTGATATTTCCACTCTTCTTCTGGTTTGATTCACCTAAATTCGCGACTGCTACTAATGGGATAAGATATTTCACCGATAGCTCACCGAAACAAAACTCACACATCAGGAATATTCTGAAATATATCACTCATCTTCCACTGATTTAGAAATAAGGAAGGAGTGCTATGCGTTTAAAGTGGTTGGAATATTGAAAATTATTGTGCAATTTTTTCTCGAATGAAATATTTTTTTTAGAAAATTCCAGAAACACGATACTTTCAGAAGTATCCCATAAAAATATTAAATTTATAAAATATGGATGAATTCATGAATTGGAGAAATCAATGGGGTCGTTTTTTATTCCATATTTTGCTATATTCAGATACCCCAAAAATTATGACTCATCGAAAATTTCTATAACCTCGGGGTTCGGACCGGTGTGAAGACAGCCACGAATCCCCAGCCACGTTTCGACTCGTGTTGCCGCGCGACATAGGCGAAGCGAATGGAACAGTCGTTCATGGGCAAAAACGTGGCTGCCTAGCCACGATTTTTTTCATGAACATGACATAAACGTAAACTCACGAATTCATCTATCAGTATGATTTATTGATTTAATATGCTACAGAACTTGTGGGTAATACGTTAACGCTCGATGTTTCAAAAATCGTATTTCGTCAAATCTGAGATAAATGATTATTTTTTTCACGTAAATATACAGTATTGATGATTGTGAATCGAATGACATCAACCAAATATTTTGCCGGGCAGTATTTCTCCCCAAACTTACCCCTTCAACTAGAGAAGAATGCGTTATCGCTCCAACTTTGAAAACTTGTATTTCGTCAAATCTGAGATAAATGATTCTTTTTTTCACGTGAATATACAGTATTGATGATTGTGGATCGAATGACATCAACCAAATAATTTGCCGGGCAGGATTTCTCCCCAAACTTACCCCTTCAACTAGAGAAGGATATGTTGTCGCTCGAAATTTAAAAACTCGTATTTCGTCAAATCTAAGATAAATGATTTTTTTTTCACGTGAATATACAGTATTGATGATTGTAAATCGAATGGCATCAACCAAATATTTTGCCGGGCAGGATTTCTCCCCAAACTTACCCCTTGAACTAGAGAAGAATGCGTTATCGCTCGAACTTTAAAAAATCGTATTTCGTCAAATCTGAGATAAATGATTATTCTTTTCACGTGAATATATAATATTGATGATTGTTAATCGAATAGCATTAACCCGATATTTTGCCGGGCAGGATTTCTCCTCAAACTTACCCCTTCAACTAAAGAAGGATGCGTTATCGCTCGAACTTTAAAGACTCGTATTTCGTCAAATCTAAGATAAATGCTGATTTTTTTCACGTGAATATATAATATCGATGATTGTTAATCGAATGGCATCAACCTGATATTTTGCCGGGCAGGATTTCTCCCCAAACTTACCCCTTGTACTAGTGAAGAATGCGTTATCGCTCGAACTTTAAATACTCGTATTTCGTCAAATCTGAGATAAATGATAATTTTTTTCACGTGAATATACAGTATTGATGATTGTTAATCGAATGGCATCAACCTGATATTTTGCCGGGCATGATTTCTCCCCAAACTTACCCCTTGAACTAGTGAAGAATGCGTTATCGCTCGAACTTTAAAAACTCGTATTTCGTCAAATCTAAGATAAACGATTATTTTTTTCACGTGAATATACAGTATTGATGATTGTGAATCGAATGACATCAACCAAATATTTTGCCGGGCAGTATTTCTCCCCAAACTTACCCCTTCAACTAGAGAAGGATGCGTTATGGCTCGAACTTTAAAAACTTGTATTTCGTCAAATCTAAGATGAATGCTAATTTTTTCCACTTGAATGTACAGTATTGATGATTGTAAATAGAATGGCATCAACCAAATATTTTGCCGGGCAGGATTTCTCCCCAAACTTACCCCTTGAACTAGTGAAGAATGCGTTATCGCTCCAACTTTGAAAACTCGTATTTCGTCAAATCTGAGATAAATGATTCTTTTTTTCACGTGAATATACAGTATTGAAGAATGCGTTATCGCTCGAACTTTAAAAAATCGTATTTCGTCAAATCTGAGATAAATGATTATTCTTTTCACGTGAATATATAATATTGATGATTGTTAATCGAATGGCATTAACCCGATATTTTGCCGGGCAGGATTTCTCCCCAAACTTACCCCTTCAACTAAAGAAGGATGCGTTATCGCTCGAACTCTGGAAATGTGTGGTGAATGATCGAAACAGAATGGAAAGATTCATTCACACTTCATCCTAAATTATTGTTAGATTTATGGGTCTGCAGTATCGTTAGATTTGGAAAATCATTGCGAATTTAAAAAAATATATTTCATTTTCAGTGCATAGAAATCAGTAATGATAAATGTTCTCTGTGTACCAACTTCTTGAAAGAAAGAATTAGAAATATATTTGTGAATTCTTTGGATGAAATTGAATATATCACTTTTGTATCGATTTTCGTTTGCTTTGTAGGAGTTTGAGATAATTTGAGATGAAGTGTGAATGAATCTTTCCATTCTGTTTCGATCATTCACCACACATTTCCAGAGTTCGAGCGCTAACGCATTCTTCTCTAGTTGAAGGGGTAAGTTTGGGGAGAAATCCTGCCCGGCAAAATATTTGGTTGATGCCATTCTATTCACAATCATCAATACTATGTATTCACGTGAGAAAAATAATCATTTATCTCAGATTTGATGAAATACGATTTTTTAAAGTTCGAGCGATAACGCATTCTTCACTAGTTCAAGGGGTAAGTTTGGGGAGAAATCCTGCCCGGCAAAATATTTGGTTGATGCCATTCGATTAACAATCATCAATACTGTACATTCGAGTGAAAAAAATTAGCATTCATCTTAGATTTGACGAAATACGAGTTTTTGAAGTTCAAGCGATAACGCATCCTTCTCTAGTTGAAGGGGTAAGAAGTTTGGGGAGAAATCCTGCCCGGCAAAATATCGGGTTAATGCCATTCGATTAACAATCATCAATATCATATATTCACGTGAAAAGAATAATCATTTATCTCAGATTTGACGAAATACGATTTTTCAAAGTTGGAGCGATAACGCATTCTTCTCTAGTTGAAGGGGTAAGTTTGGGGAGAAATCCTGCCCGGCAAAATATCAGGTTGATGCCAGTCGATTAACAATCATCGATATTATATATTCACGTGAAAAAAAGAATCATTTATCCCAGATTTGACGAAATACGAGTTTTCAAAGTTGGAGCGATAACGCATTCTTCTCCAGTTGAAGGGGTAAGTTTGGGGAGAAATCCTGCCCGGCAAAATATCAGGTTGATGCCATTCGATTAACAATCATCGATATTATATATTCACGTGAAAAAAATAATCATTTATCTCAGATTTGACGAAATACGATTTTTTAAAGTTCGAGCGATAACGCATTCTTCTCTAGTTCAAGGGGTAAGTTTGGGGAGAAATCCTGCCCGGCAAAATATTTGGTTCATGCCATCCGATTTACAATCATCAATACTGTACATTCAAGTGAAAAAAATTAGCCTTTATCTTAGATTTGACGAAATACGAGTTTTTAAAGTTCGAGCGATAACGCATCCTTCTCTAGTTGAAGGGGTAAGTTTGGGGAGAAATCCTGCCCGGCAAAATATCAGGTTGATGCCATTCGATTAACAATCATCAATATTATATATTCACGTGAAAAAAAATAGCATTTATCTTAGATTTGACGAAATACGAGTTTTTAAAGTTCGAGCGATAACGCATCCTTCTCTAGTTGAAGGGGTAAGTTTGGGGAGAAATCCTGCCCGGCAAAATATCAGGTTGATGCCATTCGATTAACAATCATCGATATTATATATTCACGTGAAAAAAAGAATCATTTATCTCAGATTTGACGAAATACGAGTTTTCAAAGTTGGAGCGATAACGCATTCTTCTCTAGTTGAAGGGGTAAGTTTGGGGAGAAATCCTGCCCGGCAAAATATCAGGTTGATGCCATTCGATTAACAATCATCGATATTATATATTCACGTGAAAAAAATAATCATTTATCTCAGATTTGACGAAATACGATTTTTTAAAGTTCGAGCGATAACGCATTCTTCTCTAGTTCAAGGGGTAAGTTTGGGGAGAAATCCTGCCCGGCAAAATATTTGGTTCATGCCATCCGATTTAAAATCATCAATACTGTACATTCAAGTGAAAAAAATTAGCCTTTATCTTAGATTTGACGAAATACGAGTTTTTAAAGTTCGAGCGATAACGCATCCTTCACTAGTTGAAGGGGTAATTTTGGGGAGAAATCCTGCCCGGCAAAATATCAGGTTGATGCCATTCGATTAACAATCATCAATATTATATATTCACGTGAAAAAAATTAGCATTTATCTTAGATTTGACGAAATACGAGTTTTTAAAGTTCGAGCGATAACGCATCCTTCTCTAGTTGAAGGGGTAAGTTTGGGGAGAAATCCTGCCCGGAAAATTATTTGGTTGATGTCATTCTATTCACAATCATCAATACTGTATATTCACGTGAAAAAAATAATCATTTATCTCAGATTTGACGAAATACGATTTTTGAAACATCGAGCGTTAACGTATTACCCACAAGTTCTGTAGCATATTGAATCAATAAATCATACTGATAGATGAATTCGTGAGTTTACGTTTATGTCATGTTCATGAAAAAAATCGTGGCTAGGCAGCCACGTTTTTGCCCATGAACGACTGTTCCATTCGCTTCGCCTATGTCGCGCGACAACACGCGTCGAAACGTGGCTGGGGATTCGTGGCTGTCTTCACACCGGTGGGGTTCGGTGAAAAAAATTCACGAATAACTGTTTTATAGGATGTTGGTATAGGACTGTTTTATGAAATGTAATCCAAAATGCATCCCATTTTTGACTCACTTTTTTCATTTTTAACGTGTACAAATTAACAATCATCTGAAGTTATTGCCGGCATTTAAAAACCATTATTTTGAAGAGATATGAGTAGTTTTGATATAGTTCTACAGTTCTCTACTGAAATTTTGCATAATTTTAGCGAATTATTGAAGGAAATCGAAATAAATAAGGCGTTAACTACAAGCAGCGCTGTCATTTTTGAAAATATCATTTCTGATTGTTTTTTCTTGTCTATTTGGAGAAGTTCTAATTCTAGGAGTTTCGAAACTCTGAATTAAAATCTTAGATATAAACAATAATCTGTGTGCAGTTCTGGGTAGCGCCCGAAGAGTTCTATAATATATTTCAATAAAAATTTTCGAAAAGTTGTTAATTTTTCATTTAGCGGTTTTATTCTCCCGTTCCAAGAACCTTTGCCTACTTGATTGTGTCCCGGTCATTTCTTCTTATCGTATTTATATGAAAGTACCTCATCTTCGACAATGAATCATAATGATACTTTGGATATCATCGATAAACTATACCGTCTTATTATTATACAATCGAAATGATTCTTAATGTCATTGTTATTGAAAAGTGATGATGTGTATTTTAAAAGTCTGTATAATTTTCTAGAATTTTATTTCTTGTCACCAAATACCTCACAATTCCTCCTAAACTTCTAGCATACTCTTCAATAATATTCATGAGCAGGTTACAACTTGTTCACGACACCTAGGTATTGTTTTGGTCTGGAGTTTCAATTATACCCAATGAATTGTTTGATTCATATTATGATTTTTATTCGTGATGATTATTTATTGTAGTTTGTTTGTGGAAAGATCTTGTAGAACTATTTGGGCGCTAACCATTACAGACGTAAAAGCAGCCACGATTCGAAGGTTCGCCCGCCATTGGTAGTTTTTTACCACGTTGAACGAAGTACACGATTTTTTTGCAATTAGATGTTCTATAACCTTAGGACACTCGATTTTGTAGGACAATATTTCATAACTCATCATCCTCCAAACTATGTATCCATAAAAATTCATAACTTTATTGAAAATTGCGTGAATGTAATTTTTATTCATAGAAGCTATTCGGAATGCATTATACCACTTTAATGTCACCCGATTTTGTAGGGCAATATTGCATTCCTAGTCATCCCCCAAAACTCAAATTCGCTAATAACTAAACTTCTCGATAAAATGTTATTAGGATATCTTGTAGGACTCTTCGAGCGCTATTCAGAGCTGCGAAAAAAATTCATTCGGAGTCGGAATTGTTTTTCACAATAACTTTCTTGTCGGCTATTTTTGAAATTATCGAAGAACTACAGAACTCTTCCAAAGAGGCAGAAAAAAAATAATTAGAACTCACATTTAAAAAAAACGGCCTGCATTACCCTCTAATTTTTGATTTTCGATTTAAGTCCATAATTTTCTGGAACTATTCGAAATTTTGGTGAAGAATTCCAGAACTATGTTTATCAAAGCTACCCTAAATCTCTAGAAATATAATTGAAGTCGGTACTAACTTCACACGAGCAAAACAACTGTTAAATTTAACGATTCATAAGTGTCATCACTAAAATCTGTAGCCCATTTTTGCTCACTTCGATATTCTGGCAAGCGGTCGTGTTATGAATTATGTTGTTTGAATTATTTTTTTTTTTATATTCGGACACAAAATTTGGAAGTACTCAAATTTTTCTCAAAAACAGTGTCATAATTCTCGAACAAACAAAATTGGTAATCTTAAAATTGAAGGCATGCCGAAAAATTTTTAAATAGAATTTTCAGTTACTGTATTTCGATAAGGTTTGAAATGTTTTCATTTTAGTCCTAATCATTATTCCTTTACATCTGCATCGAATTTTGAATCATACCATATATAGGGTATTCCATTTGAAAACGGATCACCGTCACAAATTCTCACGCAGAACAGAAATCATCCTGTGTATCCAATGTTACAGTTGTGACAAGTTAAGAATGAAAGTTTACATATTTCCTAAGATTCTTCAGATATGGATAATTTGAAAAAATTATAATTTATTCAGTATTTCAGGAAAGCAATGCATATTAAATTTATTTCAGTCATATTGGCCTCAATATTTTATATTTGAGTGCTTTCATAGTTCATGTTCATTCAAAACGAGAATCTAAATAGCAAAAAGATAACCAATCACAAACTCAGCTTTTCATTGATTCACATTCAATTATTCAAGAATGTAATCAGGACTGTTTAAATCAAGGTCTACCTGATTCGAATTATTTTCAAAAACAACGAGCTATTAGTTAAATATTATAATTTTTTTCACAAAAACATATTTCCCTATTTGATCCCAAAAATATGTTATTTCCCCTCTCACAATATTCGCAAAATATTATAATGCAATTGAGAACAAAATAAAAGTAATACCAGTTTTAAAATATACTATATGCAAATTTGGTAAAAGACTAGATATGGGGCCGTATGAATTTGGCATTTTTGTACTTACGTATTTTGGTCCAAAAAAAAACAAGAATTCCACAATATTATCGTGGGGAAATTACTACTCGAAATATTCTACTTCAAAGTTGAAATTTCATCTTTTTTTCCGTGTCACTTTTTGTACAAGATTGTACAGCTTTTTGGCTAATTTCTTCAATAACGTTATATTTAGAAAAGAGCTCGACATGTATCAATTCTGAGGGAACAATGAAAATGCAGCATTTTTCGAATTATCAGATTCGACAGCATGTATGTAAACATTATTGTGGCAGTGAAGCTGTATGCACGTGGCTAAACCAAAGAATGAAACATGTATTTCGTGCAAAATTTTTATTTATATTCGCAGAGCGCTTTCGACCTAGGAGCACGAAATACATGTTTCATTATTTGGTGTTAACATTATAATATCATTAGTTGAGTGTCAACTGTCAAACGACAGTAAAAGTTAAAACACGAAAAATACTGCATTTTAATGTTAATTTCAGAATCAAACTGTATATTAAATTCTTTCCCAATATATGTTATACATAACATCTCGTTGATAAAGAAATTTGCCACGAAGCTGTACAATCTCGTAAAATCGTTCAAGAAAAGAAGGTGGAATATCGGACTTCAAAGTGGAATATAACAGAAAGTGTTAATTTCTCCACGATAATATTGTAAAACTCGTCTTTTTTGGACCAAAATATGTAAGTCAAAAACAATTCATCAAAATCCATGCCGCCCAATATCTAGATATACAGGGTGTCCCGTAAAGACCACGTCAAACCGAGGGAGAATGTAGATCAAAGGATACCTGCTATGACAAAATTCCCATTATAGGGAACCGTTTTCGAGATATTTTTTTTGAAAATGATAAAATTTTGCACCTTTCAATAGTTTTGTCTTCACGTTTGGTACAATTTTACGCCTTTTTGGTTAATGTTTTCAGTAAAATATTGCTGAAGAATGAATTCAACGTTTACATAAAAAACATTCTCCGAACATTTTAAAAGGGGGCTGTGAGAAATATTTTTTATTGAAAATTTTGATCAGGTTTTAAAAACATACCATTTGATTCAGACAATTTTAGCAAGAAATCAAGATCTTCTTGTAGTTTGCCACAATCAGTTGGTTGTGAGATGTTTGTATACAATTTTAAATCATCAGCAAAAAGGAGATATTACAATTCCCAAAAACGGCTCCTATGTCATTGATAAAAATGTTAAACAACAGGGGACCCAAGTGTGATCCCTGTGGAACTCCTGATGTGACAAGGACAGAATTGAAAACAAAATTCTTAATTTTAACTAACTGTTGTCTTATTTTAAAGATAGCTATTTAACCAGTTTGTTAACCATGACGGAAAGCCAGCGGCAGAGAACTTGCTGATTAATAAATTGTGGTTCACTTTATCAAAAGTCGGTATAAACTGAGTCAATTTAACTATGTTGTTCTAGTGCACTGACAATATCGTTTTGATATAGCAATAAGTAGATCTACCACCCACAAAACCGTGTTGTTGTTCAATTATCAAGTTTTTACAATAAAAAGAAATATGACTTACTCAAATAATTTTGGTATAGCAGAAAGTTTGCTTATTGGTCTATAGTTTCCAATTTCTTCCCTAGAACCGCCTTTGAAAACGGGTGTGACAAAACTATTTCGCCAGGAAGTAGGAAATATTTGATTTTCCAGTGACAAATTGAATAAAATTTGGATATACTTTTGCACAGAGTTCTCATGTTACAAAAAATATTGTAATCATTAATATCAGTCTCTTTAAATCTTTTGTGATTAGTGACTTCAATTCAGAATTAAACCATACTGGATAATTTGGGGATTTGAATCTACGAAAAGGTACGAAATTTGCTACGGCATTATTGAAAATTTGATAAAAATTCTTAACCGCTAATTCAATATTACCATTCAAGAATATATCCCAGTTGACAGCTGCAAAGTAATTATTTAAACCATTAAAATCAGAATTTTTGAAATCATAGTAATAAGTATATAATTTCACACTTTCATGATTTTTTAGTAGAACTAAGTCGCAGGCTAATGCTACATGATGTGGATTGTTGAGTAACCATAGATCAGTTGCAAGACACACAGAGAGTTTTCCGAATTGGAAAAAACTAAGTCCAAAAATACATTATTGTTATTAGGTATCATATTAATTTGTTTGAGTCCACAAAAAGAAAAATGTTCATTTAGAATCGTTGCTGGATATCCAATAGGACAATGCTATAATAGCCCATTCTGATCTTGTGAGGACCAGGTGGCCAATGGCAAATTATAATCACCAAACAAAAATACTGAAGAGTTCATATAATTGAATGATAGATTTTCCACTGACTGATTCATTTCTATCACATCGAAATACTTATAGTTTTTTAAACCAAGCTCTAAAGTAGCAAATGAGCCTGTCAACCAAGTCTCAACTGAGATTATGACATAATCACAGCAAGCTACAGCGTTCTGCAATGCAATTAATTTGCTTCTCAATCCATCAACATTCTGAAAATAAATCTTGAATTTTTGTAAAGGGGTTTCATTTGGTTTTTTCTTAGGATTTTAGTTTCGATAACCGGATGGCCTGCTCTGTATCGAATAACCAAATTTTGCTCACCATTTTCCCTGCGTAATTTCAAGTCATTGTGAACCTTTTTAAACGCTTCCTGTTGTAATTTTGTTCTGTCAGGACCAATGTTATATCTAGAGGAAGACAAAACTCTTCCTGATTTCAAGGCTTTAGCAACAAAATCAGGGTTGGATAAGACTGCTTTGGCGGGCCTCGGCTTATTGGATTTCTTACCAACTCTTATCACTCGAACAAGCTCATCATCTTGAACACCCACGGACTTCAGAATGTCTGCCACTTTTCTTCTATCATACTCAAAACGTTGGTTCAGTTCATGTCCATCTGATTCCTCCACATTATAGATCATCATGTTGTTAGCTCGTTGGGAACGTTCATAGACTTCTGATAGAATGTGATCCATATTATTGGAGAGATTCATTTGTAGCATGGTTTCCAGCTATTTTTTTAGGGAACTGACCTCGGATTCTAATGACGTTATTTTATTCAGTAGGTATGGCACTCTCTTGATAGCCGAGCGGCAGTCCCCACCGAAAAAAATAACAATTCTTCTCTGAACAACTACGGATCGGATTTTGCTTGCACATAATCCACTGCATTGTTCTACCAGGTGAAACCAAACTCGAAAGCTATCACATTGAGTCACTTTGTTATCATCCGACATTCTGAACTCAACTTTTCAAATACAATTTTCTTCGTGGAAATAGGTCAGGCAGATCAAATTTTATGTAGATTATATACATTATAACAAAGTTCAACCGATTTGCTGAGAACTGTTATTTACATTCAATATACAACCGAATTTGGTAACATTTTCGTAACTGACGGATGACGGAATGGCTACTCGCACGAAGGACGTTTAGGAATATATATATTTTTCTTATAAAACTACCCACAAAAGGGTAGATATTAATATTTTTGATGACATGAAAAGCAATTCACAATTATTACAAACATGTTCAAAATGACGACCTCCTTCGCGTATACAGGCTCTGCATGTGCTCTGCATCGACTGAGAAACGACCTTTTCACTGCCGTCAAATGAAACTCGAATATTTCCGCTGCAGCAAATCGGATGCGATCACGCAACTCGTCTTCATCACGTATGGGTGTTGCGTATACTTCGTCTTTTAGGCAACCCCAATAATAAAAGTCCAGAGGATTTAGGTCAGGTGAACGAGGAGGCCACAAAATTTCACCTCCTCTTTCAATCCGCCGGTGGGGATAAGTTCGATTCAAATGTGCGGTATAGTCTTTCCAATATCAATTGCAGAACACAGTTATGCGAGGAGTAATCAATATTTAATATACGGGAAACTTTCTCGCATATGATTTCAAACGTATTTATGAAAATATTAAATTCATACAATAAGGTATCCCCGGCTATGGCAGATCAAACAAAATTGTCGGCAAGGGTTCGGAATGAGTTTTTATATTCTGCAATTGATATTGGAAGAACTATAACTTCGCGTCCGTAATGTGCTGGGCATCCATCATGTTGAAACCACAAACTACATCGCAGCGCCAGTGGCACATCTTCCAATAAAATGGGCAGCTGGTTGGTTAAAAATTCCAAATGATTGTTTGCGTTCAGTGATGGCGGCAGTTCGATCGGGCCCAAAATTGCACCATCAAATATTCCAGTCCATGAATTGACCTTCAATCGATATTGTGATCTACCTTCTCTCACCTCGTGTGGATTTATGATATTCCAGCTATGCAAATTGTGGAGATTCATGTCACAAATCACATACTGAAGAATGACAGATCCACAGCTGTACTGCCTCTGTTGGCTAAGCCAGGTGGATGAATGAGCGAGATGGCAAGTTCTTCACTAGGTCCGCCACAAATGACCCTAATAAGGTGAATGATTATGCGAGTAAAATTTTCGCATGTAAATAATCACCATTGTTCACTAAGTAATGCAACATCGAAGATTTCTTAACAGAATTGACAAACTTGATTTTGTCAGAAACGTACCCTGTTGGATGGAAACAGCCATATCTTTTTTCATTGAATAACAAATGACTTGTGTAATACCTTTTTTAAATCACTATGAAATAGGCTAAACAAAAGAATCCACTACCAAAATTTTCAATAAAAATATTGTTCACCTTTTTAAAATGTTCAGAGAAAATTTTTTATGTAAACGTTGAAATCATTTCTCAGCAATATTTGACTGAAAAAATTAACCAAAAAGGTGTAAAATTGTACCAATCGTAAAGACAAAATTATTGAAAGGTGCAAAATTTCATTTTCAAAAAAAATATCTCGAAAACGGTGAGACTTTTATAATGGGAATTTTGTCATAGCAGGTGGGTTATCCTTTGATCTACATTCTCCCTCGGTTTGACGTGGTCTTTATGGGCCACCCTGTATACCGATTTATTTTTCATACCATCCAATGTCAATCAAATCCAATTCAAAAATCATTGTTTGAATCATTTTGTAAGTAATATAATTTATTTAGATGAAATGAATCACTTCGTTAATATAGCGCTACCTATACCATACCATAAAAACAAAACAAATTCGTTTAGAAAATTTGTTGTGTCCAAAAAAAAATGGACCAAAATGTTCGGATAACATGTATTTTCACTGGCCTTCTCAGTTATATCTCAATTTGTACTTTCTTTCTTGAAGTCTCATTTCATTTTAATTTTATGATACTAAAGAAGCTAGCAAAGCCACACACGAATAACGACTGGGGATTAGTCTCATAATTTTAGGCTCATTTTAGGCTAATTTATTACCCTAATCCCGAATTTTTTGCTCTTCTCCTTCATAGAAAAATTTGTGGCTTTGCTAGCTTCGGCCGAACTCAGCAAAGCCATTTTTGAAAAACAAATATTTTTGCTAACTTGATAATGTCAAATTGTAGATCTAATTTTAGGCTAATTTATTACCCTATTCCCAATCTTTTCGCTCTTCTCCTTCACAGAAAAATCTGTGGCTTTGCTGGCTTCGGCCGAACTCAGCAGCCATTTTTCGAAATCGAACTTTTTTCCACGATTCGATACCGTCATATTTTATGACCAATTTCAGGCTAATTAATTACCCAAGTTTCATATTTTTTGCTCCACGCGTTTTGGAGAAAATCGCTATTTTATGATTTTCGTGTATGAGTGACGTAATCATTTCGAAATACGACTCTTTGGGAATTTCACTTGTTCAAACTGATGAAACTGACATGGAATTCGAAGAAAACATGTTGAAAATTCATTTCTTCAAGTTTTTTTTTTTTAAATCCTGTGGCTTTGCTGGCTTCGGCCGAACTCAGCAGAGCCATTTTTCGAAATCGAACTTTTTTCCACGATTCGATACCGTCATATTTTATGACCAATTTTAGGCTAATTAATTACCCAAGTTTCATATTTTTTGCTCCACGCGTTTTGGAGAAAATCGGTCTTTTCTGATTTTCGTGTATGAGTGACGTAATCATTTCGAAATACGACTCTTTGGGAATTTCACTCGTTCAAACTGATGAAACTGACATGGAATTCGAAGAAAACATGTTGAAAATTACCGGTGTGAAGACAGCCACGAATCCCCAGCCACGTTTCGACGCGTGTTGTCGCGCGACATAGGCGAAGAGAATGGAACAGTCGTTCATGGGCAAAAACGTGGCTGCCTAGCCACGATTTTTTTCATGAACATGACATAAACGTAAACTCACGAATTCATCTATCAGTATGATTTATTGATTTAATATGCTACAGAACTTGTGGGTAATACGTTAACGCTCGATGTTTCAAAAGTCGTATTTCGTCAAATCTGAGATAAATGATTATTTTTTTCACGTGAAAATACAGTATTGATGATTGTGAATCGAATGACATCAACCAAATATTTTGCCGGGCAGTATTTCTCCCCAAACTTACCCCTTCAACTAGAGAAGAATGCGTTATCGCTCCAACTTTGAAAACTCGTATTTCGTCAAATCTGAGATAAATGATTCTTTTTTTCACGTGAATACATAATATTGATGATTGTTAATCGAATGGCATTAACCTGATATTTTGCCGGGCAGGATTTCTCCCCAAACTTACCCCTTGAACTAGTGAAGAATGCGTTATCGCTCGAACTTTAAAAAATCGTATTTCGTCAAATCTGATATAAATGATTATTTTTTTCACGTGAATACATAGTATTGATGATTGTGAATAGAATGGCATCAACCAAATATTTTGCCGGGCAGGATTTCTCCCCAAACTTACCCCTTCAACTAGAGAAGAATGCGTTATCGCTCGAACTCTGGAAATGTGTGGTGAATGATCGAAACAGAATGGAAAGATTCATTCACACTTCATCCCAGATTATTTCAAACAATTCACAAATATATTTCTAATTCTTTCTTTCAAGAAGTTGGTACACAGAGAACATTTATCATTACTGATTTCTATGCACTGAAAATGAAATATATTTTTTTAAATTCGCAATGATTTTCCAAATCTAACGATACTGCAGACCCACAAATCTAACAATGATTTAGGATGAAGTGTGAATGAATCTTTCCATTCTGTTTCGATCATTCACCACACATTTCCAGAGTTCGAGCGATAACGCATCCTTCTCTAGTTCAAGGGGTAAGTTTGGGGAGAAATCCTGCCCTGCAAAATATTTGGTTGATGCCATTCGATTTACAATCATCAATACTGTACATTCAAGTGAAGAGAATTAGCATTTATCTTAGATTTGACAAAACACAATTTTTCAAAGATCGAGCGATAACGCATTCTTCTCTAGTTGAAGGGGTAAGTTTGGGGAGAAATCCTGCCCGGCAAAATATTTGGTTGATGTCATTCGATTCACAATCATCAATACTGTATATTCACGTGAAAAAAAGAATCATTCATCTCAGATTTTACGAAATACGAGTTTTCAAAGTTGGAGCGATAACGCATTCTTCACTAGTTCAAGGGGTAAGTTTGGGGAGAAATCCTGCCCGGCAAAATATTTGGTTGATGCCATTCGATTTACAATCATCAAAACTGTACATTCAAGTGAAAAAAATCAGCATTTATCTTAGATTTGACGAAATACGAGTTTTTAAAGTTCGAGCGATAACGCATTCTTCTCTAGTTCAAGGGGTAAGTTTGGGGAGAAATCCTGCCCGGCAAAATATTTGGTTGATGCCATTCGATTTACAATCATCAATACTGTACATTCAAGTGAAAAAAATTAGCATTTATCTTAGATTTGACGAAATACGAGTTTTTAAATTTCGAGCGATAACGTATCCTTCTCTAGTTGAAGGGGTAAGTTTGGGGAGAAATCCTGCCCGGCAAATTATTTGGTTGATGTCATTCGATCCACAATCATCAATACTGTATATTCACGTGAAAAAAAGAATCATTTATCTCAGATTTGACGAAATACGAGTTTTCAAAGTTGGAGCGATAACGCATTCTTCTCTAGTTGAAGGGGTAAGTTTGGGGAGAAATACTGCCCGGCAAAATATTTGGTTGATGTCATTCGATTCACAATCATCAATACTGTATATTCACGTGAAAAAAATAATCATTTATCTCAGATTTGACGAAATACGATTTTTGAAACATCGAGCGTTAACGTATTACCCACAAGTTCTGTAGCATATTGAATCAATAAATCATACTGATAGATGAATTCGTGAGTTTACGTTTATGTCATGTTCATGAAAAAAATCGTGGCTAGGCAGCCACGTTTTTGCCCATGAACGACTGTTCCATTCGCTTCGCCTATGTCGCGCGACAACACGCGTCGAAACGTGGCTGGGGATTCGTGGCTGTCTTCACACCGGTTTGAAAATTCATTTCTTCAAGTTTTTTTAAAAAAATCCTGTGGCTTTACTGGCTTCGGCCGAACTCAGCAGAGCCATTTTTCGAAATCGAACTTTTTTCCACGATTCAATACCGTCATATTTTATGACCAATTTTAGGCTAATTAATTACCCAAGTTTCATATTTTTTGCTCCACGCGTTTTGGAGAAAATCGGTCTTTTCTGATTTTCGTGTATGAGTGACGTAATCATTTCGAAATAAGACTCTTTGGGAATTTCACTCGTTCAAACTGATGAAACTGACATGGAATTCGCAGAAAACATGTTGAAAATTCATTTCTTCAAGTTTTTTTTTTAAAATCCTGTGGCTTTGCTGGCTTCGGCCGAACTCAGCAGAGCCATTTTTCGAAATCGAACTTTTTTCCACGATTCGATACCGTCATATTTTATGACCAATTTTAGGCTAATTAATTAACCAAGTTTCATATTTTTTGCTCCACGCGTTTTGGAGAAAATCGGTCTTTTCTGATTTTCGTGTATGAGTGACGTAATCATTTCGAAATACGACTCTTACAGTTTTGGTAACAATGTGAGTGTTTATGTTCTCTAACACAAAGATTTCGAACATAGGCGTGCCGTTCAATAATTAACAGGGGACTACACAAAGACAATAGAAAAATTTGTGGCTTTGCTAGCTTCGGCCGAACTCAGCAAAGCCATTTTTGAAAAACAAATATTTTTGCTAACTTGATAATGTCAAATTGTAGATCTAATTTTAGGCTAATTTATTACCCTATTCCCAATCTTTTCGCTCTTCTCCTTCACAGAAAAATCTGTGGCTTTGCTGGCTTCGGCCGAACTCAGCAGAGCCATTTTTCGAAATCGAACTTTTTTCCACGATTCGATACCGTCATATTTTATGACCAATTTCAGGCTAATTAATTACCCAAGTTTCATATTTTTTGCTCCACGCGTTTTGGAGAAAATCGCTATTTTATGATTTTCGTGTATGAGTGACGTAATCATTTCGAAATACGACTCTTTGGGAATTTCACTCGTTCAAACTGATGAAACTGACATGGAATTCGCAGAAAACATGTTGAAAATTCATTTCTTCAAGTTTTTTTTTTTTAAATCCTGTGGCTTTGCTGGCTTCGGCCGAACTCAGCAGAGCCATTTTTCGAAATCGAACTTTTTTCCACGATTCGATACAGTCATATTTTATGACCAATTTTAGGCTAATTAATTAATTACCCAAGTTTCATATTTTTTGCTCCACGCGTTTTGGAGAAAATCGGTCTTTTCTGATTTTCGTGTATGAGTGACGTAATCATTTCGAAATACGACTCTTTGGAATTCGAAGAAAACATGTTGAAAATTCATTTCTTCAAATTTTTTTTTTTTAATCCTGTGGCTTTGCTGGCTTCGGCCGAACTCAGCAGAGCCATTTTTCGAAATCGAACTTTTTTCCACGATTCGATACCGTCATATTTTATGACCAATTTTAGGCTAATTAATTACCCAAGTTTCATATTTTTTGCTCCACGCGTTTTGAGAAAATCGCTATTTTCTGATTTTCGTGGATGAGTGACGTAATCATTCCAATGCGATTGCTCATGAAATAATAAATATGTATCAATAGACTTATTACCTAAACCTTCATAATAATTCATTCGATTTTTGAATAATACTGTTTTCTTTTCATGTATTTTTTTTTATTCATAACAACTGAACTTGGGAATAATTCAATATTGCCTTCTACTTTGTATAATTGCGAGAGGAATGTCTATAAAAAAATTAGAATGAAATTTTGTCTTTGTGTAGTCCCCTGTTAATTATTGAACGGCACGCCTATGTTCGAAATCTTTGTGTTAGAGAACATAAACACTCACATTGTTACCAAAACTGTAAGAGTCGTATTTCGAAATGATTACGTCACTCATACACGAAAATCAGAAAAGACCGATTTTCTCCAAAACGCGTGGAGCAAAAAATATGAAACTTGGGTAATTAATTAGCCTAAAATTGGTCATGAAATATGACGGTATTGAATCGTGGAAAAAAGTTCGATTTCGAAAAATGGCTCTGCTGAGTTCGGCCGAAGCCAGCAAAGCCACAGATTTTTCTGTGAAGGAGAAGAGCGAAAAGATTGGGAATAGGGTAATAAATTAGCCTAAAATTAGATCTACAATTTGACATTATCAAGTTAGCAAAAATATTTGTTTTTCAAAAATGGCTTTGCTGAGTTCGGCCGAAGCTAGCAAAGCCACAATTTTTTCTATAAAGGAGAAGAGCAAAAAATTCGGGATTAGGGTAATAAATTAGCCTAAAATGAGCCTAAAATTATGAGACTAATCCCCAGTCGTAATTCGTGTGTGGCTTTGCTAGCTTCTTTAGTATAATTTTATAAAGGTTAATACAGTATTAGTTATGGTTGAAAATATAAGTAAACCGCCGCGAAATTACGATGTTCAAATTTCAAACATATATATTCACGTGCGATCTGTTAGAAAATATTGGATGTTGAAAAATACCGGGTGATTCAGTAAGAGTGAAGATGTACTTTATCTAAGGAACTATTTATCGTAGAGACTTGCGGTGAAAAATTTCATGACCAAGTGACCAAGAAAAAAAACCTGGAAATTATGTTATGGGCGTGGTGTCAGTGGACGAAATCGTCATCTGAATCTTTCAAAGTGATTTTTAACCAAAATATACCGAGTAAACATACCCAATAGATGTATACATCCTAAAGTTGACCTTCATTGGAGCAATTTTTATATATATTTATATATTTTGTCATATCTATTGAAATGAAGTAGTGGGGGGTGTTTCAACAACTGTAAATTCTAAATGACACAACGGATTTCAACAAACTCAGTCCCGTTAGAAATAGCATTGATTGGTCTACCGAATCTATCTAATTTGTGATGTTTTTGATTTCGAGTGATGCCACTAGAGGACATCTTTCAATAAAAAATCGCTAAATTCTCTGAAAAATCAAATGCGACATGCAAAATACGAAGTGAAGGCGATGATATTACTGAATCACCCGGTACAACATATGAATCATTGTATGATAGGCAAAAATTTCACTCGAGTCTGATTTGTCATGTCTTATTTACATTATATCGAAGTCAATATTTCTGTGTCTGGTGTTCGATTTTGAAAAACTCAGCATGTTATGATTTTTTATTTGCTTACTAAATGAATGTACCAGAAGTAATCCACGTGTACTTCAGTAGGTAGATAACAAAAAATGTGTCTAAAAACTAATCGAAAAACTCAAGGTGATCTTACTAGTTCAATATAGAGGTTTTTGTACATGGAAACAGTGAACAATTCTATGGTTTGTATCTACTTTCTTTGTTTTTAAAATTAATGTCTTGACAATAGGATTTCACGTGATTTGTCATATACCGATAAATTAAAATGACTAATTTGGTGATGTATATCAAAAATATGTTTTCATAATCAGTAATGTTCAAAGAATTGATTACCTTAGTTATTTCCCTACAAACTTGGTTATGAATTATAGAGATTAAGTAGTCAAGGGAATAAGACACTCTTCCAATAGATAGGTAACGCATATAAAAAATGCATTCGTTATTAAATAACAGAGTACCCACCTCTTTACCATTTCTGCAGCCGTTTTAAACAGTTTGGAATTATCCTGCTCACCACTGATCAAAAAATTATTAATGTTGTCTCATTTCCTAAACGAAACTGTGCTGATAACATCTCGAATGGTCCCTTGTTTATTAAACATAGTATAAGTTCCTAGTCTCATACGCACAAAACCACAACACCGTCGTAATAGATAATGGGTAACTGAAGTTTTCACCTATTGACAGTCAAATATAATGTACTTCAGAAGAAATAGCGAAGAAAAAGTACACGTTACGACGTTTTTACTTCAACTCACAACAAGAAGCAAGTTTTCTGGACAATAATGGCGCTGGCGCCTCTCCTTTCGATTTGTGTGGGGGCTACCTGAACTTGAAAATTTTCTTTATGCTTCCTCCGCGACATCTGCGAGAAAATCACGAATGCTCGATTTGGCGAAATACATCGAATAGAGGAAACTTGTCTTAGAAATAATTTTGACATTTCAAGTCCATCTTTCTTTTGCAGATGGCGACACTACAAACAATGTGTATAGTTGCCAGATTCACTACTTTATATTGTAATTCGAGAAAAAAGAGATTCTCAGAGCGCCTTTTCCATCTACCAATATGCTTTGAAGTAATTTTTTGTTTCTGTCACAGCCCATCTATTCATCATTATCGTGAAGAAATGAAATATGCAGTAAATACGTCAGATAAATAAAAATTCACATTTTTTATTGTGATGTGACATAATGAACACATAATAATAAATCAGTGTCAATATATCCTACTATATAATGATTGCCAAATATTGATTTGAAAAAGATGGATGGAAACATTCCAAATGGTTGCAGTTATTAAAAAAATAAACTTTCTTCTCCAAAGCTGTAACTCTCGAAATCGAAAAATGAACACAATAATAATTGAATTACATCATCGATTATTCAAAATATTATTACATGTGTATAGATATATATTTACTTACAGTTTCCTCATTTTGATCTTGATCTTATTCATCGAGGAGCACAAATATGAAAACTCAATTTCACTATTATTCATAATAAGTGTTCTTGAACTAACTTTAACAGGATTTCGACACATTTTCCTTTTAGACATTGTTTATAAATCGACAGCAACAAACAGATTAAAACCATCAAATGATCAAAAGTTGAAGTAAGATTTGATAACTCAAAAGGTGGGAGATCCATTTTGACTAGGTTCCTGTTAATTCTTGTCATCTTGTAGGAATATTACAAGCAGACGTTTGAACCCCACATCGCAATCGCGAACACTGTTTTGAGTTTCAACAAGTTTAATAAAATAAGCGAACATAAGCGAATACAATGAATACATACTGGAAAAGTTACAAAGTAGAACTGGCAACGGGGTACAAGGCAAGATTCACTGTTGATGCAGTGTTGCCGGCTATTACAATGTAAATCTAAATGTCCTAATAAAAATATGAAATTCATAATGCTGGTTTTCGAAAAACGGATGAGAATCAGTATTATCTGAATCGGATGACCAAGCTACACATCAGTTGTCATGACTTCAAGATAGCAAACAATGTATGAAATAAATATAATAAATATTCATTAATAATAATTCTAGTGATAGTAATCAGGTTAAAATCAATGAAATTTACCAGGAAATGTAATTTTTAATAAATAGGTAGATCATCGTTTCATGACATAATTGGATGCTTGATCTGAGATCTAAAATTCTCAATACAGTCGTTCATTTTATATATTAGACTAGTTTATGTATACATAAATCCTAATTCTAAGAAGAGTAACTAAACTGACAACACTGTTAATAGAGTTACGAACTGCTGTGATTGGTTATAAAAGATGACTCATCATAAGCTGGATTGGAGGTTGGTAGCGACAAATCATGTAAAGACCAAACTTGAGATTAAACTGTTATGCAAGTTTCAACGTGTTTACGAAAAGTAAAAGTATTTCTTCGAGAATATAGGTATATAGGAATGATGGCACATAGTGATTAACAGATTCACCAGTTCCGAAATAATGTTCATTTTTGATAAACGAAAATTGATTGATAGCGAAATATAATAATAAAATATTATAAATTGACTAGGTTTCTGTTCTGAATTATCATCTATGAACAAATCAACATGTTTGGAAAAGTATTTTGATAACCATGAAATTGTTATGCCTATATACATATAATTTTCAGCGACAAGAATGCATACATGCATACATATTCTGTAGGTACATTTTGGTTGACATATTCCTGAAAATCAATTGAAGGAATTTAACGATAATGAAGAATGATATCAATATGAGCTAACGCATATCTTACAATCATTATAGGCGAATAAATGGCTAAATGAACAATAAAATTAGGAATTCCCAAAACAGGTCGATTTCTGATTCCAATTTACTATTGTTTCAAATCATAATCTAATATACAGGGTGAACCACTTTCGTGTAATGACGTCATCACCATTTTTTTCAAATGGAACCCCCCCTTTTTTTCAATTTCCAAATTGCCTTTGCTGAGCTGATTCCAAAAATGTATAATATGTTGCTTCAAATTGGTACAGGTTGGGCAAAAATTCAGCGCGTCAAAATACGTAAGAATCACTATGTGATTAATGATTGATGATACATATTGTACATCCATAATGAATTCCGCCAGAAAATATCAACCACGAAGCATAACTTCAGGTTTGATAAAATTTAACAAAAATGAAGATGAAAGTTGAACACCTTTGTTCAGTCTTATTTTTTATTGCACAAACGTACAGCCTATTTCAGCTGGGTTGATACCTGTAACGCGTCGCCAGATTTTGCCGTGATGCCACATGTTTTTCACTTTTTCAGTGATGCTCCGAATTAACTCCCAATTAAAACTTGGGTATTTAATCATATTTCATAAAAACTATTGAACCATTGTGAGATCGTGGTGAATAGATAATCATGAAGATTCTCTACTCACCTTTCGAAAAAAATCCAATGAAAGTAAGGGGCTCCTGTTATCCATTTTGTGTTAAAAATGTCCTAATCACAACTTGGCATCGTTGTGATCACAACGATGCCAAATTGTTTGGAGCGAATCCCTACAATCGTTTGTTTACATACGAATTATTCTTTTATTGCGATTCTTCAAAATTGTTCTTTTGAGAGCTGAATATCATCGTATATTCTAATCAAAATGTCGAGAGGATTGAGTGGAGATGCCCAGAAAATGGTTGCATCTTTATTAGAACATTTTGAACACGAAATGGATAACAGGAGCCCCTTACTTTCATTGGATTTTATTCGAAAGGTAAGTAAAGAATCTTCATGAATATTTATTCACCACGATCACGTTCAATAGTTTTTATGAAATATGATTATCACAGAGAGTGATTGCTGCTTTAAATGTAGGGAATATCTGCACACTTTCACAGAAGGTAAGCTGAGAACTAAACCGTCCTAGGACTTCTACAGAACTACACAAATCACTGAAGAAATCAGTTCTGGATATTGATCAACCTCAACAATAACAAATAAGGAACTGTATTTACAATATGTACAAGAATAGTGAGTATTTAGTGCATATCATATATTATCAGTTGATGAACATTTTTCATTGCAGAGAAACACATAACATTGAAGTCATCAAAATGAAAGCTTGCTCAACATTTGCCTCACATCTTTATGAAACTCATTGATGGAGTTACCTAATGTTGCTATGAAACGTAATACATTCCTCCAACAGTACGTTCTGTTGAAAAATGAAGGTTTGAGGCAATTTGTTTTCTTTGATGAGACATGGATATTACACGATGGAACTCTACAACATTCTTGGCAAGATTCTAGGGTCAAAAGTGTGAAAATACAAAGAATATGAGATTCAAGGTATTCGGAATTTGTATATCATAGTTAGATGGTGTATCGAAATTATGTTGTCTATTAGATTCATTGTTTTGCATGCTGATCATTCTGATGGATTCATTCCTGGGACAAAATTTGTTTGAATTCCTGAAACTGCTAACAAAGTTTACCATGGAGAAATTAACCAGGATAACATTCTCCTCTGATTCGATACACAACTGCTGCCTGAATTAAAAAATCCTTCCAAAATTGTTATGTATGGATGATGCTACTTATCACAGGACAGTCAATAATAAAGTTTCCACCTCAGCTTTTCATAAGGCAGCAATTCAAGACTGACTTACTAACAATGTGATTTGTTTTGATTATGAAAAATGTTGAAGCTGCAGTTACTAACTAATTTAGTAAAATTGTAGGTCATAGACTTTATGATACATGTAATATATTCTTTGATTTTCAGAAACAAACCAGCCCTAACAAATAAGGCAGATATATTAGCAGAAAGATATGGATATGGACTCCCACCTTACATTTGTGTTTTTTATCCAATTGAGTTGATGTGGGATGTAAAAATGTGTGTACTTAGTGAATTGAGAGACATTCGAATTTGAATCTGTATTATAATTTTTGTTGAAATGTAATGATGTGTAGCGTTTACATAATGAGCAAATGCACAAATATTTTTGTCTCACAAATAAATTAATCTATAACTTCTGGATTTTTTCTTAAACACACCTATTAGAGATGGACAGTAATTGGTTTTGAAATATAGAACCATCAAATGAGAATGAGAGTGTAGAACAGATATAATGTTGAAAGATAAACATCACTTCATTACGTAGTTATTGTGTATTTCCTTTGAATATTCGATTCGATTTCTAGCATGAGAACAGTCCATTATAACATTTTAACCATTCATTGGTTATCCACAATCAATAGTAATCCAAATATTATAAAAAATTATTGAAAACACTTTCAAAATAAAACAAACGGTCAACCTAACCCAAGTTTTCATCACAGAGTCTTTGTTTTTATTCGGAGCATCACTGAAAAAGTGAAAAACATATGGCAACACGGCTCAATCTGGCGATTTCATACAGGTATCAACCCAGCTGAAATACGCTAACTTATAAGTTATGATTTTTCTGTCAATGTCACTTTTCACATTTCATGTGAGTCATTATTTTCCCGCCATAACAAATAGGGAAGTTAACTGTTGGGTTACTGTGCATTGTATTTGAAATTGAGATCTTAGATAATGGAAGGATTTGATAATCCAGGAATATATTTCAGTGATAATTTCACTGAAGTAGAAGGAAATCAAAGTGATGTAACTATTAATTTAGTGGCAGTTAAAAAGAAGTTCAAAGAATTTATTCGGCAATATCATACAGACAATTTCAACTATAAATACAGGTACTAGCGAAAGATAATATTCTTATTGAATGTACCACTGAAATATTATTCATCTATTACAGAGATACTTTGAGACGAAATTACAATTTAGGTCAGTTTTATTTAGATATTAATATAGAAGATGTGGGAAGTTTTGATGAGAACTTGGCTGATAAATTATTCAAACAACCTGCTGAACACTTACCTATATTCGAAGAAGCAGCAAAAGAAGTTGCAGATGAACTCACAAACCCAAGACCTGAAGGTGAAGAACAAGTTGAAGATATTCAGATTACCTTATCTTCTGATGCACTTTCTTCTGATTTAAGGGCATTGAAGGTACATATCCTAATGTTACTTTGTACTTTTCATATAAATAATTGATTTCAGTCTGATGTTGTTTCACGACTGGTGAAAATACCTGGTATCATTGTTAGTGCATCAGGTATCAAAGCTAAGGCTACTAAAATCTCTATACAGTGTCGTTCTTGCAGTAACATCATTCCTAATTTACCTGTGAAACCTGGATTGGAAGGTTATATTTTGCCAAGAAAGTGTAACACGTAAATAATGAGGAATAAACAACTTTTTTGAAGTGTTTATTCAATGTATTCTTGTAGTGAACAAGCTGGAAGAGAGAAATGTCCACAAGATCCATTTTTCATAATGCCTGATAAATGCCAGTGTGTTGATTTCCAAGTTTTAAAATTGCAAGAACTCCCAGATGGAATCCCCCAAGGTGAAATTCCAAGGCATATCACTCTTTACTGTGATAGATATCTATGTGAAAAAGTTGTCCCTGGCAATAGAGTTTTTGTTTTGGGTATATATTCTATCAAAAAAGTGAACAGTACTTCAAGGGTAAATAAATTATATAAAAGGCTATTACTGAAAATTCAACAAATAAAATTTTTCAGAGAGAAGGTAGACAGAAGGCCATAACTGGTGTTAGAGCAGCCTATTTAAGGGTTGTTGGCATACAGTTAGACTCGGAAGGTCTAGGAGCCTCAGGATGCTCAATAGTATCTTCAGAAGAAGAAAACACTTTCAGGCGTCTAGCAGCCTCTTCAAACATCTATGAAAATATAGCAGCCAGTATTGCACCATCTATATTTGGTGCTGCTGACATTAAAAAAGCTATAGCTTGTCTTCTTTTTGGAGGTTCTCGTAAAAGATTGCCAGATGGATTAACTCGAAGGGGGGATATTAATGTTTTATTACTGGGGGATCCTGGTACTGCCAAGTCACAATTACTAAAGTTTGTTGAAAGGGTAGCTCCTATAGCTGTTTATACCTCTGGTAAAGGCAGTTCTGCTGCTGGTTTAACAGCTTCTGTAATGAGGGATCCTGCTTCAGTAAGTACTTGGTTGAAATTGATGATTAATATTTATTCCATAGCATTCTCACAAACATGATAGGGGGTATTCTGGTATAATAATTTCAAACTTTCGAAATTTGGACCTTCAAGTATATGCCTTTACAGCCGATTTCTCCCAAAACGCGTTTTTTTTAAATCTACTTTTTTCGATATGGTTGTCATGATACCTCAAGTTTTACTTAACTCATGATTTTTGCTAAAAAAACCCTTCTATATTTATGGGAAGCTGTCACTACTATCTTGCCCAAATAAATAGACTATAGTTCTATATCCAAATCCTAATTTGTAACCCCCTATAACAATGCCTAATGAATATTGTTTACAGCGAAATTTCGTCATGGAAGGTGGGGCAATGGTATTAGCAGATGGTGGAGTGGTATGCATAGATGAATTTGACAAGATGAGGGAAGATGATCGTGTTGCTATACACGAAGCCATGGAACAACAAACAATATCTATTGCCAAGGCTGGCATTACTACCACTTTGAATTCTAGATGTTCTGTACTAGCAGCGGCTAATAGTATTTTTGGCAGATGGGACGAAACCAAGGTAATTTCTCTAGTATAATAATAACTCTGAAATATTATAGATATAACAAAATGATTCTTTTATTTCTATTCAGGTAATTTCAAAAAATATTATTTTCATGAGTTAGCCTGTTTTATCCATCATTTGAAGCGAAAATATCATGTACAATTCTTACTGAAAGAGTTGAAGAAAAAAAACTAAAACTATTAAAATTCATCTATTTTATTTATAAAAATATTTGAATTTTATGACTCATCTGATTCACACATACTTTAAAATCAACAATTTATCATGTTTTTGGAAATAAAATGTTTATTTTCAGGGAGAAGAAAATATCGACTTCTTACCTACTATTCTTTCTCGTTTTGACATGATTTTCATAGTCAAAGATGAACATGACAAGCAAAGGGATATAGTAAGTATAACGAAAAACAAAGGTCCTTGCAAATAAGAAATAATCCTTTTCTTTTTAGACACTTGCTAAACATATCATGGGAGTTCATATGAATGCAGGGCAAGCAACTCAGGAAGTTAAAGAGGGAGAATTTACTTTGGACTTTCTCAAAAAATATATCAATTACTGTCGAACGTGAGTGAAACATCAATATTTCTTTGATTTTTAGTGAGATTTTGTTGTGGACTACAAAATATTTCCAAGATATCGATGAAAATGCGCTTCACTGTAAGATGGCTATTATGGAATTATGCGAAATGTAATAATCTAACATGATTCTTATAAAAACTTTGGCGAATCGGAGAAAAAATTTAAACACCTAAGATTGTGAAAAATTATGATACACCTCACAATTTTCACAAAAATTTCGCTATTATATGACTGGTACGTCATTGGGAAAGTTGAGAAATTTTTAGTGTATCTGGAGACATTCAGAAAATCTTTTCTTGTCTTTTTTTCGAAAGAGTTCCAAGTGATTTTTACATTAATTTAAAATTTTTCCGTTAATAATCGCGGACTTTCTCAAAAGAAACTTGTGTAACTTAGCATCCCTCAAAGTTGATGATGATTTCCATTAACCTGCTGATAATTTCATCCCATGCTACAAGATAGATGATGAATTATAAAAATGATTCCAAAGAAATCGTCCAGCAAGCCATACAACAACTGATTATTCCTGATGAAAATATTTTGTAGACTTCTTACACATTCGTAAAAATAAGACACCTAAGGCAAAGCACAGACGTGAACGTTTCAAAACAATGTAAAACCTCAAAGAATTATATTGAAGTGTTTCACACTGAAATACATGTGTTTCAATGATTTTGTTTTCGTATAGCAGTTTTAGTGAGATAATTTTCAGCAAAATTTCTACTCGAAAAAGTGCTTCGTGTTAGGTTATGATGTATTTATGATTTTTTATCCCAATTACATTAGGTGTCGCCTGTGGTTGAATTTATAGACCTAGACATAGACATACTTTATTTGACTACGTTCATGTAAGTTTACATTTGTAAAAGTCTTAAATAGATATTACATATTATATTTCGAAGACAAAAATCTTGAACACTATCATAGACACCATGAACAATGAAACACATCAAAAACAATAACAACTCTAAAAGGGATCGCAGATATATAAAACGAATAAATATATACATAAAGAAGAAAGAATGATAATACCGCGTTTTAGAAAACTGTTTCGAACCAACGGACTGTGTCTAATAAATGTATGTGTTCAGACGTTGCGGACCAAGGATGAATGAAGAAGCAGCAGAAAAACTCAAGAGACGTTACGTAATCATGAGATCGGGAGCCAATCAACACGACAAGGAAGCTGATAAGAAGAATTCGATCCCAATAACAGTTCGACAATTGGAGGCCGTGATCCGAATATCAGAGAGCCTGGCCAAGATGCAATTGCAACCTTTCACCACCGAGGCGCATGTTGACGAGGCTTTGAGGTTGTTCCAAGTGTCAACGTTGGATGCCGCCATGAGTGGCAGTCTCGCTGGTAAGAATGAAATTAAATCGTGGAAAAACTACCACCGAGTTAGCGAAGGAATTTTTTTATAATTGGTATCATCTATTCTTGTGAAGAAGAATTACTGTCCGTTTTCTAAGTGCCACTATGTGGATCTCGCTCAAAAAATACGAAGTTGGTTTAATTGGAGCAAAGTTGTGCTGAATAATAGAGAAAAAATTTAAATCTCGAAGATATTGCGAAAAAACAAAAATAAATAAATATATTAAATAAAGTAATTGTACCGAACATTTTCAACTAAAACTTTATTGAGGCACATTTTCATGTAGTTTTTGAATGTGGCATCACTTTTTCAGTGATTCTCAAAATGCCGAAGAAACACCTGTCACCTCTGATTTTTCTTATGAACGCTATGTTGAATTTCAATATTTTCAGATCTCGTCTTTTTTCCTCACGAATATTCTTGAAAGTTTATAAGCAAAGTTACCTGTTCATCTGTAGAAACAAAAATATTCTTCTTAGGCGTAACGAAGAGGGGGTTGTAGGGGACGTAACCCCCCTCCCCATTGCTTACAAGAAATGAAAAAAATTGCAAGTAACAATTTGAAAAAATAAAAATTCCAAACATTATTTTTTTCAAATTTAATGTGATATGTGAATGACCAATAAATAGGGTTACTTGTATTTAAATGCCATTTCTTGATTGCTCTCCCAAAAATAAAATTATAACCAAAATAATATTTATAGAAAAATATAACATATTTAACTTGAAGCTACAAGAATATCGTATAATATAAATTATGTCCATATTATGAGAAATCTTTTTTTGAATGGAGTAATATGTAAGTGTGGTTGACTGGTGGGGGTCGACCCCCCCCCCCATTAGTCAACTCTGTTTACGCCAATGCTAAACAATGAATATCTTCTTAGGTGCCGAGGGTTTCACAACAGAAGAAGAGCATGAGATGTTGGCACGCATTGAAAAACAACTGAAGCGTAGATTCGCCATCGGTACACAAGTGTCTCAACAGAACATCATTCAAGACTTTACGCATCAACAGTATCCTGAAAGGGCGGTATTGAAGGTCATTCTAACAATGATCAGAAGAGGGCAATTGCAGCATCGAATGCAGAGGAAAATGCTGTATCGTATCAGTTAAAAATTGATTCAATCGAGTATCTTAAGGTAGGCGCATTTGTCACAATTATATTTTAATTGTTTTTACCTTTATTATTTTGTATCTATAGTTTGTACTTTCCATCAATAAAATTGATATATTCTTCTATACATACTGGCAAGTGACGAAAATGATAACTAGTGTTCATGCAAAAACACAAAAGAGATTAGGTATAGTTGAGTGTAAGTTTAGTTTTGCTCCATATAATATCATCAAATTATAGTTCAATTCACAGTACTTCATCTATATATTGAAAGATAATGAAATGTAACATTGAGATGCATAATTCATGCCAATTTGAATTTGATAGAGTTCAAACTGGAATTATTAAATTTTGAATTTTTATATCATATTTTCTTCGAATGAACAATTTACATAAGTATGTTGTTACGATCCTAATTGTAACTAGGACACGTTAACCCCAGGTTCTTTAAGGATTGAGGGAATTATTACAAAATTTCTATCTATACATATAATGACATACAATCAAACTTCTTGAAACCGCTATCTTCCTCTCGTCCCTTCTAAACGAATGAAATAGATCGAGCGAAGATCTGAAGCCGTTACGAAATATTTGAAACAGCCTTGAGTCCTCGGTGTATAGATATAGATCGACGAAGTCCGCAGGATATCAATACAATGACTAATCCCAGCACCGTTCAATTTCTAAAATGGTTGATAGACGTTGATACTGATATTTTATCTGTACAATATACGGTTAATGGTTTTCCAAAAAACAAACTATTTCAAATGAATAATTGTTTATTTTGAATCACAAATATATTCGAGCATTCTAACCACCAAACAGTACGTAAATTAACAAATTCTCTGGGTACAACTATTGTATCGAATACCTGTGTCAAGCACTGACCAAAGCAAAAATCCGAATCCGAATAGATTGAAGAATCAGTACCAGCATCTCGTTTTCCTACCCGTTCGCCCCTCCTCTATCTGAATTTAATCTGAAAGTTACAGGAACAATTTCGCCTTTCATTATACCATCGAGTAGTTCAGTAGGGTGCAGAATGTGTATCCTCGCGAACATGAACAATGTTCCAACAGGTTTCACAGTCCGTATATCAGTTCTCTAAGATTGCAAACAACTTTTATGTACAACATTGACGCAGTGTACTATGTCTCAACGAAGTTAGCGATATATAAAATGTCAATAGTTAATTACTATTATAATTCGGAAGGCATTAATGAGAATTCGGGGCGATTTTCTTATATATACTATAAAGATATAGTATTATCGGTTACAAGAAAAATTCAATGAGTAAATCTTTACATATTTATTTTTGCTTCATTACCGAATTGATTTTGTTTGCTCTACGTACTGTCAATGGCGAATAAGTTTGTGAATGCACATTTTTTCCTACTTTGGACAACTCTGTTTTCAAGTTGTCAAAACATGCCATCCTGCATGTCACTGCGTTGAAAGAATGTGAATCTGGAGAATATTTTCGAATAAAAGGTCAGAATGTTCATAGTGAAAAGTCTCAAGGAGAAATATGGTAGATATTATGTCGAAAAACTATGGCAATGAAAGCGATTATGCAAGGAAATAATCAAATAGATGTTACCCGAATTCACAATATAAATAATATACACATGAGAAGATTACAGAAAAAACAATCAATCAGAAATTAGTTGTATCCTTAGGCAGATTGTTCACCAAGAATACGATATTTCGTATCAGCAGATAACAAAGTATCTTGGAGGTGAATTTTGAGATATATCTAGAAAGAAAGAGATACATACATATGATATAAAAAGTGCTACGTTATCTCCACGAGGTAAGCATGTACGAGAAAAAGTGGGAAGTCGCTTGGATTTAGATAGAACATCAAAAATGAAACGACTAGTTCCTGCAAATTGTTAGGAACAGGCACAGGAACAGACGTGGATCCTCGAAATCAACTTCAAATTTCAACATTTCAAAATTTTCCCGAACTTTTGCTTGCAAACCCACGATATTTAATTCTTAGTCATTTTGATATTTCAATATCAAATGGATAATCAGGATGGTTCTCCACGCCCTTGAAGAACAAAAAGTTGAATATTCTTCCATCTTCCCCTTTATCTAGAGCAGCTAATTTAACGATATCGTCCTCGGAGAGTTCAAAGTCAAATAAATCAATATTCGCTTTGATCCTTGCTGGGTTCGCACTTTTTGGAATGACTATAACGTCATCTTGAACTAGATGTTTCAATAAGATTTGTCCAGGAGTTCTGTTGTATTTCTCTGCTAACATCAGCACTGTGGGGTTATCCAGAATGTTTGGGAAATCTTCTAACCTTGAAAAATCATTAACCTAGGTTAATTAGAAAATCCTTTGAACGAGTTATAATCAACCATTTCAGTGGGGTAAGCTGAAGAATAAAAAAAAATTACAGAATTTAGTCAAAGTCGATATTTTATTTGTGCTGTGCAGGGGCCATCAGTTGATATGATATGAGACACTCGAATATTGTATAGGAAGAGAATATATTTCTTGATATTTTTTGACTTGTTGATTCTAACTGGATTAATTCGTTTCATCTAGTCACAGTGAATGTTTAAGAACAATGTAAATCAATCTCATATCGAATCACTCAATAATTTAGTAGTGATAAAAAATATTTAAAAAAAATGACAATTGACTACAGATGCGATCTTGACATTACATATTCGATAATGACAGCGAAATGATTCGCAATGGAAATGCTCAACTGATATTAAATCACATAATGATGATTTTGTGATGTACAGATTTTTCAATGTTTGGTTTGAGATCGAAGGTAAAGGATCGTCCAAAAACTTTCCGAGGTTCAAATCAACCAAAAAATAAAAAGTAATTCGATGAAATTGAAAGCGTTGCAGTGAACGGAAAAAATGCATTGGTTTGTTGGCGTAAGATAGAGAACTTACGTGTAGTTATATTTTGTAGCAAAATGTGTGTTTGCACCAGGACTCCCAAGGGGTGAGTAAGCCGTAACAGCAATATCCAGATTTTTACAAATTTTCCTGAGCTCTTTCTGCTGTAAGTAAGCATGCATTTCAATTTGTAAAACTGCCGGTTTGATAATAGCAACTTCATATATTCTCTGTACTTGTTCAGCATTGAAATTAGATAAACCTATCGCTTTGGTAAGTCCATTTTCCACCTGCTTTTCCATCTCCTGGAGAAAATACAATTTCAGAAAGACAAAATAATCTTGCTGTTGTTACTAACTTTCCAAGTTTCGATAAGATCATTGTTAACGTCCAAGCAAAATGTGCCATCTTCATTGATTAATGGCGATAACGTAGTTTCGTTGCATTGGAAACTGAACGGTGTGTGTATCAGATAAAGATCGACGTAACTGAGATTCAGTTTTTTAAGCGATATTTCTAGAAATTTTCTTACTCCGCTGGGTCGGTTTCCAAAACTTGGCAGCTGAAATTAAAGTAACACTGTCGGTTGTTTAGAGTAAAAAAATGCAAAAGTAACCAATATTTTCATTCTTCCTATCGGGATAAATTATGCAAAATTTCTGAAGTAATGATTTCAACTCTAATCCTTATGTGAATTAGTTCTTCGATCGACAGCAGTAGCAACAGTAGATCACAAGACTATTGAAATGATAGTATCAGCAGACAAAAAATACTGAAAACTCACTTTTTTCTTGTTTGTAAAAGAAATTGAAAATTTGAGAGAACCAGACAATATGTTATTACTGGAATATACAGGATATTTCACAATATATATGTTGAACGGAAATTAACATGGCAAATCATCAGAATCGGTATGAAGTGTGTGAGTAGGTAAAGGCATAGAGGAGAGATGTTATATTTCAAGCGATGTTATTCAATTTTTCGATTAAGATATTTTGCACATTTCTCCTCTCCTCAATGAATGATTCATCTTAAGTATGTTGAAATTAGTTAATAATTATAGTAATTATAATATTGAAATAATTTTAGAAAACACACGCATATAATAATTCTTTGGCACTTGTAAAAACTTCCAATTAATTCAAACTGTGGATTTGATTTCAAGGGATTTACATAAAAGACGATAAGAAAAGTACATTTTCTAAAAACAATCATAAACTATACTTCGTAAACTTTAGAACAGCGATAATGATAATAACCTCTTTTTCAGATGAGTTTTCACGTATTCATTACTACCTATTACAAAATGATCGAAATCAAAGGAATAAGTTATGCAATTTGAAGCTGATAATATAAATTCACAAATTTTTTTCGAATGTATACATATGTATAAATATTTTACAGTTATCATTCTTGATATAAATTTATTTGTTAATGTTACATGAAAAATTGAATTTTTGATATTTAGTATTTTAATATCAACTCTTTCATCTGTTTCAAGAATTATGAGGCATTGAAACGGTCGTATAATCATTGCTTACCTTAGTTGTAATGAATAAATCTTCTCTCTTCCCCATTCCCAAAGAAATCCATTTCTCTATACTCTTTCCTATCGATTCTTCTGTATTATAGTTGAATGCAGTATCTGAAGAATCTCAGAATATAACATAATATTGTAATCATATAATGTCATAGCTATAATATTATATAAACTATACAGGGGGTGATTCAAAAATGTACCGAGCTTTCTGGAAGTGATAGTACTGGTGGTAAATAGAAAAGTATGGTTTGATGAATACTAAAACAATAATTGATCTGGCTAATTGGTGTCAGCCAAAGCCATTTAACTAAATAAAAAAGAATGAATACTAAGGAAAATTATACTTATGGTAATGTTGATGAAATTGAGATAATTTCTCCACGTAACTAATAAATGGCGAAAGCCACGAGATTGAAATTTTCTGCATAAATATTCTTGGTGAAATTGTACATTTTTTTATACACTTCTACATTTCAATTCATCGCGAAATTGTTTTGAATGTTGACGTTAATGTCAACAACACTGTTGCAGGTAATTTCTTCGTGTGGTTTTTTACTTAGTTACTACATATATTTACTGCGTTTCTCAACCGAGATTTTAAGGAATGGCAGGTTCGGAAGGATATATCTTTTTTAGTATGCATTTTGGGCCATAAGTTTATTCATCAAAATATACTTTTTTTCAATGTATTCCGAAAGCTCGGATACCCCGTATAAATCGAGGTTCTCATTCAAGGCATATACAGGTAACTAGAAATCAAAATATTACTTACCTATATGTCTATATCCACATTCCAAAGCGGAAGAGATTGATTTTTCTATTCCTTGTGACTGGGCTCTCCAGGTACCGAGCCCAACCACAGGCATCTCACAACCATTCATCAATTTAATATACTTCATTTTGTTAAAAATTCAATATGTTATGGCAACAATTTGGTAGAGAGGTACATATAAAACTACTCTAATTTTACTTCAATGGTAAGGTTGTAGTCTATTTTTGAAACGTATGTGCAAATTTTTACTTTGACAACTTATTTTTATCTAATTTGGCAAAGTATAAAAACAGTTTCTATAGGAATGGTCAAGCTATCATAGTTTTATAACAAGTACAAGGTATTAAATTCACTAACTATAGAGGAATGTGGAGTTTTATCTAATTTTAACGATACTTCATAATTGACATAAAACATGTATACGATAAACGGGCGCAGTTGAAGATGTGAAAACTTTTCATATGGAACGGTTTTTTTCACGTTATCGATTTGAAATTAAAAAACTCTCTAAAATGCTCAAAATAAATGAGTCATTTTTTCTTGAGATATGCAAATTCTTCATTTCTTTCAAAAAATGGTTATCACAAGACATATGAAGTTGGTTGAATTGGGGCTATGTTGCGCATTGTTGTTCTGAAGAATAATCTGAAGAAAATTAAAAATATCTGCGATAGTTTCGAAACAGTGTCTGAATATAGCATCGCCTTTTGAGTGATTCCCAAAGTGGCGGAGAAACACCTGTCAACTTTGATTCGTTCTATGAACGCCATCTTGAATTGCAACATTTTCAGGTAACGTTTTTTATTCCATTTACAATGATGTATGACATGTGGTGATTTTGTATCACGGTATTGTCAAAAATCTAATTTTTCGTTCCTTTCTAGGAATGCTTTGGAAAATGTTAAAATTTGATCTGATGGTGGTTATCGAAAACTCCATGAAAAACTGCCTGAATGAAGTTATAGTTGAAAATGGACAGTACGGGTTTATCCTAAAAAAATTCAACAAAAATTTTCGATCCCCATACTGGCATTCGAAAACCGGACGGCAGTATATCAGTAACGGTGTATTAATGAAAATATTCAACCTATCGCTATATTTTTAAATAAATATTCTACCCCTGTTGAAATACAATCATTTTAGGTTGTTGTACTTAACATGTATACTCTAAAATCAGAGTATTCACGATAAAAAATATCCAAACCCAACCGAATCACCACAATTCATAAACACAACCAAAAAAAGGGATACTAAAGGGGTAAGGTTTGTGAAACAGATAACACATTTGTTTGTATAAAAAAGCACCTTGAATAAGGGATTTTATTGAAAAACACAAATTGAAAAAAAATATTCAACTTCCTTTGGAAAAGAAAATTCATTTCATGATACAGTACTGTCAATGAAGTTGTTATTATAAACTAGTTTTAAATCATGCTGGAGAATCCCAACAGAAAACCCAACTTTTGAAACTGATATACTGTGTATAGATGATGATAGATTTGGAATATGTTAACTCAGAATAATCAAGTTTCATGAAATTCATCAAATTTCATGTGCTGAAATAAGTCTTTGTTTATACAATTTTTTTACAAGTTTATGTCCACAAATATATATCATTGATTTATAGAGCATTTGAATAATGAAAAAAACAGAAATAATGGCATCTTCTCATATTAAATTGAACTTGGTCAGGGTGTAGATGATGCCTAGTCTAGTTGAGTTCACCGATTAGCTATCATTTGAAATGAAACATATAAAGAATATTACTTAGATAACACAGTAGGAAAAGTAAAATAAACAATTTATTGAATAATTATAACATTTATCACTAGAATGATGACTTGAATATAAATAATTATAGAAATAATCAATACTATATTAATAAGGCAATAATCCTAACCTATACTTAAGTTACAGAACTATATGGCTAAACCATAAACAGAGACAATGCAAAACATTGTTTTATTTTCCCAACGTACAGTACAGCTGCCGTCAGTGTTGTTATCCCAATAACATGAGCTTGCTGTATGTAAGCCTGCTCCATTCTTTTGCATTATTGTACATGTAACAATATACTTGTATGGTTTCATTAACTTTGTTAGTTCTGCAGTACAAGCTTCCACAACTGCTGTAGTCCAATTATTTACTTTATTCTGCTGGTAAGCATTTCCTCCAATAACAGTTTCGATTGCATCCTTGATTATCTTACTCACATCGTCAACAACAAATTGACCTTCCTCTTGCAAGTCCTGTTCGACCACTTCCTGGACCGTTTTTTCCATTGATTTGTGTGAACTGAAAGAGAATTTTGATTCATCAATATATCCAATCTTAAATCAACTGTTATTAACCTTTTCTACACAATTCGTAGAAATTTTGAATATTGATCAATAACTCTCCTATCAAATCAGTAACTTTACTGTACAAGAACAAGACAGCCGGGACAGCCCTTCACTGAAAGATGACACTGCTGTCAACAGTGCCCTTAAACATGGAAATGCTTTCGAACCAGAGTTAAAGCACAGCATAGCGATTATGATCGCTACGCTGATCAACTATAACTTGTCAGTGTCATTAATTTGTGATCGAAGGAGAGTTTATAATTCATGACGCAATTTCAATAAGTATAAAAATACATTAAAAATACCAAATTGAAAAAGGTAATCATTTACATTCTTCATTATTATTGAAGCTCCGGAGGAAATGAACTTTAGCGCGGATCATGTAGATGTATTATGAATTCACATAAAATCTCCGAGTTCGAAATCACAGTCGCTAACGAAGATGAAAATTTTAAAGTAACGGAATCCAAGTCTCGACATTCTGACCTGACTTATTTTTTTGACATTTGATAAGTATTACTACAATTATCTGAAGTTGGTTAATCTGTGATATTACCACCAGTGTTGCCAATATGTGAGGAATTCCTCACATTGTGAGGGTTTTACACCACAGCGGGTAATTTATGAGGGTTTGTTGTAATGTGAGGATTAACAGTATTTCATGGAACACACTCAATAGCATTGAATTTATTTCAAAAAATTTGACAAAATGGAACATTAATTGCTCATGCACGCCTCTAGCGGTGAATTTTGAAGTTACCAGGGGTGCGTTCCATTAAGCGCTCACAACGCCCAAAACACTCATTCAGACGTTCCACATGGCGACCACGATCGTTGGGGTGGTGGCGAAAATGTCATGAATGACGTCATGATTCATGCTCACGACGACCCATCTCAATAGGTGGGTCGGCGTGAGCGTTTCGATGACGCACAGAACCAAGTGGAACGACAAAATTCGTGGTCGTGAGCGTGATCGTTGTGAGCGCTTAATGGAACGCACCCCAGAACAACGCAGACACGACACCACAGCCGCCACGTTAAATGGTTTGACTTTTGACAATGAAAAAAATAATTCAAATGCGGAGGAGTATTACAAAAACCGTGTTTTAATTATCAAATTGTATTTGGTACAGTATATTTATAAATGATAGTAATGGAAAAGATGTACTTTTATTAAATTTATCAACGTGAGGATTTTGTGAGGAATTTCAAACAAGGGCGCGAAAATGTGAGGATTACAGCAGTTGAATGTAAGGAGTTTTGACATCTTACATTGGCAACACTGATTACCACAGACATTACTAATATTTCACAGATTGACAGATTGGTGAATTGTAATGGCGGAGAGCAGAAGGACAATAACATTTATTTCGTTGAATTTACGAGTTACTAAAGTTATAAATATATCTCTTCATTAGTTGTAATTCACAGTAGTGTTTCAAATAATTTGTGATCTCACAAATCTACTTTTCTTTCAACCTGTGCATTTATAAACAGTATGAATTGATACGATTTGTATTTTTTGTACTTAAAGTTCAAATTGGGTTTTTGTGCAGAACTTGAATAAAATAACAAGTTAATCGTTGTTTTTCGTTATGCTCGAAAGTAGCTCATCCAATTCTAGATAGCTATGGCAAATTTGAACTTTACTAGGAATATTGGAGGTAACAGCCTCACAAGAACAAGTGTTAGTTTTGGAAATAATCCTATGTCTGGACATGTTACCCCAGTGTTTGGACAAAGAACACCGTCTGATAGAAGAACCCTACCTCCTTTGGGGTAAATATCAATCAAACATTTTTTTTTACTTGCATGTATAGTATTCTTTTTTTTTTGGAAAACATCACCAATTGTTTTGAATAGTAGCTGGACTCAAGAGCCAGCTTCCACATAGTGCTAACTCAATCTCATGATTACACAATTACAATCCAATAATACTGCTTATGTATTTGTATATTTTGAAGTAGTCTCAATATAATTTCATTCTTGTTGATCATTTCAGAAAATGTCACTTATTGTCAAAATAACATAACCTGTTTATGTTATTAATAAATAAAATATATTTAGTTGTTTCACAAATGTGCTTCTATCAATTCACTCATTGCATTAATATCTTTATATTCATTATATTTGAAGATACCCATATATTGAGTAGGTATTATAATACTCGATGATTACAATTGAAATTTGATTCATTTGCTCTTTCTTAACTTTCAGAAATAGTAATCAAATGGGTAACATGAATGCCTTGGGAGGTTACAGTTCCTTCAACTCTGTGTTTGGGTCAGGTGACTCAAATACTCCTTCTCTCTTAGATCTAAGTGAATTTCCATCATTAACCAATCGAAGTTCAATTGATAACGTCCCTCAACCAAATCCTATGCCTGGTGCAAAACCATATGTGGGTATGGTGAAGCAACCAACATCAGAATCAAGTGAATTCACTATGTCATCTGAAGACTTTCCTGCCCTTCCTGGTACTCAAACTAGGGAAGGTGGATCGCCTGGCAGCAATTCTGGTGATAAAACTCTCATTGGTGGGTCTGGTGATGGTATTAATTCCAGGGAGAGAGATACGAACTGTTCCAAGTCAGGTAATACAATATTTGTAGCATGGAAGTATTGGTAAAGTAGCAATCCTTTATAATAACATGAATTGAGGATATCCAATGTCACTTTGAAATTAATTAATTGAAGAAGTTTTGTGAATTCAAAAGTATTTACAATATGTCTTTATGTATTTATTGAGTGCGTAATAATTTATAACTACAATTTTCACTATTATAAAAATCAATATTCTCTGTGTTTGCATAGTCGAAAACATTTTTTTGTTTCATCATTCGATACCTTTCAACAATTATAACATTCATAAAAATTATTCTATCTTCAAAGTAGGCTTCAGTTCAGCAAATTCCTCAAGTATCCTTTGAAGTAGAGATTGAGCATTGATCCATCCATTGTAATATATTGATGAAGAAATATGTCTTTATTATGGTTTGAGCTGGCAAAGAGAGGCTTGAAATCTGTCAGGTTAACCTTATTTTTCAATTCTTCATAAACTAACTTGCTCATGGCTTGCTAGCCTTATTTTTTTTTTCATTTTGCTGAAGGTGTCCAAAGGATATATTACAGCCAGAGACTTATTGTACTTTTCCTATCATTCTGATACCTTAATAGATATTAGTCCCTTTGAGTATTTCACAAAGGTCACTAGGTTTCAAGCCATAGTGAATGTAGAGTTTTCACGAGAATATGCTAAGAATCTAAGATATCTTGAAAAATCAAAACTATATACAGGGTCACTCACGGTCGATGGTAGGTTAGACGTTTTTGGAGAACGGGAGGTAGGATTATTCTGAAAATTTGGTTTCTGTAGTAATCAGTTTTGTTCTATCGATCTAAAATATTTTCAGCGATGTGGCGTTGCCGGTTATACTTTTCAATCATTCTCGTATGATACTTCCCTATACCTATCTCAAAATGTTTTCAAGAAATTAATTAATTTCCTTATTTTCGTGCAAAACATAGCTTCAATTAAATGTTTATTACTGTGGTATCTGGTTTCGTAGAATGATGGAATTTTCGATGTAGTTTACCAATGTCCTGTGTATCAATTATGTCTGAAGAAATTCGTTCTCCATTGTACAGGGTCATTCTAATTTGATAACTTTGACGATAGATACAAAAATGGTGAAAAGTGCATTTTTTCAAATAGATTGCCCTGTATATCATTTTATATCCTGAAAGATAATTGAAGTTCCTTCCAAGTGATATAATATGTTTCTATACCTAAATAGTCAGGTTTTCGAAAAAAAAAAAACTAGTTTATACATGTACTTACGAAATGTCATGGAAACATGTCATTGTTGACATTGAAAACGTTCGCGCGTTCATTTATTATAATATGACTACTCGAGAAACCAAATTTTCAGAATAATCCTATGTCCCGTTCTTCATATACGTCTAATCGACTGTGAGTGACCCTGTATATCGGGCGCTAATCGAAACTCCAATCGGAACTGTTCTATTTTCAATTTCAACGACTACGAAATTTGTGTTTCTCTGAACGGGAACTTAAAATGGTGAATAACTGAAAAATTGACAACTTTTCGAAAATTTGTTATATGGATATCTCGAAGAAGTCTTCGAGCGCTACATAGAACTATCAAAAGATTATTGATTATATTGAAATTTTTTATTCAGAGTTTTGAAACCCAGAATTGTTTATGCACAATAACTTTTTCATAACATCAGAACTATTTTCGAAATTTTTAAAAAGAACTCGAGAACTATTCCAAATGGACAGAAAAAATAATCAGAACTCATATTTGCGAAAAAGACGGCGCTGCGTGAAGTTAGCGCCTAAATTTTAAATTTTCGAATTTCCTCCATAATTCACTGGAACTATTCCAAATTTTGCTAAAGAACTAGGGAATCCTGAATCCATTGTTGCGGCAATATGGACGATTTGTTTCTCTCACTATTGGTTGTCAACTAAATCTTTTGCGAATTCTGATGAGAAGTTGAGAAATTGATAAATGATATGAATCATTAATTCCTGCACTGAAAGATTATACAGGGTGATTCATTGGGAAATGGGCGTACTGTAAGGGTAGGTCGCCTAGCTGCTTCTGAAAAACCCCCATATGATGGGTCTAGCCCCCTGTATAAGCGAGATACAGAGTGTTTTATGTATATCCCCTATTTCTTCAATGGCTCATAACTTACGATCCGCATTGTATATTTCATTCATTTTCACAACATAAACTCATTATTTTGTATGCTTCCGAATACTGAATGAATTAAACTAATAATTCAGGTACGGACTTGAACAAATTTAAGGAACTTCAGTTCAATACAACACCCTGTATGACAGAATTTCGAAAATTCGTTTGCAGATATGAAAAGAGCAGAAAAAAATATCCCTATACAAATGAGTTTGGTACTTCCGCATGCCATTCTTGTACCTGTCAATTCAAATTTAATGTTTTCAATGAAAAAGTGGTAAAAAATTTGAAAAAATACCTTTTTCGTCTCAAAATAATAATCTTTCACTTTCAATCAATCAAATTACTAACCATTTCATGATATCCTGAATTTTGGATCACAACCTTGATGTAAAATAAGTCAACAGGTCCTTATTTAGGACAAAGTGCTATTTCAATAACCAGTTACAAACACCCCGTTTGTGTGATGAAGATTGCATTTTTTTATCATGCTACACTATAAAAATGATAAAATGATTGCAAGAAGCTATAATAAAAAAAATAATTTGGAATGGATGATGGATCTATTTTTTATCTTCGTTCTTTTTTAAATGAATAAAATTTTACAAAATTTGTGTTTCTCAAAAAAAGTCATACTTCGGAATGTGATTTCTTCTCATTTTATCATTTGTATAGTGTAGCATGTGTTTGTATGTATACTATCTGCGTTTTTGTTAAGTGAGGACCTTTAGTCTTATTTTACTATATTTTTATGGTTTCTAATCACAAGTTTCATTATGATGAATGATTCATCGATTCAAAAACATTATAGATATTTCATAATAGATGAGTCCATTTTTAGGGAGAAAGATAATAGAATTCATACATAACGGAAATATACTAGAACAGTCAATTATTCAATGAAAGACTGAAATTTTTGAAATCGTTTGCTTTATGTGAATGCTCGACCCAAAAAATTCCATTCTGATTAAAACTCTTATGAAAATTGAGAAGTAACACATTTCATTTGATGTTATATCAGATAAAAGAGGAAGACGAAAGTAACTATAGTATATTTATTTAAGGAAGATAGTACTGACAGGTTTTGTTATCTTTCAACACCGCCAGTGCAAAATAAAGAGAACTTAGCTCAACCACAGAACTTCTAATAGTTTGAAACAGCTGGGAACATTTAGGCATCAATAATTATGGCAACACTTCACAGTAACTTCACAGCGATGCCAAATCTATTTGGAGAGACATTTTTGATCCGTTATTAAAATTTGTTAATTGTAGTCGATTTTTTTTAGGTATTGAAAAAACTGTTCAACGGTTATCCACGTCAATAGTTATCTGAATTTAGTGTATATATTTTATAAATCGTAAACATTTCTCAAAATAATCTGAATAATAAACTTAACTTTCTGTTTCGGAGTATCGTTGAAAAAATAGACAAGAACACCAAACTTTCTGGAGAGCTGTTACAACTATCTTGCTGAAATAAACGACTATACTGATTGAATCATGCATTAGTTTGAAATATGTAATCTGGGATTTGCCTAATTATTGTGATTTTACTAACAGAGACTAGTATTTATATAAACTAAAGTAACAATGATGAAATTGAACAATAAATACTTTTATGCACGACCGGGCGTAAAATGGTACTTTATTGCCGGATATGCGGGCGTAAAGTAGCACTTCACCGCCCTTGGACTACTTTACCTCCTGCCGCTTGGCAATAAATCAGTTGAGCAGGCGCTTAAGTGAAGTTCATTGTCATATCAACGGGAATCTATATTGACTGATATAATCTGAACCTCACTTCATCGGTGATATATTCCTATTATGCTTGAGAAGTGAAGATGTATTCACAATAAAATATACTGGTCGTGCATAAAATGTTGTATGCATTTCGGGCGTAATATACTTTTATGGACCTAGGCGTGTTAATAGCCCTCGCTATCGCTCACACGTAGAGATTCATCAAGTCAAGTAGCTTGATATTTTGAGAAACTACTTGACTTGACTTGATTGTGACAATTTATATACTTCACTTGATTTGAGACATTCATTACTTGACTTGATATCAAGCTACTTGATATTACTTGATCTTGATGCGGACGTGTCGAACGGCATATATTTCTGCAAGCACGCGCGCGCTTAGAGTTAATACGGGGGTTCCCCGACTTCTGAGCTGACTGAATCCACTTTAAAGTAGTTGATATTTCTGTTTTTTTTTTCGCAACTTTCATTCTCATTTCATCATTCATTAAAACACAATAAAACTGCTAAAAATCAAGTAGCTTGATAGAAGTACTTGATTTCTCAAGTACTTGATAAATACATACTTGAACTTGACTTGATATCAAAAACTACTACTTGACTTGATTTCAAGTCAAGTAGCTTGAAAATCAAGTCAAGCCGTGAATCTCTACTCACACGCTACGGTCCATAAAAGTCTATTTCACGCCCTTGATACATTAAAGAGTTGAAGTGGTTCCACGAACGGTAACGTTAGGATTCATTTCGACATCTGGGCAGGCGCATTGCACAAGTTTTCACGTTTTCGTATTTTGTGGGTCTACGGGTGTACGTAGACTCACGCTATCTAACGGGTGCTAAAAGAGGGAACGTAAGCTAACCGAAATCTCACGAAACGAGGACGATATTTTGCGAACGGCACAGGACATTTGGGGTGCGTTCCATTAAGCGCTCACAACGCCCAAAACACTCATTCAGACGTTCCACATGGCGACCACGATCGTTGGGGTCGTGGCGAAAATGTCATGAATGACGTCATGATTCATGCTCACGACGACCCATCTCAATAGGTGGGTCGGCGTGAGCGTTTCGATGACGCACAGAACCAAGTGGAACGACAAAATTCGTGGTCGTGAGCGTGATCGTTGTGAGCGCTTAATGGAACGCACCCACAGTTAAACTACATAAAACAGCATGGAAGTCAAGATTATTAAAATTATTTAACATTCCCTGCCTAGGCTAGTTCTGTGCTAACGTGATGAGATACTTCAACACCATTTTAGATGTATATCAGGAACGTCATATTTCTCACGTTACCGTGTCTAGGACTGCTCAAGTACTGTGATTACTTCAACTCTCTAATATTTTCCTGGATGTCATATAAAACATTCAACTATGTCTCAGTTTTCTGAAATTGATAATGTTATAGATATGATCATTCTTCGATTCAATGAATTCGATTTATCTCCTTTAGATAATATTCTATCAAGTATTGATATTGATGGTTAACAGTAAATTTCGATATTTACTAAAGGAGGTGAGTTGTTACACCTTGTCATTCTTTGCGGTACGTTTCCGATGGACCACCCTGTTATAAGGATATTTAAGACTGAATATTAAGTGCAAACGAGTTCGAAAATTTTTTGAACGCAAAAACGCAAATTTCAATACAAAAACACTACAATATAACAAACTCACAGTGCTTACTTCGTTATTGATGTTGAATGTGTTTTAAATTTTTCAGCTAGATGTTTTTTGACATCCTTATTGATATTGTGAGCTGAAATAGGAATTTATTTGTTTTTATTCGAAGTCTGATGTCCTCTCAGTGTTACCTTTTAATATTAGACATAATTCTTATGCAGTGTAGATTTTTTTTCGGCACCATATGAAGTGTTGCGTTTTATATAATTAACCATTTTCATCTTTATCGTGACGTAAGTAGAATACTCTGCTTTGTTGAAAAATATTAAAATTATTAGGCTGATTCTTCAACACTATTATCATCTGAATTCTTGTTTCCAGCTTCTAAAGAATATTGTGGTTTACCAGTAATAATTTTACTTGATATAGAACTAATTTTAGGAAAACCAGATCGCCAGACCACACATTGTGTTGACTAGTATTGAATTTATGTTAAACAATAGAAATTAAATTATATCACATTTTTGACACATAAATTTTTTCCAACTTCAGTTTAGTTAGGCCATAGAAAAGGCCATCGACGTGCAATACACATTCCACTTATTCAGCTGCTCGCATTGCCTTTTTTGAAATGTCTTTGTAAGGTAGAAAGTGGGATACATTTTAGCAGTGGCAGTACCGAAGTACTGATAAGTACTAAGTGATGCTACACCCGTACTCTATTGGACCTAGTAATTTATTAATTAAATGGTGTCACTATTTTGCCTATGAATAATAAACTAATGAGGGAAGAACTAGGCAAGAATTTAGCAAAAATTACCGATCATGTGGTCTTGGAGTGAAAGTAGAGCACAAGCATAAACCACCCACATATCTTTTTTAATAAGCAGAAAGAAACTATTTTTTTTGCCCTAATTTGGTACTAACAAAGAAAATGAAAATTACTAGTGGCAAAATATTCAGGTACAATCGGTCTGCTATTGCCAGCTCGATGGTACCAGTCGCCGATAGGTTGAATATGACTGTACAATTGTCTACGATATTCTACGAATGCATTATTTATTTGCGTAGGCATTCAAACTTCTTCGGACGGCAGGGTAACGAACATCCCAGCAAGCATGGTGAACGATCAATTCGGCATCGTCGGTTTGTTGACGTTCATCCGGGCGGCCGAGACGGACCCGAATTTGGTGTCGCTGGCGTTGGGCCAGGATCTGACGGCGTTAGGACTGAATCTCAACTCGCCCGACAATCTCTACCCTACGTTTTCCGGCCCTTGGGCGGAACACCCATGCAGGCCGCAAGACATCGATTTCCACGTGCCGCCCGAGTATCTCATCAACCACGCTATCAGGTAAATGATGTAGGATATGCGGTACGCATATGAATTTTGTGGTGCTCGCGACAAAGCAGACATCAATTCGTTTAATCATTTTTGTTAACACAAGCAGATACCAGATGTTTTCATTTGTTTTCCATGGTATCTTTTCTCTGAACATTACAGGATGTCTCCTCTCGTGGGAAGTTCAATATAAAAAAAATCCATGTAGTTTTTCTTTGTCAAAAGTATTTCGGAAACACCTTCATCAGAGGAGTCAGCGTTGCTGTTGATAGTTAACATTTTTTTGCGCAAAGCAAATGATGTTCTTCAATAAGAGTCAAAGTTACATTCCTTTTTCAGAATACAAAGTTTATTTCTTCGTTTTCTCCAACTCGCCAACTATGTAACTATCTATTTAATTTTACCGTAAAAAGAGAGCACGATCAACAACCAATACGGTAGCATCTGTAAAGTAAATCGCACGACATATAACCATGTAATATACTATAACGGTCGGCAACTTTGCAATTTGCATTCATTATGGCGCCGACGGTGGCGACATTCATGGTAATTAAAAAAAGCTTTCTCATCAGTTTAAGATGTGAGATATATCTAGTTTTGTTCGAGGGGATTTGGTCACGGGCTGGGATAAAAATAATTTCCACCATTAGCCATCTATGCAGGGAGGTTATTCATTCGTGGAAAGAGCAAGGTTTGGCAAACTTTTGCAATAACGCAGCATGTATGCAGTGGTCTACAAATAATCATCGTCAAAATATATGCCGACTTCCAGTTAGTTTATAGCAATGGTGGACATTAGGCCTACCTAGGTTTATTTATGGTCTCTTTCGAATAGTACAACTGTTGTAGAGTGTCCAGCGATTCTATACTTTTCGGTAGATGGCTTTCCCAAAGACAATTATTTTTGTTACAGGGATAAGCTTGCTTCGATGAAATTGAGCCGATATAAAGACGACCTCCTCTTTTTCATGTTCTACAACAATGTTGGTGATGTACTTCAGCTAGCAGCTGCATCTGAACTGTAAGTAAGAAAGAAAATCAAGTGAAAATCTGCATATTTCTCGACAATAGTTGTGATAATACAGGGTCGCTGATATGTATGAAAACGGTCGATTATTTCCTAAAGTAAGATAGCTAGCGAAAAATGTTAGGATACAAAAGTTGTAGGGTTTTTTAAAATCCATTAAACTAATGAAAAATTAAGTATACAGGATGAGTCAAAAAGTCAGGACGAAACAAAGTTGCTTTTTATCTAATGGGACGCCATGTATATTATTCCACATTTCAATTCTGCTCGAAATTCTGAACAAAATTGATGAAGCGCTTCATTTCCTAAATTCAACCGATTTCGAGATATCAGTATTAGTTAAACGTGCCATTTTTGCGCGAAACTTATTTACACCAAATGTATTTTTGACATGTGTTGTCAAGATCATCACTGTTAGACAAAAGAACGACGCGGCGTTGTTATGGAGCTGGAAACTTTCAAAGGTAACTTGATGGACTATGAACTTAATGGACTAACATTTTTGGATAATTTATTATAAGTTATTTTCAAAATTCGTTATCTCGAAATCGGTTGAATTTAGGAAATGAAGCGCTTCATCAATTTTGTTCAGAATTTCGAGCAGAATTGAAATGTGGAATAATATACAAGCAACTTTGTTTCGTCCTGACTTTTTGACTCATTCTGTATACTTAATTTTTCATTAGCTTAAAGGATTTTGAAAAACCCTACAACTTTTGTATCCTAACATTTTTCGCTAGCTATCTTACTTTAGGAAATAATCGACTGTTTCCATACATATCAGCGACCCTGTATAAGTTGATTCGTATGTCAAGTTCATCAAACATTCGGAACATTTCTATTGAAACATAACTTTTACATTTACATTCAATGTTCTTGGGATACCCTGATATGAACGTGCTGAACAAAATGTACCTCAAATAGAACTGGAAATGCATTGGAAATGGAACTTCGTACTCGCTACTGATGCATAAATCAACTTTTCTTTTTACGTAGATATAGCCGGGAATGGAGGTACCATACAGAAGAAAAAGTGTGGATTACACAAGTCCCCGGCATGGTTCTGATGGAGAAGACGTCGACCTATGAGAGGGGAACGTATTACTTTTTTGATGCCCAAAATTGGAGGAAAGTCGCCAAGGAGTTCTACCTGGATTACAGCAAACTGGAAAATCGGCCTGCAATGAACCAAAATATGCACCACAATTCGTGAAAGTCTTTATCCATGACTTCGATCGATTATGAATAAATGAAAAGTGTATACATTATATGAATTGTTAATTTTAAGATTAACTGCGTCTAGTAGACGAGTGACTTTTTGCACTTGTTTACTGGAATCGGATAAGTATTAATTGAAAAGATTAAAGTTATATATCTATACAGTTTTCATTTCATTTGTATATTTACTGTACAATAATATTAATAAATGATTATAATGAACATGGAAATTCCGTACTTATAGATCTCATTCTGTGCATTCTTTGCATTATTATGTGATATAATCCTTGGGAAAATCGGTTTGAAATCAATGGGTAGCATAAAAAAACAATTTTAAATCTTTCACGAACTTAGGAATAACCACCAATAAACAACAATAATGACATTTTGTTGCTAAATGTATCGTTTCTGGGTTATACGAACAATATATTCATTTTAATATTGTTAATGGGCGATATCGATCTTTTATTTCAAGAAATTAGGAAAAACATCTTCATTTCGTGATATTATAGCATTATAAACAGAAAAGAAAGAATATGTTCAGTAAGACCTTGTATTTGAAAACAGAAATTATTTCTGGATACACCAGTGCTCTAATTCTTGGCTGAATCCTTGGATAGTCTATGTATTCTAAGAAACCGCTAATGAGTATATTTTCACGATGAAGCCTACCTAATCGAAAAAAAAAAAAACAATCCTTCATTCATCATGTTTATCAGCACCAATCAGCAGACTTTGCAAATCTTTCAACAAATACCAAATAACTCATTTTATTTTCTAGTTACTTCAGGATACCTATACAATGTCAAAAATATAAAGATGAATTGTTACTCCATAACTAAAAATTTGTTAAGTCTTCCAGGGTGTTGAAAGATGTTCCCATATTTTACGAGAACAATGTATAATAGTGATAATTCAAATAGTGGGAAGGTACAGTACAAAGAGATTACTCATACTTAGAGGCAACTTATTCTATCAATGAATGGAACTCATCTGTTGAATTCATACCAATATTTTCATGAGTCAGAACTAAAATGTTTTTTACTCACTGGTGATTCCACTGCTGGAAATTCGTGAGGAAGGACATATTTCAATTGACGATGAACAAAATACGATTAGTATGGAGAACTACTAATTAGTAATCGTATTTCGAATTGGTATACGATTCAATTTTCGATTTCACGTGATACAATGTGTGTTCAAAAGTGGGGTCATAGAAAATAAGTTTTTTTTTTGTTACGGATACCATCTTTGACTATTAGAAGAAAGCAGATTAGCAAAATTCCACACACCAAATATGTCTAATTGGTCTCGAAACGATCCAGCAAAGCCGCAATAATGGAGACTACAATTTCGCGATAGTTTCCGAAATGGTCAGTATATTGTCAAGAGTGTTGGAAAATTCGATTGAGGTGAGGTTTGATTATAAAATTGTATAATATACATAGATTAGAATTCCTCGGAAAACTAGTTTGCAATCTATAAAAGAACATCCAAATATTCACGAGACGATTGGAAACATTGTATTGTCAACACAAAGAGTGTGTGGAATTTCGACAGAAAGGTATCACTGGACCACGGTCGTACATACAGGTGTGGAACCTATGACACTTTTGAGTGGGGTGAAGGGGGGGTGTCACTATTTTCGAAGAATAATTTGCATACTTATCCGCTAGGAGCGTAGTTGTCTGGGGTATAATCATATGATTAATCTTTTACAGTTCGTATAGTTAACAAAACAATTAGGAATTGAATGATGAATAAAATTAATGACACAAATATTACATCTTGCAAAATTTTCTCGAACAAATCGAAAAACATTCGTATTTTCACAAAGTTTATCGGAACTGATTTGTGATTGGCTGACAAAGTAACAAAGAGAGAGCAGCCCTACAAGTGGCGAAACCCCCCACCCTACTAGTTTCTAGATCTTCTATGTACGACCGTGCACTACATTTGATTACAATTTCGAATCTACACATTAATTCGTGATTTTTAACTTGATTCTCTCAAATTAGACGCTTTGCATCAAAACTGAACAGGCAATTTTTCAAAAACCAATATCTCATAAGGGTACTTCTTTTATGAAAAACAAGAATTCCAATTGTTCCACTTAGAAGTTGAATTTTGAGTCGTGGGAAGAATGAGTAAACGGTATTTTCTTCAAATCAATTTATTTGATCCACAAGTAATCATACAGTAAACTTTCGAAGGGAAAGGTTTCTTTTCACAAGCAGATTTTAGGTCTCTCAAATGACATCCTCGAAGATGACCTTGATAGTAATTTGAATTGAGGAATCTTATTGTAAAGAAGTTTATTAAGCTCATTTTAGTAATCTATGTGGAAGCAGTATATGTCAGGCACTGCACTCATCTAAAAAATAGAAATTCAAAGAATTAACAAAACTGAACAAATATGTGCGAATGAATTTGAATATTTTACATCTTAAGGACTTTTTTCGGGCTTACTGAATATAATGATCAAACAACTATGTGCAAACGTGCAAATGCCTGAAAGAGTTGAGCACATCTGCTCAGTGTTTAGAATATGGCATGTGACAGCAAGGTACATTCATTATAAATGTCTTGTGTGAAAACAAGTTCCTATTTATAGAACATAAAATTTGATTTACATAGGGAGGTACTAATGTTACTACATAATGATACAGTATTTTTGTAAAATTATTCCATTTATATATCCATTTATCTGTATCATAATGCATTGTAATAAAATAATGACTGAAGAATCATTCAGAACTTCTTTTTGAACTATACAAGTATTGGTTTGCATGTTTAAAATGTTGTTCGTTTTGGATTATCCTGCTATAGATTTAATTTTTTAGCATAGTCGTATGTTTTGCCAAGAAGCTGAGAATGATTGAGAAAACACATACCATATAACAATTAACATTCAACTTGACGAATAACACATAGGATGATCCGATCTTGAGAATTCATTTCTTCCGGAACTGTCAGTACCGATACAACTGTCGGACAAGCTGCTACGAATTACATCTATCTAACCACCTACACATTTAAATATAAGTTGTGCTAATATACCGTTGAACAGAAAAGAGTAGAATTTGTTAGACTACTTTTTATGTCGACATAGGGTTATATACTAATGAATGCTATTTTGAAATTCGGAATGTCAATGACAAGATATGAATTAGTACCATTAATCGACGAATAATATTGCTAATAATAAATACGTTATTTTGACATCGTCAGGTTTTTCCTTAAATTGTTTAAGTTTGTCTCAAATTTTAGACAATGAATTATTAATCCATGCTTCAACTGTACGAAACGTTTATCGGATAACAATTTTGTAGAAGAATACTATTGGGCAGATCCCTAATAACTTATATTTGCCGAAGACCCTATTGTAGTAGCTTCTCATTTTACTAAAGTTTCACCTAATAAATTTATTCTAAAATCAATCAATATGGCCTAGTTCAGTTCTGGGATCTATAACTTTATGGGTTATGGATCTATGTGAATATTGACAAAATTCAATTTCATATCCTAACTTCATTTGGGATAATTGATGATATTTAAAAAAATTAACAAAAACGTACCTAATATTGCTATTCCCGAATTTCACTTAATTCAAGTATTATTTTCTGGAACAAACAATATTTGATTTAAGGCACATGTTGAACCAAATAATGATTATAAGGATGAAGATGTTGAAGTTCCAAGCTTGATCTGTTTTTCTTTCTCATAGGGAAACCTGTTTTTGATGTTTACAAATCTATGATTTTCCGAAATAGTTAACCAACAAGTTCAAATTCTAATTTTGAATAAAACATTCTGTTCTTATCTGTTCTCATTTGGTACATTTCCATGTTTTCATGTCTTATAAACACATATTCTTATAATGAGATCGATTTAAATACATTCTATTTTTTTAGAACATTAGTTATTATTATGAAACGGTATAAACATTCTTTCTAGAAACCAGTGAATGATATGTAAGTGTGCCTCCTCAATTTCTCTGAAGTGAGATATCAAATGCAATTTCATTGAATGTATTTCGATGAGATGACAAATGAAGGCTAAAAATCGAGAGCCTATAATACTGAAATTATTGATTACCAATTAACTATCCTGACGACTCTCAATAAGATTTTCGATTATTGTAAGACCAATATATGAATTTTTCAACAATTTAAAAGTACGGACCGAGCACTTTTTCTGTGAAGCAAAAATTAATCTCGATGGTTACCAATTCCATTTTAAGTAAACTAATGATTGTTAAAGGTAAATTATTGAATGACCTATTCATACAAGAATTTTTTAAATGTCGAATCGAAATTCTGAATGTGCCAAATAAAAAATCTAACAAATTCTACAAACACAAAATGGAAAATAAACTTACGAACATACATCCAAGGACTAATTATTATAATGACCATCCACCTGCATTTATTTGATATGTGTAACCTGTACAAGTTACTTATTTTAGATAAGTATTCAATACAATCGGTTTCGCTTTCCTGGAAAATCTCCTGATATACGGACTTATTAGACTGAACTATTTACTACCAGTCATGTATCGAGTTCTAATAATAAATATATTGGTTACTACAAAGAATGCCAAAATTGAAATTTGAAACCAATTAAAAAATTGTGTGCCCTATTATTATTACCATTTCTTTTTTTATCTGCCTTTCAATTCCGTTCAATGATATTTTCTCTATAGAAAATGCTCTCAATACCTCGGTCTTTAACTTCCAATTTACATATAATCATTTCAAGATTGTTCAATTCATTATGAATAGTATAGTTCAGCCTTAAAATATATTACATCACGAACATTGAAATTTCTGATGTATAAAACACTTTCATTTCAAAACTGACGTTATATACATGAGAAATTCATCATAAAATATTCATTATATTTGATATTAGCAAATTTGATCGTAATATCTGACAATTAACAATGATAAGGACTCTAGATACTGTTTAAATTCATCACATGAATAACAAAGAAAGAGCAAAGCGACATGAAATGTTCAATATTTCAAGTTCAATAAATAAAATAAATTAAAAAATAGTGGAATTGCGAGAGTGAATATACAGAGATATTTATTGCACTTGATTTCGGCGAAAAAATATTAGAGATTCCTACAGGACTAGATTAGCATTTAATACTGTGGGGATATTATTGGGTTCTTCTTTTCGACATCGTAGTATTGATTCACTAGTTTTTTTTAGTAGTTGTGGGCTTATTCGAGTATTCTTTTGTTAACATTGATTTCACTATCGGCGTGTTACATGTCAAAATGTTATTACTAATCAATCTTCAGGCATGAAAAAATGGACGAATAATTTATAATTTTTGTTTCATTTCTTATCCCAATAATGCCCCTATATTCAATATGAATAAATATATAAAGATTTGTATGTGCTCAATAAACACAAATATTGAGCAAAACTGTATACGATATGAGCAGAAAATTCAAAACTGCACCAAGTCCTCAGGTACAATGTATTTTTCTAATTTTCATTTATCATTTCAAGATGAAACACGAATATTCAATAATTGAGTAAATGCTGTGAGTGCTAAAAACTCGTGAATACGTACCAACGCTGAAGGTTAGTTTATACAGCAAATAAGATGAAATACATGATACTTTCAAAAATAACCGCAATACTAGAAAAAAAGAAGACAATAATAAGACGAAGGTTGAGCAATCTTCTTCACTGGAATACTGGATTTGAGCAACATTATGGTCAACTCATTTTGATCTTAACAGACACGGTACAGAAGAATGTTCTCGTAATAATTTATGGTTTTGGAATGAATTAATGGAAGACTGAACCAGCAATTTGAAATAATGTTGGTTGGTGATATGAAGGTTTGAATCCAAATCAGTCATTTTTCCATATTACTGTTAGAGAATACTTATGGGGAAAATAGAGAAGTAAACTACTTACGACTTTCTTTCTATCAATAACTTCAAAATGATCTTCTTACAGTAAAGACATACAAGTTTCGATATTTTTTGTTCAATAATATTTCAATATAACGCTTACATCATCTTTCTAATTATTATATGCCACGATAGGCGAGGTCACAAAAATAAATCGGCTTCAAACTTGCCTCAATATCAATATATAGAATATGAAATATTATGTAAAATCCGAAAACTTCTCTTTGAAACCCCTATATTCAGTGAGACTTCAAAAACAACGATTCTCGTTTCATCAGAGTTGCCACTTGGGATTCTTCAGATACTTCATTCAGTTTCGTTCACGAAAATTATAGAAGTATTGTGCAAGTACTGTACTGAAATGAAAACCTCACATTTCATATTTGTATTAGATTACCAGTGAAAAATTTACGTGGAACTGAATAAAATATCATTCTGTCGCTTACGGCAAGAACAACGCTTATATGTACGGGTATACTTGTGACGTATCAACGCTGTGCGTTCTTTGCGTGATTTCTAAAAGCATCACAACTTTGGGAATTTATCCTGGTGAAACTATTGCGTTCTGGATATCGTGGTATATTTTCAAAAAATTAGTGATCTCGCCCATTGAATGTACGTCAGCACTTTCATGTATATGGCACCATGATTCAGAAACCTCGAAATGTTGATAACATATTTCATAACAATGATTGGCATTTGAAAGAAAAACTATTAATGTTTTGAGACACTGAAATTATTTCAACCATGTAGACCAATTTTTATGTCACTAAACTGGACATTATATAAGGAACACTCATATTTCTTGATGATTTACTAGTATATTCAAATACTGAGAGCGTAGTTTTGAAGGATATTGGACTGCTTAGAAATAATAAATGTTCCAGTGAATCTGTACCGATCAGAAAATTATTCGTGGAACTGATTTTTTTTTTCAATTGACAATAAAGAAAATAATAAAAAACACGAGTATGGCACACACAACTATAAAATACTATTTTGAACTTGCTCTCATCAATGCAAACCATAAAAAATAATAACAATATGAAGAACGAAACCAATTTAATGCATGTGTCATTTAGAATTTCATACCTACACATGAGTTTTGGGAAGACTGTTCAAACATAACTTACCAAAACATTGGGAACTATCTATGTGCTCTTTTGTTTAAGTGAACTCTGTATAATCACTCATAAGGAACAAACGGAGTAGCGAATGACAATGTATGTCAATGCTCGATTTACGGGATATTTTTTTTCAAAAGCATTTTTGCAGCCTATTACCCGTATCCGGCATTGGACATCAAAGCACAGGACTCACCTCACAGTCCGTAACATATTCAAATACAAATATATACATACATATGACTAGGAGAAATATTCTGCCCTCCACTTAACCGAGTTTTTTTGTTGCCATGTATACACCGCCGTTTACTTTATCTAACATGTGTAATATTTTTTTGAGAATCAATACAAACAGGAAGTGAAGTGGGATATTGTCTGGGCAGGTGTGTTCAGGTTTCGCTTCATCGGATATCTTTGATATTTTGTTTGGTACCAAATATCTTAAGCATCTGTTCTTCGTAGTCATTTATATTTCGCTTCATGATCTCCATACAAGGACCTAATAACCTCTCGAAAGCTTCTACGTCCAGGACTGGAAATAATAAAAAGGATAGTTAATGAAATAATTTCGTTTATGGAACTTCATAACTAAAAAGTATTTGTTCGAAATGTAATATTTTGAAATTTTTCACAAAAAGTAGGAAACTAAACACAATGGACCTTCGTTCTGATCTTAATCTTTGAAAAATGCTTGAGATAACGACCTTAATTAAACTAAACAAAGTCGCTGATGCGTCCAATTTGAATTGAGTGGGTAGTAATCCGAGAAGGAAATTAAACATATAATCTATTCATTTTAGGTTGATAGTTACGTCATATTAGCAACAGGTGCGATGTCAACTATCAAGAAACTTTTTTGAAATGGAAGAAATGGACTATTCAAATTCACTATTCAACACACTACATTGTAACATTTATTTCAAATCATTTTTCAAATGTTTCAACAATACCTACAATAATATAATTTATAACTTGCGTAAGTACACAGTACACTGTGTTATTATTATGAATAACATTTGTTTGAAATATTAGAATCGATTATAATTCGGATTCTTGCATTGGTCAGTACTTGATCTAGGTATTTGAGCTGTACCAGTTTGATATCTCTACTTTCTAGAATGACAATACAAATCATTCAACTCCATTCTATTTTCAAAATAAACCAATTTATAAATTTTGAGGTGGAAAACTGTGATGTACTTAGTGAGTTTAGAGTGAATATAGCTACGATTAACATGGATTCGAAAAACAAACAGAACACATAACCACATTTAGCTGTCAACGTGTTATGTTATGGTGTAATCCGGATGATCGCGGACGAATGCATTTGCGCAATCGCCAGATCTACCTTTCTATTTTCATGAAAATAAATTGAAAGCTGTTCCAAAAATTCAAACACAAAATCATATTGAAATAATTCACTTCATGAACAAATTCGATTCATTCATTTATTTTCTATTCAGCCATAGCCCTCGATTATATCATCGCATTCATATATTTTCGCATGTTATGTGCTAGTTATATTTCATAAGACATATATGATATTATATCACGAAAGGTAAACAATCCATGATTTGGTATTGCAAAATCCACGACATATTTCACCAAGATATTCTGGTCAGTTTTTCCGAATATTTAGAATAAATTAGAAGCAGGGCAACACTGTACTTCCGCACGCAAAATCTCAATTTGTTCCTGTGTGAACCCGGTTTTTCACTTGGTACGTCATCAGAATGGTGGAGGAGCCAAAACTAGTTTTTCAAAACGAAATTCTGGAGTCAAATTCGATCGCACAAAAAAAAAAGAAAAAATACGGGTGCAATAATTTTTCATATTTTTTATGGAAAAAATAAAATCTCAATATTGGAAACTTACTCATTGGTCAATTCACGCACTATTTGGTGGTTACATAGCTCAAATATATTTCGGATTGAAAATAAACAATTATTTATTAGAAGTAGTTCGCTTTTGGAAAACTATCAATCGTATATGTATTGTACGGATGAAATATCAGCATCAACGTCTGTTTGAATGTATTCTCCCATTTTCTGTAGCTTTGGAAGCCATGTTGGAAATTGAATGGAACTGGTATAAGCCATTGGATTGAGATTGTTTTAAAAATTTCGTACCGGCTTCGCTCGACCTGTTCTATCCGTTCGGAAGGGACGAGAGGAAGACATCGGTCTCAATGAAGGTCATAATTGTATGTATGTCATTATACATTAATTTAGAAATTATGTATTATTTTCCTCAACAGAAGATACCTAAAGAATCTGGAGTCGAGAGGCACTAATTACAATTTAGATCGCAACAAAATGGGTTTGGGAATAATTCATCTTCCATATAGGAATTTAGTGAGAGCGAAATGAATAGCCTGCATAAAATTAAGATAAAATTACTCCCTTAGTTCGAAGAAGGGAGAACGGACGACCACGTGGGAAGTTGTCGAGATCGCCTGTTAGCGGATTTTATGATGATTTCACATAGGATAGGTATGTGAACCAATCAAACGGAATCATTTATTAAATTCAATTCCAAATAGTTCGAATCAGTTACGCAGAAGTCATCGCGAAAATGAGAAATAATTATTAATTATTGAACGTTAACGTCGACATTAGCGAATTAAATCATTTTTGTAGAAGATGATGAAACCAAATATGTATTTTTAATTTGAAGCAATTATTTTAGCACATGTTCGAATCAACTACCAATTGGGGACAAATAATACCCGAATTTATTTACCGATTCAGCTCTGGTATCTGCAAACGAAACTGAATCATACTCAAATGATTTCTTGTCTCAGTTCATCCAAATTATTTGTAAATTTTTTTTTGTCTCTGCGGTTGTATAAATAGTTGGCATGTTTTATCCGTTGATCAAATTACTCAATGTTATTGCTATCACTGCTCATCAAAGAACGCGTCTTTATTATTTTCCTCCCTTTTTGTGTCTGGCATAGAGATGAGTGGGAGTGATGGGAACAGTGCAAGAAAAAGAGCGTCTCTCTTGTTAATGTGGAATTATAATACAGTTGCTCTACTCGTTACTCTCATAGATTTTCCCTACATGGAAGACGAATTCTTTCCGTTCCTGTATATCATTACAATTTAACGAAGAGACATGTTGGAAAATCAACCAATTCAAATAATCAATCTAATGTATCCAACGTGCATATATGTATAACATATTTCCAATGATTTTTGATTGCATCGATGAAATAAAGAATTCGCATAGAACAGCTGGACGTAAGAAAACCATTAGGAGAATGTCCAATACGTATACCATCGTCGTGAAGTGTTTCCAACTGTAAAAGTAACGTGTGGATAAGGTTAATTCAATGGTAGAATGGAGTATTCTGCCCAGTCCAGTGGTGAAAATACCCACCAGTTGTGACTATTATCCTGAAATAGACTACAACATAATTTTTACTCACATGCACATTTGACTTCTCCATCACAAAAAGCAGAAGCTGCTCTCGGACGATGTGTGACCAAAGCTAATTCGCCGAAATAGCCACCTTTGCTTATACGATTTATCTCGACTTCTTTTCCGCTATCATCCAGGACACTTATCACTACCTGTCCTTGTTCTACAAAGTACATGCCGTCTGCTGCGTCTCCTTGTTTGATAATTCTCTCGCCATGGGGAAAACTTCTGCAAACCAAAAAATCTCTTTATCTAGCATCAGTACGATATCGATACGAATATTAGGAGTCCTATGGTCTTAAATGAGGAAAAACATGATTGAGGCCATTTAAGGAAAAAATTTAAAGATTATCAAAGGATAACTCTTGTCTGATTCTTTTGATTTGTGAACAATTGTTACTGTTGGACTATATTAACTGATAACTGAATTAATGAAACACTCAAAGTTGTTTTAGTCACTGAACTCATCTTGAAAAAAGCGATAGAGGACGCGACCTCCATTTTTTCGTATCTCCTATAGTAACCGAGTTGCCCTATACAAACATCGAAATTTTCCCACCCTATAAAACGAATACGTGAAATTTTCATAGCGTCCATACGAAATGTGTATACAATGAATTAATGATGTTTTGTTACTTTTAATTTTTGTAATTGTGTAATTGATTCATTTCCACGATATGAACATAATTGTTGTCTTGTTTACCTCAATCGCAATAACCACGTCATATTTCAATCGCACGATGTTTTTCTTTAGTCTTTATTAGTCTTTTACATGTAGAATTTTTTTTTATATTAATCCTCTTATACAGTGCGTCCATAAAGTAACGCATAAATTCATTATTGGCTAAATGAACAATAAAATTAGGAATTCCCAAAACAGGTCGATTTTTGATTTCAATTTACTATTGTTTCAAATCATAATCCAATATACAGGGTGAACTACTTTCGTGTAATGACGTCATCACCATTTTTTTCAAATGGAACCCCCCCCTTTTTTTTCAATTTCCAAATTGCCTTTGCTGAGCTGATTCCAAAAATGTATAATATGTTGCTTCAAATTGGTACAGGGTGGGCAAAAATGCAAAAAAAAGTATGAAAATATAAAATAAATAATAATGAATATAAATATTATCACATATTGATTCATACTTAGTTTGATGCACTGATTCCGAAAATATGGATATTTGAAGAGAATCAGGAACCTGAGAAAATCGCGAGAACCCAATCGGAAAATTTCGAAGTCGGTTTTTCGACCTCAACTCATAGTGATTCTTACGTGTTTTGACGCGATGATTCTGAAAATATGGTTATTTGAACTTTTCCGGCGAATTTGATTTTCAAAATAATCCGTATCATTAGGGTCCCCCGGATTATTGGAGTCCCTCGTATTATTATGGGTCCTTTCCGGATTATTCCAAGTCTCCTGGATTATTAGGGTCCCTCGGATCATTCCGGATCTCGCGGATTATTAATCACATAGTGATTCTTACGTATTTTGACGCGCTGCATTTTTGCCCACCCTGTACCAATTTGAAGCAATATATTATACATTTTTGGAATCAGCTCAGCAAAGGCAATTTGGAAATTGAAAAAAAGGAGGGGTTCCATTTGAAAAAAATTGTGATGACGTCATTACACGAAAGTGGTTCACCCTGTATATTAGATTATGATTTGAAACAATAGTAAATTGAAATCAAAAATCGACCTGTTTTGGGAATTCCTTATTTTATTGTTCATTTAGCCAATAATGAATTTATGCGTTACTTTATGGACGCACTGTATACGACGGTTAGATTCAGTGAGAAAACCTTTAGCAGATAAGTAACATCACCATATGGTACGCCGACTTATTCTCATGATTAGCGAAAAATCCTTGTTTCTCTATTGAGTTATATTTTTATGCACCACCTAAGTATTCAACGTCCTTTGATTTGAGTTGAGGATTTTCAACACTTTTTCTCCTATTTTTGACTCGAAATATAACAATTTTCATGAAATGTTACCAATCAAAAAACACCCAAAACGATCTCATTCATTTATATCCCAAAATGTTTGATGTTTAAACTGTATAGAATACTTGATGTACCAAATTCTGGAGAAGTTGACTCTGGTCATAGCTAGAATTCGCATTCGACAGCTGACAATTGTACTCACCTAGGTACCAGAGCATCGGCGAGATTCATCCGTTCGTAAGCCTGCAGCGTTTTGAGCATGGGAACGCTCTCGATGAGCGCCTCGTACATGCGACGTTTCTTGAACGCTGACTTCAGTACGATCCGTCTGAACGTCTGCCTATCCATGGCCCACAAAGAGCCTTCGGTGAAGGATTTAACGGTGGCTGCGCGTGGCATGTTGTAGAGGAGCGCCAGCTCGCCGAAGCTGCCGCTGTTCTCGTACGTGTGAATGTGCTTCGGTTCTTCGCTGGGATCGGCAGATACCAAGACGTGGAAGATGCCGCTGAAGTAAAATAGTATTGATTTATTTCAAAACATGAAAATTATATTTGTAAATTATGCCGATGACAAAAACATCCTAGTGGCAGGATCTTCATTGCAAGAAATGTTAAATATAGCAAACGACAGCCTGAAAAAAGCTCAAGACTGGCCTCATCAAAAACAAATTGCTTCTAAACAAAGAAAAGACAACCTATATCTGTTTCACAACGACTAAGACCGTAGGGAACAAAATTCCTCAAGACATACAGCTTCGGGCAGAAAATGTGACCCTAGAGAAAAACAAAAACCTCTTATTCGTATTCATATTGACCAGAATCTAGATTGGGAGATCCATAAAAATGAACTCTGCAATAAATTGAACTTGGTATGATTCTTTCAGAATTATATGTGAGGGTTTAGTATTTTTGTTCAAAAATCAGGGGGAAATTCGATATGTTTGAATCACAGCATAGTTATAGGACAAGAAATGTGGATTTGACTACTCCTCCCCACAGACTAACTCTGACAGAAAAACCCTTATGTATTCTTGTATAAAGTTTTATAATAGACTACCAACAAGAGTGAAAACAGAACCATGTCTTGAAAAATTCAAACGTCTTGTACGAGAATTATTAATCAAGATCGAACCATATACTGTGAATGAATTTCTAGAATCCAAATTATTTTGATTTAAGGTCACCCAGTTTTATATATTTTATCTATTTTACTGTACAATTTCAACATGTATGTTCTTTGTTTTTCCAGATCCAAATATGTCTAGATTATATTTAAACCATTTTCATGTATTTTATCTTTACAATTTCAACATGTCTGTTTCTTGTTCGGTTATATTTTCTCTTGTTAAATGCTAATTTTGTGTTTTTAGCATTCAATGCATAGATGTTTTTTTGTATGGTCACCAAACATCACTACTTGGACGCCAGTTCACCTAATTGTGTTCGTGCATTGTATGATGTGCGAGTACAATTCTTTGAATAAAGCTATCTATCTATCTATTTTCGATCCATAAAATTTGTACAATAAAATTGGATATTTATTAACTAACTTCATTAGCGAATCAAAGATTTCTGTTCATATAAATTCGGCATCGTTGTGAAGTCACTGTGAAGTATTGCCATAAAATTTTATGTATACAAAGATGAAGAAGACCCTAGCTTAGATAGTCTATGCTTATGAGCCGATTCGAGCCCCTCCGCATCAATGGCCATCTATCTGTTAGTAGTCGAACCATCGTAAATTTAAGTTTTTTCACCAGAACCCTATGAAATCAGTAGGAAATATTTCTCGTGTGTATATGAATCAATTGGTTCAACTCATAAAGTACGTTTTCGAGTTGATTAACTATAAGCAGCAAGTACGTTATCGATGAGGGCTCTGTCGAGTCATTGATTGAGCAATCTTATACAGGCTGTGAATTTGAAAACTTTCAATGCAAATACATATGAAACTAAAGAAGTTAAAGCGTAATTTAGCACAAATGTTATAAAGGTAGGGGGAACTACAACAACCATATTTTGGTTATAGGGTGAGTCACTCCTTGGGCCTGATGCACCCCAACCCTAAAATTTTAAATGGTACTCCCATTTTGTGATACCTTAAATTGAAGGTCTTTTGAAGTAGAATTCACCAACACAAAAACATTTCGAAAATTTTATACAGGATCAAGAAAAGGTATAACTTGAATAAAATAGACTCTGGTTTATAAAGTGCTATATTATTCAATTGAATGCTCTAAATACTTTACATTTTGGGCTAAACAAAGTAATATGTTAATTGAAAAGTCCCCGACCTACCATAGTGAAACACATTTTTTGGCAAAATTCGTTTTTTCCATTCAACATAATTCTCCTCAAGGAAAATACACTCCTTTTCACACTTTTCGATACCATTTTTGTAATATGATTCGTCCTTTGCTTCAAAATATGCCTCAGTTTCGGCGATCATAATACGAAAATTTCTTTCCAGTGAGCATTCTTTTAAGATCTGAAAACAGGAAATAGTCACTGGGGGCTATATCTGGAGAATACGGTGGATGCGGAAGCAATTCGTTTTGCCATCGTTTTCTACTGACTTGTGACACGGTGCATTGTCTTGGTGAAACAGCACTTTCTTTTTCTTCAAATGCGGTCCTTTTTCGGTGATTTAGTTCTTCAAACGGTCCAATAACGCTATGTAATAGTAGCTGTTGATGGTTTTTCCTTTTTCACGGTAGTCAATGAAAATTATTCTATGCGCATCCCAAAATATAGACGCCAAAACCTTACCAGCCGACTGTTGCGTATTTCCACGCTTTGGAGTGGTGTGCAGTCCACTCGGATGACTGTGAAATGATGGAGCCATTGTCACATATCGACGAAAAAACTCGAGTTTATTACGCTTGACCACCTCCTAACACTGCTCCGAATCATCAACTCGTTTTTTTTCAAAAGTGAGCTCGCGCGGCACCTACTTTGCACAGAGCTTTCTCATAAACCCAAATATTTGTGAATGATATGATGTACACGTTCAGTTGATATCTTCAGAGGGCCTGTTATTCCATTCAATTTCAATTTACGGTAATTCAAAAACATTTTGTGGATTTTTTTTATGTTTTCGTCGGTGACAACCTCTTTTGGGCGTCCACTGCGTTCATTGGCTTCGGTGCTCATTTCACCACGTCTAAACTTAGCATACCAATCCTTGATGGTTGATTTTCCTGGAGCAGTGTTCGGAAACTCTTCATCAAGCCAAGTTTTTGCTTTAACTGTATTTTTTCCCTTCAAAAAGCAATATTTCAACAACACGCGAAATTCTTTATGATCCATGTTTTTCACAATAACAAAAGTTTCTTCACCCACAAACTAATTATCCAACAACTATCAAATTTATACACGCGTCTTTTGAAGGTTAGGGCTAACTAAAAATCATATGGATTTAATTCTAGTAGCGCCATCTATGTATCAGGCCGGGGACTTTTCAACCAGTTAGAAGTTCAGTTGTTAGTTATATGTCTGTTATTTTGCAATAATGGTATTGAAAGATAACTGCAAATAGACTATAGCTTCTGGCATACTCTTCGTTCATATCGTCTATTATGGGTTCCAATAAATGCCTCATTTGATTGTATATTTATGGAGTGTTTGAAGCTATATTCAGAATTTTTTTCTCGTTTCCTTGGTTTTCAGGCATTCAGCACACAACAAATCAAAATACTCACCTTTGAATGACATAAAAGTTATCGCCGTCATCGCCCTGCTTGATGACCAGCTCGTCCTTTTGCACTTTACGCTCGAACATCGCGTCGAGCACTTCCTGCATCTGTTCCTTGTCCAACGAGCGGAACAGCAGGATATTACCGACCGCTTCGGCGAGACGTTGCCGCTGCTCGTCCGACTTCGGGAACACCACTTTGGTGCCGTCATCGTCGTCATCCTCTTCGGGATCGTACGTCTCCGCGAACACCGATTTGCGACGGCCCGCGAATCGGCCTATCGGAGGTTCTGGAAGAAATAATGATCGTTTATATATTTATACTAGAAAGACTCGTGACAGCTTGTTAGGATATGCACTGTTGTCGTTCAGCCTTTTCTCCAAGCAGATGAAAGAATCGACTGAACGGTCTTCAAATACGAAATTATATGACATTAAATATTAATTCGTCATCAATGCAACTGATGCCCAAATGGCCCCAATTATAATTTCGATGCTAAGTAATCTGGATACTTTTTATAACTACCTCTGATGTTATTGAAAAAAAAAAATAAACTTCTTCACAGGGTGGCTAATTAGTGAATTACTTAGTAACAAAAACATATCTCAAATGAAAGATTTTGTCTCAAATACTTTTGGATATACAGGGTGTTGAGCCTAAGCGAGACAATATACAGGGTGATCCACCTAACTGGTTCATTAGAGGTTTATTGAGAACAGAGATATCAACTTGAAATTCTGGTGGAAGCAACTCATTATGATCTATTTCCCTGAAATATTTTCAATACGTTGCTACTTCCGATTAAACCGGAAGTGATATCAACTTATTTTTACATTTTCGAATTCTACGTATAATTCGTAATTTGTTGAGATATTCCATTTTTTAGAAGAAGACAGATGAACTGACCAACTATGTTGTCAAGATAGAGTGTGAAGAGTTAACAATAAATGCAATATAAATGCCGTCACGTTATCGGAGATAAGAAAGTACTCATTTGGTGGGTAAGAAGGTGAACGGTATATTTTATACATATCTTTCGGAGCTTAATAAAACATAAAAAATAAAAAATCATAAATACAATTTTCTGAAGTATGATAAATTTTAGAGAGTACATTATACGGACAGATCTTGAAAATAGGTGTGAAATTATATACTGGACGTTTCGTTCAAGAAAATAAAGTTTTAAAGGGTGGAAAATGGCCTCTACAACATCTCCACAAATACGATGAAAAAGTTTATTTTAAACGGTTAGACATGTTTCGAACCCTGCAGGTTTCATCATCAGTTCTTCATCTTCGGTAATTTGTGCAACCTCAGAATCAGTAAAATGATGGGAACATTGATTTATATAATAAATGAAATGAGAATTAACCTATTTGAATCATATATTTATTGTACCCTGTAAAATTTACGTATATTGATGTTACATAATACTAAAACCACAGTTCAATGACAATGACGTGTTGTATACTATTTACTAGTGTTTTTGAACGACTTAACTCAGTGGTGTAAATTTATTAACGCAATAAAATTCTCGAGATAACAATGGGAGAGAATAGGATATTTGACGACACACTGTATTATATGTTTCATAAAACCTAATACGCTATAATTACGACTTGGAGATTGATTTATCCTGATCTAACATCTAACAATTTTTTTTTCGAATTCATCATACTTCCCAAGGTGAACCAAACATCTGGGAAACGTAATTACCAATTATAATGACCTCCAGAAATATACATCATACACCACAGTACGACTTCCAATTTTTATCAATCTTAATTCTTAATGTTCAAGATTATTTGACATTTCAACCACAAGACCTATAACGAGTTTGTATAGGTTTGATTACGCATAAGATATAATAAAGGGAGTTACTTCACGAGTTAAGGATTTAGAATTTTCAGAAAATCGATTTTTTCATTTTTTCTCTTTATGTACATATATTCAAGAATACACAGGAAATTTCATATCGTTCCGGTGAATATTTTCGATGTTACACGCAAATTTGAAAAGGCGTTTCAGAGTGCTTGAAAGTGCTTTTCATACTTTAAACGCGTTTTTCTCAAAATGGTGTTTTCAAAGTCGGTGACCAACATTATTCGAAAACGGCTTAACCGATTAGTCTCAATTTTTAACACGAGCTTCTTAAATCTATTTTTAGTAATTAATGGAGATTTTTTCTCACCGGTATATATTTTTTGAGGCGGAAATTTTGGTCAAAAATCGATTTCTTTATTTAGAAACCGCCATTTTGTAAAAAAAAAATATTTTGCTCATTCCTTCGATTAATTAATTATTTTAACGACATCTGTTTGGTTTTTTATTTTCGGATGATCCAGTTCAGAGAAATAGTGTACACCGCAAAACGCCTTTTTTGAGAGGAAGTCCCGGAGCTCAGCTGTAGCTCATTTCCAAATAAATATTTTCACTGATAATATGTCTTAAAAGACTGTTAAAATATACCATAATATGTGTACAAATTATAAGGTCAATAAATTCATAAGTTTTCTCAGAAAAAACTCTGGAAAATTCACTTTTTTCGGCTGTATATAACCCCTTAACGGGATCTGTACTGTCGAAATAGGAAGGCATCTTTGACACACTTTATTGTCTGAACAAAAATATTTTCTGAATTCAACTAGTTTATTCTACTATTTTCCGTATTCTGATTCCAACGGATATAGAAGAATGTTTTTTTTTTGATTTCTTTAAATCAATTTCAATACTCAATCTACAGCAATCGACAGAAAAAACTTATTACAAAATTGTGAAGAACATTTTATGCTAACAGAGTAAAATAGATTAAAATAATAGGAATTTTTACTCATTCATCCATTACTTGTGTTCTACTTTTGTATGAAAAAATATTAACTATTTTTGGTTGGAATGAATCATGAAATATTGAAGATGAAAGTTGACTATCTACTATCTCAATTCTTGTTTTAGCTTATTTTTTTTTATAAACGGTTCGCCTATGGAACTTCCTATTAGAATGTTTTCTACAGTCATCAGTCCTTGAAAAACTGTCAAACTTTGTTCAGTAGGAGTGGACTAAGTTTTATTTTTAAGGCTCACATTTTTAACAGCTGGTATGATTGACTATTAAAACTGAATTGCTACTAAAAAAGGGTACTCCTATTTATTTGTATGTATTTTACAGACAGGACATTCTAGTGAAATACTGTCGTTGAATATGACCCTTCATTTTGAATAGTATACCTTGTTCTTATATGATTTATGATTCGAAAAATGCTCAGATGTAGTGTAGGCATTTTTATCGAACTGAAAATATCTTGTCACCACAACAACTTTGCTAAATGATTCACATGATGGAAATAAAAATCTTTTTTTTAAATCAATTCTCCTATTATAAAGGTAATAACAATATTCGTTATAGGTATTTCAGAATTGTATTACAAGGCATTTTCAAATACGCATATCAATTGAAAACTGCCTTTAAAAAAATTTGGCGCTTCATTAACATGTTAGCCTCTGGCGATATTTGTTATTTTTTACAGAAACATAATATTATTGTATGTATATCATTCAAAAGTTATCGAAGAAAAACAATTGAACTGGGTTTTGTTGACGCTCATGCTTCTTACCGTTAAAAACAACTGTTGGGACAAACCTATTAAAAATAACACAGAAAAGTGTGTGTCTACATTGATTGTATGTTTCATCATTGGACAGGACATCAGAATTGAGAATAATATGTGGCAATATCATTAAATTATCGTAGAGCAGCTCAACAAACATTGATGATGATTTCTTGGCAATAAAAACTCACTAACTAGAACTTGGGTACAGAAATAGGCAGTATCATGTATGCAGTCTTAACAATGAGGAATTACGTTAACTCTTACATTAAATAATATTTTTTTACAACTACAAAAAAATACAACTTTTGATATCGACAAAAATTTATTGGGGCATTACAAATTCTCAGAATATAACGATTGTGCTGCCTTGATTATCCACGACATTCAGTCGAAATTCTCACAAATGTGGCTGAAAACAGAAATAAATATTTAATCGATTACAAATTTCGTTTTTTGAGCTGATCGTTGTCTGCGAAGGTACCTAATATGGTATACGGGATCATTTACGATCAGCTTCCATTAAACGATAACCTCCAAAATTGAATTATGGCGTCATTTAGCACTTATTAATTGCAATTAGTTTTTTGTATTGAGATCATTTCATATTATCTTGAATCGTTCAACTGTATATGTTTCTGTCAAAACATTATTCGTAATTGGATTTCCAGCCAATTCTTATTGAAACTCGTCGGGAATGACTCTGTATATCGTGTGTTTATTATTAATGAAAATATAAAAATGGGACACTTCAATGAAGGTTGAGCTGTTCTGAACAATTTGATTATAACAGTTATATAAGTTACGTGACGGAAAATTACAGTTTGTCTCATTTTTAATGTCATTACGAGTTTCACTTTTATTCAAAGATAAAGAATTTTTCTTCAGTTACTTTTTGAAAAGACACTGGAATTTTTTTATTACGACTCATCGATTTGATTGGTGGTAATTACTGTTAGACCGTAAGTAAGTGCCAACTGCGTGATTTCGAATAAAATTTTTATGTTTTATTACTCGTTCAAAGTTAGTTTATATAGCAAATAAGAACGATAAAAAATGCACCAATGAAATAACACATGGCATGTCAAGTCGTAACAAATATGTGATTTCTTTGGTACATTCTTATTTTATTTAATTCTTATTTGCTGTAAAAACTAACATCAATGTTAACAAAGTCCACTATCGGAAGTGCCAACATTATATCATTGGACCCAACCGATATCCCCTGGAAATATAATCAGTGTCATTTTTAGATCTCCAAATAACTTAGATATCTGTGCCAACTGTTCAGAGAAGACTGGTGTGGTATTATTGTTTTTAGTAATCATACCAAGATATATTATACGTATACAAAATATCAAAAATAAAATTGTCCATTTATAATAATAAATACAAAATTTATTGATTATCAAGTATGCCTTCCACAATTTCAAAAAAAAGCTTGAATAAATTGGTGGCAACCATCGTTCATTATAATATGAAAATGGTTCATAAAGTTGAATTTGAGAAATTTAAGCAATGAAAACTATAACCAAAGTAGAAACATATTTTCTATTCAAACATCAGACCAAATATCACAAAATTCCACATACCCGTTATGCTAAAGTTTACATGTTCAAGGATGGTACACTACAGAAAGATGGTTTATTTTCATAAAATCAAATACAGTGGCTGTTGACGTGAAAATGTGATGTCATGAACAAATAAAAGAAAAATTATGAAATCTATTTAGTATTTTGAAAATATATAGTGTATGAATTTTTTTGGATATATGTATTCAAATTAGATGAAGAATGAAAATTCAGGAAAATAAGTTTATTGTTACATTTATACAAATGAAGTTGTATGAGCGAGGTATTCATAATGTAATAAAATGAGTTGTTGAGTTTTTAACTTATACTTTCTGAGATAAATTATAGGAGTATCTTTATGTACCACAAATGCCCAATATTTACAATTTACAGGAAATATTTTATGTTGTTTCATGTGCATAACACATTGGAGTCTATAACTAATCTGAAGTTATAATTTGTTATGAGATCAAATTAAAAGAATAGTAACTTTTTTTTTCTTGCTATTTCTCAGAAATTGGTTTGATTGTTGACTGATTTTTATATGAATCATTCAGCATGGTGAATATTCATCTTGGAAAATGAAGATGAGAGTAAAAACATAGCAGACATTTTTAATTTGGTTCGGAAGTGAATCTTCTGTAATGGATTCAACTAAAAATTCACATAACACTATAAAATTTCATCCATAATATTAAAATATAATGGATATAACAAAATTAATGAATATTCATCAGAAATTCAAAATGGTGCTAGATATATGTTTTTCATGTTCACTAAGCAATCAAGTGATAATTTCTTTATTGTACATAACATATCACAAATATTCAACCTCAATGACAACTGAAATACTAGGGCTATTATTTATTAGTAAAAATATTCATGATATCACTTACCCAAAAATGTTTTATGCATCTAAAGAATTGCTCGAACAAACATTTATAGAGTAACTGTTAGGCCTACACATTGATTAAAGATTGAATAATTAAATGAACTTATGCTTTTGGCAAAGTCAGTTTTCAAATATAACTTGCACCAACTCGAATCATAATGACCAATTTTTTTCCATAATCTTGAATTTAATTTTAACAGTTGGCATAACTCCAATGTGAGAGTTTGGTGGACACATATATCAATAATTTCACCTAGAAATAATCGACATTCACACTGTTTGAAAATTTTGAGTTTTGAAGATGGAATTCATACACCTGCATATTTTTCAAATTTTTGAAAGATCATATCATGAAGCCCAAATATATTGAATTTTTAATATTCAACCTTCCAATATGATTAAAATTCAAGTTTATACATGTATTGATAACATCTGTAAATTATTCATAGTTATTGATCCTTGTCTCTTAACAATTTCAACTAAATACACAGATTTTTTCAAGTACAAATTGAATGAAATATTTTTTATGTAGCTCCCAAGAGAAATCTATGAAAAATTTACTTTCCATCAATATTCAAGAATAGAAACTGTTTGAAACTATTATTTGTTAATTGAAGTCAGAGTTTCAGAAAGAAAAATATATGTCTTTTATGGTTATTTTTGTGCATTGTCATCAATTTTGCAACTTCCATTACTAGCAAAATTTTCAATGATTTATTTGAAAACTAGTTAATTTGTTCAAAGACTGATTTTGAAATAACTTCTACTCCATTTTCATACTAAACAATTATCAATAAACATCACATGATTAAAAGCAAATTGATTATGAACCATACCAGCATACAATATCTTGGTTTGCATTTCTACTTTATGAGTTCATAACATGTGAGAATTAATTTCTTGAAAGCAATTCAGGAAGGAATTTTATTTGAGAAAAGGGTTAGTCAAATCCTTAGTCAAATCTTACTATAATATATACACACAAGGTGACATGAAAGGCTCACAGAGATGAAAATAAGTAGATGGTTTCATACAGTATCATTTATATCATTCAACCTGCTCAAGTATCTTCAGTTTCTCAAACAAAATTTTGTATATAGAAAGTGGAATAAATATTATTATATAATAGTAGAATTGAAATGAAAAATTATGACTCACCATCTTCTCTAGACATTGTAGATTCATCAGGTGAGAGTGGTTCATCTAAAGCAGCTTCAGCACCATCATAGAGAATTGTGGTAGTTCGAGCATCTCTAAGTCTAGTAAAGTAGTCTGCTGCATAAACTATGACATCACCAGGTTGTTCTAATAGATAGCTTATAGTGAATTCCAATAAAACTTCACGTAGATCATCAGGAACTTGGATACGTGGTCCTGCTTGTCCTCTACTCATATCTGATTTATCAAATTATTCAGATATAAATTGTGACTTTGGATTCTTTGTATTTACCTATCAGATAGGTATTGAAGTCAGGTTTCAAAGGTGTATCTACAAGAGATTTGAAGGATACCTGAGTAAACAATTCAGCTACAGCTTGAGAACACAGCCAATCTCATCAATTTATAAAACCAATTTCAACTTGGTAAACTAAACGATTTTTCCCATTATAATAATCACTGCTGAAATTGTGTCAAATGCTTATCACCACCATTCAATTGTTTAGATCACACGATCACACGGTCTTGTGTCGATATTGATGTGAAAAATTGTCTTTGAAATGTTTTAAGAGACAAGGTACAGAAAGCTAGCCCTTTCCATGGAGAGCAGGCTTGAACGTGACCTTTTCTTCAGTTTTGTCAAATGAAAAATCTATCAACTATGTAAAAGAATACTTTTTCACTGCATTTTCTACTGTTTAGACGTCACCGATATCTAATCCAATGAATAAAATACCTTAGAAGTCAGATTGAGACTTACTAAGTACCTTCACAATATCAATCAATGAATAATAATGATCGACTAGCGAACTGTCGAAAATTTATTTAGCAATCCACAAACCATCACACATTTACATTACCTTAATAGAGATTTTCATTGGGATGATTGGGAAAAGTGGAACATACTTCGTATGTATATGTCTCTCTCTTTTACATGTGCGAAAGAGAGGTAGATATATATAGTATAGACTAAATGTACTGTTTTTTCAGTATACTTTTCGCCATAAAAATTTATATAATTTAATTTTACCTAGTTTGGAAATGAGTTTCAGTTGAATAATATCACCTAAGACTTAAACATAACAGAGTATCTACGGTGTCACAAAATGGGCGTGTCTTTCTCGCTTGGAAGGCAAACAACTTTATGGAGCCGCTTCGCCTGACCCACGATCGTATACATAGGTCTTGCAACTCGGGTGGTGGGGGGTGACCCAAACATTGAGGAAATTTTCGTGGTTCTCATGTTTCGCCACCTCCAGCGCTGTCCTCTATTGTCACTTTGTCAGCCAATCACAAATCAGATCCGATCAGCTTTTTGAAAGTAGGAATGATTTTTATTTATTCGAGAGAATTTTGCAAGATATAATATTTCTGTCATTGATTTTATTCACCATTCGAGTCTGAACCGTTTGTTTGGTTGTCAAAGATTAATCACGTGATTATACCCCTATGTCCTCCTAGCGGATAATTATGGAAACATTTTCTTCAAAACTGGTGCCACCCCCCACCACTCAAAATTGCCGTAGATTCCAGACCTTATGTATATGACCGTGGCCTGACCACAGACCACGTACGTAGTCTGTGCATCTGACACCACAGTTAATTACAGCAAATCACAGCGATCGAATGTCAAACTGTTTGGAGGTGAAACATACTTGAAAAAATAGCTTATTGATGCTTATTGAGTATACAATACATTTTTCCATTAATCAATAAACAGCCAATACGAACACAATGCGAATTATCAACTTGGATGTCTGACGGACAAAATACTAAGTAAAGGGTGCGTTCCATTAAGCGCTCACAACGCCCAAAACACTCATTCAGACGTTCCACATGGCGACCACGATCGTTGGGGTCGTGGCGAAAATGTCATGAATGACGTCATGATTCATTCTCACGACGACCCATCTCAATAGGTGGGTCGGCGTGAGCGTTTCGATGACGCACAGAACCAAGTGGAACGACAAAATTCGTGGTCGTGAGCGTGATCGTTGTGAGCGCTTAATGGAACGCACCCAAAATCGGCGTATTTTTCAGGTCTGGAGGTAAAACGTTTAACATTGGATGCTGTGGTGTCAGGTACAGATGCTCCATCCTAGATGAAGTTGGATCATTTAGTTCTTTTCGTGCTCTGAAATTGTGCTCATGTCTACTCGTGAGTAAAAATAAGTGAAAATGAACTGAGTATACAGCAAAAAATACAGAAAAACAGTGTTATTTAGAAACGAGGTTAAGATTCATCTACTTTATCTTTTTGAGACTGGTGGGGGAAAATGCGCGAATCCTACGTTTGAATCGCGAATAGTCCTTTAGGTGCGTTCGGTTATCACATTTCTGTTAGCTCGGCTCCCTCTATCAGCTTGGCAAGCGTTCGATAAAATCAGATCTCATTTCTCTGTTCAATCTGCTCCGTGTTTGTTTATTGCTAGAGCGAGCCTAAAGATGTGATCGCTCTGCTCTGAATTGAAGATGAGAGCACACAGATTTGATCGCTTGTCAGTTGCCATTCTTGAGTCTTGGTTACTTTTCAGTTTTCTTTTGTGGTGTTTACATTTTTAAATTGTGGGTTATTTGCTTGTAGCTTGCTTTTGTTTGAGCCTGTATATATTTTTGTTTCCCCTTGAATAATTTTATTAATGATTTTGCACCAACGGATAATGATTCATCACATAATAAAAAATCAAAATTAACATTTGCTTCCATTCCACTTTTAATTTCATCCTCTAAATTTTTAGAAAAAGCCTGTTCATTTAAACAACAGTTATTAATGTCGACGATATATGTCACGAAAAGAAATTATTAAATTTTGAGTAGGATAACACAACCTTCGCCTTTTATTGCACCACCATATTCTCTTGAAGAAATTAATGAATTTTCATGAGAATTATAATTTCCTGACAAAAAGTGTGATCTACAATTTGAGTATGAAATTAAAAATAATATTAGTGGCTTATTATTGCTGTAATTTGAAGGGAAAGCTTGGTTCACGCAGTTTCCCTTCAATTTTATAAATTTCTCTTGACCAGGAAAGGTCCCTATACTTTTATGTTTTCTGGTTAAATGAAAAGTTTTTTAAAGGAATGAACATATGCTCTTCATGCTGGTCATCCTCACAATTGAATGTTTTTTTTTATAAATGGAAAAGGATAAATTGAAAAGCAGAATTTTGAAACTTCCTCCAAATTGATGCACCGTGAGATTGGTGTTCTGAGAACCAAAAATCCTTGTCCAAATACATTTTCAAGTGAATCTTGATTCAGTATTCTAGTTAGTAGATATGAGAATCCATCACTCTTGGAGTATCTTTCCATAAATTACCTTTTTTTTACTTCTAGTTTTCTCAATTGCTTCATACATTTTTATCTTTCTTGGAATAATTGAAAGTCTACCTTAGCAGATTTTTCAAAAATTTCTATGGTGATGATTGAAGACAATCTGTATCACTTAAAATGAACCTGGACAGGGCAATAACGATATCACTTTGCGTCGGTGTACGAACCCCGCTTTGAATAAATGTGAAATACGTATCGACAATATTATCCCTTATTATCGCTTGTTGCTTATTGCTTTGGTATACGAGCCGCCTAAGAGACAAAATAGTTGCAGAGACAAAAGTTGTCGTGCGCGCTGGCTCTAAATGTAGTGGTCGTCCCCGTAACGACGTCAATGACGCGCCATTCAAGTGTAAAAAATATGAATGAACTGGCAAATCGCCTAGTAGCAGTGCCAATAAACGAATTGAGAGAGAGAGGTATAAGCCGTAGAGCTCAGAACAGCATTATTATCAGATCATTATCTACTTTGTTTTGAAGTTTTCCCTGTCAAGATGTTTTATCTTCGAATTTTCGTTTATATTCAAATTATAAATTACTCAAAAAGTAGTTTTTCAACGACAGAGTTGAGAGATGAATTCACAAACTATTTCATAACTTCTACCAAATTGAATGAACTTGCTGGTTCGACGAAAGAAGTAACGGATGGTTTATTATCTTGTTTTTTATTTAATTATTCGAATCAGATGGAAGCAGAAATTTGCATCAAACAGAAGCATGCAAGAATTTTGAACACCGCTACTAATATTGTTATATACGATAACAATAGAAGAAAAAATGTGAAAGAAAAACAATTTTGGTTGGTTCAAGGGTTTGTCAAATCGGAGCAAAATTCCAGCTACATTAAAGGGTATATAAGCGGTGACTATTTTTATGGCAGAATGAGTTTTCGAAATAACTTCTACTACATTGATCAACTTGAGAAATTTCCTTGGTTACATCATGAATCTTCCTCTAAAAATGCCGTAATTTTTCAAGGCAATAGTTCATTAGGAATCAATGGTCATAACGATATATGGTCCAATAAGTTTACACAGGACTATAAGAGAAGTTATACAAATGAAGAATTATTCAAACTATTCATTGGCAATGGGTAAGTAATGTGATTTTCATGTTCAATGCAGCATTTGCACCCGACGTCAAAGCAATTTTCTTTGAGAGGTTCATTTTTTTACAAATTTCAACAAAGATGAGATAATTAAAAAAAAACATTGTTTAGGCCAGGTATGATGCACCTAAGGTATATGACCAATAAGTATTTATTGGTGTAATCATCGTCGGACCACATTGTAACTAAACATACCGTGTAGTGCGCATACAGCCTTGCGTGCATTAAACACAACCTATAACTATCACTGTTACCAGCGTCTTTTGAATGATTCAAGACGTTGACAAGATACAAAAAGCCTTCTCTGCCTAAGGCTGGATCCACATTGATCCGTGATCACGGACGTGCGTGTCCGTTTCAAGAATAGCCGAAAAGTTCATCATCCACATAGGTCAATCCGTTTAATACGTTTATACGCCTTCGTTATTGATACCCAACCTTAAAATATTTTAATATTTTGCAGTACGCACATTGGTACGCGACTTGGCTCAACATTTGTCTTAACTTTTTAATGAAAGTAAAAAATATTTGAAACAAGGACAGTCCACCACCAAACCCACAACAATAACCTAACCTCAATCACGCATGAAAAGTTGAAATTGACTAACTTCAATCCGTGGCGACCTTGAAATGTGCGTGATTTTATTCCCTAAAATTTCATTGGTTCATATTGATCATGTGGTACACAACGGATGCGTATCACGGATCAATGTGGATCCAGCCTAACTTTTCCACACGCACTCGAATCAGGAGTGGGCAAGCGCACTCCAAATCTGTTGACGGGCAAACAGTGCAGGGATTTCACTGTATCTAGAATAGGTATAAGTTGATAATTTGTATTGTGTTTCGCAGTGCTAGTTTATTAAATGTTTTGAAAAAGCATTCTCTACACAATGAGCTATTGTTTCCAGTTAATCTTCACCTAAGGCAACACATTTCTGTAATATGATGTTCTTTAAATAAAACAATTGATACAATTTATATTATTCTAAGTTGATGGAGAATGCAATGGTAAAACATCTGCACCTGGCGTCACAATCAATCACAGCAACCGAATGTCAAACGGTTTGGTCGTAAAGCATATCTAAAACAATAATAGTTTATTATGTAGAGCAGGGTTGGCGATATGGGCCCACCCGATATTGGGGACATGTTAGTTTACTCGAAAAATTTGTCAGTTACTCACCCGAGAATTCGGGATAACGCACAGAATAAAATTCCTTCATGCGTTCAAGAATAAAATCACAAAATCAAATAAACCTAACGTATCTGAATCTACAAACAATTTTTGAGTTAAATTTGGTGTATACTGATACTAAATAATTTCTTGACAGGAAAATATGCAATTTGTTTGTACTACTGGATTATTCTTTCATTGCATTCCATAAACACAGTATTGATGCTGCTGTGAAATATGTTTTCTCTGCAATAGAAGAAGCAGATTCTTTGTTTCGGTCAACAGATTTCGATAATGATGGTTCTCCTGATAACATCGGATTCCTCATAAAGTACTGCGTGATTTTGAAAAGTGAAGACTCCGCCATGAATTTACTTCCAAAATACTCGAAGGATCCTATAGAAGGTATTAGTATTGCCAAAAAATCAATTCGGTTCAATGATGATATTCATGTATAATCTTTTCATCAGCGTGAGTTATTACTTCCACACACTCTAATGGACCACCCGGTATAAGACAGTTGTTGATGTTTCGGGCACCATAAAAATTCAAAATATCAAATTTTCAGATTGTGAAATATTCATAGCTTTATTGAAGTATGTTATTTTTTTCTATAATTAACGCCATACACATTGGATTTTTCACGTATACATTGTAAGTACCTGTTCTATATGGAATTTTTCATGATTATAATTGGAAATGAAATTATGTCGTTTTCGATTTATACTATTATAAATTATAAATAAACATATACTCAAACATTTCATTGATATTGAACAATTTGAATGAAAAACTTGACATCATGTGTGATGATTTGTCATCGATAGAATTCCGATGGATGATTTTTTATTTTGTGCTCAGGATATCAATTGAAGGATTACAACTCTCTTCCTATAAATAATGTAAATGAATATACAGGCTGGCCCAACGAAAACGTACCGGAAGGAAGAGATTTTATCGAGAAAAACCTGAAACACGTCAACTTTGTATATGAGGGGGACAACTTTTGACGTGAAAAGTATAGCCCAAAATTTACCCTGAGGGTTAAATGATACTTCGCCCTTTTGATTCCCTATACATTGCTTTTTATTTTTGAAATTCCGTCTACTCGGACCTCTGAAATATCGAAAATTTCTCAAAAAATACAAATCGATTTCACTTAAAAATTTACGGTTTTGTTAAAGTGAATGTTGAGAATATTTTCCTAAAATTTTTCTGTTTTGTTGATTCCAGCTAGTTTCTCGATAAAATCTCTGGTAGTTCCGTTGGGCCACCCTGTATAGTGCAGAAAATAAGTGTTCTCGTGAAAGTTCTCAACTAGTCTTATGAACTGCTTTGTAAATATGAACTGTACGACATATCTGTCTGAAACGTCTAAAAATTGTACAAGTTTTTTCACCATTATACCAATTTCGCGATACTTGCCTTTTCCGGAAGCTTCCTTTTCCATTCGTATCATCCACATTGCATATTGGGTTTCAGGAAAGTTATTACTGAAAATGTTTACCCGTTACAATATACTCAATGAAGTTTGTCTTGGAATTGTATTTACTGGTCAAGCGTTTTTGAAGAATATAGTGGGTGTAAGTTATTCAGCTGCACCGACTAATCAGAATCATTTCACTTTTCCAATTGGAGGAATATGTGATCGTCCTTTCAAGGAAAACCCAAGAATTAATTTCAATGTTCTGGCTGTTTCTGTAAGAAGTACAAATGGTAAGTTCTGTGTTCTATAACATTCATACTATTTGACAAATATGGAATTTAAAACCATTCAAAGCACCCTCGTGAAAATACATACATATTTTCGCATGTTTGCTGATATCCTTGTGAATATCCATTTTAGCAATATGGTATATTCATGCAAATCGATAGGAAATGAATTTCATGGTATTTCCATTTGGAATGCGGAAATCATTGGCATTTGAAATTTCCAGAAAGTTGAATATTTTTGAACACTGTTAGAGGTACCAGATGATAGGATACTCTTTCATTGATTTGTATACAGAGATTAAACTTTTCATCATGAAAATTGTAGATAGTACAGATATTTGAGTTAGTCCATTTGACGAATTTTTCCGAAAATTTATAATATCTCAGCAAATCACAATGGAAAACTGACTAAAAATGCAACAGATCTAAAATTTTACGTAGATTCTGAAATGTAACTGTATACCTGTACCTATTACTGATTACCATTATATAGATATATTTTACATAACTACATAATTTCCAGAAAGTTGAATATTTTTGAACACTGTTAGAGGTACCATCAGATGATAGGATACTCTTTCATTGATTTGTATGCAGAGATTAAACTTTTCATCATGAAAATTGTATATAGTCCAGATATTTGAGTTAGTCCATTTGACGAATTTTTCCGAAAATTTATAATATCTCAGCAAATCACAATGGAAAACTGACTAAAAATGCAACAGAACTTAAAATTTACGTAGATTCTGAAAATGTAACTGTATACCTGTACCTATTACTGATTACCATTATATAGATATATTTTACATAACTACATAATTTTCACAAAGTTGAATATTTTTGAAAACTGTTAGAGGTACCATCAGATGATAGGATACTCTTTCATTGATTTGTATGCAGAGATTAAACTTTTCATCATGAAAATTGTAGATAGTACAGATATTTGAGTTAGTCCATTTGACGAATTTTTCCGAAAATTTATAATATCTCAGCAAATCACAATGGAAAACTGACTAAAAATGCAACAGAACTTAAAATTTACGTAGATTCTGAAAATGTAACTGTATACCTGTACCTATTACTGATTACCATTATATAGATATATTTTACATAACTACATAATTTTCACAAAGTTGAATATTTTTGAACACTGTTAGAGGTACCATCAGATGATAGGATACTCTTTCATTGATTTGTATGCAGAGATTAAACTTTTCATCATGAAAATTGTAGATAGTACAGATATTTGAGTTAGTCCATTTGACGAATTTCTCCGAAAATTTATAATATCTCAGCAAATCACAATGGAAAACTGACTAAAAATGCAACAGAACTTAAAATTTACGTAGATTCTGAAATGTAACTGTATACCTGTACCTATTACTGATTACCATTATATAGATATATTTTACATAACTACATAATTTCCAGAAAGTTGAATATTTTTGAACACTGTTAGAGGTACCAGATGATAGGATACTCTTTCATTGATTTGTATACATCAGAGATTAAACTTTTCATCATGAAAATTGTAGATAGTCCAGATATTTGAGTTAGTCCATTTGACGAATTTTTCCGAAAATTTATAATATCTCAGCAAATCACAATAGAAAAGTGACTAAAAATGCAACAGATCTAAAATTTTACGTAGATTCTGAAATGTAACTGTATACCTGTACCTATTACTGATTACCATTATATAGATATATTTTACATAACTACATAATGAGTCCTCTTTATAATGAACTCTTTGCTCTAGCATTGCGATTTACGATACTTGTTTTATTTGCCAAGGAGATTTGAAGGATATGTACTTCACCTAGAGGTTTATTGTTTCCTGTATAACAAGTTTACCATATTTTTGTCCTGGTGTGTTATCCCAGGCTACTCTTTGTAGTCATTTGACTCATTGCCTTCTATTCCACTGTGTTCATGTACCCAGATCAATTCAACTTTGTTTGGCCATGTCAGTATTAGAAGTTCGTTGATGGTAGATGAATCTGGACTTCACCTTGTACTCTGCAAGAATTTTCAGGCTGGCCTGACTATCCCAATAAATATGGATTCCCTTTCTCTTAAGGGCCTCCTTATAACATATTTTTGTACATTGAAGAAAGCGCATAAAAGTGTTTCACCTTCAAGAAGGGACAATAAATTTTTCCGCACCAGAGCCTTGCTCAGTCTTCCTGAGACGTTATAACACCCGAGTGTATTGTGGAAACAAAGTGTGATCAATTATTTCAATGTTTCAGGAATGGCGGTACCGAAATACGTATTCGATTTGAGTTTGTCTCACGAATTGGGGCACAGCTTTGGAAGCAATCACGACGAAGGCGGCACTTGTAGTGGCTATTTGATGACTGACCGAACGCCCGAAAATTTCGATTGGAAGCATTTCGTTTTTTCCAGATGTAGCAGAAGAATGATGTTGAATACGATTGTTGAAAAAGGACATTGTTTTGAAGACGAAGATAGCAATTATTGCGGAAATGGTATACAGGCTGTCCGTTTTTCGACTGCCACTATATATGGGCATCGCGCTTATCTTAAAACATACGCAGTTGGTTAAATTATGAGTTGAACATTCTGAACAATTATTCGATAAAAAATTTGGAATATCTCTGATAGTGTAGAAGATATCTCGAAACGATGAAAGTTTTCGTTTCTAATTTTTATTTTTTCGATGATTTACTTGGATATTTTCGACTAAAACTTAATGTTTCGGAAATGGCCAAAGAGACAGCTGTCAACTCTTGTTTTTTCATACAATCACCGTTTCAAATTCTCTGATAACGGTTCTTATTTTATTTACAATGAAGTATCACACATCGTTTCTAAAAAAAAAACAAATTCATAATTTTTTTGTTCTGGAAAAAAAGTGATATCATTATTCCTGTTTGGCCAAAATTATATTTACGTTAAAAAGTCACTAAAACTATTGACTTTTTTTTTCAAAAGAAATTCGTATTATTATTCAAATCATTACAGACTTCAGATCTTAACAATAGATCAAATCGATCATGTGACTGGATTGACCAATGAAAAATTAAGATTCTTCATTACGGCACGTTACATGGGGAGCAGGGCAAACAATATCAAAAATTTTTGTTCATTTTATATTATGTATAATGACAATAAATTCTTGTGATGATTTGTGATGTTGCAAGAGATATCACTATATATAACATATCACAATATTTGAGATGATGATACAGAACTATACAGTGCGTCCATAAGTAACGCATAATTTCATTATTGGCTAAATGAACAATAAAATTAGGAATTCCCAAAACAAGTCGATTTTTGATTTCAATTTACTATTGTTTCAAATCATAATCTAATATACAGGGTGAACCACTTTCGTGTAATGACGTCATCACCATTTTTTTCAAATGGAACCTCCCCCTTTTCCAAATTGCCTTTGCTGAGCTGATTCCAAAAATGTATAATATGTTGCTTCAAATTGGTACAGGGTGGGCAAAAATGCAAAAAATCACTTACAAAGCAACTTTCGTGAATAGCGGAAATACGAAAAGAGATAGCGAAAATCTAAAAACACCCTCATCAAAAAACTTTTCGAGAGGAAGACCATGGGCGTACCGAAAAAATTCCCAGAAGGGTTTAAAAAAAAAGTACGCGAAAATGACGTTTTATCGAGCTAATTTCATCGCCAACGCGTTCTATGTCAAAAAAAAATCTTTAGACCCCTCTACGCCACTGACTTTTTCCGAAATTCGGTCGAGCCAACTCGGAAAATAGGGCACGTAGAGCGACGCGGTTTCCGGCAAATACCCTAAATCGACTACGGCGAGTCGGAAAAAAAAATACGTGGGCGCGCCCACGCCCCTCCTCCCGCCTTTTTCTGTTCGAATTTCGTCGAAGCAAATTTTTGTAATTTTTTTCCGTACAATTTTCGGCGGTTTCGGACGGTTTTCATCCGAATCGCCCGACATTGGCGGGTCTAAGTGGTCGGGCACGCCCTCTACCGCCCAAAAATTTTTTTTTCGAAAATCGAGTCAATCGGTGCCCAAGGTCGTTTTCCGCGCTCGAAACTGATGGGGTTCGTCGAGAAAATTTACTTCATTAGCGTACGGATTTTTTTACGCGGGTTTTTAGCTCCGCGACCGGCTGGCGTCGGAGGAAAACAGCGGTGTCGCGAGTTGGGATGATGTGGTCGAGTGGCAAAAATACGCACCGTATAGCGAAAGGATGGGGAACAAAAAAACCTCAGGGGAATTTGCTCCTAAAAAATTTCCTTCCGGGAGAAAAAAATCCTCAAGTGCTCGACAGTCGGGCGATCAAAGTGGTGTGCACGAGAAAAAAATGTTTTGTAGCGCCACCGTGCGATTTTTTGAGTCGAGAAAAAAGGAGGTCATTGGTCAACGAGATACCTAAAAAAAAGCTCTCATCACTCATTTACGTCAGACGCATAGATTTCCCGGAAAAAATCGAGAAATCCGGGAATCGCCCTAACTCGGCTACCGTACGGTATATCGGATTGAGAACAAAGAGCCGTACACGACTCGACGAGTTCAACAATTAAGAAGGAATTTGTTTATTACATTCAGTAACGTATTACTTTCCATAAACAATTTTCATATTTTTTTTTGCATTTTTGCCCACCCTGTACCTATTTGAAGCAACATATTATACATTTTTGGAATCAGTTCAGCAGAGGCAATTTGGAAATTGAAAAAAAAGGGGGGGGTTCCATTTGAAAAAAATGGTGATGACGTCATTACACGAAAGTGGTTCACCCTGTATATTAGATTATGATTTGAAACAATAGTAAATTGAAATCAAAAATCGACCTGTTTTGGGAATTCCTAATTTTATTGTTCATTTAGCCAATAACGAATTTATGCGTTACTTTATGGACGCACTGTATATACGAATGCAAGTAGAAATCTTCGAAGAAAACTAACAAATTCACTTTCTCTAAGTGATGATGAGATATGATTTTTACTTATTTATCCTTCAAGCGATACTGTCAGGTCAGGTGCACCTTCCAAATTGTACCTACCTCCTCACCGTCTGTACTATTCTACTATTTCATTAATAAATAGTGCAAGTATTTCGTTACCTCTCATTATATATACAGGATCGGAAAGAATTCTTCTTCCATATATTGAGGAATTAGAGCAACGAAAACAAGTGTATTATAATCCCACATAAACAAAAGAGATACATCGCTTTTCTCTTGAATCGCTTCCTTTCCACTGTCCCGACCACTTCCAATCGTCTCCATGCCAGACACAATATGAAGGGGAAGATTAAAGAGGCTGTCTCTGATAAACAGTGGTGGCGACAGCATTTGAAAATTTCTATTTATACAACCGCAGAGACAAGCGAATTGTCAAATAATTTGAATGCAATGATAGCGTTAAATAAATTCGGTTATTGTTTATCCCAAATTGGTAGTTGACTCGAACATTTGATGAAATAATTTCTCTTAATAAAAAATACATACTTAAGTTCATCTTCCACAAAAATGATTTATATTGCCAATGTCGATATCAATGTTCAATAATGTTCAATCTCTCATTTTCTCTGAGAACTCAAATTAAATTGAACAAATGAATTCTCATTGAATTCCTCTATGATAAATGAATTCTTTCCAACCCCGTATACCTTACTCTCTGATAAGTATGACACTCAATTCAAGGAAGAATAGAATACCCTGAAGAATGTGATTGCGGTACTGTACGAAATTGTGAGGAATTTGATGCTTGCTGTATACCACGAGGACATCCAAACTCTTGCCGAATTCGAAGAGATAATGGATATCAATGTCATCCCTCTCAAGGTTTATGTTGTTCCTCGAAATGCCAGTTCAGAGATTTGTCAATGCATAATTTGGTAAATACAAGTTTTTTTTAGAACTTTCTTCATTTGCAGACCATACAACCCAAATATTTTTGCAGGTAATATTCCATTGCCCAATTATTTAATTGTTTCGACTATAAATTTTCAGAACTGTGTGAATTTTCAAAAAAGCTGTCCCTGCAAGGATAACGATGTTTGTACCTGTGGAATCGGAGGCAGATGTCTTGAAAACATATGCCACAGTGAAGAATGTGTAAGAATTAATATGAAAGAATGTTTATGTCAAGACAATATGGCAATGCAAAAATGTACGACATGCTGCCTGTTTAACGATTCCTGTCTACCTGCCAGTATTCTAACAACAAGATTCATTGAAGAGAACTACTCTACTGGAGTATTGAACTATTCCAGAACTACTGAAAGTACAGACACTTTCTACAAGAATATATGTGATTCAAAAACAAATAGTTGTGAGGTGTTACATTTTCGAGAAGTTCAACCTGGAGATTACTGTTTAGTTTTCGGTGAATTAGGAATATGTGATAGAAATTACACTTGTTTATTGCCAGAAAACAATCATATATATCCTGATAGGCCGATTGCTAAATTGAGACGGAGTGGTGCAAAATATATTTATAATATACTAGATAACAAAGTTTTGCTATTTTGGTGCGTCATTTTCATTATTATACTACAATAAATCAGTGTCCACGATTGTTATTGATGAATTATTTTGTATAATACGGAATTATTCATTTCATGTCCTCACTTTATACTTTATGCATACTTGATCACAAATTAAAATGATCAATTATCAATATAATCTCGCTTCATTTCATACACTGAGTTCAACTCCTCTGCTGCATGAGCATCCCTCGGCAGCAGAAGGGGGCCCCTGGGATGTTTTCTATCTATTAAGGACATCAGTATGAAGACATACTAAGAATATACTGAGATATAAAATTCCACACTTCCAAAAATAATAGAATGAAAGAATCCCAATAAAAATCACAAAATCTGCGAGTTCATTGAATGTTACAAAAGTCATTTTTACACAATGACCTATTTTTTTCATTTATTGTTTACCCTTCAAGCTTCTGACATTCGATACTGTGATTAACAGGTCCACGGTCATATAACATAAGGTCTGGAATCTATGGCAATTTCGAGTGGTGGGGGGTGGCACCAGTTTTGAAGAAAATGTTTCCATAATTATCCGCTAGGAGGACATAGGGGTATAATCACGTGATTAATCTTTGACAAAAAAACAAACGGTGAGGACTCGAATGGTAAATAAAATCAATGACAGAAATATTATATTTTGCAAAATTCTCTCGAATAAATAAAAATCATTCCTACTTTCAAAAAGCTGATCGGATCTGATTTGTGATTGGCTGACAAAGTGACAATAGAGGACAGCGCTGCAGGTGGCGAAACATGAAAACCACGAAAATTTCCTCAATGTTTGGGTCACCCCCCACCACCCGAGTTGCAAGACCTATGACCTATGTATACGATCGTGAACAGGTCTAATATGGAGAATGAAGAACGAACATAAATTTTTAAAACCGTCTACACTCTACCTACTTTTTATGCCTCTACCCTCTGTGTTTTATGTTAGTTCCACGTTTTTTCTCCAATAAATAAGAAGAATCTATACCAACTCACTAATAATTAGCAACATTTCACAAGGACGCCGGATTATCAATATTTCACAATGCAAACAGCACAGGACACATTAGAACTACATAAAATAGCATGGAAAGTTGATACCTGAAAACTTGACCTAACCTAAACAATCTTTTTGTTTTGTGATTGTCTCTTTGTCGAAATTTATGAAAGGAGAAGAAAATTGTCAATTTCCCAAGAGGAATAATGATCGTATTATTGAAATGAATCACGGATAATACCAACTCCTACTACTATACCATGCAATATATACTACACACGTAATATGTTATTTTTACAATACGATGTCTCTAAGACGTATTTAAGACGTGAGAATCAGATGTCTTTAAGACGTCTGAAGAAAGACATCTTTAAGACGTCTTATCCAGAGACTAAGACGTTCAGACCAAGATTAGATATAGAACGTACGTCTTTAAGACGTCTTGTGCTATGTGGGAATGATACAAATTCATCTGCTCAAATGAATTATTTTCAATATATACTTTTCTATGTCTAGTATTAGAAAATGCATGATTTTTTAACCAATATGATATAGATGAATCTGAGATGTAATAACATTAATATAAAACCGGCGAAACTTCAATCAAAAATTGAATTCGAATATGGGCGCCATATTTTGCGCATGTTTATACGCATTTGCACTCCAGAACTCGTCTTGTCGCCGATCCTATTTGAGCGTTGTTGAGTTGTTGTGGATTCAAGATGGCGATTATGAGATTTGTGTCCGTTTACGAAAAGAAGTGGGAAATGTCATTTTATTGAGTAAAATATAAGTATTAACGTTAATGTTTCCTCGAAAACAGTGGTTTTTATGCGTTTGACATGTATAAATTTCTATTGATCGGTTTTCATTGTTAGTTTCGGCTTGGCGTGTTTGCATTTATTAGTAAAATTGATCTCTATAAAGAGATTGTGAACCGCAACTTGTATCAGCGGAATCGTTTAGTATTTAGGTTTGTATTCCTTTTGTGAATTAGCAATGTTTCTTTCAGTTGTACTTTCAAATAATGCACACATATATTTGTTGTCAGTGAACTGACAAATGTTATGTTTATATTTGCCTGATGTCAATTTTTACATATTTTTTGCAGGCGGAATGTGGGAAATTTGCCAGTATATTGGAAACGAATAAAAAATTTCAATCATGACAGATACAAGAAGGAGGGTGAAACTGTATGCTCTGAATGCTGATAGACAATGGGATGATAGGGGAACAGGACATGTTTCTTCATCCTATGTTGATAGGTTGAAGGGTATTTCACTGTTAGTGCGTGCAGAAAGTGACTGTTCGTTATTACTGGAATCCAAGATCCAACCAGATACAGCCTATCAAAAACAACAGGACACTTTGATAGTCTGGTCTGAGGGTGACAATTTTGATTTGGCCCTGAGTTTCCAAGAGAAATTAGGTTGTGATGAAATTTGGGAGAAGATTTGTCAAGTGCAGGGCAAAGACCCTTCTGTTGAGATTACACAAGACATTGTTGAAGAATCAGAAGATGAAAGGTTTGATGAAATGTCAGACCCTGCTCCACCCATAGAATTACCAAGCTGTGAACTAAGTCGATTGGAAGAAATAAGTGATTTGATAAGCAACTGTTTGATTTCTCCTATGAGAAAGGAAAAGTTGGCTGCAGCCATTGAAAGTGAAGGATACATCAGGAAGTTGATTAACCTTTTCCATATGTGCGAAGATCTAGAAAATACTGAAGGCTTGCATCATCTATATGACATATTCAAGACCATTTTTCTGTTGAACAAGAATGTTCTATTTGATGTTATGTTCAGTGATGATTTAATATTCGACATAGTGGGTTGTTTAGAATATGATCCATCCTCTTCACCACGTAAACGACATCGAGAATATCTCAAACAGCAAGCAAAATTCAAAGAAGCTATTCCCATAAAAAATCCTGAACTGTTGTCTAAAATTCATCAAACATTTCGTGTACAGTACATTCAAGATGTTGTTCTGCCAACTCCATCAGTTTTTGAAGAGAACATGTTATCTACTTTAAGTAGTTTTATATTCTTCAACAAAGTTGAAATTGTGTCCTTAGTACAAGATGATGAGAAATTCTTGAATGAACTTTTTACAATGTTAACAGACCTGAGTACACCAGACTCAAAGAGAAGAGATTTAGTATTGTTTTTGAAAGAATTTTGCAACTATTCTCAGAATTTGCAACCCCAAGCTAAAGAATCATTCTACAAAACACTTACATCTTATGGTATATTACCAGCTTTAGAAATAACATTAGCGATGGATGACCAGAAAACTAAGACAGCCTCCATTGATATACTCACATACATTGTGGAATTTTCACCATCAGTTGTTCGAGAGTACACACTCCAACAAGCTAGTAATACAGATGAGGTAAAGTATTTTTAATTTATCAATACAAATTGAAACAAATATTTTTCACCTTCACCCCACTATTGGCCAGCATTAATGTGATGTTATATTTATTTTCCCCTTGATAGCATTCATCATAAATAATTATATATATTTCTTTATTTAGTTTGAAAACTGAATAAAATTAAATTAACATAAAAAAATACAGTCTGATTAAAAAAAATAGAAGAGTCACATAAAAAAGTCATACATAAGAATATACCAAATTTTCATCAAGTAGTCCTTAAATCTTCCTTTGAATGTATCTATCGAACCACTCTCTTTTCTGTGGGAGGTCATTAAAACAATCTACTCCTTTATAAAGTAAAGCATTATATGTACAGGGTTATTCGAACCCCATAATAATGAATAACCCAGTACTATTTTCATTTTATTTTTCAACTTTTATATTGTTTCTGTTTCTTGTATCATATGCATGTAATTCAGCTACATGAGTTAATTTATCTGTAGACATACAGATGAATACCCAATTTTGATTTTAAAAATATAAATATGTGTTTGGAACTTGAAGAGTTTCTTCACTGGTTGTCAACAACTTTTGAACAATAAAATAGTTTTATATTTCTATAAATTGGTCAAAAACAATATTGAAATTGAAAACTTTTATTTCGCATTCACATTTGTTGGGAAATAAGTTGTTGATGTGTTTAAATGAAGATCAATTGAAATCATCCACACTTCGAATTCTTGAGTAAACTATCACTTTGAGGTGTTTCATAGTGTATGTTTTACAAATTTTTTCAATCATAGTCTTAATTACCCTTGGAGGATTAAACATTTGATCTCATATTATATATTTATTTATTAGGCCAGCACCCATTTGTTTTAAGTTTTGGAAACTGACCCCTTCTACATGGCGTTTTTTTTTTATTGAGATTTTAGCCATGGAAAATTATTCTCTTTATTAAATATCTTAACATTTCTTATTATTATAGCCAACCTTGTGTCCAATACAAATATACTAATTAGACTAATAAAACAACCTGAAACAAAAAAGTGAATGCAGCAGGGACTGCAAATATCCTTCAAGTGTTCAATAAACTTGAATTTGATTGCATCAAAGCAACAATAATTAAATAATTATAGGCCAGATATATTGAGGATATAATTATGACCTACAGCCAAAATTATATGAAATGGTGTATCAAGTTTTGAAAATAAATTTCTGAAGAAAATATGTAATTCTCATCTATCTAATTTTCATGAATTTTCATTATTGAAAAAAGTTTTCTATATCCTATTGAATCTGACATGCTAACATAAATGATAAGGCTGCAAAGATAAGTAGTTGACCCTATAATTATAAATAATTCACATTTTTCATGTACAAGAATTTCTGATATTCTTGTGGAGTATTAGAAGACTGTTTGATATATTATTTTCCTAGAATATTTTTCGCAATTTACCTTCCTTGCTTGAAGACTTGTGAATTATAGAGGGTGATCCATTTGTTCATCAGTTGTGAAATTCTTTACTCCATAATCTGAGCAAATGGTCTTTTGGATATATTGAATTGTTCTTTTGCGAATATGTACCCAATTCATAAGAATTGTCACATTCATACAGCTTAATACTAAGACTATTTGAAATCAAATAGAGCATTTGCACCTGATTTCAGCCAATTACAGGCAATCACAAGAATGAATCGAACGTTAATAGTTCGGAGGTAAAACATAGGTGAAACAATAGCTCATTGTGCAGAATTTTTTTTTAAACATTCAATGAACTACCAGTGCAAAACACAATCAATCAAATTATAAACTTGACCGTCCAATGAATACAATATGGTTTAACAATATAAAGTGAGAGTTTGATTTTTCAACTATTTCGCTGGTTAAGCATTCACATTTTTCTCGAAATTCTTGACTATGAACACAAATTAACAAAATAAAGGTATACCTATACACCATGTTCACTTATTATATCCCAAGAATACACTTGTTAATCTCATACTTGATATCTTATTTTCGGATTGATAGAGCCATATGGTCAATTAAATCATGATCCCATTATTAGTCAAAAGGCAGAAAAGCCAATTTGATTATTTTTTCAGTAACCTGAATCATAACATATAACAAAAAGAATTTATTTTATTGGATAATTCATAATAGCCTTATATTATACTTGTGATAATAACCAATAGATAATTTATTTATTTAATAAATTTATTTTCTTAGGAAAAACTACTTTCAATGTTATTTTCAATTAGCATACAGACAAATTAAAAAAAAAACTTACTGATTTTGCTTTTTTAGGATCAAATGCTTCTCAATATAATCATTGAACAAATGATTTGCGATACTGATCCTGAATTAGGTGGTGCTGTACAGTTGATGGGAGTATTGCGAATACTTTTAGATCCTGAAAATATGTTGGCATCCGTTAATAAATCTGAAAAAACAGATTTTCTCAACTTCTTTTATAAGCACAGTGTCCAAATTCTCATTGGTAAGTGCGGTGTATAAATTTACTCATAGCATCATTCATTCCAAAATGGACTAAAATATTAATTCATATAGCAGATTATTTTTATTCTAATTCATATTCTTGAAAATCTTTTTTAATTTTCCAGAACCTCTATTGGAGAACACAGCTCATGATAAACCTCAAAAAGAAGACTACCGAAGTGTGCAGCTTTTAGGATTAACATTAGAACTATTATCTTTTTGTGTTGAACATCACACTTACCATATTAAGAACTGTATTCTTAATAAGGACTTGCTTAGGAAAATATTAGTCTTGATGAAATCAACACACAAATTTCTTGTACTTTGTGCTCTGAGGTTTATGCGTAAGCTCATAGCTTTGAAGGATGAATTCTACAACAGATATATCATAAAAGGTAATCTGTTTGCCCCAGTTGTTGATGCTTTCTTGAGGAACAACGGACGTTACAATTTGCTGGATTCTGCCATCATTGAGATGTTTGAATTCATCAAGTTGGAAGACATTAAAACCCTTTGTTCTCATGTTGTTGAAAACTACTCCAAATGTCTGGAGGACGTTTGCTATGTTCAAACTTTCAAAGCACTCAAAATGAGATACGATCAGCACCAGGACAAACTTAAGGACAGAGAAAGAAGTAGTTTGGACGGGTAAGTGTTGTCATCGACTATAAACCTGAAACATTGTCAGCAATTATTTTTTCGTAGTGTCCCTTCAATACTGAGGAATAGTCGGTACCGCAGAGATCAAAGACAGATGGAAGAAGAAGAAGAAATGTGGTTCAATGAAGACGATGATTTTGATGATAATGAAGCTGTACTACCTGCTACCAATGACATGATAACTAAGAAAATCGACACGGACCTCGATAACTTGGGGAAAATAATTGAGAAGAAACAACCGGAACCGAACGGCCCAAAAGCAAATAATAATACATCACAGAAAGCGACAGTGCTCAACAACAATGCCAACATTGTGGGAGGTGGGACTGCGGCAAATGTGGTGCCTAGTACAGAGAATAAATCACAACTGCTCAAAAGGGTAAGATGTTCCATCTTATTATGTCTTATCAACAGATTGATTCAAAATAGTTTCGAATTTTTAATTGTAAGAATTCATCCACATTGTGAAAGTTTTCAGTTATGTATGTATGGAAGAGAGCTATGGCTGCTTGCAAGGTAGTGGTGCACAACCATATTCCGTTTTTTAAACTGATTTCTTTATTTGTGGCTGACAACTTGAATGAACAAAAAAAACGTGACAAAGAAGCGCAAAAATACGAAATAATTTATTCGCCTACCCTGCATTAGTTGAAATATTATTATCTGTGTCTGTGCCACTGCAGAGAAGCAGACTGCGAGCCAAAAGAGTAAATGAAATTTGATTTATACAACATCTACAGAAAAAGTATTGAGATGAATGAAAAATCGTTTGAAATAAACTTCATACTATCTGAAAATGCAGCGGATTGGAAGAGGTAACCCGCTGTAATTCGTGCAAAAAGTCATGCATAATCAAAAAATCACTTTCCTTTTTCTAGAAGAATCTACGTACCATCTGTAACAACGGAAAAAATTCATTAAATCTCAAGAATAAATATCTGAATTCGAAAAATCATAATGGACAATTTCAATAATAATAATAATAAATGTCCTTTATTGAACCTTTTGCCCATTGAGATACTTAAATATGTACACAAATTGAAAGATAAAAATAAAACAACATATCGATACAAAAAAAAAGTTAGAAATAGGTTTTATGTGGAGCTAAGGAGTGGAATGAGAAATATTCGATTGTGAATTCAATTGATTAAGTCATTGATGTTTTCCAGAATTGTCTGCTGAGGGTGTCTGAGATAGGGCGTCATGCCAGGTATTCTTCTTATTGCATATCTCTACAATTTCAAGGTTGACTGGTTTTCTGAAGAATTTTCGAGTGAGGAGACAATTTCAAAATGTTTCAATTGTGCGAAAAGCTCAATGTGGGGTTGTAAAAGTTACAGGAATCAAAAAAACACACCGATTGGTAGTAGTTGCGCCTCCCACCCTAGTTCTTTGTTTTCCAGACGTCACCGTGTATCATCCGTTTACGTCACATGCCATCTACCGGGTGATTCTTCAAGGTGGCTCGCCCCTATAACTTTTTTATTATTGGAGATAGAAGCACAAAATTCGGGGGTTGTGTATTATATGTCAATTCGCATTATTTGACGTATTCACTTGCTTTGCTGTACTTCCGGTTTGACCGGAAATGACCTCAACTTTCGATTTTCAAATGGAACACCCTATATTTTTTTTACTTATTTCGACCGAGGATGACATTATCTATCCAACAAAACTTTGTGAATATTTGACGTATGAAAGAATTTTTATGTTTGTTGTTAGGTATTGGGCTTCTTGCAATTATTGAGAAAGATAGTGAAAATAAAGTGGAAGTGTGTGGTATCAAATTGTTCGTATGAAAATGATCTTTCACAAAAACCCGACGAGCCACCCTCTTTCCATTTGAAAAAATCGAGTCAACTGGAAAAAATGATATTTGTGACATTGAAAAAATTATTGAAACGACTCTGAAGTCATATGCCTCAAAGTTGTATTTTTCCCATGTCACTTCCCGATCAAAAAGGAAGCGTTTCAATCGATCCATGGCACGCTAGATCGAAAAATAAAAATTGAAATAAAAATTCTTTCATACGTCAAATATTCACAAACAAAGTTTTGTTGGATAGATAATGTCATCCTCGATCGAAATGAGTGAAAATATATAGGGTGTTCCATTTGAAAATCGAAAGTTGAGGTCATTTCCGGTCAAACTGGAAGTACTGCAAAGCAAGTGAATACGTCAAATAATGCGAATTGACATATAATACACAACCCCCGAAGGGTTTATTTATCACGTATTCATCATGAGAAAACATTGAAAACGCCACTCTGAAAGTACAATTTCACCAAGAAATCAATAAATTCCAATAAAAAAACCCGATGTATCATGATGGAAAATTTCGAAATCGTTTAGTTGTGTGAAGGGACATAAAAATAAAACTCACCCATCAATTTTTCTCAACATGCCCACTCTCAAACTGTCCTTGAAACACACCCACTGGAATTGCATCACAGTCACATACACTGGAAACACACTCGCGAAAACTTTCCACCAGAAACGATAAATTCTTTTTCTAATACACGTCCGAATCCAACGGAGGTTTAAAACCGAATGATTAATATCTTATCAGTTTGCCAATTTCTTTATGTGTGATTAATTGGGTTGGATAATTGAAACTTAGTCATCCTTGCGATACCGAAGTGTGTACAGGATGATTGAAATATTTTCAATTCATTGTCAGAATTCGGACTCCGCTGACTGATTGAAAGATGTCTAGGGCTTCGCTAAATTTATAAAATTACATTCATCATGCGACCAACTTTAATGAGAATGTTTGTTGGTACTTACGTATTTCGGTACGAAAACACGCATTCCAAATTTCCAAAACGAACCTTTTTAGTATTGAGCAAAACACAACTTTATGCGACTCTAGAACTTCCCGAAACGTGTATTGTCTCTTTTTGTTTCGCTATCGTGATTCGTATAGTTATTTCGATCTCAAATCCAATTATAAAATGTCTGAAGGGAATTAAAAAAAAAAACGCCAATTGTTGTGTTATTGGGTGCAACAGAAAATTAAAATAAAGTATATGAAACCAACAAAATGGGAATAATCGAAGAAATTGATGAACGAAAGGCATGTGATAATAATTTATTGTGCTTGGTTTTATGCATATTAATGTTTATATCAGATTTTATGACAAACTTCAAGCAATGTTTTATTTCCTCTTCTGTCAGATCTCTAACTGGTTTTATCCTACTTTGTAGGATATTCACTTATTGGTGGTGGTTTGTACATTTCTTTGGCATTTGATTTTTTTTATATATAAACTTTCCACGAAAGGAGACATCCTGTAATATTCAGTGGACGATAGCATCTCCATACAGCTAATATTAATCCTGAAGCCCAAGAAGAAAAACGGCAGAGACAAAACTAAACAATAAATTTGATAATGAATGCAACCTTGCACAGTTCAATAATAATGCTGAAATATGCTTGCAAATTCCAGATGCCTGATTTGCATGTGCACTCCATTTGGGTGATTTTCAAATCTTCCAATATAGAAAATGTAACTTCGATCTGATGGGGTTGTCCTTGTAGAGCAAACGTTTGTAAGCAGTGACCTGCAATACTAATACTGTCCTTCATACTCGACTTCTTACCACATAAAATTAAGTGATTGGCATGAAGCATTTGCTCTCCCTCCACATTGACTGTCGATTGTTACTTGTAAATATTTAAAAAAATCAGAATATTTTAGGAACATATTGCTAGACCATCAAAAATATTAAACAAAATGGCTGGATTATGCTTACAAGTAACTTATCTCTGTACATACATAACAACACCAATTAATGAAAAAAATCCACCACAAATAAGCCTTTTTACACAAAATTTCGAATATAAACAAACCACTACGAAAACACAAAAGAACCCTATGAAACTGCTGAACAATACGCATTTCGGGCCACGATCGAAATGCGCATGAACATCCCTTTTTTTAGTGACATTCCGATGAAACAAGTGGGTATTTTTTTTGTTTCAAGTTGGAATACATAGTTCAATTTTGAGATATACCAGGTGTTCAACGGGCAATATTTAGCCTATTTGACAAGATAAAAATAAAAAAAACTGCTCTGTACGACATCAACGCACCTTTCATGATGTGGTCCTTGGGCATTGTGGGCATTGTTCAACATTATACTTCTTTTAATAGTACATTCACTACTATCAAACAAGTTTGAGATTATAAGAAATTTGGCATTTCACGTTTGGAGAAATAACTTCGAAATCATGAATTTCGAGTAGCGGTTTCACGAACGAACATGATTTCGTTATCTAGAGGCAATACATAAGAGTAGGAAATTTTTTGAAAGCGAGCAAGATCGGAATAGTAGGCTCTTTGTTTTATGTGGTTTTCGTATCAACAGAGTATTTGCACCAAGAGCATGGGTAATAAACACTTTGGATACTTTTTACATTTTTTGAAAACATATTTAAATGTCATCTTTATTTTTTCTCGAGAAACTATTATAAATACAACTCGGTCAATTAGCATTTTTTGTCTCTTTACTTTCTGTCTCCTGGTAATTGAATTCAGAATGCGCAGGAATTAAGAGTGGAAATTACTTAGCTCGGCCTTCGTGCACGTAGAAGAAATCAGTTGCGCAGATAAAAACTTTTTCCATGGACATCAAATGAGGCGACAGCTTGTGAATCAACTGTTTCTATGAGCTGTGGGGTTGTATACATCTCTTTTTTAGTAGCTTCAACCAATATTATTAATCTCTCGAATGTGAATTTTTGATTGGTAATATGATTATTCAGATACTGATATTCTATATTTATCCTTTTGTAACATTTTATGTGTCTTATGTTAAAATGTCTTGGAACAACCTCTATTACAAGAAAGGCGTTAGGATGCACAAGCACTATATAAAATTATGATTTGTTTGTCAAGTTCACAATTTCACCACCATGGCACCGTTTATGTCATGTAGATTTTTCAATATATCATTGAATCTTTTCAGGGATTGGTTGATTATGAAGGTGGTGACTCCGATGAAGACGACGATGATAGCGGTGAGGTGACAAAGAGGCCGAGGCTGTCATAGTTGAATAGAATATCCGCAGGTGAGTGCGTTACAAACTCCAGTGACGTGCGACCAAGTGTGATCTCATAGTGAAAGTGTAAGCGGCGAGAGAACTGTCAATTATAATCTTATATTGTCCTTCTTTGGGGACTGCAGTCGTCTGCAGATATATGAATGAAATTTGTCCTGATTGTAATGAAAACTTGTAAAGTTTCAATTCAAGGAGAATAATACATTTCTTTGACATGATTTATTTATATTATGTGAATGAGAGGGGGGAGAGCCTATATGTTTTGAATCGGTACAGGTGAATTACGTTTTGAAAGCACAACTTTTTATATCTTCCGAATGTAAAAATAAGTATTGGGTAATTGTAATGTACAAGTATAAAAATAGGAGATTGGATTCCATGTACATGAAATTAGGATTTTTACCACAAGCTGTTTATATACAAAGATATATACAAATAAGAGAATCATTATCTTTCTCTTAAAAAGAATTCCATCAATTTCGAGGCATATTATGAAGTGATTTGTAAATAATTTCAAATGTAGTAAACAAATAATTTACTCTTTTTTTAAGAGACTGAATAATATATATGAATATTGGTTAAAACGCCCTTATAGTTCAATCATAAACATCAACAGCTCCACTGAGAACAAAGTGTATATGTAAATAATGAATATTCTGTAATATTTGATTTTAATTAATTTATATAATTATCGATGTTTATACTAGAGTCTTCAATCAATAGGTATCGGGTCCATTATGGAAGTGAGGTGCATTTTCTAGAAAAAATATATCTATTGATCCTATCGGTACAAATACTCGAAATTTCTCGAAATAGTTCCACGCCTGGAAGGCACCCTGAAACTCCTCTGGCTGAAGAACTTTGGGGTACTTCTTCGGGCCGGTAAGTTGGTTATGAAGCCGTGTGGCTGGGGGCATTGTCGTGGTGGACAAAAACTACTCCTCTCGCAAATACACGCCCTTCCGCTCTCACTGCTCGGAGAGAACTGAGACCGGGTGCGTTTGAACAAGCAGACCGTACAACACATTTTCCGACCGGCCCAAGCGCGCTACAATGGATAGTCATGTCACAATAAAATCATGCGTTTTACTTTCATAATTGACCCTGTATATTCTTACGGTTCTTAACTCTCAAAACTCTTGGAATAAAAACTGCCAAATATACGCAAACTTATTATATCCTACCAATTTTAGCAGGAGTGCATGATATTGATAACTTTATTCACTTAATCTTGTAAAAATAGCAGAACAACTATAATCACATCGAATTCATACGGCGATGATCGAAGCTCTACTTTGAATTCAATAATAATCTACTTGTAATGTAATGAATTCTTCGAATTTGATAATATAAACGTCTGACTTTTGAAGACTGTCTACCGAATGTCTCTGAAAATTGATGGAAATAATATTTTCCGTTGTTTTAATAAGATTATATTTTATTTAAGGCTCTCGATATGAGGTCACAGATTTTTGAATAAATATACGTTTCTATATATGGAAACCTACAAACAAAATATTCTTTGTCATTGGAATAACATTGAAAACCACAATTTTGGTTGTCATCTCTTTTTTTGAGACATACAGGTTAAAACCTTTTCAAAGGTCATTGGGTAATATTTAAGATAATGTAAGGATGGATAGAAGATATTGATATGAATTTCAATATTTGAAATGTATATCGTTTTATATCAAAACGTCTTTAACTTATTTCATAATATTTGGCAATACTAGTTGTTGGTGAATGTCCTTTCATTACAATGTTTCGATTATTGATTTCACAGTTGACATGTGGTTGAATATGCGCACATACTATTTGTTAAATTGATTATTGGATGGTTCACAAAATGGAGGCAAATGTAAGCGAAACTATTTCAAAAATTCAAATTGTTGAAATACAGTGCAATCAGGCGGTTCTACACATTGTATTCTTCTTATTGCCGTTTTCGTTAAATCTTCTCTCATGAAGTTCGATCACGCAGCAGTTGATAGAAATAAGGCATCGAAAAATATTTTCTACTCCTGCGATTCATTGGTAGTGACTGAAATAAACATATCATGCGCGTGAATTCTGAAGCTGAACTGGAACTCATCTTTTTTAGGAATCCTGAATTGTCATCGATTTATTTCAAGATTGATGTTTATAATTGGCATTTAAAGGGCAAACGGTTATAAAATGTTCATGACTATGAAGTTGTAGAGAGCATTGTGAAATTTAACATAGGGTAAGATATAATATCTAGCGGTAGATAGCATATAGAATCGAATATATCGTCTATAAAAATGTGTGTAGTGTCAATGGAGTGCTTAGATTTGTACAATATTTCGTACTTCGTACTGTCTTCATTGTTTTCTTTTTCAGTTTTCTAGTGAAAACAATTTAGTTACTTATATCCCGGGAATTCTCAATTTCATAAATTGCAAAAATTGTATATTTTTCATTTCATCAAAGCAGTATGAAGTCTTAAACTTAGAGTAAACTATTTTATTCCTATGATTTGTAATTATTGTGATGAATAAATTATCTTTTCATTGTTTCATTTATGTCGAATATTTATTTGAATGTATGTATAGTTCTTTGATTTCTACTCAAACTTTCAAAAAGATTTCACAGTAACAGCTGCCAGAACAAGAAAATCATTTTATGGACATTATGCAACATTATTTATATCAATTTAATGAAAGATGATGAATCAATGTTACTTTGTTGATAAATCTCAATTTTGCATAATATAATTGACGATGTAACATACTTTTCTATGTGTTTACTTATAGATAGTAGAAAACTTTGAATTTATTGGGAGTTTATACTTTATGGGAATATCTTTGGTGGTTATTTTCATGTATGGATGACCTGAAAAGTCTAATGAATCACGTCATTCTGCATGTGTAGAGTGGCTGTAAAACTGTTTTCTACCATTCAGGTAGTTAGGTCAGGTTAGGTCTGAAGTGAGTGGGTCAATACGGCCCTCCACTGCGACCCTGGCGGGTCTATTGTGGCTATCACACCAATTCAAATTTCACCAAATAAATCCAGCTTCTCAACGAAGCCGATTATGGTGTCTGGTGAGTGATATTTCAGGTCCGAGGGCGAGAGTGCCACCCTGTCAAACATCGAGAACCTGATTCTGGCCGCAGCAGTGCAGACACAAAGTATGTGTTCTGCTGTTTCATCATCTTCAGGAAGTAGAAAAATATTACACTAAGAGCAATAACAATATTCACCTTGGAAGAATATTTTATGTTCTCTCATCTAAGAGGATACAGTATTGGAAAATATATTCGGAGTATATCTATGAAAGTAATGATAATAGTAATTGCTTTATGATCCCCCATAATCAAGAGAAACGCATTACTGATCATCATAAAGCTGGCACAGCCGCGTTGTAACTTTTTACTCAAAGTAGCTACAAAGTTGCTTCAAATGCTCAATTTTCTATCTTTTTAATAACTCGACTGGTATATACAAAATTTCATTTTGAACAAATTTGAAGATTCTAGGGGAGCCGGACTTGCAAACATTTCATGAAATCTAGGTAATACGTTCGTAAACAATACGAGAAGCGTTTTCGTCTGCTAATATTTTGTAACTCTAGCACAATCACTTATTTTGGCAAGATTGCGATTCTTCATGATGGAAACTAACGTATAAAGTACAGTATTTTTAACGAGATTTCATGAAATGTATGCAAGTCCGGCCCCCCTAGAATCATCAAATTTGTTCAAATCAAAGTTTGTATATACCAGTCGAGAGTTATCAAAAAGTTGGAAAATTGAGCATTTGAAGCAACTTTGTAGCTACTTTGAGTAAAAAGTTACAACGCGGCTGTGCCAGCTTTACCTAAAACTGGCACAACCCCGTTTTTTTCGAAAACCGTTTGAGTTAGAAAAATTAAATTAAATACATGGACATGCATTATTATTCTCCTATCCTATTCCCTTTACCAACTTTCTCGTGCCTCTGTCAAACCCAGAGCGGTCGGTGTAGGGACGAAGCGAGCCCATTTTGTGCTGGCTATAGGTTGAGAAAACTGAAAAAATTTAGCAGCGTTGGGAATATGCCGACTATTTATACAACCGCAGATGAAGTACATAATATATCGTTTAATGGTAGTTTGGGTGTAATTCTGTGAAATTCATTAAAAATCTATTCAGTTAAAGGAATCCAGTGTATGAATGTATGTATGTATGAAAATTTATTGGTTTGAGAATTTTCTCTTATTCTCACGGTGACATATTTGAACTACCTCTAGTCCGAAAAATCGAATTGGATAACTTTGTTACTTTGACTCAACATTTTCCTTCACATTTCTGAAGAAAATGCAGTTTCGTGATGACTGACTAAACTGCCACTTTCACAGTGCTCAATGGAGAACAAAGAATAAACTGAAATATATTTTCATGATTTCGAATGCTTTGTTATTTTGATTCGACATTTTCTTCACCTTTCTGAATAAAAACTAAAAAGAGTTTCGTATTGAAACATTTCTTGAACAATATATAAATCGAATGAAACGCCAATTTTCATTATCATATAATTTAAATATTTATGTATATTATAATGTTTTTACTGCATTAATTCACATCCAAAAGTATGTCATTCAATACATGGTCATACTTTGATGAGTTATATTTCAAAAACTAACCTTCAAAGTGGAGCAAAATGAGACCGTAACCATTAATTTTAAACAAGGTTTAATTCAGAGGAAAATATATTTTCTATTATTTACCATGTAACAAGTTGATGTTTAAAAACGAAACGATGTAATAAAAACCTACATTCGATATTATCCAGTTATTAAATTCGAATGAAGCATGAAGAATTCTATTATTCTTTGCCTGACACTACTTCTGATCTCAAGCGCTCGGCTAGAGTTTTTCTCAGCTGTTGTTGTGGCTCAACCATCAGTTTTTCTCCTGTCATAACAGCTTCGGCAGCTTTCGCCGACTTTGGTCTCGCCTTAGATGTGTCTTTGGTGCCATTTTCTACGTCAAGTTGCTTGCGCCTTGCATCTTTCTTCAATGCTACAAGTTTGTCTCGTTGTGCCTTCAAGTATTCTTGTCGTTTTTTCAATTCCAGGCTATCGACCTAAAGCAACGAATTATATTTCTGATACATGAATTGTAAAACTGGAATTGGTTAGGCGTTAAAACCAGTTCTTTCAATTGAAATAATTGTATTTTTCATTCGATGAAGTCAAAGAGAGATATCAAAATGAATGGCATATGAAGAACAAATCAGCAGTATATGGACGATGCTTAATGAACATGATTAGAATTCATGAAAATTGAGACTAAAATCGAAAATATTTTCCTAGTATGCGTCCTATGAAACAGAGGTGTACAAATTAATAACAAGGCCGAAACTCAATTGGTAACTGATTAATAAAGAATATACAAGTAGTTCCTTCATGAGCATTATATTGAAAATTTGTATACAGTAACTTCCCTGTAACTTCTTAATTCTACATATTACAAAAAAATGTTAAATACATAAGTTGTAGGGTTTCATTCGATCTCCTCAATGGTTTGAGTTTCATTTATACAGAGTGTCTGAACACACTGTTATGAACAGTTGTAAATAATTATTTCGACTACTTTTGCGCCAGTTCAATGAGAAAATCGTTACAAATGGATCACAACTCTTCCCTATCCTAACTTTTTGAAAGCTATCCAATGTTGCAAACTGATGCTGATGGCACCATGCATGTGTAACTTACCTCGTCGTACCATTTTATAATTGTTAGAGTTGTTGAATCTCACGAAAAACTAGTACAAATGAAGTTGAAACATTTTATTAACTAATTAGGTAGTCCATAAATACAGATCAAGAATCATTAGAAACTGAAGAGATATTTTAATTTATAACTAAAAACGGTGAGTTTTTATCTATTTCAAAAGATGTTCGACATGTCCACCATGCATTTCTTGACACATAAATAATTATTTACAAGTGTTCATAAGTCCAAAACAATTAACTTTTTTGATAGAAAACCATCTATCAAACTTATTCAGAATTCAACGTAGAATATAAAAATGCAATGAAATATAGGGTGTCCCATTTAAAAAAATCAATTTCCAAGTCACCGTGCTTATTTGAGACACTCTGTATAAATGAAACTAAAACCATTGAGGAGATCGAATGAAACCCTACAACTTATGTATTACCATGTCGTTGCAATATTCACCGATATGTCGATATGTAACTTATAATCATCGTCTTTTCCCCGTTTTCCCAACGTCTTTTCCATTAGGCGTAAAAGACGTTACATTCATGTCGATAAGTTCACCATTAATCACCAACTCATAATCAACGCTTCAATATTCTACGTCTTCAGAACATACCAGTTTAGTCAACTTGAACAGGTTCTAGGTTCTAGGTTCTTTTTATTCCGATCATTTCTGACACCAGAAGAATCTTCTGATTTTATTTGCGGTTACCTTTTTATTGATCAGTTTGAATTTGATTCTTAGTTTTGGTCAATTAGAGCTGTATATTTTTCCCTTACTTTCTGAAATATTCTTCTATGAAGCAAGGTATCCATACTTATATGTAGCTCAAGAATCGAAATGAACAAAGATACAGTGCAAAAAATAATAATTTTGGCAAATGAATATTACCAAGTTATGTTGCATGAATCCTATCTTTTTTATTGCGAATTCTGACGCCTATCTTAATTCAGTGCATACCCAGCGGAAGCTTCATAATCAACTCTGAGGATAATCTTAAAATATAATGTTTCTGAAACGTCCTCATTACTCATTACTGACTTACTTCGTTTGACTTTTTCAGAGGCTTATTTATCTTCTCTTCAGATATTGGCTTCTCTTTTTTGATTTCCTCTAACTTTCCTCTTGCTTCGACCAATGCATCGGACTTCACTATGCAAACATATTATTTGTGTGTTAGCATCCTAATTTTTGTAAATGTCACTTTGAATATGTTTAATTATTTTTTTAGAATACCCTTTTACCTGCACTGGTTTTAATTCCAGAATAGTTAATGAATTATGTGAATGTTTCATCGGATTGAAGAATAGCAGGAACGTATCCAGGAAAGGGTCCCGGAATGGAAACCCTTACCGAAATCTTGATATTCGATTTTTTCCGTTTGAGATTCTTTAAATTGCTTTCTCTTCTTACAAACATTATAGTAGCTTCTTGTACAATAAATAATAAAATATTAAGCGTCATTTTCGAGTGAATTTCTGGATACGGGCCTGATATAGAGAATTTTCGATACTTTATAACATATGATGATAAAAAGAGAATTGAAAAAGAATATGTATTCTTTAAACCTTTTGTTTCCTTGAGCACTTTCTGTAGGATCTCCTTTTCTTCTAATATATTTTCCATGTTTATTGAAGCAGACTCTTCCGTTGAAAAGTTTCTGAAATGAACCAATATGAAAATACATACTATGAATTATCATTGAATTTAAATTGCGAAAGGGTTTGAAGAAATTTGTGTGTTAATATACAGAGTGGTCCAACGAAAAGTATGCAGAATTTAAAGCAAACATGCTCGGACACGTGGAGTTTGCTTTTGACATTTTAGACATATTTTTCAACTTGTGCCTTTAACGCCCCAGCGAGGGGGTGTCACAACCCTAAAATTTTAAATGGAAAGTGGTGTCGAGTGATATATCATTTGAAATTATCTTTCTAATGAAATTTACTCAAACAGTTAATGCGAAAACGGCTTCAAGAACATTAACCCGATAATTTTGGTATTAATGAAAAATAAAAATAAGTTTTGGTTATTAGGAATCAAAACATTTACAATTAGTAGTACTTACGTCTCGATGTTTGTTACTTGTAAGAGTGCTTTGTAAAAAAAAGTAAACAAACTGTTGAATTGATTTATTAAAACGTTACTTCAACAAATATTCAAAATGTGACCCACTTGCTTCCATACAATAATACAGATTTTGTTCAAATCTATTTCTAACATTTTGTAGCATATCATAGGTATTATGCTTCTGCATTGTACTGTAATCCGTTGGCGAAGATCTTCTATGGATTCGGGCTTTGTAGCAAAACATTTATTTTTCAAGTGTCCCTATAGAAAAAAGTCCAAAGACGATGAATCAGTTGACCAGGCAGGCCATTCAATTGGGCCTCTCCTTCCAATCCATTGTCCGGGGAACCGGTTATCTAAAAATTCTCTTTCAGGAGCAGCATAGAGTGCGGAGGTGCTCCATCTTGCTGGAAATGAAGCCGATCAGCATCATGATTTTGGTTGTCTCCTATTATCTGTGTTATGGAAGGATCAATTGCATCTTCGAGCATGTTCAGGTAGACTTCACCAGTTAAATTTCCAGGAATGAAAAGTGGCCCTATGATATGACTTCCGAATTTTTTGAGGGTATTGGGTATGAACCTCACGGAATAAATGTGGAGTACTGTCATCCCAGTAACGGCAATTATGCCTTTTCACAGCTCTATTCAAATAAAATGTACACTCATCGTAAAACAAATGTTAAATAATAAGTGCGGATCTTCATTTAAACGCTGGCTCATTTGTTCACAAAAATGCAGATTTCTATCAGGATCATCCTCATTTAGTTCTTGTACGGATGAAACTTGTACGCTTTTAAAATCCGTATTATGGATGAACGGAAGACTCCTGAGAGCTAGTTGACGGGTACTTTGAGTATGATCCAATTGAACATGCCCCATAACAGCGACTTCCACAGCTTCATTTCTGATGGAGTTCTGCGGCTGGTGTTTCACATTACAAACAGATCCTGTATCGTCAAACTTTCTAACCAACTTGGCAACATACGAATCATTGACATTTTTATCGGGATGACTTCAAACAAGCGAGCAGTTAGTCTAGCACAATTATTATTTTGAAAATAAAGTTTAACAATTTCAAATCGTTCTGGAATGAAATAGACCATTTTGTACAGAGAAATTCAAATAACTTCTAAAGCAACCAGAGTGAATCAATGAAGGGACCAAAATAAAAGTTTATCTACATTCTTTTCCTACACTTATCTACATTTTTGTTTTCGACCAAAAGAATCGCAAATGATGAATGGGGATTTTTTGTGATGAAAAAATTTATATTGAAATGTTGCTTTTGGTAAAATGAAGTAATTTAGAAATGATTGTAGTTATTCTGATTTCTGATAACCAAAACTCATTTGTATTTTTCATTAATATCTAAATGATCGGGTTAATGTTCATAAAGCCGTTTTCGCACGAACTGTTCGAATAAATTTCAATAAATAGGGTATCATCAGAAAGATCATTTTGTGCCCGTTCAAATGATATATCACTCGACCCCACTTTCCATTTAAAATTTTAGGATTGTATCACCCCCTCGCTGGGGCTTTAAATGCACAGGTTGAAAAATATGTCTAAAATGTGTCCCCCTCAAAAGCAAACTCCACGTGTCCGAACATTTTTGCTTTAAATTCTAAACAAAGGAGAAAAGCTAGGTGCATACTTTTCATTGGACCACTCAGTGTAGTTCTCTTACATCTTTGTGATTATGTAAAACAGGTTAGCCAAAAATAGCATTTAACAGTTGTGGAAAACAATTGCGTTTGAGTAATAGAACATTTTTCGTCTTTTAATTAATTTACTTTCTGAGATGCGGTAGATGGGTATTTTATGTCGACCACGCTGTATGACAGACAATGTATGTATGAATTTTGGATATCCATACAAAGTGTGTGTTCGTGACTGTTCTCCTTCAACAACTTTTTTGACTGATCTCGGAAATCTTCAGAAAAATTTTACCCAATTGATAGTCAATTGATTACAATTGAAATCTCCACCTTGAATAAAATAACTTACTTTGATATTTCCTCCATTATTTCATGTTCCAGACTTGGAGGTTTCTCTATGGTGATAGGTATTTCTCTGACATTATCATCTTTACTTTTGGGGATGAAGGACTTCGGTTTTATTCCATACTTTCTCTCGATGAGCTCCAAAGCTTGTAGCTGAATTTCAACGTTTCTCTGTGTCATCATCCTTTTGAACATTTCATAGTCATTTGCTGCCCAAATTTGTTCAAATAAGTTCTGAAAGTGCTAGTCAATATGTTGCTCTCACAATTAAAACATGCTCACGTGATCAAATGCCACCTGATATCTCTTTCCTTCCTTACAAGCTATCTCGAATTGTTCTGGAGTTATTCCAATATCTTCCATGAAATTCCCCAGCATAAAATCCACCTTCAAATAAATATTTCAACATCAAACAAACGATTGGAAATGATATGATGTCCAGGAGGAAGAGTTTCTTGAATAGTGAAGATATAACATTTCTTCTAAATTATAAATATTATGAGTTATAAAAATGGAAATCGCATTCTCTAACTTTTTTTTAAGTTCAATTCACAGGCGAAAACAAAAATTCACTATTGTTTTCGAGTTATAAACAAAAGTATGAATATCATGGTTGTTAGTGAAGTTATGAGAAAATAATTTGCACATAGTTGGGGCACAGTTGGCTATGGTTTAGTTTAAAAAGGCTTATTTTTTCACATTCTACATTTCTACATCCCTATTTGCGTTTTTTTGTAAATTTCACAAAAAAGTTGCGAGGAGCATTATACAGGGTGTCAAGGAAAAAAGTACCATGCATAGTGCCACGCGATAGAGGGCCATAAAATATGAACAAAAGGTCCTATGAATATATGTCCGAAACTGCTTCCTTTAAGAAATACAACAATGGTTGTTATTGTAAGTGGGTTACTTTGGCGCTTCTGGACAATTTATCATAACTTTTAGATGCGTTTTTACCGGAAACCGTTGGTCCTAGCGACTTCAACAAAGTATACCTTTCAAGATAGAGAAATCCCTTTTGCTAGTCCAGAATGACATACAGTGTAAGGCAAAAAAGTTGGGGTTTATTTAAATGCTGAGGAATCTTGTATGTGGCACCCTCTATTAGTAATCTAAAAACTAATAAAATATTTGGATTTTGCATCATACAAAACTTCCGCATACCATATTCTGTTCACTTCTTTTCTCTTTGTCCAAAGTTTTGAAAAAAAAAAAAACAAATAAAAAAATGAACTTTAACACCCTGTATTTCTCAGACGAAACAGTTTCGGACATATATTCATAGGACCTTTTTTTTCATATTTTATGGCCTTCTATCGCGTGGCACTATGCATAGTACTTTTTTCCTTGACACCCTGTATATACTATGAATAGCTCATTTGAATTAATAACAATTGTAATATTGTATATGAGTAATCAAGATTTCAAACAGATTGTTCAATTTCGAGTAATAACCTGAAGTTGGCTATGGTTCAGTTGAAAAGGATTATTTTTTTTTTACTTGTCAATCATATTTATCACATGTTGGGTCGCTTTCGAAGCACGAGTCTTTTTATAGCGAAAATGATACTTCATCGGAATCATAAAGAATAAAACATAACTTGACTTGCTGAATGATGTTTCTTTGACTTCTTGAAAATAGCTTCATTGGGTTGTCTTTTCTCTGGAGAACTATTCACATAAAATATCACAAATGTTGTAACTTTGAATGAGATATTCTGATATATGATGTCGTCGTAATTTTCTTGAGACATTTTCACTTGAAATGAATGAAAAAATGCAAATAGGAGGTAAGTTCATTTTCGTTATTGAAGACTCTCGCACATCGAAAACGACTCAACATACAAGGTTGAAAAGGAAAAAGATGACCCTTCTCAACCAAACCATAACCACCTATGATTTTTATTCGAAAAAATACAACTTCAGGTCTTAAAATTGAACAGCTTTTTTAAAATATTCTTTACGCCCCTGAATTGAACTGAAATGAGTTTTACAAGATTGTATGTTATTTTCTGCTAACTTTACTAGCTGCCATGATATACGTATGTATCGAACTTTTGTTTAAGATGTGACCTCCATTTTTTATATCTCCTATAGCAGAGCCTATAGTTACCAAGTTAACCTAATTACAAACATCTAAATTTTCCAACCCTTTAAACGAACCATAGATATTATTCAAGAAAATATGAGAAAAAAACGCGAATGACATTTTTGTTGATTATCGATTATGAGATTCCAAACTTACTTTTAACTTTCTTTATCATTGGGGGTACGAAGTAAATAGGCAAGTAGTGGCTTTTTTAATTACATAAACGATGTCAAAAGCTAACAGTGAACATGTCTGAATATTAAATACTTTTAAAATGTACACCTCTATAGTAGGTTTATTTTCAATCAACAGAAAACTGAAGCTTCAATAGGAATACATAGTTCCCAAACTTTCACCCCAGAGAGTCGAAAAGTCAATATTTCCAAATTTTCAAGATATAGGATGTCTGTTATATGTATAAAATTGATTTATTTTATGAATATTATTAGGATGAAAATGTCAAATAACTGATACACTTTGCATATTTATAATATACATAATACATAATATAAAATCTGCAACACTTACCAAATTCTTGAATTCTTCATAAATTTTTTTATACTCTTCATTATCATCAAGGCTGGGTTCGAATACTGAAAACAAAAACCAGGTCTAGTTAAAGAAAACATTGTGAGTTTATGATTATTCATATTAATAAGATTTTTTGTGTAATTGTTGGTTAAATCATGTGTTGTTTTGATATCGAGAAGGATATACGCACCCAATGATTTTTCCTCAATGAAGCTTTGGAGTGGTGCATTCCAGATAGGGCCATTTAAAAAACAAACAAGAGAGTCGAACACCCAAGAATTATCTTCTTCCATAGCTGAGATTTGCTTGTTCGCTGTTTGACCTATGATTGAATTGACTGAAATATTGTAACAAAGAAAGAAAAGTGTGTGTAATAGTGGAAATCAAGTTTAATATGAGACATGTTTGTGTCCATGAATGAGGGTAGTTACTATGGAAACTAACAGGCGCATTTCATAATACAGGCTGAGTAACACGTATTATTTTTTTAATTCGATTACCCTATCAACTCCTGATTCGAGGTATAGTCTATTTCAGCTGAGTTGATACCTGTGACGCGTCGCCAGATTTTGCCGTGATGCCACATGTTTTTCACTTTTTCAGCGATGCTCCGAATTAAAACTTGGGTATATAATCATATTTCATAAAAACTTTTGAACCATTGTGAGATCGTGGTGAATAAATAGTCATGAAGATTCTTTACTTACATTTCGAATGAAATCCAATGAAAGTAAGGGGCTCCTGTTATCCATTTCTTGTTCTAATAAAGATGCAACCATTTTCTGGGCATATCTACTCAATCCTCTCGAAATTTTGATGAGAATACGATGATATTAAGCTCTCGAAAGAACAATTTTGAAAAATCGCAATAAAAGAACAATTCGTATGTAAACAAACGATTGTGAGGATTCGCTCCAAACAATTTGGCATCGTTCACATCACAACGATGCCAAATTGTACGAATACGAATTGTTCTTTTATTGCGATTTTTTGAAATTGTTCTTTTGAGAGCTTAGTATCATCGTATTCTCATCAAAATGAGTGGAGATGCCCAGGAAATGGTTGCATCTTTATTAGAACCTTTTAAACACGAAATGGATAACAGGAACCCCTTACTTTCATTGGATTTTTTCCGAAATGTTAGTAAAGAATCTTCATGAATATTTATTCACCACGATCTCACAATGGTTCAATAGTTTTTATGAAATATGATTATATACCCAAGTTTCAATTTGGAGTTAATTCGGAGCATCGCTGAAAAAGTGAACAACATGTGGCATCACGGCAAAATCTGGCGACGCGTCACAGGTATCAACCCAGCTGAAATAGACTATATTTATAGATTTTATCATATTTATATACCAATGTTGATATAAACTTATTTGTAGATGAATTAATTAGACTTAACTTCAAACAATCTAGAGATATTGGAAATTTGATGATGGAAATTACGTTTGCAAGTTTCATCGTTACCGGAAACTTACTTTTCTTGTGAGAAAGTTGTTTTTTCACTTGTTTCTCGGTGATGAAAAATATCGAATATTGTGGAAATGTAACAATTTTTCGATGATTGCTACTGATAATGAAGATTAAATTAGGCCAATTGATAGTATATTGAAGTATAAGTGGATAAAAACCAGATCCACGAATACTTTACGCTATTTTTTATTGGTGCCCCATTTTACGTTTGAATAAAGTTTTGCATTTGGCAGTAATATTTTTTTTATTGGTGCCCCATTTTACCCATTTAAAGCACGCCTCAGCGTCTAAATGACAAACTTTTGATTATTGATCTGACAGGAGTACCTTGTAAACGTCAAATAAAATATTAATGAAAAATGCAAAACTTTATACAAACTTAAAATGGGGCACCAATAAAAAAAAGCGCAAAGTATTTGTGGATCTGTTGCGCCGTCGTGCTCGAAAAATCATGCGTGTTTTACAGACCTTTTCATGCAATTATACCTACTTTGATATACTAATTTGATTTTGATGTTTACAAGAAGGTACTCCTGTCAGATCAATAATCAAAAATTTGTCATTTAGACTTCACATTTCTCGTTTCTTCGTTGATGTTGCCATGGTAACTTTAAAAAATGCACATTTTTTAAAGTTCGATTTAAAAAGCTGAGGCGTGTTTTAAATGGGTAAGATGGGACACCAATTAAAAAATTAAGACGATAACTTGCGAACGGCTCAGAACATACAGTGGAACTACATGAAACAGCATGGAAACTATATTAACACAGAGTATATGTGAACTACTCTGTGATATTAAGATATTGAAATTATTTAACATTCCTTGCCTAGGCGAAACTTCAACACCTTTTTAGGTGTATATCATGAGCGTCATATTTCTTACGTTACCGTGTCTAGGACGGCTCACGTACTCTGATTACTTCGACTCTCTATTGTTGGTATCAAATCGTAATTCGTGGGACCGATGCAAACACAATGACGATTATTTATAAAGTTTATTCTGCTCTCTTTCTACACCGATTCCGATACGCGGAATCACATTGCCGGTACATTTCTATATGCCGATGGAATTTTGTTATTCTATTCAAAGTCGAAATAAAATTGGAGCGTATTTCTGACTAATTGATGAAATCCTGAATTATTAGGCTTTGCTTCAAACATGAGGATTGACCTTCACTATTTAGGAATGAAATAGTGAACTAGGACCATATCAAGAAATGACATCGTTATAAAGTTGTAGTTATAAATATCTAAGATGCCTATAACTATGGTGGAACTAGTCCCTATCTCGACCCGTGACCTCTCCCCTCGATCAAAACGCGTATTTTCGAACCGAGAAGTATGCTTTTTTTTTGTCTACTAAGTTTTGATTCGAAGGTATTTCACGAATCTGTGGGAATAAAAGAACGTATAGAATTGTATTTTGGAAAAGTAATGTAACTTTGGCTTTGTTGGAAGCGACTATTTGTTTTGCGCAGAAAACGTGAATTATTCATTTTAGAAGCGACAACGCTGACTTCTATGCTCGTGAGTTTAATGGTCAACCACATTGAGAATGTCAAATTCTCGTGAAAATATTCTCTTTTATTCATTCCTGAATATACATACAGTCAGATAATTGAATAGAGTGAAGATGTTTTCAAAATACTTGTGACCAGGAAATACACAGATACAGTGCTTCTCAAAAGTCCCCTCCCCCCCTCTTATCTTTGGAACGATTATACATAAACAAGTGAAATTTAGAAACTGAATATTAAACGTTGTAAACTGCCCTACTAGGGATGATATATGACGAAATCGTAAAAGATGACGTCACAAGGCCATTGTGACCAATAATTTTAAATGGAACCCTACGGCAAGCGACACCTCTTTTAAAAGGTATCGAAAAAACCTATTCCATGATACTAATTTTGTTTGTGCTTATGGCAGTTTTAATGGCTCATTAGTAAACATTAAAATTTTAATTCCATTCAGATTGATATTAATTACAGATTTGAGAATGTACAGGTACAGGTGTACCATTCAAGTAGAGAAGTCCTAGATCTTCTTTTATCTTCGTTTTGTGAATGCTACTACAGTAGTTTTGTGAGGGCTAACTGCTAGGTTCTCCTCATTGATCCATTCAGTAGTGAGGTCTAATGCTTGTTGCATCCTTTCTTTAACAGTGGTATTGAATTTCCTCTGATCCATGATAACCAAATCATCTGCAAAGCCTAGTACGCTGTGGGGATTTTGGGTTAGAATACGCAGCAGTCCGTCAATAACAAGACTCCACAAAAGCGGTGACAGAACCCCGCCCTGTGGACACCCTCTTGTAACTTTAGCCTGCAGTGTAGTGTCAGAGATAGTACTTTTTATCACACGGCTCTCCAACATATTCTCGATCCATCTAATATTAATAATTTCCTCGATATCATGATGAGCGAGAGCTCGTATGATGAATTTTAGATGGGTGTTATTGAATGCCCCCTCTATATCTAGGAATGTGCATAGAGGCACTTCCTTTTTCTCTAGCGCATTTTCTGCTCTTTTAACGAGCTTGTGTAGTGCTGTCTCAGTGGAAACTCCTTCCCTGAAGGCATATTGGTCATTATGCAGAGCTTTCTTCTCAAGCACCTCATCCCCAAATATACTCATCGAGAAGTTTTTCTAACGTTTTCAGTATGAAAGACATTAGGCTTATTGGTCTGAATGCTTTCGCCCCATCCTGTTCCGACTCACCAGGTTTGGGTATAAAAGCGACTCTTACCATCGACCATATTTTCGGTACATATCCCATTGCAAGACTGGTTCTTCGTACCATGCAAAGTTTTTGAAGTAGAAGTTCTGGACCTTCTTGTAGCATTTTGGGATAAACGCCATCGGGTCCAGCAGATTTGAATGGTTCAAACGAGTTGCGATAGCCCATTTCATTTTGTGCCACGTGAATACCTTTTTAGCACATGCCCAGTTTTCCCTAGTCACTCTACTGTTGAGAGTTATCGGAGAAAGCGGTCTTTGTGTTACAGGTGCGTCGTCTATTACCTTGGATTCGGGTAAGTGAACTCTGAATAATCCCATCAGTGTTTCTCTTTCATCCTGAAAATAGTCAATAAAGCTTTATGTGATGATATATCATTTGATAATGATTGAATAATAGAAACCCTTTCTTAGTTAGGTTTCATAGGGATCTCATTTTAATTTATTCTTGTTGTGGATCACTTGTTTCATTTTTGTTGAGGATTAGTTGTTTTATTTTTGTTTTTATATTATGTTTTTATTTATATCTAAGTTGTTTTATTATAGTGTTTATTTCTGATATTATAGTGCTTGAATTGAAATTCTTCCAGTTGACATTATTAATGTTCATGAATCCAATGAACAATTTTTTATTTGAAGCATTCTTCTTCAATGAGTTTTCTCAAAAGAGTGAATTGAACAGACCTTAGAAAATAAATGAACTCAAAAAATATTCTGTAAGACCTAATGAAAACTAATGAAAAAAAAAACTCAGAAAAAATACACTCGCACTTATAAGAGTCATCAATAAATAAAAGAACTCGACCTCTTCTATATCATCAGGCATTTTTATTACTTTCGGAATATTACTGAATTCAGACTTCCACAAAGTTATTTCACCTTACCTCAGATCTTACTTCAATACGCATGCCTACTTTCTACTTCTTACTTTTGCTGCATGAATACAGACTTTTTATATACTTCTTAATTGATAATTGATACTTAGTAGTTAGGATGGAGGGGGTTTCGTTGCAGATTAAAAAAGTCACTTGATTTCTGATAAAACTAAAAAGATCAGAAGAAGATCAGAAAACTAATATGATCAGAAGAAGATCAGAAAACTAAAAATATCAGAAGAAGATCAGAAAACTATAAAGATCAGAAGAAGATCATAAAACTAAAAAGATCAGAAGAAGATCAGAAAACTAAAAAGATCAGAAGAAGATCAGAAAACTATAAAGATCAGAAGAAGATCAGAAAACTAAAAAGACCAGAAAAAGATCAGAAAACTTAAAAGAACAGACAAGATTTCGCATTTCAATAATGAATTACAAACAGGAAACATGAGGAAATGAGAAGTTTGTAAAAAACCCGACACTGATTTTGAAAATCGTTTCGTTACCTGAAATTTTCTAGAGAAACAAAAAGAAAAGTCTAAATAATAAAAAAACCCGACCCTAAAGTTATGAAAAAACGGAAAAAATTAAACAACATACCCCAAGTTTTTTTATGGAAATCTTCCATAAAAATTAGATTGTTTCTAGATTGTTTCTCTAATCGTATTGTTCACAATATCATAAATGAATTCAGTGGGAAATCACACAACAATAACATGTAGTTTCAGGAGGAGGAGTTGAGGAAAAATCAATTTGTAAAATTATTTTATTTCTTGATTCACTCAAGTTTTGTGGTTGTTTTGATAAATTAATCGCAAATAAAGATTTTGTATTTTTGAATTAAACTCACTACAATTTTTATTTTGATCATAGCTTGATTCTTTATCTGATTGAAAAGCAACAATACCAAACAAGGGCTTATGTATATTCCTATACATGTTGGTAATATCCAATCTGAGACTATTTTATTCTGAATGCACTGCCACGATTTAAAGCTAAATATGCAATGATTTTTTTCCGACAATTGTTTCAGTTCATTAATTATTTCTATTTTGGATATGTCATCATACATTATGATAGGTACTCGAATAAGGAATTCCTCAATAATTATTTTTGCACGTGGATCTGCTGACCCTTTGTGGAACGCAAAGTGATCATCTGTTCTTGTAAAGCTTAGATCGAAACCACCTTTATAAATCGGAGATCTAACATCTTCGAAGAAACCCAAACCAAAATTAGAGAGGCTACCAACAACTGAAAACGAATGAACATTTGACTTGTAATTCGACTCAAACCCACAAGTAATTTATTTATTTATTATTTATTTATTTATTATTATACACGGGTTCTCCCCTTTTTACATATGAAATATAATACAGATACATACTTATTCTAAATATAAACCAAGAATGAACAATTATAGTAGTACTACAGTAATAGACGGACACTATACTACTAATCTTTTTAAACTGGCTTTGAATGAATTAGACGTTTGCCCAGTAAATTCCAAACCTCTATTGCAATATTCATTACCTAATCTAACCAAACGTGATAACGTACTATGATAGCCATAATTTGTGCGATGGTAGGGAACTTGAAATAAGTCCGAGTTACGAGTAGGTCTGTTTGGAACTTTAAAATAAATCAAATGGAGCAATGAAGGACAATCTATCTCCCCTGATAGTATCTTATGGATAGTAATCAAGTCAGATCTTGTTCTACTACTTTCCAAGCTGGTAACATTTAAATTTTGCATAACTTGCACATAATCATATTCACCTTGTTGCAGATTCATTTTAAATGCTATACACCTCAGAAATTTTCTATGCACTCTTTCTATTTGATCGATGTGAGTTTTATAATATGGTGACCACACTGGTGAGGCGTATTGAATAACCGAATATACCAATAATGATAGATATAACGTTATAAAGGCCATAACAGATAGTTTTTTAGTATTTCTAGAAATGAAACCTAATAATTGAAAAGATTTACTGACTACGCAGTCGATATGATATGTAAACTTTAATTGATGGTCAAATATGACTCCTAAATCTCGAATTTCAAAAACCCATTTAAGGCTGTTTTCAATTTGATAATCGAACTGAATAGGATTATTGGACCTAGAAAATTAAATACAATAGCACTTGTCAACATTGAGTGACATTCCATTATTTTGTGACCAATTGATCAATGAGTTCAAATCAGATTGAAGGTTTTCACAGTCTATGTCGGAGTTGATTGGCATATAAATTTTGAGGTCGTCAGCGAAGAGAAGGCATTTACAGTGGCAAAAGTTAAGAGCAATATCATTAATGAAAATATTAAAGAGAAGTGGACCCAGATGTGATCCCTGCGGGACACCAGATGTAACATGAATATCACTGGAAATGTGGTTTAGAATTTTTACCAACTGTTTCCTATCAGTTAAATAGCTATTTAACCAACATGTTAGCCATGTTGGAAAACCTGTTTCTTGAAGTTTATTAATCAACAAACCGTGGTTGACCCTATCAAAGGTCTTACTAAAATCAGTATAAATTGTATCAATTCGAAGACCTTTTTCTAGGGCCCTGATAATATCTTGTTGATATACTAATAAATTTGATGTTGTTGATCTTCCCGTAGCAAAACCATGTTGATTATCGTTCAGCAAATTTTTACAATGCCACGAAAGATAGTGCACAAGTAAAAATTCAAAAAGTTTTGGAATGGCTGAAAGTTTACTAATCGGTCGATAGTTTTTTATGTCATCCTTTTTGCCACTTTTGAAAATGGGGGTGACATAACTATTCTTCCATTGGCACGGAAATATTCCAAGCTTCAATGATAAATTGAATATTTTACACAATGGCGTAGTTAGTGAATAAACACATCTTTTGAGGAAGTAAGCAGGGATCCCGTCCGGCCCACAACTCAAGTTATCCTTCAATGAATTCAACCCCTCAAACACTTCCTCAGTACTGAATTTTATGAATGGAATATCAACCGCTGATGCCACTGATTCGTTCATGATATCATCTAAACCCAACTCTTCTCTAACATAAACCCTTGAAAATTTTTCGGCAAAAAGATCAACAATATTTTTCCCTGTATCAGCTTTTTGATCATCAAGACTCATATTATTTGGAAATCCATGATTTTTTCTCAATGAGTTTATATAATTCCAAAAATATTTTGAATTACTGATTACCTGGTTTTGTTGAACCGTTATCATTCGCGGAGAAAGATACAATACCCTTCAACGTACTAGCAATTCCAACGAATTCAATTTGATCAATGACTTTTTTATGTTTTTTCACCTCTATTTCGGAGAAAAGAAATGCAGGGAAATTATCAATAAGTTGTACGGTATTATTTTTCTCCAAATCTCTACCGTTGTCCTCTCGAACAACCTTTCCAGATATACACTGTGTCCAAGATAAGGATGTCTATCATGGGAATCTCGGACACCATAAGAGATACGGAGATGGTTAAATTAGAGGAAAGTTGTGCATTTTAAAGTCTAACAATGTGCAGTTCAGAAAGTTTCGAAATTACAATTAGTTCCGGAGATATACCTGAAAAAACGAACTTTGCCGATTTCGTTTTTTCGTTATTTGAAGAGATACAAGAAAACAAAAGACACTTTCTCATTGCCATTTTTGAATTCCTACAAAACAGCGTTGAGAGATTTTCCGTACCACGTTTCGTTTCGGAGAAACCACCATCGACTTCATTTTTTTATATGGCCCGAGGAAAAATAATACCCTGTATATTTTATTACTAATACAACGATGTATGACACGATATGATTCTGTGATATTTAAAACGGAAAAAATGGTTTTTATTAAAAATCGAACATTTTGGTGTATTGTGCGGTGAAATGATGACTGAGTATGGTATAGTAGGCTATGATTACTTATTTATTACACAATGCCCTAATAGTGCGCGAGTTTCTATCGAATATATTTGTGGGAAAATGGATAGGTACGCACACATTCAGCTGTTTCGTGGCCCCCTCGTTCGCCGGACATCACTCCGCTCGATTTTTTTTTTCTCTGGGGGTGTTGCAAAAATTATGTTTAACGCCGTGTTTTTGAACCTGAGGATCAGTTTAGGAAACTAGTTCTTGAAGCGTGCGAGAGCATCACACCTGATATGTTGAGAAGTGTTTTGAATTTCAACAGTTAGAAGGTGTTATCTATGTTTAGAGAATAATAGTAATTTGTTTAACATTCTCTATAATAGATATTAGTTTTTTAACTTTCTGACCTACCTACTTATACGAATGAAGTTCTCAAATCTCCAATAACGTGATTTCAATTCATTATTCCGAAACATGATTAATCATAGCCTACTATACCATACTCAGGGTCATCATATTTCACCGCACCCCAGTCAACCAAAAAAGTAACAGTAAGTCGCAGGGAATACCAAATAATATCACATTGTAGATCATCTTGGAAACCTCTCTGGGTTTTACATGGGACTTCGCTTTGTGGATATCAACATCCACATATTGTTATCGTTGCGAAGTCCCCATGTTAACTTTCTTAATGATTGAGTGGAACATTTAATCGAGAGATTCAGATGAAGTGCACATTGCTATTACTTTGCGACTTATCTCTGTTCATATATTTCGAACATAGAATTAACGCTTGCGCAGGGCATAGCAACAACACGTGCACACGAATGAAAGTCAAGGAACAAAGGAAAGATGAAAATAATATATTATGATCTGTGTGGTGCGTATTTGATGGTTGGTTGAATTGTTGGTTTTGTGTGCAGTATTTTGAAATAATTTTTGTTGCGAAGAATATAAGACAGCTCTAGGTGCATGTAAGTATATACATTTCCAATGACAAAATGATGCTCATAAATGTGCAATTGGGAAGGTGATGCCCATTGAAAAGCAATGCTTTTTAACAAGATGGACTCCTCAACCGTTTTGTCGTATCATTATCGGAATTTAGTATCAGAATATTGAATGATATTTTATAATGTCAAACATGTATACACTGTTTTCAATACTCAGAAACATCTTTCTCTACAATAAAAGCTGAATTTAGAATTTTTCAATAATTTGATTAGAAATATAACATGATACGGTTTCAACATAAGTGTACCTAACGTGTTCAGAACAGTATTAAACTATAAAAAAAACAAAATAATTTCTCTTGATATTATTTTCAGTTGACAGTGGCAATCCATTATTTGGATCATCATAGTATAATAATCTGATATATGTTAACAATCAATGTTTTTGTTGTTTCCTTTGATTTTATTTTGTCTGTACAGCTTACTATTTTTGTTTTGTGAATAATGCCATTTAGTATTTCATTATGTTTCGAAAATAATGTTTTTGTTTTTATATTCTGTGATATTACAATGTGACTTGAAGTTTTTATAAAATATTTTGGGTGAGTCAAGCTGAATGCATTGGACTAATATATATCTGATGATTCTGTTCAGCCATATGCCTGTCTAGAAATGTGTACAGCTTGACTCACCCTGTGTTGTATTCAAAATATACAGATCAGTATTTTATAATAGTCGTTTAATTATTTCCCCTTAAAAATGAAAAAGAGATTCAATATGAAGAGCAGGCATATGATGGATGTGTTTTATTGCTGGTTCTGATTATACCTACTGGTGTACCACCCTGTATATAAATCTCATAGACTTAACCTATGCACACTTCATAGGCATTATAAAATGGTTGAAATATAAGGCAGCTGAGGTATATTTAGTCTGCTTTCCAGGTACTAATTCCATGGGTGTTGCAAAATTAACATTATTTTAATTAAATCAGAAGACGCTTATAGAGAGCAAATTCAGTGCCACGATGGTAGTTACCAAATTACATATGAATATAACTTCAACGGAACACGTAATCTGAAAGCTCATTATCTTTCCAATAAGTGCTAAAATGCGAAGTCGCAATGTTGCTATTCATGGTACCTTCCACACATCCACATTGTGATGTATTAGGTAATTACCAGTGATATACAATGTTTCGGACATTAAGCACTCCCCAGTAAGTACTGGTTGCAGTTTTTATATCAATATTGTGAAGTCGCATTTCCACGATGTTAACTCTCTACAACTTCCCTGAAACCAAAACTGGTTGACTGGGACACTACACCAAAACGTTCGATCTTTGATAAAAACAATTTTTTTCTGTTTTGAATATCGCAGAATCATATCGTGTCATCCATAGCTGTATTGGTAATAAAATATGCTATTTATTACAGGGTATTATTTTTTCACGGGCCATATCCCGGAGTATACATATAAGGAGTCCGAACGGTATAGGCTTTTCTGCAGTATTCGTGGTATAGAATATTAAACCCAGATCATAGTTCTCTTTTCTGCCACTAGCTGCGCAAATGTTCAGGACGTACCGATGTTATTATTAGAGAGTTGAAGTAATCACAGTACGTGAGCAGTCCTAGACACGGTAACGTAAGAAATGTGACGTTTCTGATGTACATCTAAAATGGTGTTGAAGTATCTCATCACGTTAGCACAGAACTCGCCTAGACAGGGAATGTTAAATAATTCTAATAATCTTAACTTCCATGCTGTTTTATGTAGTTTAACTGTATGTCCTGTGCCGTTCGCAAGTTATCGTCCTCGTTTCGTGAGATTTCGGTTAGCGTACGTACCCTCTTTTAGCACCCGTTAGATAGCGTGAGTAACGTACACCCGTAGACCCACAAAATACGAAAACGTGAAAATTGGTCAAATGCGCATGCCCAGATGTCAGAATGAATCCTAACGTTACCGTTCGTGGAACCACTTCAACTCTCTATTATTATCACACGTAAATACGCGCTGGCTCGCGAATGTCGAAATTATCAATATTATAAAACTAAGAATAAAATATTGATGTAATTGTTTAAAAATAGTCTTGATAAAAAATGGGAAGGTGTTGTGTTATTCATGGTTGCCTCAGTGGCCGAAAGACAAGTGGAAATGTGACGAAAGTGGGTATATTCAAAGTGCCGAAAGTGAGTAACCTAAAATAATATTAAACATCAGTGTTGTTAATGAATATTGTATTCATAAATTTGCGTTTCATTTGAATATAATTGGAAAAATTTTATTATTTTATGTATCTTGTGAGGTTAAACGAGTATTTTGCGAATATTTTGCCACAAATTCAATCAGGTTTTAGAGCAGGACATAGTTCTACTACTGCACTTCTTCATGTTACTGATGACATATTTAGGGCAATTGATGATTCAGAATGTACTGCCTTGATTATGCTTGACTTTAGCAAAGCCTTCGATACCGTTCGACATGATACACTGCTGACCATTCTAAAATCAAGTGGTGTTTGTGAAGTCTCTCTCCAACTCTTCTCTTCTTACCTCACAGATCGCTTGCAGAGTGTAAAAGTGGGAGATGAAATATCTGTTGCTAGGAGTGTGTCATCAGGTGTACCACAGGGTTCAGTCTTGGGGCCGCTTCTGTTCTCAATCTACACAAGCCAGTTTGGAAAATTTGTTAGTCATTGTAAAATACACATGTACGCTGATGATATTCAACTATACCACAAGTTTCCTTTAGGCGGTCTGAATGACGCAGCAGTGTCTTTGAATAATGATTTGGACAACATTGCAAACGTTGCTAGTCAGCATTCACTTGTGTTGAACTCAAAAAAATCTGTAGCCTTGGTATTCGGTAACAAGTCTGATCAAACTTTCGCTAAAGGTAACCTCCAGATAATCATTAATAATGAAGTTATTGCGATTTCTGACTGTGCAAAAAGTCTAGGCTTGATTTTGGATGACTCTCTGAGATTTCATGAGCATGTCAAAAGTAATATACAGAGAGCATATGGGGCTCTGAGGCTACTGTACCCTCATAGGTGTTATTTAGCCATGGCTATAAAAAAAGTTTTGTGTGAAACTTTGGTTTTGTCACAATTCAATTATTGTTCCTCCATCTACAGTTTTTGCATTGATCAAGATACTGCTAACAGAATACAACGTGTTCAGAACTCCTGCATCAGATTCATATATGGCATCAGAAAATATGATCATGTTTCGCACAAACTGAATGAGTTGAAATGGCTTTCAATGAGAGAGGGATTCAGGTTCCATGCCTTGTGTCTGTTTCACAAAATTTTATTGTCTAGAAGACCAACTTACCTGCATGAGAAAATAATGTACAGAAGTGATATCCACAATCTTAACATCAGGAATAAAAACCTACCAACATGTCCAGCGCACAGAACCACCCTCTTCGAAAGAAGCTTCCAGTTTAATGTGTATAAATTATACAATGCGATACCTCCTGAATTTAAACAATATAATATGATCAAATTCAAAAAAGAACTCAAAACACATTTTCTGAACAATTCCCTCTAATAATACAGATTTCCTACTTTTTCTCTCTTTTTCTCTCTTTTCTTTCTTCTCTCTTTTTTTAGTGTGATCAAACAATTGATTGTTGGATGAGGAAATAATAAGTGACCCAAAAAGTTTAGGATAGATTAGATAGGCTTAGGTTAAGTAGGCTTAGGTTAGGTAAGCAAAATAATATAAATTTTACTACAACAAGGGTTAAGTGGTAGAGCACCAATTGGTGAACTTCCCCTTGAGATTTCCTGTCTATGTTTCTTTTTGTATATTTATATTTTCTTCAGTGTAATGAGAATGTGGAAATAAAGACATTTATTATTATTATTATTACTTCCCAAACGCGCGCGCGCTCTACCGGCAAAACATTATGTCCCCTAAAATGCTACCATTTATTTAACATTACGTTCGGACTCCTTATATCTATACTCCGTGGGCCATATAAAAAAATAAAAATGATGGTGGTTTATCCGAAACGAAGCGTCGTACGGAAAATCTCCCAACGCTGTTTTGTAGGGATTAAAAAATGGCAATGAAAAAGTGTCCTTTGTTTTTTTGTATCTCTTCAAATAACTTCAGAAAAAAATTAAAACGAAATCGGCAAATTTTGTTTTTTCAGGAATATCTTCGGAACTAATTGGAATTTCGGAACTTTCTGAACAGCACATTGTTAGACTCAAAAATGCGCAACTTTTCTCTAATTTAATACCATCTCCGTATCTCTTATGGTTTCCGAGATCCCCATGATAGATATCCTTATCTGGGACACAGTGTACCTATAATACTGAAATTGTGGACTTATCCCCTTCATCAATTCTTCCATTTATAATAGGAAGAATTTAGGGAGAAAAGAAAAATTAAACAAAGGTGTCAGCAAATAGGTGGATCATCATAATTTTGGTACCTCTCCTCATTGTAATACAGATTATATTTTCCTAAATAATTTACTAGTTCAATTGGTGGATTAGCATCTCCATAAGAATCGGAATAATATTTGAAATCATTATGTTTTATCCAGGCGACCCAGTGAGAACCATTTTCATTAGAATTATTCAAGGTTAATATTCCACATTCCACTTTCTTGGGCTTTAATGGTAATTCATCTTTCATAAAACAACCTCGAAAATTTTTAATGTGTTTTGAATATGCCAAGATATCATAATTAGTGAGTGGCATTATTTGTGTCTTGTTTTTTTAGACCTCGGCCCTTGACAGCTTTATTGTGTATTATTTTTCTCAAACCTTTTCCTTCAACAGCTTTGTTATGTCTTTGTTGTTCCTCATCTTTTGCTTTTTCATTCATAACTGTGTTAGCTATTGCGCTTCCTGCTCCAATCAGGGATCCTAATGCACCAATTCCCACTAGTAGTAAAGGTAAAAACCCTCCCATTTTTATTTGATCGTGTTTAAATTTCAATCTACATCCCTTACCAATTTTCTTAGTATTTTTCGAGATATTGATTTGCTCTTGTGTTAGTCCTTTAACATCTGATCCAACACCAATTTGGTCGTTCTTTAGTTGAATAGTGACACCCTCTTTCTTTTTATAAGCTGAAGCAATCTTCTTCAACTGATTATCATTTCATTATACACAAGATTTAAATTGTACACAAGATTTAAATTATACACAAGATTATAACAATCCCAATCCAATCCAGTCCCATTATCGTGTATTATCGTGTACGGCAAGCTTAACGAAAAGAGTGTGTTATTGCAAGCAAGATAAAAAAGTTGATAACTGGGGTATGTAGGGAGATTTAAATTATTCCAAAAAGAAACTCCATCAAGTATCATAAAGGCACATTAATTGCCAAAGAAGATAGCTTGAATATTGTTTATTCGTGCTATTCTTAGTATACTATAACCCCAAAAACGTCGAAACAACCAAAGTGAATACGAGCTCTTAGCAGTAAGGAGCACGATCGTATACATAGGTCTTGCAACTCGTTTGGTGGGGGGTGGCCCAAACATTGAGGAAATTTTTGTGGTTCTCATGTTTCGTCACCTGCAGCGCTGTCCTCTATTGTCACTTTGTCAGCCAATCACAAATCAGATCCGATCAGCTTCTTGAAAGTAAGAATGATTTTTATTTATTCGAGAGAATTTTGCAATATTTCTGTCATTGATTTTATTTACCATTCGAGTCCAAACCGTTTGTTTTGTTGTCAAAGATTAATCACGTGATTATACCCCTATGTCCTCCTAGCGGATAATTATGGAAACTTTTTCTTCAAAACTGGTGTCACCCCCCACCACTCAAAATTGCCGTAGATTCCAGACCTTATGTGTATGACCGTGGTAAGGAGCTTCGTTTTTACAATCTCCTCAAAATAATATAAAGGAGACCATAAACGCCGGATATGGAAGTCACGAATAAAGTACTACTAGAGGAATTGTTAAAAGTAGTGAGGATCTGAAGGCAACAATAGAAGCCCTTGAAGTCAGAGTCACATTGAAAATAGAAGAACTGAAGCACAGGCTGGAAGGGGTTGAGAAAAAAACAACAAGAATTGCACTCTAGAATTGAGTTTTTGGAGAGATCAGAGAAGAAGAACAACTTGATTATTTCTGGACTAGAAACGAGAAAAGAAGACTTGAAAACGGCAGATGGAGTTATCGAACTTCTAAAAATTACTGAATATACACATAACAGAAGCAGAGCTAAATAACTTTTATACCTTAGGAAGAACAGAGCAAAGTCCACTGAAAATCGAGTTTAATTCCTACTTGAAAAAATTATTTGTCCTCAAACACTGCAACCAACTCAAAGGCACTAAAATATACATAAGAAACGATCTCACACACAGAGAGAGAGAGAAGAAGGGAAGATTCTGAGGAAACATCTGAAACTTGCAAAACAAAACCAAGAACAAAATTGTTACATTAAAAACAATAAGTTGTTCATGAAGAACAGGGTTTATTCGGTAGCTGACCTTGAAGTAACACAAGAGGAAATATATTTCGAGCAAAATAAGTCAAATAGTGCTCCAGGAACCCCAATTGCAAACTGCTTCCAAACAATCAGAGAAGAAAAAGAAAAGCTGAATCTGGAGCTCCCAGAGATACAGAAACAAAAATTACGAAATCCTGATAAGACGAACGACAATTTCAATACGAAAACTGTCCCGCTGAAAAAACTTTCTAAAGACACCACCACAGATAGACCAAAAACAAGGAAAAATTCCACCTTTTCACTAGAATACTGTTCAGATTCACTCTTTCATATCTATGTAATCACTAAAGTTAGTAACACAATCCCAGTTAACAAACATACTTGTAATGGATCCTTATATCAGGGATTTTAGTGTGAAAAAATTAGACAATTTTGTTTTAAGTAATGCTAATGAAGCAAAGCATGTTCTGAAGGTGCCATTCCAATTTCAAAATCGTACACAATAATATACGAAGCATATCAAAAAATCTTGATGAATTTTCAATATTTCTAGAAGAACTAGATACAACGATAGACTGCATAATATTGGATAAGGATACATAACCCTTTATAACTTTGGTAATTTAAATCAAAATGATGGAGTGGTACTTTTCATAAAATCAAATCTTTACCACTCGCATAAGACTTTTGAAATCAATGGCACTTATTTACTGCAGTTACAAGTTGTAACTGATAACATGATACATCTCAGCAATAAATACAACTACTAGGCCAGATTCAGGTACTTGTCTGGACCACATATTCATTAACTCAAAAAGTGAAAACATCGACTCATTAATTCCAATGACAATAGAAACCTGTATTACAGACCATTATACTACATCCCTACAAATAATATTCACAAATAAAGAAGCAAAAACACAAGAGAACCGAAGAGCAAAATTCTTTGAACAGATAAACAAAAAAACACTAATGGAAAATATGGAACGCGTGGATTGGGGAGAATTCTACGAAATTGATGATTTGAATAGATCCGTAACTGAATTAATTGAAATAATCGACAACGCTATATATAGATCCACAACAAAGGTAAGATTAAAAAACAGAGATATTAAAAGGAAAAAATGGGTAACCGGATCATTATTGAGATCTATAAATAAAAAAAAATAAAATGTTTCATGAATTGAAAAAAAAAAACTGAGAACGAAATCCTAAAAATAGAATACAACACCTACAAAAAAGTACTTGAGAAATTAATTAAAGAAAGCAAAACGAGTTATTATAAGTGCAAAATAGAAGAAAAGACCAGCTCAAAACAAATGTGGAAAGTAGTTAACGAATCAACAACACTCAAGAAACATAGTGAAATAGCATCAATTCAAACTGAGACCGGAAATATTACCCATGATCCAAAAGAAATTTCTGAAGAATTCAATTCATTTTTCACCAATGTAGGAAAAAAATTAGCGAAGAAGATTAAGCAGCATATAGACTATGAAGAAATAAGAAATAAATCAACCAGCACGATATTCCTTTTTCCAACTAGTACTATCTCAAAATTGAAAAATAAAAAATCGCCAGGACCCCACGGATACAAATCGGAAACGCTAAAAATTATTCCGAAATATATAGCTGAACCACTTACATCTATAATTAATAGATCATTTGCAAGGGGATATTTTCCTACTGCATTCAAACTGTCCACTGTTGTACCTGTTTACAAAAATGGTGACAAAACCGAAGTCTCATATCATCGACCAATCGCTCTTATCTCTAACCTCAGCAAGATCATAGAAAAGATAATTAAAACGAGACTTAACAGTTTTCTAAATAAAAACAAATTGCTATCAGAAGCACAATATGGCTTTAGAGAAAAAAAGTCCACAGATGATGCAATAAAAGAACTCACAGAGAAAATATATGAAGCCATAGATGACAGAAAACCAGCCATGGCAATTTTCCTAGATCTAACAAAGGCCTTTGATACTGTTGACTATGCTATTCTTCTAACAAGCTTAGACGACCTGGGGGTTAGAGGCACAGCACAACACCTTTTCAAGTCATATCTAACCGACAGAGAACAATAAACAAAAATTAACACCATAGTTAGTGGAAAGCAGGTAATAGTATGCGGTGTACCTCAGGGAACGGTCTTGGGACCTTTACTTTTTAATATTTATTTGAATAATCTTTTTTCTGTAGACACACAAGGTAGCATAACCAGCTCCGCAGACGACACCGTTATATTTTACGAAGATAACAACTGGAGTGACCTGAAAAATAAAGTTGATAACAGAAAGCTATCTATCAATGCCAAAAAACGCTTTATCTACCTTTCTGTATTCTGTCTGCGAATCTCCCAAGATTCAAAAATATTTCAATAGGAGATGACATCGAGATCTTACAACCAAAGAACATCAAATATTTGGGAATAATGATAGACAGCCACCTCAAATGGGACGCATACGTAGATTATCTACTCAAAAAACTTCGGAGAGTCCTGTTTAAATACAAACAAGTGTCGTCTATAGTAGACCTTAAACAGAAAAAAATTCTCTACCATAGCCTGGCCGAATCTCACTTGACCTACGGCATCATCGGATGGGGTGGTGTATACAAGACATGCTTGAAACCCTTAGAAGTTATTCAAAGGAGATTCTTAAAAATTATGCCCAACAAAAATAACCGATATCCAAACGAATCACTTTACAAACTGACAAACGTTTTCGATCTGAGAGAACTGTACTTCCTCAAATTAGCAACAACACAGTACTTACACCCAATGGAACTCATCTCTCTTTCCCACAAATATGAGACACGAAAAAGGAACAAATTCATTCTCCCACTCATGAATAAGTCAATCGGGCAATGCAGCTACCAGTATCTGGGACCAAAAGCGTTTAATAACATTCCAGAAAATATAAAAAATTAACCAACAATTCATCGTTTCAAAAAATCATAAAAAAAATTCATTCATAATTCGCCGCCACTTTATATCTGCTCAGTTCTAAATATTTGAAGATCTCACATTTTACGTACCAATCTCATTTCTATATGTTACCCTGTATTATTGTATTTGTATTTTGCTACTAACTTTATGCTTAGATCTATCTCTATTTTAAAATATATCATAATTTAGAATCACTATGTATATACTAACATTCACTTTCAACCAATGAAACCTACACACAGATGCATTTATATCTTGATATATGTGCATCTCGTAGGTATTTGTCCATTTATTCATACGCTTATCTTTACTTTGTAATTCGATTTTACTCCCTTTATAAATGTACTGTACATGTGCGTGTGAATAAATCAATTATATTATACAAGTATATAAAGTGTCGTTTAACCTTCATTACATTTGTTGTAACCAATGCTGGAATTTTTTCCATGATTGGAGCCTTAGAATCAATCACTCTCTCCCAAGCTTTATTTTCCAATACATTATCGGCTATATGTCGATCTTCAATATTTTTATGATCTTTGTGAAATATGTCATGCTCCCGTGCTGCTGCATCTAATTTATTGACGGGTTTATCTCCTCGTGCCAGTCTTTCGTCCAATTTTGTTCCTGGACCGAGATAGTTATAACCAGGCCAATGCAGCTCCCAAGGTAAATTGTTAATGAAGTTGTTGACTAGTCCTGATCCTCTAACTATTTTTTTAGGTAAGCTAGACACATAAGAAATTAAATATTCAATTCCTCTAGGAGTGTCGATAACTTTCTCCATTTCTTTAGCAATTAAATGAACAACTCCTAGTTTTTCGTTGTGGAAGTTGTTGTTTCCGGCTTTTTCTTCAGAAGCAATGAATGATAACCTTTTAAGCAATTTATTCAAATTATCTATGTACTTGTATTCGATTTGGTTTTCATTATATTTTTTTATACCACCCCTTTCTTAGGTGTTTCTCCTAAATCTCCAGTATAATCCCACGATAAAGATCGATCCCTTGAAGGTGTTATTGGTAAATTAGATTTTAATTCAACCCGTATAAATTTAATTAAGTTTTGATATTTATTACCTGCATTTGAACGAACTTTTCCTGTGGACTTGTCATAATTTTGATGTAAGCAATTTGTTTCAAACAAAATTCTTTTATAGTTATCGTAGTCATTTTTAGTATATACTTTTTGATCTGGAGCATCGACTGACGTTAGTAATTCCCACAAACCTTTCGTGCCGGTATATTTTGTATCGCCTAAAATGATATCGTTATCATTGAAAATCACTTCTGTATTCCCAATCATATATGAATTTTCAGTTACATCGTTGTAAATACCATACCTATCTGAAAAATTTTTTGGGTCTCTTTTTGTAGGTACTCTCTTTAAGTAATGTGATGCAATTGAACCTAGACTTATCATAGAGTGTGTTTGTGTTTCTCTAGATATCATGATTTCTGGTAGAGGAGCCAAAGCAGGAACCGGTATTATATGTTTTATATCTTCGTCCGTGGTCTTGACAGTTTCCTCAACCTTTTCTAACGCGGCAATAATCGGTTGGTATTCTTTTTCTTATTTCTCCACCCCACTACGCTCATCAAGAATTTGCCTCTTAAACACTTGTTTTAACTCTTTTTGTTTATTTTTCAATTGTATAATTTTGTTATTTGTAATAGGTTTATCTGGAATTTTATCGGGAATTGTATCTGGAATTTCATTCGTGTTTTCTATAAGATATTCACTAGATTTCTTGTGTTCAACGTGATTGAGTTCTTTTTGCAGTTGTTCTCGGATATTCTTTGCATTTTAAAGTTTCTTAATTGAATTTTCTTTAATCTCTTGTTTATTCATTCATAATAGGAAAAAAACATAACATAACGAAACAAGAACGTAAACAAGAACGTAAACAAGAACGTAACAATAACATGACGATCTCTTTAAACTTGTTATAGAATTTTGTGTTTTTTAAATCAAGAGAAACAAAACCGTGGCTATCATTCCATCCTTGTTTACAAAATTCATTAAATCTTTAAAAGGCATTTCTGTTATAAAATCTTTCCAAATTTTTTTGATATAATGATCTGGTTGTTTAAATATTATGAGAAAATTAGCATATAACCTTATCACTTGTAGATCAACGAAACTGTAACATTGAGTTAAATGAATACAAGAAATATTCTTTGGTCTTGACCGAACAAAATATTCCTTGATTGTTTGTTGCTTTTCAAAAACACAGTCATCAAACACACAATCTATAGGCATTATGTCATCACTGTTATCATAAAAATGTGTTTCAAAAATATCTATTTCTGTAAAGAGTTCTTGTAGATTTTCATAGATTGGTTGCTCCATCGATTTAGTAAAAACTATTAAATCTTCATACGGAACCCAATACTTGGTTATGATATTCCATAAAACAGTTGTTTTTCCAGATCCTGACTGACCAATAATTAAACACCTTAATGGGTTTGGAAATAGGCCAGTCATCTCAGGATTATTTTCCTCAAATGGAGTAATTTCATACTTTGTCATTTATTATATACTTTTCCAATTCTAAAAAAGTTTGGGGGTCACCGCGACTCCAACTCTTTCAATGATTTTGGGGGGTATACATCAACTATAAGAGCTTGTTTCATATTTTCTAGTATTTCACAAACATCTTTCCCACAGAAATGAGGTTCTTCTGTGGTTCCTGCAATTTTGATTACTATTAATTTCAAAAATATTTTTTGTTTCCCTGTTTCATTTCTTCTATTGATTCAGTTGTGTTTTTTAACCTCATTTTATTTGCTTGTGTTTTTTAACCGCATTTCTAATTCATGTAGTTGTTCTTTTGTTACTAAATCATAGTCGCATCAATTCCGTTTCTAGCTTTTACAATTCGTCCTTTTACACTAATGTAATTTGGAGTTATATTAAACACATTTATTTTATTCTCCAAGTTTTCTAGTCTTTCATCTACTTCTATTAAAGTAGTATCTGAAATATTCAATACAATACTTTTCACTTCCATATTTAGTTGCTCCAGTTCTTTCAACTTTTTATCTATTACATCTTGAGATACTCCGTTCTGTTTTAGCTTTTTTATTTCCAACTTCAGTTGATCAATGTCTGTTTGTTTCGGTTTTGTGAGGCTCCTTTTGTTGAGTCTTACTTAATTTCGTATTTTTTTAATGAATGTGGTTTGATTATTTTCTAGATTACTTATTCGATCCTGTAATTGATCAAGGATTATTTCATTGATAGCTTCTTCTTTGATTAAATTTTTCAAATCTTCTGTTTTCAATTTTTTTGTTGATTGCATTTTCGAAAAGTTGCTGTAACTTCTTTCCTGTTGAAAATTCTTTGTTTCTATAAAAACATTTACAAAGCAATTTTTCATGTAGAATTCAATGGTTCAACTCATTGATTTTTTTCAAGTCATGTATCAAGAGTTATTGATAGGAAAATCATTTTTTCAAAAGGGACAACCTGTATATTTCTGCATATTTCAATAGAACTTGAAATTACCATTCCAAAAATATAACAATTTGAAAAAAAAATAAAAATGTTAGTAAGTGTGGTTGACTGGTGGGGGTCGACCCCCTATTTGTCAACTCTAGTTACGCCAATTTTCATATAGGATGAATCTATATACAGTAGAACCTCAATTATACAAACTAACGTGGGCTGGACGTATCTCGGATTAGAGTTGCACGAGACTCTCGAAATTTCGAGAATTCGAGATGAGATCGAGACGATAGGGTGTTCTTTTTTTTTCGAGACGAGATCGAGAAAAAAATTTCGAGATTTTTCGAGATCGAGAATTTATTTCGAGTTTTCTCGATTTCGAAAAACTGTACCGGGTGATTATACAAGGTGGCTCACCCCTATAACTTTTTTATGATTGGAAATAGAAAAATGAAGTTTGGGGGTTGTGTATTATAGTTCATTTTATGACATGTTTACTTACTTTGTTGTACTTCCGGTTTGACCATCAGAAATTACCCCAACTTTCGATTTTTGAATGTATTCAATTGTTCGATTGGGAATGAAATCTTATATCCAACAATACTTCGTTAGTAAATATTTGACATTTTTTGAAAAATTGCAAGGATGACATTCAGTGAACACATTTCGTACAGAAATGAAAACACCAATAGAATCCTCATCTTCTCAAACAAAAAAGAAAAACTCAAAACTAAAAAGCAAAAAATATTTTCTGAAACACAAAATAATTCTGGAATAGCGGGAAGACGGCGAACCTTATTTCACTTTTGGTCTATGTGTACTTACTGGTTGGCTTGACAAATTATATTCGTGATTTCGTACTAATTGAATTTTGATTGAATGGATGAAAGATTGTATTGAAAAATGAAGCATTCATTATGATTTTCACTCTTTGCAAAGTCATATTTTTTCTAATGTTTTTATCCAAAGCCTGCGTTTATTTGTTGGTATACATAGGTGACTTTTAAATAGCAGAATTTATACAGACACAATTTATATCTACATGATTTGTCAATTGCAACAATCAGTAAACTATTTTCGAGACCCTCGAATTTTCGAGAATCTCGAATCGAGATCGAGAAATTTTTTTCGAGAAAAAATCGCGACGAGAGTTTTTTAATTTCGCGTCTCGTCTAGATTGTCGAGACGAGAAATAGCCTTCGAGACGAGGATTCTCGTCTCGACGAAACCCTATCTCGGATAATCGAAAACTCGGTTAATTACCTATACATACATGCTCGCTAATTTTTCTCACTAAATGAATATTAAATATTTTTTTAGCCAGTATACTTTATCAAATAAATGAATAAAAAATACACTATGTGAAAGTAAGAACATAGTCGTGTATGTTTATTTAAAAAATTCTTCAATTTTGGTTTGTTTCAACCCGGTTGGCCAGTTTATGGCTGCAACAAAAAAATACGTGAAGACTTTCTTTAATGCTGTAAAACCTTCTTGATGTGACCAAGATCTTCTAGCAAATCGCATTCAGTATGTTCTTCACCTGATGGGCATCAATTAATTCTTCTACACTGTATTCTTGGTTTGCATCATCGGACGGGCTCGGATAATCCGGAACATTTATTTATTTAATCGTTTCTGAGCTACAACTATAACTATGAATGTTCACAAATGTTCATATATCACTCCGCAGTGTCTGACGCATATCACAGCATTCTCATTGCACGTCCATAGGTTACCGAGGGTACATGGGGTTTGCAGGGATTGGCACGACAGAAGTTGCTCCATTGACTGGGTTTCTCCGCATTCACACGCTGCCTCCTCCACGTATCCCCACTTCAGGAGGTTGGTCTTGCATCTCTCCATTTGGCACCGGAGTCGGTTGAGGGTCTTCCAGGTACCCCAGTCTAGGTCGGATCCTGCAGGGAGTTTTTCTTTTGGGTTCCAGGTTGGGATGTCGTGGTCTGCTAGGCACTTTTCCCATCTTATCTCTTTGGTAGTAGCCTTAGAGGTTGTGAGGGGCTGTGTAGATTGTATAAAGTTTCGTCTTGATTTCAGTCTGGCCGCCACCGGAATATGTTGATACAGAGGATGTCTGGTGTCCTCACATTGTCTGCTTCGTTCGGCCATGGCTAGGGTTTCCCTCCGAATTTGTGGTGGTGCGATTCCGGCTAGCATGTAGAGTTGGCCAAGGTTGGTGGGTTTTAGGCATCCCGATATAAATCTACAAGCGTCATTCAGGACAGGGTCCAGCCTATGGGCATGTGTTGATCTCTGCGATACGGGAGATGCACATTCGGCCGCGGAGTAGCACAGTGCAAGGGCCGAGGAGCGCAAGACGTTAGGGTTCGCCCCCCATCGAGCATTAGTCAGTTTCCGGAGAATGCCGTTTCTGGAGTTGACTTTGGCCTTGGTTTTATCGATATGCTTCCTGTAGGTGAGGGAGCGGTCCAGTGTAACCCCTAGATAGGTTGGGTTTGGGCAGTGTTGCAGTCTAACTGAGTTCCACTCTATTTGCAGTTCCCTTCTCGCCTGTCGGCTATTGAGATGGAATAGGCATGCCTGCGTCTTTGCTGGATTCGGGCGGAGCTGGTTTGATCTATAATAGTCGCTTAGTCTTGATGAATATTCTGTTATATGATCCTCAATCACTGCGATGTATTTTGACTGGCAGGTGATAGCTACGTCGTCGGCATAGATAAAGCTTCTCGTATTTGGGCCGGTTGGTTGGTCACACATTGAAGAACATGGGTGCGAGCACGCTACCTTGGGGAAGGCCATTCTTCTGGTTCTTCCAGCGGCTTCTTGTTCCTTGGTACTCTACATAAAACCTTCTATTCGATAGCATTGTGTTTATCACACTGCGAATCACAGTTGACCAAACGGAGAACAAACGGGGACACGGAAAGAGCCTCCCCGCAGAATGCGCTATTAGTTCATTCGGGCGTCCCCTGGGCAACGGTGCAGAAGTACCGGCTAATCATTCCACAAACTGAGTTACACTGTTTAGAGACTGTTTAGAGATCGTACCGAAAACATGGAAAAAGGGCCCTTTTTAGAGCCAGGCTTGACAATTATATCACTCAATGTTGAGGGTATCTCAAATGCTGAACAAGACTTGATCTCCATTATATGCAAAGATAATTCATGTGATGTCCTATGCCTCCAGGAGACACACAGACATCACATCGCCGCCCAAACATTCCGAGAATGGCAATAGTGAAGGAATGCCCCCATGTCCAATATGGAAGCGCAATATTTGTAAAACCAGGAATCAAAGTGACTAATATACAAGACACCACAATTAACAACATAGAGCTGATCACGATTAACCTTGGAAATATAACGATATCCTCAATATACAAACCACCGAACGAGAGATTCTTATTCCCCCAACATCCTAACCAACCACATGTGGTAATAGGAGACTTCAATAGCCACAGCACAACCTGGGGATATCGCGACATGAACGAGGATGGAGAACTCCTGGAGAAGTGGGCCGAGGACAATGACATGACCCTCATCCACGATCAGAAGCAGCCCGCTTCCTTTAATAGTGGCAGGTGGATGAGAGGCTACAACCCGGATCTCATCTTCACCACCAACTCTCTTGCTGCTACATGCAGCAAGACAGTCATGGACCCTATCCCACACTCCCAACACCGGCCAATTATGCTGAGGTTTAGACCAGTGATAATGCCGCAGAAGGTCCCATTTAACAGGAGGTTTAATCTGAGAAAGGCAGACTGGAACAAATTCACAGAAGAGATCGACGAAGAAATCAGAGACCTCCCACCGACCCCAACAAACTATGAGAATTTCATCTCTGCAATCAAGAAGACTGCGAGCCGCTGCATTCCCCGCGGATGTAGAACTTACTATATACCCTGCCTCCCCAACGTAAGTAAAGACACATACGAGGAATATTTAGAGCATTACAGCCGGAATCCCTTCTCCCCGGAAACCATGCAGCTAGGAGACCAACTGATCGATTCCATAAGCAGGAAGAGGCAAGGGACATGGAAAGACGCGATGGAAAGCATATACAGGGTCGCTGATATGTATGGAAACGGTCGATTATTTCCTAAAGTAAGATAGCTAGCGAAAAATGTTAGGATACAAAAGTTGTAGGGTTTTTCAAAATCCTTTAAGCTAATGAAAAATTAAGTATAAAGGATGAGTCGAAAAGTCAGTACGAAACAAAGTTGCTTTTTCTCTAATGGGACGCCCTGTATATTATTCCACATTTCAATTCTGCTCGAAATTCTGAACAAAATTGATGGAGCGCTTCATTTCCTAAACTCAACCGATTTCGGGATATCGAATTTTGAAAATAACTTTTTACTACTCTCAAATTTATTAAAGAAAAAGCACGAAATGATGCATATTTATTATGAAAGTCACAAAAGGTGGAGTATGTGGATATTATGATTACAATTTAATTATAATTTTTTTACAGAAAATAAAAAAAGCATAATTGTTCAGGGTTGATTAAAATGCAATTAAAACAATAAAATGTATTTTTTAATGAATGTCCAGGATATTTAAAATTTTATGAAAACAATAGTTAAGACAGGAGGAAAAGAGAGAAAACAAGTTTTAATAAACAACAAATTCTTCTTTGAAATTCTATTTAATAAGGTGCTCAAAGTGTTTACCATTTACCTCCTGACAGAAATGAAGTATAAGTTATTTTCAAAATTCGATATCTCGAAATCGGTTGAATTTAGGAAATGAAGCGCTTCATCGATTTTGTTCAGAATTTCGAGCAGAATTGAAATGTAGAATAATATACAGGGTGTCCCATTAGAGAAAAAGCAACTTTGTTTCGTCCCGACTTTTTGACTCATTCAGTATACTTAATTTTTCATTAGCTTAATGGATTTTGAAAAACCCTACAACTTTTGTATCCTAGTATTTTTCGCTAGCTATCTTACTTTAGGAAATAATCGACCGTTTCCATACATATCAGCGACCCTGTATATGAAACATAGCAGTAGAAAGGCCTGGAGCCTCATTAAAAAGCTATCAGGCGACCCAACATCCTCCAAAGACAAAGTAAACATCACCGCCAACGGAATCGCTCATCAGCTACTCCTAAATGGTAAGCCGGATCGAAGGGTGAAAGTGACCCGTACTCTCAGGATGACACAGCAGCCTGGACAAGCCAATAAGGATGACTTTACCATTACAGAGCTGAAAACTGCAATCCGGAACATTTATTTACGGTAACTCGGTTAACCCGGATGTAGACGGTCGCAGATGAAAGCTATGATAGACTCGGTAAATCCGGATCTCGGTTAATCGAGGTTCTACTGTATTGTGATATATTTTTTTTATTGTTATACACTGTGTCCAAGATAAGGATGTCTATCATGGGAATCTCGGAAACCATAAGAGATACGGAGATGGTTAAATTAGAGAAAAGTTGCGCATTTCCATTTCTAACAATGTGCCGTTCAGAAAGTTTCGAAATTCTAATTAGTTCCGGAGATATGCCTGAATAAACGAAATTTGCCGATTTTGTTTTAATTTTTTCCTGACGTTATTCAAAGAGATACAGGAAAACAAAAGACACTTTCTCATTGCAATTTTTCAATTCCTACAAAACAGTGTTAAGAGATTTTCCGTACGACAATTCGTTTCGGAGAAACCACCATCAACTTTATTTTTTTATACGGCCCGTGGAAAAAAAATACCCTGTATTGAATAGCATATTTTATTACTAATACAACGATGTATGACACGATATGATTCTGCGATATTTAAAACGAAAAAAAAATGGTTTTTATTAAAGATCGAACGTTTTGGTGTAGTGTGCGGTGAAATGATGACTGAGTATGGTATAGTAGGCTATGATTACTTATTTATTACACAATGCCCTAATAGTGCGCGAGTTTCTATCGAATAGATTTCCGGGAAAATGGATAGGTACGCACACATTTAGCAGTTTCGTTGCCCCCTCGTTCGCCGGACATCACTTCCATAGATTTTTTTTTCTCTGGGGGTATTGCAAAAATTATGTTTACCGCCGTGTTTTTGAATCTGAGGATCAGTTTAGGAAACTAGTTTTGAAGCGTGCGAGAGTATCACACCTGATATGTTGAGAAGTGTTTTGAATTCAACAGTTAAAAGGTGTTATCTATGTTTAGAGAATAATGGTAATTTGTTTCACATTCTCTATAATAGAGATTAGTTTTTTTAACTTTCTAGTCAGTAGTTCTTCACTAAATTGGTTAATTGTTTAACATATGATGTGACCTACCTACTTATACGAATGAAGTTCTCAAATCTCCAATAACGTGATTTTAATTTGATATTTGGAAACAAGAGTAATCTTAACCTACTATACCATACTCAGGGTCATCATTTCACCGCACACTACACCAAAACGTTCGATCTGTTTTAAATATCGCATAATCATATCGTGTCATACATCGTTGTATTAGTAATACAATATTCTATTCAATACTAGGTATTTTTTTCCACGGGCCATATGAACAAATAAAGTTGATGGTGGTTTCTCCGGAACGAAACGTCGTACGAAAAATCTCTTAACGCTGTTTTGTAGGGATTCGAAAATGGCAATGGGAAAGTGTATTTTGTTTTCTTGTATCTCTTCAAACAACGTCAGAAAAAAATTAAAACGAAATCGGCAAACCTCGATCCCCATGATAGACATCCTTATCTTGGACACAGTGTATATTTATATTAGAGCTATACAGTGCCACCATAAAGTAACGCATAAATTCATTATTGGCTAAATGAACAATAAAATTAGGAATTCCCAAAACAGGTCGATTTTTGATTTCAATTTACTATTGTTTCAAATCATAATCCAATATACAGGGTGAACCACTTTCGTGTAATGACGTCATCACAATTTTTTACAAACTGAACCCCCCCCTTTTTTTTTCAATTTCCAAATTTCCTTTGCTGAGCTGATTCCAAAAATGTATAATATGTTGCTTCAAATTGGTACAAGGTGGGCAAAAATGCAAAAATTTACTTACAAAGTAATGAAAATAACGAATAAACGTAATAAACACATTAAATGAAATTACTACTTTGATCAAGAACATATAGCATTATTCTTAATAATTGTATCTTACAGCTTTTATTAGTGATCCAAGCCCCTGGACTATAAAAATCCTTTTGTTTGTCAAAAACATTGAAGCACAGTTTTGTATTGTTAACGCTAACGTTCGTGAACTTTTTTTACAAAATGCCTTTAACCGAAACCCAGGCAGCAAGCTGACGTCATAATGACGTCTCTTTTTGGTATTTATTGGTCCGCAACGTCATATTACCAAAAAATGACGTGATACTGACGTCATTTTCTGAACCTACTGTAGACGTCATAATCAGGACGTTAGTTTGACGACATTCTTACGTCATTATAGAACGTTGACTCATTGTTTTATATTTTTGCATTTTGATGATTATTCCAATGATCCTTATAGGTTCCTAAATATTTTTCATCGAAATGCAAAAGTTAAACGAAAGTTTACCATAGATACCTTGACGTGTGTATAGGCAAGTGTACATTGTAGGTACAGAATGGAATCAAATTTCTCTTTAGGCGAATAGACAGACGCAATATAGGTATTATTATTCAACCACAGCCCATCTTTTATGAGGTTCGTATGATTATCAACTCATTGAAAAACAGTTTGAATTTGGCGCTTCAAAGCAAAACGTTTTGGTTTGGCGTTCGGCAATCTCCGGAGTTATCGGTATCGGACAAGTTCGGCCACAAGCCAACACGCAACGTGACGCAACGTTGACGACGCACACGGCCACACGCCATTATCACAAAAATTTTGAGGTTGTTATGTATTCGATTTCGATTGAAATTTCCTATTGATTACAGAAGTCGATTTCCGACCGTCGGTTGTGAATTGTGCATTTCCTTTACTAGTGATTTGTGAGGTAAGTTTCATTTTTGGTCTATTGGCGTATTATTGCATGTATTGGATACTCATCCAGAGTATCAAAACCCTACTTATTATAAGTGTATTTTGTAGTTTGATGTCATGTACTCACCACTTACCATGATTCATGTACCTATATCATGATGCTACGTTATTGTAAGGCTTTTTCCTTATTGTGAAAATAATTGTATCCTTAAGGTTAGTGTGCTGATTAAACTCACTAGGATTTTTTGTCGAGATACTGAAATAATTTGATGAAAAATCAAGAAACATATGATGAGAGTCCAAATTAATGTGTTAATACTGGTGAAAAGAAGCTTCTTATCAGTGAATCTACCTATAGAAAAAGAAAGAATCTTAGTTATATATACACAATTCACTTATTTTGGTTAACTGTATAATAAATAGAGTCGACTCTTCTAAGCTATGAAAGATCTTGAGATGAGCCTGCACAAATAACTTTCTGTTCAGACAACTCAAGGTACTTCTTTCTTTCTTACTCTTCCAATGGTTTTTTCCTACATATCTGTTGTAACTGGTGGTAATCTAGAAGACAGAACTTTCAACAATTTGTTCAACCAAATGAAATTTTTAAAATACTATCACATCTGTATATTTTTGAAATTTTTTGTTTTAATAGTTTGTGAATAATAGTAGAGTTTTCATTTATCTATTGGTCATTAACCATTAAATTATATATATTTTTTAACAATAATTTTTTATTTCTAGAAAGTTCCTGTGCCTTGGGGATTTCTACTCCTCTCACATCCCCAACAAGTGGAAAAAGTACCCCTACATCAACTATTCACAATAAAATTTGGCATTTTTTCTGAGCTAATCAATTTTTGGTTTAATTCAAATGTTTTGAGTTAACAATTTTACTCTTGATAATTGTGATCCTCATAGGTCAAAAAAATAACTCCCTCTACTCAAACTGTTATTTTATATATATAATATGAATATATATTATATTTCATTATATCTTTATTATATCCTTTGATGCCGATGGAACACATAGATTTTCGTTCTCTAATTGTGATTTTATTTACAGACCTTATAACATCATAGATAGGATATTTATTTGTATATGCACTAACATCCAAATAATATGAGCTTGAGACTAGCAAGTGAATACAAATAATTTTGAACCAATATCAATATATATATAATAAATAGGGACGGCCCATTAACGTCGAAATATAACGTCATAATGACGTTACAGAATGACGTCTTTGGTCTGTGACATAATCACGTCATCCTACCGTCTTTATGGCGTCATTCTTTTCGTCAGCAGGACGTGTCTGGTGTCGAAAAAATGACGTTAAAATCACGTCAGCTTGCTGCCTGGGAAGTGACAGGATTGAAATATTAATGATGATTGGTATTGGCGATAAGATGCGGACTCAACAAGAGGTATGCCGATTAATCCATGAAATGCACCCAGATCGTGAACCTATTTCACAATCTACGGTAAGTAGAATAGAGCGAAAATACAGAGAATTAGGACATGTGAGGGATGCAGCAAAGCAAGGTAGATCAACATATTCAACAAGACATAATTTTGTCGGCTGTAGAAAATCCACTCTGTACAGTGCGAGGATTATCTAGGGATTCTGGTATTGGAAAGTCTTCAGTATCAAACATTTTCAAAAAGGTAGAATACCATCCTTATGAAGTACGTCTCATCCATGAATTGGCTGAAGACGACTTTGACCGAAGAACTGAATTCTGCGAGTATATAATGAACCAAAATAACAATTTCATTGATAACGTTTTATTTTCGGACGAAGCAACGTTTTATTTGAACGGTCATATTAACCGGCAAAACACTCGTTATTGGTCTGATGAAAATCCACACTAACGTATGGGCTGGTATTGTGAGAAATAAAATTATTGGTCCATATTTTTTCAATGAAAACTTAACAGGAGCATTATATCTGGATTTTCTACAAAATACATTAATTCCTGATCTGATCCAGCTTTTTCCTGATATTCAAATTCCCACTAATGTAGACCGCAGAATCTGGTTTCAACAGGATGGCGCACCGCCACATTTCGCAGTAACTGTGCGCGATTTTTTCAACACAACTTTTCCACAAAGGTGGATAGGAAGAAGGGGACCAGTGGAATGGCCTGCTAGATCACCTGATCTGAGCCCATTAGATTTCTTTTTATGGGGTTATTTGAAATCTACTTAAACAGACCTGGAAATATCCCTCAACTACAAGACCGAATTAGACAAGAAATACAGAGCATAACACCGCCGCTATGCTACAGAATGTTAGAGACGAAAGTAATGTCTGGTTCAGTCATTGTCTAATGGTCAATGGAGAACAATTTGAACATTTATAGTAAATTTTCCATTTAATTTTTTTATTACATTCAGTAACGTATTTCCATAATCAATTTTCATACTTTTTTTTGCATTTTTGCCCACCCTGTACCAATTTGAAGCAACATATTATACATTTTTGGAATCAGCTCAGCAAAAGCAATTTGGAAATTGAAAAAAAAGGGGGGGTCCATTTGAAAAAAATTGTGATGACGTCATTACACGAAAGTCGTTCACCCTGTATATTAGATTATGATTTGAAACAATAGTAAATTGAAATCAAAAATCGACCTGTTTTGGGAATTCCTAATTTTATTGTTCATTTAGCCAATAATGAATTTATGCGTTACTTTGGGTGCGTTCCATTAAGCGCTCACAACGATCACGCTCACGACCACGAATTTTGTCGTTCCACTTGGTTCTGTGCGTCATCGAAACGCTCACGCCGACCCACCTATTGAGATGGGTCGTCGTGAGCATGAATCATGACGTCATTCACCCCAACGATCGTGGTCGCCATGTGGAACGTCTGAATGAGTGTTTTGGGCGTTGTGAGCGCTTAATGGAACATATTTTTTTCTTTCTTCTTCTTCTTCTTTCGCTTGTTAATTACAGCAAATATACAGTGAGGTCCTAAAGTAACGGATGAATTCATTTTCTACGTAATTATGAATGCAAAATTATGAATGAAAAATCCTGAAACAGGTACATTTTTATATATAAAACTACACTTTCTGAATAATATTATTCACCTGCCCCTTCAACCCTCTAGGGGTAACTGGGGGTAACAACTACCCCTATGTAGACACCTTATAGTTATCTGACGTCAGCCTGATCTTCATTGCTCTCATTGGTGCAAAATGATCGCTTTCTGAAAGTCTGGTCGATGTGAATAAAGAATCATAGAAAATGATCTGTTTGAAATGTATGGCTGTTCTGGCTGGCTTACTCCATGTTAAGCAAGTGAAGTTTTCAGTAAAAGTTTTGGCAACTGAAAATTTAATTTAAAATATCAGTTGATCGATGTTAAGTGAAAGTTGTGAAGAATTCTTCCGTAGTTTGACTAGAATTAGTTGATATCAACTACAGAAAATCGCATTTCTTCAATTTAGGATGCATGTATTCATCTAGATTCTGGGTTAGGTAGTGTCTTGATACCATTTGGGCGGCGCTATATTCAAATAGTCGAAAACTCAGAAATGTCTAAACGACCGAAGCTCGATCAGAAACAATTATTTAGTAGTTTAGCCAGTGATTTTCATGATTTGGTCAGTGATAAAGAGCAGTTGCGAACTTCAATTGAAAATTTCTTCAATAATTTAATTGATGAATTAACTTTGGGAATAATATTTGACTTACATAGAAAATTTAAAACAAATGCCTACGATTTGGAAGCTACTGATGGCTGTGAGGAACATGAACTTGGAGATGTAGACATTTTCTCACAGCACAATCATAAGAAAACTCAAGATTGTGTATGTCCTAATTGTGATAGAGCTGTTGCTGCTGCTAGATTTGCTCCTCATCTAGAAAAATGTATGGGTATGGGAAGGCTAGGTAGATCCCGTAATGCTTCCAGAAGAGTTGCAAGCAGTAGCAAAGATAGCTCTAATTATGGGGGACCACCAACAGATGATGAAGATGATGCTGATTGGGGTACTGGAGATAGGAGAAAGAAAAAGAAGGACAAAAATGGATCCAAAAAAAGTAGAGGTAGTTTGAGTATGATACATAATTTCACTGAAACATTGGTTATTTATTACCCCTCGAGAGATACAAGAAATTGGTATCTTATGTAAAAAAATTAATTGATAAATGAATCTAGAAACATCATGAGAAACAAAATGTTGAAGTTAAACAGATATCAAGTTTATTGTACAGTTTCAAGTGGAGTGGTATATTTGGAGAAGTTTTCTATATATAATCTCTATTGAAAATATAGTCATTTATACTGTGTTTCTGGTAGTTCCAAAAATTCCATTAATTTTCTTGATATTGAAATATTTTCAATAATATATTGAAATAATACTTGTTGGTTGACCTTTTCCATGCAAAATGATCAAGGGACAATTTCATCCAGAGTAAATCACGTGTGCATTGATTTATTACAAAGTAATATAATGATGAGTCCTGATAATAATTTCAATTCTGAAATTTATACAGAGATTTTATCTAAATCAAATAAGGTGAATTGAACAATGTCCAATCAGTATGTTGTTATAAAATACCTGAATTTACAAGCCTCTGTAAATATCTTCTTCATTTTGGATTTTATGAATCTATTTTGGAATTTTCATTCAATAGTATCAAATCAGATTACATTTCATTGAATTGCCTGAATATTTTTTCCATATTTTGATCATGAATATTTTGATTCCTTGCTAAAGAACATAGGGCTTCAACCCCTTCCCATCCAAATTTGTCCTCTCATGCAGAAATAATCAAATGAAGTTGCTGTCATTTCAGAATACTTAATAACGTACTAGGTGTGAAATAAAAAAAAAAATGGCTAATCAATATTGAAAGTATTTTTTAATTGAGCAATAAATTCTTCTCATTGATTATTTATTCATTGGGAAAATTTTCATTCAACTTTCAACATGTTTTGGCTATGATTTGATTACTGTTTCATAAAAACTGCATCTGTAGAGCTGTTTAGTTCTGTTTTGGATAATTTTCCATTCACTATGCTTTTAAAATACTTGAATATATTGTTATTGATAAATAATTATGGAATGTTCATATTGGTTGGTCTGAGATAAATATGCCAAACTCCCATATTTACAGAAACTTGGCTATCCATAACTGTTCAGGTATAGAATTACAATAAATCATTTGGAAGATATTAAGACAATATTTCAGGTAATTTGATGATGTACAGGGGTTTCATTTGAAAATGATGCTTTTGTCCTATTATCGTATTTATCGGTAAAATTTAAGGACTCTAACCCTCATTTGAGGTGATGCTTTTTTGGTAGATCCTTTAATAGTTGAAAATATTATTTTATATGCTTAGCATTGTAGTAACCAAATTTTTAGCATGTTTGGTCATGTATTCTGTATATGTCTAAGGTATATCTGTCTGTATGTTGTAATTGTTATTTTATAATTTTGCAGGTACACCCAAAAAGAATTACGAACCAGAACAGGCGGACTCATTGAATGTAGACATAGAGGGTGAAGATGATGAACTGAGTAATTTGAGGGATATTCTCCATTTACAAGAACATTCTAACAGTACTTCTCCAGCTGATTCAGCTTCCAGCTCTGGATCAACAAAAAGAAAATCGAAAAATAAGAAGGCCAACAAACGAGATAGAGGGTCTTCCAGCCCAAACATATCACTGGAGTGATGACCGTCAAGTATTTTTTTTTATTGTGATTAACTTAGATTTGTTTCGTGTCTCATAAGAGCATGTTATAGTTAATAATTCATTTATAATCTTAGGAAACTGCCATTATGAAAATGTCTAGAAAAATGCAAAATTAGCAATATTATTTCTTGTCTATCTGATATTGTTGACTTGCATGTGGAAACATGGGAATATATTTTTATACTTTATTTTGATTGTGGTTTATACAATATCATATACCTGACTGTAATTACTTTAATTCGAATAAAATAATGGAGAGAATAAAACTTCCACAAAGATGAATTGATTGAACATAACCTTATATAATTTTGAAAAATGATGTGTTGATAGAATTCACATAATATTGGTTTTATCTCTGAAACCTCCCTAGGAACAAGATACATGCATTGAAAAAGAATTCATTTAATATTGTGTTTTTGTATCAATATACTTGAAACACTCAACTTTCCATGGTTTTGGAACTATTTATTCTTCATACTTCATGCAATTTCTGCAAAATGAAAAATATCTTCTTTGGCATTAAAGTTCCGAGTTGATAGGACAATATCAATATTTCTGTTAATATGAATTCTTAATTTACTTGAAAGCATTACATTGGTTTGAAGTTTGGCGATAAGTAGTAATAGGGAGCAAAGCGTTGAAAATTGTTCATGACAATAACAATAACGACTAGGAGATTCCCCCTAATTATCTTCCTAGTCAGAACATTTAATATCCCCGTGAAAAAATCATCATCCATTTGGGCGTCGCCATTGTAAAATAAATAAATAAATAATTGTAAGATAGCATAAAAGTTTTATCGAAAGTCGATCTAGGCTAACCTAATTCACAATAACGATACAATATGGGTGTATGTACATAATTTATTGTTATAAATAATCATTTTAATATAACTGTACAAAAGATATATCATCTATGAAGTCTTATAATAATAATAAAAAAAAAAATCACAAAAATGCTCTAACCACATGGCGTATACTGAAGAGTCCCACAGTTATTCCATCGACAAATTTTAAAGTAATCTAAAAATAAATGAGTTATTTCTTCTTCATCCTGGTAAAAAATTAACAAAAAAGAAATGGATCTCGTACCAGTACAATGAAGATTCTAAACAGTTTAAAGATAAGTGTTCCCAGCTACATTTAATCGATTTCATGAGTTTAATTTAAAAAAGTATTTTTTTGTGTAGCAATAGTAAAAATCGATACTTTTTATACTATCTGTTCATTTGGTTACAGAAAAAAGTGTCGATGATATTGAAAAACATTGTGGAATGTTAGAAAATATTTGTTCACAGAAATGTATAGCTTCCGCTTCAAATGTTTGCACTAATGAACTGACATATTAAGCTCTAGAAACTGTTCAAATCAAGAATATGAAATTATCAAGTATATGATGATTTTGTGGACTAATTTTGTATTGGTTTTCAACTTCAATATGGAATAGTTATGAAATGCAAGTTTTCAATGCCATTCCCTTTGAATATAAGTTGGAATACTGATGGTACGAATATATTCTTTAAAACTACAACTTATGAGAACGGATAGATGCCACCTTTATGGTTTCTTGCTGTTGACGTCCGCAGTTTTGTCGTTTGGCAGCTCGATGTATATAGGCCTATTGTTGGTGGAAATGAATTGGTTTTCTTCAACTGCTTTCTGATTATTGATGTTGTTCATCTGAAAAAATATTTTATAGAAAATAGCAGGCTTATGATTGAAGTAGAGTGCAAAGTTTGTGAAATATGTAGCAACTATCAAAAACAAAAAATGGATCATGAGATATTTTATTCATTCATGAAATTGAACATATAATAGAAGTTACCTTCCTCAAACTAGATTATCAAATCACGATGACACCCATCACGAATTGCTTTAACCTCATGATGGCATTATAGCAGGATTGATTTTGATAAGAGAATTAAATTTCAGAAAAGCTATAGACTTGAATGAAAACTGCGGAAAATGATGAACTGAGTTGATGAGGATATGGTGTGCTGAGTTTTTTTGTGCTTTAGGCGTATACCGATCGGAGCAGGGTATAACGAACATTAGACTAGGTGAGCGAACTAAGGTTAGGAGTGAATAATTCATGTCAATTTTACATATGGGTGAACTCTATATGAACTATAGTTTGCTCAATATACACATTAAATCTACATTGTAGTATTTTTCTCAGTAATTGTTATACTCTGAGTCTAAGATAAGAATAAACAGCATATGGGGATATCGGAAAAGGTGATACGAAGAAGGTTAATTTAGAGAAAAGTAGTGCATTTATGTACCTATTAATTGTAATTTATGAAATTTTAATATCCCGAGTAGTTTTGGAGACATATTTTTGTCTGTGAGACGAGCGTACATGGATGCGCAACATTTTTGTGATTTAACCTTTTTCATATCATTTATACCGTTCCCGATATTCCTATGCTGTCCATTCGTATCTTGGACACAGTGTTAACTGGCACAGATAGATCTGAAAACCATCCATTACCCGTTTCGATTTGAGTTAATGATTTTTGAATAATCAATAAACTTAATATTGGTAGTGTTACTTACTTTTCGTCTGTACAATAATACCAACAAGGTGAGAATACATATAACAAACGCTGAAGCAGCCGCTATCACAATCAAAGCTGTATGATATGGAGCTACAATTGAAACTGGAGACTGTGACACAATTTCTCTTTGTTCCAGAGCTGCTACTTTATTCGACTGAGTGTAATCCTGAGGAAAATGCTTGTGAATTACTCTGGAACGAGTTATGTCGGCTGTGAGACCAGGCAAGTTTTGCTGCATTACCTACAAATAGTTGATGAAATTTGTGATTTTCAGTTGAAAAAATCTAACAATAAGTATACCATCTGTTCCAATTTATAGGCAACGTCAACTTTGTTGCTTCCTATCAAGGAAAATTTGACGTATAATGCATCCAAAGTGGTATCAACTTTGATGCCAGCACTGTTAATGTTTCCTTTAAGACTGTTGATTATTTTAGTGATTTGGTTGACAACTGGCACAGCAGATATGTCGTCGAATTCTCCTCGAAAACCAAGCGTCACATCAGCTTTCTCAATTGGCGTTGTACCTGAAATGGATTACAAAAAAAATGAGAACACACATGTGTAGGGCAAATGGATGTTCTTTAAAAATACATTGATTGTCGATAAATGGAAACGATCAATATTTCAATGGAAAATACGTTCGATTAGATTTCTATTATTTTTCAAAAAAGTTTATAGAAGATCATGATTCTTAGTTGATAAGAAATGAGTAATGATTCATAAGATAAGATGTGAATTTGATGTGGAATTCATTTCATTTTCTACATTTGCTCGAGGAAAGTTAATACATATGGAATAGTATCCTAATATTGAATTCCTCAATATCTTAATACCATTGTCATTAGCGCGAACGCTTCACATATGACAGGCATGTTTTGTTTTGTTGTCATGCAGAAAACTATTCAAATATTTTCGAAAACTTATTTTCAAAGTCAGTGCTGGGTCGGTCGTGATAAAGCACCCACCGAAGGCGCTATACGCAAATTGGTGGAAAAAGTTCGTGAGAAAGGGATGTTAGTGGATGACAGAAGTGGTCCCAGAGCTCGGACAGTGCGCACACCCGAGAATATTGAGACTGTGGCCCAAAGTGTGAGACAGAATCCGACGACGACCGCAACTCGACGCCGATCGCAGCAACTGAGCATTAGTCGCACCAGCCTGAGGGGAATACTGCACAAAGACTTCGGATTATTCGCCTACAAGATCCAGATGACTCAGGAGTTGAAAGCAAATGACCATCCGCTTCGATATTAGTTCGCTGTGTGGGCCATAGACCAGCTCAATAATGACGTCGATTTTGATCGAAAAATCATCTTTTCGGACGAAGCGCATTTCCATCTCGGTGGATATGTGAACAAGCAAAACTGCCAGATTTGGGGTTCGGAACAGCCACACGCAATCGTAGAGGGACCAATGCATCTTCCAAGAGTCACAGTTTGGTGTAAATTTTGGAGGTGGCATAATTGGCCAATTTTTTTTTTCGAAAATGATGCTGGCAACGCCGTTACCGTCAATGGCGAACGCTACAGAGCCATGTTGACCAACTTTTTATGGCTCAAAATCGATGCTATGAATGTGGACGACTTTTGGTTTCAACAAGATCGCGCCACATGCCATACAAGCCGACTTACGATCGACCTTCTGCGCACCAAGTTTAACAACCGCATAATCAGCCGTTTAGGAGATGTCAATTGGCCTGCGCGTAGCTGCGATTTGACACCGCTAGACTTCTTCCTGTGGATTGCCATTAAAGACCGATGCTATGCGGATAATCCAGAGACAATTCCAGCTTCAAAAACCAACATTACGACTGTTTTGAGTGAAATTGGCGCCGAGGTAGTTCAAAATGTCATCACTAATTTGGGTGACCGAATGGCATACTCTAAGGCCAGTAGAGGGAGACACATAAACGAAATCGTTTTTCATCCTTAACGGAGATACTTTTAGCTTTACAACAACAAAAAAAAATGAAAAATATCAATGCATACTCTTTTGATCGCATTTTTAAAAACGTACCAATATGGATCAAATGCTTAAAATGTATGCTGGTCCAGAGATCGATATTTGGATCTGTGACCTATGGAAGTGAATTTAGTATTTTCCTTCATTTATCACAATACGTTATTTTCATTCATTTGATCTCATATGATAGTTTATACTTATATTCCATATACAGGGTGATTCACCTAACTGGTTCATTAGAGGTTTATGGAGAACTGATAGAGATATCAACTTGAAATTTTGGTGGATGCTACTTCTCAACGTGTATTCTCCTAAAATATTTCCGGTTGAACCGGAAGTGATATCAAATTTGTTTTTTCAAACGGAACACCCTGTTAATTTTTGCATTTTCAAATTCTACGAAGAATTCTGGACCTGTTGCATTTTGAACTTTCTTCCTATCGTGATTCGTTTGCAAGATATTCCATTTTTCGAAAAATTTTGACAGATGGACTGACTAACTAAAATCTCCATATTATCTTAAATTTTCAAGATTTAAGGTTCAATCTCCGCGTACACATAAATGAAAGAGTGTTCTACCAGGTACCCTTAGAATTGTTCCAAAATATTCAACAGGGTGTTTGATATTTCAGTTTACTTTTTGTAAATTTCAAATCGCAAAAACTTTCTTATTTCAAATAGAATGATCATGACATTTTCATACTATCCGACGCAAGATTCAATTTCCTATCGATTTGCATGAGTATACCGTATTGCTAAAATGGATATTCACAGAGATATCAACAAAAATGTGAAAATACGCTCATTCGTCTCGTGTGTATTTTCACAAGTGTGCTTTGGATGGTTCCGAATTTCATATTTGACGAATAATATGAATATTAATTGATTTCAACACACAAAAAGAAACAAATATGGTGCACCATCACTTTGTGTTATAAACATTAGACATGACTGATGACCTGACGTCTCTCGTTCTATCTCTGGGGTTTCAGAAAAAATTGAGTTCTCAAAAAGGCTGATTACTCTAGAAATTCCCTAGAGCCAAAAATTGCGCCTGGCTTTCGCAAAACTGTCACAAGAAATTGAAAGGTTGACTACTGAAGGTGTCCGGAGAAGAATTATTATGTGTCGTGAACAACATAGACAACATTTTGAACAATTACTTGTTTTGTTTTATCCGTATATCAGAATATCATTTTTAATGCCATATTATTTGTTTCGTGATAGGTTTGCATATGTATATCCATAGACGAAGTGGAGATAGTCACTTCCTATTGGATTGATGTTCATATTATTCGTCAAATATGAAATTTAGAACCATCCAAAGCACACTTGTGAAAATACCCACGAGACGAATGAGCGTATTTTCACATTTTTGTTCATATCTCTGTAAATATCCATTTTAGGAATATGGTATGCTCATACAAATCGATAGGAAATGAAATTTTGCGTCAAATAGTGTGAAAAATTCATAGTCATTCTATTTGAAATGAGAAAGTTATTGGAATTTGAAATTTCCAAAAAGTAAACTGAAATATCAAACACCCTGTTGAATATTTTGGAACACTTTGAAGTATACCTGACAGAACACTCTTTCATTGATACGGAGATTGAACCTCAAATCTTGATAATTGAAGATAATATAGACATTTTAGTTAGTCAATCAATCTGACGAAATTTTTCAAAACAAATGGAATATCTTGAAAACGAATCACGATGGGAAGAAAATTCAAAATGCAACAGGTTCAGAATTTTTCGTACAATTCGAAAATCTGAAAATAAACAGGGTGTTCCATTTGAAAAAATTAATTCGATATCACTTCCGGTTTAACCGGAAGTGACAGGGTATTGAAAATATTTTAGGAAGATAGAACACATTGAGTAGTAGCATCTACCAAAATTCCAAGTTGATATCTCTATCAGTTCTCCACAAACCTCTAATGAAACACTTAGGTGAATCACCCTGTATAGGTAGGTACCTATTCCAGTTGGTTACTCATTTGTGAATTGGATTTCTGTGTTGAATTTTGATTTGATAACTAATTAATTTGATTAACAGCTATTGATTACTATGTACAAATGTATGACTGATAAGTTATAACATTCAATTGATATCATTTCTATGAAACTACTAAAACAAAATCGTATTCTGAATTTGGTGACTCTTCTCTAATATTCAGGTGAATATAGGTGCATTATCATCAGCAGTAGTGTTTGAAGGAAAACTAACTATCTTGTTGACTCATCCGGTAATAGTACAAGTTCAAGCAAGAAATCATAGCTATCAGTATTATAATTCGCCCATGAACTATAATTGCCGGCTGCAAAAGTACTTACTGCATAATTTCTCTCCCTTCATGAAGGTGTTCGTATTGGGAAGCTGATTTCCAGCTTCATCCACACACCAACAGGTGTCTTCTTCGCACTGGGTTGGCAAAAACTTTCCCTCTTCGTCGCACTGTCCGCCTAATGATTGACATCGACTTGTCAACGGCACTTTCCAGTTCATCAGTTCATCTTCAGTTTTCAAGTCTGTTGGCTCGTCAGTGTCATCTATTGATCCCAATTGCATCATGAGTTCTTCTAGAACTGTGAAAGACCAATCAGAGTTGCAATTAAACTCACTATAAACAAGTGATGAAACGCCTCTGTAGAAGGAGTTGATTCATGAGTTAACGCTTTGTACTTTCAAGTTCGCCATTTGGGTTGGGGCATAATTGCGTTTTTCTATGAATCGACATTTCATGACGAGAAAGTTGAGGAGTTCTTAGTATTGCCCGAGACCCAAAAACAAACTTGAATTTCCGAAATTCATTATTATCATTTTCAGTGTTTATGTCTCAAATGATCACACTTTTATGTTGCCACTTTTCCTTTCTACTTTCTTGCTATTGATATTTCAGATTTGACGTTTCATCTAGAGATTCACGGCTTGACTTGATTTTCAAGCTACTTGACTTGACTTGAAATCAAGTCAAGTTCAAGTCAAATAGTATTTTTTGATATCAAGTCAAGTTCAAGTATGTATTGATCAAGTACTTGAAAAATCAAGTACTTCTATCAAGCTATTTGATTTTTAGCAGTTTCATTGTGTTTCAATGAATGATGAAATGAGAATGGAAGTTGCGAAAAAAACTTTTGTTTATGAAACTTATTCTATAATATATAATAAAACCAGAAATATAAACTATTTTAAAATGGATTCAGTCAGCTTGGAAGTCGAGGAACCCCCGTATTAGGTTTGAGTGCGTGCGAGCTTGCAGAAATATATGAAGTTCGACACGTCCGTATCAAGATCGAGTAATATCAAGTTGTTTGATTTCAAGTCAAGTAATGAATATATTAAATCAAGTCAAGTCAAGTATATAAATTTTCACGAGCTTGATTTTCAAGTCAAGTCAAGTACTTTCTCAAAATATCAATCTACTTGACTTGATGAATCTCTAGTTTCATCTTTCGCCTATTATAATCATTGGCACCAAATTAGACATTTTTTGTTCTGAATAGAATTTGTATAGGGTGGCCACATAGGGTAAATTTTGTGATCAAAATGACCAAGAAAAAACCCAGGAAATTATTGTAATATTTCCATCAAGGCCGCCAGGGGGCTTAATCGTCATCTGAAACGTTCAAAGTGATTCATCACCGAAAAATATCTAGAACACTTATACTACATATACATATCCTAAAGTTGACCTTGAATTAATTTTTGTTCAACACTTTTTGCCTTATCTATTGTAATGAAGTGGTAGGGGTGATTCAAAATTCATTCAAATGAACAGCGGATATAATTAACACAACGGATTTCAACAAACTTGGTCTTGTTAATTGTGATATTGTTGATTTCGAGTGATGCTGTTAGCTGGCATCTTTTGATATGATTCTCTGAAAAATCACTTTAACGTCCTATTCATGAAAATGTTGTGAAACGATACCAAAATGGGACTGAAAACCATATTTCGATATCTCATTCTTAGTATTAAATATCGAGGAATGAAAATTTTTCAATATAAAAAAAATAAAAATCCAATAGTTCTATATGTTTCCAATCATACTATTCTCATACGATCATGATTGTGTATAAGTGCAAATAGCCATTGAGGATTCGCCCCATTTGTCACTAATTCGATTCTAAATTCGAATGAATAACACACCTAGATCTCCATCAGATACGGTATCGGATCTGTCGCTGGCCCAGTGCCTGGCCTGCCTGAAGTTGCATTCAGGTTCAGCTCCGCGTGTGAGCGTTCCTTTCAGAGGTTCTCCTTGAGGAGTGACACACCAACACACTCCGACATGTTCGAGACATTGGACGGCCTGCCAAGCGCCCGTATTTGGCTCACAACGTGGCTGGAATGTTGGTTTCTTGTAGCGCTCCGCTGCCTTCTGGTTTTTCTCTCTCAGGCGTTCACATTGGGATAGTACTGAGAATCAAGAGACGCGATTTAAAGATTTTGTCAATGTAGCAAATATTTATACATTGAATTATCTTTGTTTTAATAATTTCAATATCTAATTTTTCAGTGATTCATTAAATTTTTTTGAATCTACTCAATTATTGGAGTGTATTTCTATACTTGAAATATCAGATTTAATTTCAGCTCATCGAGATAATACAAGAGATCCATATTGAATTGAGTTTGAGAACATTTTGTTTTCTAACTCAACCGCAGTTTTTTATAATTCACTCGAAAAGTTTTGAGTGCTTTCAGACTCTTCAGGATAAAAATCTTCGAATTAGAATTCAGTGTATCGAAATACATAAGAATCACGTTCGATCAAAATCGATTTTCTTGTTTACTTCACCTACTTCATGAATTTTTAACTATTTTTGTCCGGCTCTGCAATTCACTCAGTCATGTGAATGTTAAATTTGAACCACAATCGATCGCGTCAATCAAAAGTTAGAATGACCATAAAAATTTATCGAGATTCGATAATTCCAAGTGTATTCAATAGATATCCGTCACTTTTTCGGTTTTTAATTCTTGCGATGACTTCAGCATGAATTTAGCATGGGTTTCAGGTAATATAATGAATTATCAAAAAATACATTATATCGTTTCATGCAATTTCATCAACCCTGGAAAATTATGCATTTTTTATAATGATTATCCACCATTTTGTGGAAATGATGTGCCGTGATAATTATGTTTATGAGCAGAATTCGAATATGAAATAATATACCGAGAGTAACAGGATCATGGTACACCCTCGTATCTCCGTTAGTTTCGAAGGTAATAGATTCAGATTTGGTATATTCCATATACATAATAAGCGGCACTCTTTTTTTGATTTTTAGATTTCCATTTAAGTGTGCCATAATGGTTAAGTTCATCGTAACCGTTTTTGAGGTAAAGTCATTTTTTCTCAAATGGAACCATGTTGGTACCGTGGTAGCATTTATTAGTACTATTAATAAGGAATTTATTCATACCTGGTAATAAAATATGCGATTAATACAATCAAAATTACAGCTAAAAGAAAATAAGCAATAAAATTATTTTGTTCTACTTCAATACCAAAAAAACCTAAGGTGGTTTTGAAAACAATGGAATTATTTCTTCATATCGTCAAATAAATATTTGTTGGTTAATCGGTGCTTTTATTGTATACCTTTTGGAAAAGTCTTCACATTCGTTGTTATTTTTGTTCAAAATGCCACACATTTATACAAGGGATGAAAAATTCCGAAGAGAGCCTAACCAATTCGACGAATGGTGCTGTGCGCTGGCCTCCAAGGTCACCTGATTTGACACCTCTTGATTTCTTTGTTTGGGGCCATTTAAAAAGCATTGTCTACGCAACCACTGTTACAACCTGCGAAGACCTGGAGTGGCGCGTTCATAAGTGCATTGAGGTTAATGGACAGCACTTCGAACAATCGTAATGTTTTGTGTCAATTTTTTGTATTTCAAAGTCACCTTAGTATTTTCTTAGTATTGAAGTAGAACAAAATAATATGGATGAATTTCTTATTAATAGTACTAATAAATGATACCACGGTACCAATATAATTCCATTTGAAAAAATAAAGTTTCACCTCAAAAACGATTACAATGAACTTTATTTGCTCATGAAAAACGCAATTTAATATTAAAATAAATTATAAAACATTTCGACGTTTGAAATGTCACTTGTGTGGTATCATTGGATTCAGAAAATCATGCAGATTTCAGGAATGTAATAGTATACAGGATGTCCCATTTAAAAATTTAAAGTTAGTATCACGGCGAAATCGGAAGTGAAAGAAAAGTGTTTAAAGATCAAAAATTGCCGCTTATTATATGGGATATCCTAAATTCCAATCTATTACTTTTAAAACTATCGGAGATACGAGAGGTGTACCATGATCCTGTTACACCCGGTATATGGTGTTCTATTGGAGAAAAAGCAACTCAATTTCTTCAATACTCTTCGACTAACCCTGAATACCTAATTTCTATGCAGTTCGATAGATTTTGAAACACAATAGAACTTTTATATTAGAAGATTTTTTGTTAGCTACCTTTAGGAAATAATCCACCATGACCCTGTATTTCAAAACGTGTGAACTCATATGTAGCACTACATGTTTCGTATTTGAGAAATGACAGAGAACTAATGATGTAGAAATATACAGGATGTTACATAAAAAATGTGTTCGCTATATTGACGTTCATTGGATATGTTTACAGTTGTCATACACATAGATTTCCAGATTTTTCTCACCTGGACAAACGATGTTACACATATTTTCCGTATGGAAATTATTATGGTTTCCTTGGCACCCTTTGAAGATGAATTGTTCGCACTTGTTGGTGCGTGAGTTGAAATGGTATCTCGTCAAATTTCTCGATTCTCCATCATGCAGACATCTCCCTTTGTCCATTGGTTCGAAACAAACTTCCCCTTGAAAATGTCAAATGATTCATTTAGCTCTCTTCATTTCAATCTAGTACGTCGATAACAGAATATTTTCTTTTGATTACAATAAAACTAAAGTTCATTTCGTTATACATTTTCGATGCTGTGTCGTCTTACTTGGTTTGGGACAACAAACTGCATATTCTCCTACAGGACTCAACTGACATTTGTGTGACGATGGACAACTCTCATAATCAGGGCCACAGTTGACCAGCTCATCGCTGTTACCCAACCTCAGAGGCTCTCCACTTTGGCAGGGGTTCTCTTTCTTCGGCAAGCACATCGGTACCGATGGACAGGGCCAACCAACACACTCAACAGCAACCAATCTGCAAGTAATACGCAATCAAGTATTTATCTATGGTTGATGATATCGATACATCGATGCACTATACACGGTGACAGGAAAGTGTAGTTTGTGCAAAAAATCAAATATTTCAATACTATACTATTCATTATTTTGTTATACAGGGTGTTTCACAGTGTATGGAACATTAGAAGTATCTGGAGAACAGAAGGACAGATCATTTCGAAAATATGTGGGCGTGGATAATCAAACTTGCTCTATCCATATAAAATATTTTCATCAATACATTGTTGCCGCTTGTATCAGAAAGTAGTAGCTACTTTGTTATTTCAAATGAAACACCTCGTATATTATACCATTTTTGGAATCCTTCTATATAATAAGATTCTTCACAACTTTCCCACATAATTCACTATACCTATCTGTGACGATTTTCGAGATAAAAATTATTTTCTTCAATTTTTGTGCAAAAGCTGGCATTACAAAATATTGCAATTTGGGTTATAGCTGCATAAGACCATCAAGTATTCTGTCGATGAACTATCTCGTATCTTCATAGGAAGATTAGATTTCGCTTTGATGTTGACACTCTGAATATTAAACATAATTATTCAAGCGGTAGTTTTCATATCAAATATTCAAAATATACATTATAAAACCGTTCCGCAGGTGATGAAAGTTGGGGATGTGCTCAAATTCAAACTAAAATATAGAAAATTTTTATTCGATCGGCAATTTCTGAATGGGTGAAGGTTATCTCATACGTATGGTTCCTCTCCTCTCACTAGTTTAAGAGATTCTGCTATGATTTTTTTGTTATCAGGGTGCCAGACATGTGCACATAACTTAATTCAGGCAAAGATTAGGAAGGTTAAGTGAAAAAAAATTGCTGGTGATTTAATATCACCATCAAATTTGAACTTCGCCCTTTACTACAAATCATTATTATTATTATATATTTTCTTGTTACGTGGATTGTATTGATTATATTGGATAACAGTCGTCTGTGAATAACCGTTGAACAGTTTTTTCAATAATTGTACAAATTTCGACTGGAACGAATAAACTCCATTACGGGCCAAAATATTTCATCCCTGAATAAATTTGGCATTCTTGAAGTCATTGTGAAGTGTTTCTATCATAGTTATTGATGCCTAAATGTTCCCAGCTAGCTAGTATGCCTCAACCAATCAAGAACTCAAAGGGAGTTGGATTACTTTAATTTTGCACTAATGACATTGAAAGATAACTAAATTTGTGAAACTACCTTCCTCAAATGAATAACTAGCCCACATCAAGATAATAATAATACTGACATATTACTTATAAATATATATTACCTGCAAGTTTCCCCTTCTCCTCTGCACGATATCCTCGAACAAGGATCCTGGCACCGACAAGTTCGGCAGTTATTCTCATCCATCACGAAGCCGTGTTCACAGTCTTCGGCACATTTGAACATCGGACACTCATCGGCCTTTGTCGCAGGATCACACGATAAATTGGCGTCTCTGGCGCGGGTCTTCGATACTTCGAAGCCTCTAGAGTCGACGCACCAGCACTCTCCGGTACCGGGGTTGCATTGGGTGGACTCGAAGGAACCGTCGTCCTTGCATCGTGGCATGTAGACTTTGCCCACCGGGATGCCAGATTCGTGAGACTGGTGTTCGGCTAGGTTTCTCTGGTGCTGGCAAGCTGCAATTGCAGAAAACGAATGCTGACAACGAGTACAGATTTGAGTGAAGAATTAATAAAGCGAAACGAATGAACACGTCGTGGTTTTACTTTACGAAGATGATTGAAATGAAATAAGAATGCAGCAATCGAATCACAGATTTATTAATCATGATTTATGTTTCGCGACCACTTTCTTGATAATGATTATAATTATTGGACTTATTTCATGCAGGCTTTCATTGAGAACGAATCAGAAAATTTTTGTACTGCCAACAGAACAGTCCATGTGGAATAGAATAACTTCTTATTGATATCAGTATCCTGAATTCGAAAAGAAGTTTTCTTCTGCAGAATGCAGACTTAATCTATTTCAATCAGGGTGCACATCAGGAAAATATTCTCGATTGAACAGGATGTCTCAAAAAATTGTAACGTCAAAATGATATATTTTCTCGCACATTCTGGTAGTCCTACATACTACATACTTCAATTTCATTGGAATCGGATGAGTGATACTCAAGAAAAAAATTATATGTATTAAAAATCAACTTTGAACTACTACCTAAAAATAATTACTTGCTTGCTTACGTGCTTTTCGAATTTCAAAGCACCATATCTTCCTTTCTTCAAATTGGATATACAAATATATGCCTCTCATACACAACGTGAATAAATTGAATAATATTTGAGGTAGGTTCTTGTGAAAAACTATGATATTAACAGTGTTGCAGCATCAATATAACAAATCGACTTGTTTGAAAAAAAAATACCATCAAAAAACACAAAAGTCAATGATTATGACGTAACTGCAAAATGTTTTCTGTTGAATAGAAAGAAACAGATACTGTTACACTCCTTCATTCAGTTGTTATGGTTAGTTTATATAGCAGATGAAATAAATAAATAAAATAAGATTGCATCAATTAAATTATACGTGTCATGTCAAGTCGTAACAATTATGTGATTTCATTAGTGTATTCTATTTTATTCTATTTACTTGCTTTATAAACTAACCATATATGTTGCGTTTTTGGTTGTAAAATTATATACGTTGGATGTTCATTTATTTTCTATCCCTCTCTTTCCATTTATCACCATCCACTTTTTCTTATGTACTTTGTTCCTGAATTGAATTTGGAAATTATATAGTGAAGAGAAGTATGTTCTCCAATTTCAATGCATGCATTAGAATCAGTATTCATTTATTGAAGAACAAACTACAATTTTCTAGACTTTTGGTAGTGTGTAGAAATAATATAAAATTATTACTATATTTCAAGTTGTCTAAATTAAATGAGATAGTTATAGTAGTTACCTGTTAGTAAAAGTGGTTCGATACATTGTGTGCCACAACCATTGGAACAGCATCTCATGGTACCATTACAAGCCATGTCAGAATTACACTCGAAATCACAAGAAGTTGTTGCCGCAGGAACCAAATACGGGCACTGGCCTATCTTCTTTGGTAAGCCTGAAAAAGAATCCAAAAGAATTATTGAATTGAAAGACTGTTTAATAGATGATATCAATGTTTCAGTTTTTGTTCCATTAGAAACATTTCACTATTTTGAATTGTTTGCATGGCAGCATGGCTTAATTCGGTTCAAGAAGTTTCAGAGTCTGATATCAAGAAGAGACAAAAATTACAAGGCAAAATTATAAGACATTTCTCAAGTTTTTTCCCTGATATTCGACTGTGTTTGTAGTTCTGAGAAAGATTCATGCATGATGCTTTTTCACTGTCTTATTTCATTACAAATTCATAAACCAAATTTTTGATATTGCGTCTCATCTCTGCATTGTTAAGTAATCACTATTCGTTTTGCGCAAGAAATGGTTTCGAAATCATATTTTGTGATACGTTGCTGTATTCACAATGAAACATGGAGTCGCACACATTTTGAACATCTCTTTCAGTGAAATCAATGTTTTTTGATTTTTTTTTTACATTATTCGTGAAATAAAAAAATTTTCTTTTTTTTAATGTTAGTTTTTGTGTTACATCTGAAAATACTCAACATTTCCGGAACAGTTGAAGATAGGTATGAGACATTGTAAATGAATTATGTCTAGAATTTTCTGAAGAATCGAAAACATTGATAATATACAGAGGGTTGTATCTGAAATAAGAAAGTTGATATTGGCCACTGTCTCATGACACACCCTATATAATTATTTTTTCATTTGAGAAAAAGGCGCATCTAGGAATATAAATCGACGTGTCGTCCAAGCGTTTTTCCCAACACGCTCTCCTTTATTCGTTATCGAATTTATTCCATTTGACTGTTCTACACTGTATAGGCGCTACTTTTCTCTAATTTAACCGTCTTCGTATCAATTATCGTTTGCGATATTCCCATGCTGTTCATTATCATCTATGATGATCTTTCGAAATATAATTGCGATGAAAGAAAAACGTTGATTTGTATGCATAAATGGTTCACAATGATTATCAAGTTTCAACATCTCTTCATGGGTTTGCATGAATCCGCATTAACTTACATGCAGGCACAGGTGGGCAATAATGATCCTTGCAACTGACTTCCACTAGCTGACATTGTTCATCATCATGGCAGGATACGCTACTACAAGGATCCCTGCACTGACATTGCGGACAGCCTGTCTCTTCGCTGAGAACAAATCCGTATTCGCAACCCATTCTGCAAGTCAGATCCAAACAGTCCATGGATTCCCTGAGTTCCGTGCAATTTTGGGTAGCGTCACCTCGCGCCCTCGTCCTGGGGATTTCTGTGCCGAAATGATCGACACACCAGCAACTTTCTGCGGAGCATTGGGTGGCTATGTAGCTACCCTCGGAGTCGCATTCTGGCGTAGGAAGCGCCAAGGACATTCCTTCTCTCGTTCCTTCCATGCTTTCCGAGAATTCGTGCAGGTATTCGCACACTGTTGATATTTTCAGACTTTGTATTAGTTAATTGTTATTGTTGTTTCGTTTCATTATTGTTTCATTGAATTTGGTTATGCATGTGTTTTTTGTTCTGCAGTGAACCGGGGCGTTAATGTGTATGTATTTTCATTTTTCTAAAAGTGGTAAGCATAATCATTTGTTCAATTCATTGTATTGAACCAGGTGGCGTATCTTCTATGTTCATTCGCCAATTGAGTTATACCAACGGTGTAGGTTTTTGAATTATGACTTATATAAGGTATAAGGGGTAATCAAAATTTTGGAAGGATCCTTTATTTTTTCATTTCCTCAGGGTATACTCATATCCCCTGAGAAATTGAAATGAATCCGACAAATACTTTTCGAGTTATTCATCAATTAACAAAGGTGTCTCGAGTCGTGCTTTTGTGAAAGTGGCAGATGAGCGCCCTAGTGATGACACAGATGGTAGACAATCATCAAATTGCTATCTTGGAAGCAACTGAAACGCTTGATATTCCATGGTCCAGGAATAGATGACTCTTTTTTTTAAACAATGGTGACCACTGTCACTCGAAATTTATATAACTTCTGGAAGAAATTGAAAAGTTTTTTTTGTTAAATTCGAAATGATTAACTGTTGAGTTTTTCTCGTGAATCTGAAAAAAATTCTGGTGACGCCATTTTATTTTTCAGAAAAATAAAATCAGGCACTAGATCATCTCTATTGATAGAACTATTTTTATATCCGAGGGATTTCAGATGGATCTCCAAGGATTTCTGATGTTCGCCGCAAACAAACTCCTGTCAGAACTAAATCAACACAAGCAAACATGAGTCGAGTAAAAAAATTATGTTCGAAGATGTTGACAGGTACCACCAAAATATGAATATAGGTACTTATGATCAGAACGTTGTGGAAAATTTTCAGAGATTCATCTAATTATTTAGACCATGGAATTCTGAATCTATAGAATTCAATCGAAACATTATGTCATTATAATAATTCATTTCCAGAAAAATTTGTCGAAAACGTATTTTATTCATATCCAATGGAAAGTCCATGTTTTGTATCGTTAGCAAATTTTTAGGTTACTACTATAATCAACACCTAAACCCAGTTTTAATATCTGCAAAATGTACCCATTCGTTATGATTTATTCGTATGGAGAAAGGATAAATATTTTATACTGTTCCAAAGCTAGAATAAGAAAAGTGATAATTATTTCGAATTGTACTAAAATCAAACCAAAAATTTCTCATGAGGACAGGATTCAAGACAAGTTCATTATAAAATCGTATCTTTTACACCAGTGTTTTTTTTCGCACGATTCATACAACGTATCTGATAAATAATTAATGAGTAGAAACGTACATAATTTATTCCTCTACTTCACGATTGAAGAGACCAACTGACTTTCAAATAAATATAATAAAATCTGGAGTTCAGAGAGGAGAATGATATTCCACAAGAAAGAATTTTAGAGGTCCAATTATGAAAGTTATTGTCTCATAACATGAACATAACACTAGGAAGATATTCTCAACGCTGGCTCAACTCATATATTTTCTGTTAGGGCAAAACTTACTCGTTTGAGGTCTCATCTCCAACTGGCTGTTATCTTCGGAAGCTTCAGTGTCCGCATCTGCTACGGGTGCTGGACAGCACACCGCCTGGGTGGAACCAGGCACAGCGGTGCATTCGTAGGTGGAAGGGCACACAGTACCATCCTCTGAGCGCAAAGCGCAAGCTACAGGAGCACCTCGCAAGTCATCTGTCAATGGAGTGCCGGATTCACAGGGATTGGCGTACACTGCTTTTGGTCGACCTGAACGTTTAATATAAAATAAGTAAACTCTCATTTCAATGTGAACAAAATTATGTTATATTGGATCATGGAAATGAGAGTGCAACAAAATTATTTCCCAATGGTAGATTTTTGCGATGTGTCCAATATTCATCGAAATACCGAATATGAGATTATAATGATGAAAAGTTTGTTGAATATGTGTTTGAACCAATAGAGCAACTGCATCTGACATATAACCTTAATGAATTGTAGACAGCTGTCAATATCGCATATATCTCAAGAAAGTAATTCTCAACTCCTGGAGTGAACCACTTTCATTTTTATATTATCGTGATGGTTGTTTTCTAGCCCTTCATTGATATCTCGAAATGACACAACATTAAATTGTTCATATTCTCGAATGATTGTTTGAATATTTGAAATTGATACTTACAAACTGGTAAAGAGGGACACAAAAAATCGGTGCAAGAAGATTCTCGGACGTTCACACACTCTTCATCTTCAGGGCACATGAACCCATCGCAGGGATCGTCACACTTGCAAGTATGACATCCGGCCTCATCCAATTTGAAACCGTATTCGCAAACCTGTGCACACTCCAATTGTTCACATTGTTTGTTGCCGTTATCCAAACTTCTAGCCACCGATTCAGAATGACCTGAAACATGAGTTATGTATCTAGAACATAACACTTGAGAAAGTATCTGTGAGTTTCTTTGTTATGAAACGGAAAATGCAGTTTCATTCATATCATCAACACAGAATCTCATATAATTTCACAAGCGTTTATTCGAAAGCAATCGAAAATTGGAGGATAATTTCTGATTGCCACTTTTTTTGATTCTAGATGAAAGTAGTTTTCGAGATTGTTTTGATTATATCAAATCCATTGTACCAAGAAAGAATAACTTTCATACATGGTTTGAAAAAAAATATTAATTGACTTCTTCAAATAGCAACCTTTACCTTTGGGATCGAAGAGTTCATAGTAATAAAGAAGATTATTCAAAATCAAGAAATATAATTGTGTATGTAAATCATGTTTTGCCTATTTATGGTCCAATATAATAATCAACATTTAGTTGTTTTCATTCATATTATTGCAAATTTGAATCAAAGGAATATTTGTGTACAGTTATATGATTTCAAATAAAGAAAGTAAAAAGTGTCGGCATCGTTTTCTTCAACATTCAACAACCACAATTAATTAATTGGCACATAAAAGTGGCTGTTACGCTGAGAGATATCGAACCGTGACATTTATAATTTTATCTAATTTGATATCGTTCATTTAATGATGCTATGCTGCTTATTGATTCAACTACTAGAACTCACCCTCAATTGACGAGCAATCCACACTTTCTGCTGGTCCCATCGAACCCTTCATTTTCCGACCTAGGTGATCAACGCACCAACAAACCAACCCATTTCTACTGCACTGTTTAGCCTCGAACTGACCTTCAGTATTACACTGGGGTACGTATCCTCTCCCGGCCCTTTCACTGACTGCCAACACTTCCGAGAGGGCGCGTTGGTGAAGACACTCTGTGTAATAATAATTTAGTGAGTTATTAGGTTTCCGTTTATAGATGTATGCACCATGGTGATCAAAAACTAAGGTGATGTTATTTAAAACTGCCGGGCTTTTGAAAGGCAGGTATTTTTTCATAGGATGGTAGAAATGCATTTGCCAAGCGTATGTGTAGGTTCAATTATTTTCAAGTTACACAAATTTTTGTTATCAAACAAAAGTGAATTTCTCGATTTTCACAATGGGTAATTCTATTAAGCAAAAAACTTACAACTAATTTTGTTTGCAGAACTAATATAATTGTGCGGAGACAACGAAAATGTTGCGGAAGTCCTTTGGAGATCAAACTATGGGCGAGAGTGAGCCGAGAACGGGTTGAAAACGTACCTCAATATCTACAGACGAGACCCACGTCCAAAAATCAAAGATTTGGTGCTTGATCTTGCTGATAGTGTTGGAATATCATTTGGTTGACCCCCAACCATTTTGAAGAATGTTTTGTGTCTCAAATGCGTAAAGTCTCAATTGGGACCAAAATCACAAGAATGCACCAAAATCTACTCATATCGTTCCGTAACCACCGTATTCGTCTGATTTGGATCAGATTTATGGATAAAAACCAAATTGAAGGTCTTGGAGACTATAGCGGAAAAAGACTATTCCGACTGTTTCGAGGACTAGAAAAACCGTTAGAAAAAGTGCGTTTTACAAATGAAACGTTGGATATTTTGAAGGGGATCAAATTGACGACGAAGAATTCACATATTATGAACAAATTCATCGTACGTTTCGAATTTTGAGGTATTCATGGATCATTTCATAGGCCAAAATTTCTTTATGGAACATTATGAATTTGATAAAGTTCATAATTGACTAATCACATATTCAGTAGGGTTTGAGGAAAAGTAATATTATTCGAATATATCACAGCTGAGATAGGAAAAACAATATAAAATAAAAGTGAGTTCATGATCATCAGCCTTGTGAATTTGTGAACGGTGCCAAGGAACGCAAGAATCATACATTCGAATTTAAAATTGTTCAGCACTAGTAGAATAGTGGAAAACTTTCAACTCTGCTTTATTATTCCTATTGCCACAATAACAAAATACCAGAAAATAGGACTGAATCTTCTGCAAGAGTGAAATATAAAAATAGGATCGCCTCAATACATCACTGAACGATGTATTACATAACTACATTTCGTAATCGAAACCGATATGGCACCTATTCCTTGCAGCAATCTCGTTACATTGGCATATTCATGACTTCGTGCAGAAACTTCAAATGCTGCGCATCCTTCTAAGCTGAACAATTAATTTGAATGTGGAAATGTCTACGAGATCGACCGGCCGCTACTTGATGATATTAACTTCGAAACAGAGAAAGGCTAAAGTCACACGGTATTCTTTAGTCGTGTTGATGAGAAAGGAAAATAATTATTGAAATACTTATTTGGGTGGTAGTATCGTGTTTTGAGGGTTTTGGTAACTATAATGGTTTATCGGAATTAATCGATATTTGAAATGATAACAGGTCAATTGAGAAGTCCCCGGCCTTATACATGGATGGCGCGTGTATCAATTTGACAGTTGTTGGATAATTAGTTTTGCTTTAGCTTAATTAGCAACTTTTGTTATTGTGAGAAACATGGATCAAAAAGAATTTCGCGTGTAGATAAAATAGGGAAAAAATACAGTTGAAGCAAAAACTTGGCTTGATAACGAGTTTCCGAACACTGCTCCAGGAAAATCAACCATCAAGGATTGGTATGCTAAGTTTAGACGTGGTGAAATGAACACCGAAGACGGTGAACGCAGTGGACGCCCAAAAGAGGTTGTCATCAACGAAAACATAAAAAAAAATCCACAAAATGATTTTGATTGACCGTAAATTGAAATTGAATGAAATAGCAGGCCCTCTGAAGATGTCAACTGAACGTGTACATCATACCATTCACGAATATTTGGGTATGAGAAAGCTATGTGCAAAGTGGGTCCCGCGCGAGCTCACTTTTGAACAAAAACAACGACGAGTTGATGATTCGGAGCAGTGTTAGGAGATGGTCGAGCGTAATAAACTCGAGTTTTTGCGTCGATATGTGACGATGGATGAAACATGGCTCCATCATTTCACTCGCGTGGAAAAACGCAACAGTCGGCTGGCAAGGTTTTCGCGTCTATATTTTGGGATGCGCATGGAATAATTTCCATTGACTACCGTGAAAAAGGAAAAACCATCAACAGCTACTATTACATAGCGTTATTGAACCGTTTGAAGAACTAAATCGCCAAAAAACGGCCGCATTTGAAGAAAAAGAAAGTCACCAAGACAATGCACCGTGTCACAAGTCAGTGAAAACGATGGCAAAAATCCACGAATTGGCCTTCGAATTGCTTCCGCATCCACTGTATTCTCCAGATCTAGCACCAGCGACTATTTCCTGTTTTCAGATCTTAAAATAATGCTCACTGGAAAGAAATTTTCGTCCAATGAAGAGGTGATCGCCGAAACTGAGGCATATTTTGAGCAAAGGACGAATCATATTACAAAAATAGTATCGAAAAGTTGGAGGGTTCCTATAATCAGTGTATCACCCTTGAGTGAGGGGAATTATGTTGAATAAACAAAACAAATTTTGCAAAAAAAAAGGGTTTTACCATGATAGGCCAGGGACTTTTCAATTGACCTATTATATCAATACTTCAAGAAGGAAAATATGGAATTCGACATACTTTTCCATATTGATCCATTTGAGGTTACACATGAGATCAACCATTTGATAATTGTTTATTTCATGATTTATACTTTGATAAACAAAAGTTAGGTACTTGATAAGGTGCATACTGCATTGAAAGCAATACATGATTATTAAATATCTTACAATAATTTCACATAAATAATTTAATTGTTGTAATATTTTTTTATATATTTTGTCTGTGCTGTCATCATCAACTTTTACTATTTTGATTCTAGTTTCCAAAAAGAGAAAAAACTTTATGTACTGCTTTTGTATAAAGATTTGGAAATCATATGAACTTTTGAATTTATCTTCTTAAACCTCTGCAAATGAATACTGTGTACATCACATGTATGTGATGTGATTGTGATGGACCAACTGAAATTTCAATTTGCCCGATCCCACAAATTGAACGTATAGAAGGTTATTTCATGATTACCTGTCACGTTTCTAGGATGAATACACGACGATCCACATTGTTTCGTGTTACAACACTTTTGCACCGAAGGACATTCTAGATCGTGAGTACATAAGATACCACATTCGTGATGTTCTTCTGGTTCCGTTGGACATGTTCCGGTTTTCTGGATTTTCAAGGAAGCTGGACAGCATACTCCGTAATCATTTCCTTTGATGAAGAAATACCAATCAATAACTGTTTCAATATTTAAAAAAAGTAATATTTCCCATTTGTCAGGTATGTTTCATGAAACAACAATTTTTTCTCATGGTGAACGATACTTTTTTATCATACAGGGTAAATCACGATGACCTTCCAAGATTGAGAAATATAAAACAAAAAATATAACAACGCATATTATAATAGGAATAAAATGAAAACTCGTACAGTCCAACTCTGATTAGTTTTTTCCAGATATCATATTATTATTACCACTGAGATATGCTTTCCAAACAGATATCCAGTATGACTGAAGATAATCATTTTATTTATTTATTATTAATAGTAATTAATAGAAATAACGATTTTTAGTGGGATGAAAATGAAATTCATTGGGGTCGTCAGAAAACCATAACCATAGAGTGCTCACCTGAATATTTTGAACATGTTCTTTTGGGCGGCATATTTCTACAAAAAAACTTACCTGTTTGTACTAAGCACTGATAAAGAGGAGGACATTGTGGTTTTCCTGGATCATTTCCACAGAGGAAAGGACGAACAGTATCACTAATACGTAGTGGATCTCCGACAGGACAAATGTTGTCAAGACTTCTACCTCTTTTACCTGTGTAACAAGTTAATTTATAATTACAATGTCATGTTCTCAGATATTTTTCTTCTTTCTGACGAGAGAGTGTTAATCACGAAATTGGATATGCGAATATCATTGATTTGGACTTGATTGTTTAAACATGTCCAATTTAGCTTGGAAGGAAACAGTTGAATGTTCAAGATTTTGTACTACCTCGTTTATTACATTGTTTCTTTGGAATTCCACAATATCACCAAAATATTGATAGAGAGTGGAAAAGAATGCTGGGATTTTTAAAATTTCTCGATAGATGAACAACTATTTCTCCATTACACAGAACTATGTATCAAAATCATCATGTTATTTTGCAATTGAATGATGATATAACCAAATGGGATGACAATATACTTTTTTTTTCTGCAAAAGTAGGATAGAACATGGTCAGATCAAGTTTGTTGAGCTGTGTAGTGCATACAATAAATTATGAATATTACAAGTCATATTGAATATTTTCAAACTGCTGTATGGTAGTTTCTTGAATATTCTGCTGCCTTTTCCAATATAAACACTCCGTACTTTCTGTTGCCGCAACGTGACCAAGCCTGACAAGACACTGATTGCAAAGGACACGATGTTATTGAAGCTCGTGGAATGATGCTCACATAACCTTCTAAAAGTACGATGATATTTCGAATCAACATAATATATCTAGTGAAAGTGAAGACTAAGTATAGGTACGTTTATTCCAATTCTTTGAGGAGTGTCTAACTCACGTTTCAATCGGCATGGGAGTCTTTTTCCTTGATTTATGCCCAGAGTTGATAGTTCATATATGTAATTTACAACATATACATATAAATGATAATTCACGAAATGAATCAAGAGATGAGACATGAAAATAATTGCAATGTTATGAGTGACGTGAATTCTTCTAGCAACATTTTCGTTTCATTTCGTTTCCATTTCATTCGAACTCGAATGCGAGGCTTTTTCACTCGATTGGTACATTCAGGTCTCATTAATTCTTGTCTAGGTCCATACTTGCATTGTACAAGATCTTCTGTGAAACTGAGTGGTATGATGGGAAACGAAATGAAGCATATATATTTCTTCAATTCTCAGTTTCCATTCTCTTTTCAATGGTTCAATTGGGAAATACTGACTCAAATAGTTATATTTTTTAACAAACAAATGTGTGAAGACTTTCAGATTGAACTTGTCAACAACAGAAGCTTTTTTTCTCCTCATTCGATCACAGCTTATACCTATTCTAGATACAGTCGGTTCACTGCACTTTTTATGTATGTTCAAATTTGGAGTGCGCATCTTCACCGTGCGTCGATTGAAGTTAGGCATGGCAGGCCTTCTGTATTTTGACCACGTTTTGAGTCGTACAAGAGAAGCTATTACAGTGATATATTGATAAATGTATATTTTCGTTATATTATAATAAGATATTGATTAATCTCATTGTTTTGGGAAACAGTATTTTTATAGCGATTCATTTCGTAGGGCTTACTATTTGGTGAAGCCGGACCTGGTGGCATTTGAATTCGTAAAAATTTGAGATTGGCGGGAAAGCTCAACATTGGTTGAACAGAACGATGACTCACAGATCTGCGGAAGGGTGAAAGAGCAGAGGTGTTATAAAAATGAACTTATGACCACCTACATCAAAGGAACCGACAGCAAGTGACACTACTGTATGTTTAGTTATAACTTATACTGTGTTATTATCATTATCGAACATACAAAATATCGCATTGAGGGATAATCATTTTCCATTTATGTTACTCCAAAATGTATCGTCAATGGTCTAGATTGAAATCCTATAGAATATGCGATACGAATTCATCCTTCAGGCTTTGAAACAATAATATTATTTCTCCCACATTTCTTCGGCAAATTGTCGTCGAAAACAATAACAACTTTGATCGACCACCAATTAGCCTTTTAATTCCTATTTTATTCCTTTCTTATTGTAATTGCAATCTTGATATTTTATTGGTCTAGCTCTGCAGTTTCGTTTCTTCATCTGTTTCAATACTAATATCTTTTTGATTGCCACTTCAAAATGTATTGCTTGAAGGGAAAAATAAATCTATTTCTGTGTAGTTTGAAGGTGTGTAGTAGGCATTTTGATGGCAGAAGTCCAATTTGAACTACTGCTGGTTCAGCATTTTCTGATTGTGCATTTTTGGCAACTTGAAAATATCCACCTGATAGGTATGTTTTCTTTAGAAGATCGGAGAGTTGTGTCAGATATCATCTTGTTTTTCAAAATAACAAAAATCGGTGTATTTTCCCAAATTTATAATGAAAACAATTTAAAACTTGTTTGTAGGTCTTTTAGGTTACATGAATTTTCATTTTTTTCTTTTAGGAATACTATTTTCTATTGTGTACTACCATAATTTGTTGCTCTTTCGGCTAAGTGTCGCTAGATTCAGATTCGATATTGAGCAGGATATAAAATTCATTCTTTTTCATAATAACATACGCAAACGATAAATAGGGATTTTTTGTGATGAAAAAATTACGTTGAAATGTTGCTTTCGGTAAAATGAAGTGATTTATAAATGATTGTAATTATTCTGATTCCTAATAACCAAAACTTAATGTGTATTTTTCATTAATATCTAAATTATCGGGGGTTAATGTTCTTTAAGCCGTTTTCGCATCAACTGTAAATTTCAACAAATAGGGTATCATTAGAAATATAATTTTGTGCCCGTTCAAATGATTCATCACTCGACCCAACTTTCCGTTTAAAATTGTAGGGTTGTGACACCCCCTCGCTGGGGTGTTAAAGGCACAGGTTGAAAAATATGTCTAAAATGTGTCCCTCTCAAAAGCAAACTCCACGTGTCCGAGCATTTTTGCTTTCAATTCTAAACAAAGGAGAAGAGCATACTTTTCGTTGGACCACTCTGTATGATATTGTGGGTATTATAGTGTATTCTAATATATGAAATACTCCTGTATTTGTGAAAAAATGAAAAAATGAATGAAGAATTAGCTCCTCTAGTCCTTGGAAGTCCAACTTCTGGATATACATATTATCATTGTATGTTAATAGTTGTGAAATGATGCCTTTTTGGTGAAAACTACAAGGTTTTTTGTGCAGAATATTTCATGTATTATTCTATTCACAACTGAAACAACGCGATCCTTTATCATCGACGACTGTTGTCTTTGACATTTACTCTGACGTTTCAACTTTCAGAATATCGTACAAGAAAGAACACTGACAGTTCAACTGAAACTACACTCAAAATATAATCATCGTAAGGATCCCCTACATTATGAGAAAGACTTACATGTGGGGACTGGTGGACAAGGAGGATCAGCACAAGCTAACTCTTCCAGATGACATTCCAAGGCGTTGGGGCAGCTGATACCATCGCATGGGTCTCTGCATCTGCACATTGGACATCCTTCATCTGTCAAAGAGAATCCGTGTGGACAGAACATGCGACAGGTATGATCGGCACATGGTTTGGGTGCTAAAAAAAAAGATCTTGAGGCAAAATCTGGCACCTGTATATGGATGGTTGTGAAATTATTCAAACCTGTTAATGTAACATAGAATTCAATCCTGGGATCTACTTTTCACCAAAGAATGTTCACAAATTGATAATCGATTTTTTAGGAATACGAAATTATAATTTAATGATCATGTGGAGTAGCTTGAATGCAATGATTTGAACTCTACTTGCAGAGAATATTATTGATAACATTTTTCATTATTTCGAAGAAGATATGTAATTAATTATTGAGGGTCCTTCGACAATCATATTCATTCGCAGTTCCGTTTCAGTTTCCAAGAAGATATAGCTATCGACCTTAAATTGCAAACTTTCGACGATATTATTATATGAGAGAGAATAGTTGTAGAATGATTTCTTCTTGGTAGGAATTACAAAATTTTTCGTAGAATATTTGATGTATTCTTTCATATACTAGTAAAATTCTTCGATATTCATCGAGATATAGTCAGATGAATAGCCCCATTACTGTTTTAAACAATGATTTATTCCAAGAAGAGTAGGCTGTACAGAAATGGGTATATGGGAATGTGAACGGTGAGTCAGAATAAGGCGGACTTACTCAATCTATATATATTCATTTCTTTATTTTTCGTCACTATCTGTCCAAAAATATAGCCTATCTGAGATATAGAGCATCAATGATATACTTTTTCTACCTAAAAATTTCAAATTCAGCTTCATCACAGAGTTGGTTTCTTGAAAATTTCATTTCTGTATCCTATCTTGGGGTTATTGTACATACAGAAATAACTCGTATCATATTGCTTCGATATGGAAAATAAATCACCTTCACTTATATCGCTTATACATTTCTTCCGAACTTTCAGTGATTTGTCAGAATAATATATATATATATATATATATATATATATATATATATATTTATTTAATTTCATCTCTGAAATAGAAAAAACTATGAAAAACGAATTTCTTCTCACATACAATAATATGAATTGAAAAAGATTGACGTGTGTATGCAATAGTGCTATATAGTTGTTTTATTCTCATTATTTGACAATAGGTATCGAGCTATGTGACAATTGAAAGTCACTTCGATTACTTAGTACGATTTTATATCAAGAAATAGATATTTTTCTATGAATATCTGAATTGGGTTTCGTAATGATTTGCAATATTTAACTATCTGGGATATAATATCATCTAGGAGATTACAACTCTGTATTGCAAAACACCTAAGCTTCCATAGAATTGTGAAAGATGTGGTAATCTAGATTATTTTTATTATCCCATCAACGATTGCAGTAATTATCTCCGCTTTGGCAAGAACATTTTTTCAATCCGTTAAGAACCAAGAAGCATGTATCTTCAATAAAACATTGATAATAAAGCCTGAGAAATATTTCAATGAAAGCAGTTGCATCATCCTCAATGCATAGATTCTATATTTTATAGATACGTTATGTGATATAATGGTAAATGGATTAATCAAATACAATTGGAAAATTACCATACGTAGACGTTCATATTTACAGATTGTTTCAATTTGAAATGAGAAAAACTAGGACTACACAGGATACAGAAGTCTCATGTATGGCGCGCCATCGCAGGAACCATCTTCCTCGAGTTACTTGCATTTTGAATCATCTACGTTTAATTGATCAAGGTGTAATTGATCTAGGTTTGGGGTGGATCCTGCCGAGATTGATGTTTTCAATCAGGCACTGCGATGGCGCGCTATATGTGTGAGAAAGAGAATGTTGGCATTGGATGATCCATTTGCAATTACAATTATTTAGATTTCGATACACATAAGCAATACTTCCTCGAAATGCCATGAATGATTCTCGCGTGCTACACAGAATCTTGTGATATTAGATAGAAGCAAAGAGTATATACATATACCATAGATGTAGATTCAAGGAAGATATTTCTGACAATAGCCCAAAATAAAAAGTATCCAGCTAATCACTGAAATTCTAATGGGTCCAGACATAGCTGGGAACATTTAGGCATCAATAAATATGGCAACACTTCACAGTGACTTCACAACGATGATATTTGGAGAGAAATCTTTGATCCGCTAATGAAGTTTGACAATTCTATAATCGAAACTTTTACAAATATTGAAAACTGTTCAACGGTTATCCACAGTCTCTAGTTATCTTATTCTGGTGTATATATTATCTGAAACGAAACATTTTTCGAACAATTTGAATGATAAACTCAACCTAACTTTCTATTTCGGAGTATAGTTGAAAAAAAAGGCAACATCAACGCCGCACTGTTTTGCTATAGTTCAGATTACCGTTTATGTTCTATTCAGTAGGCTATTCTTTACGCTTTCTTCAAATCACAAGAATACGATTGAAACTTTTTCGACAGCTATTGCTGAAAAATCGCCTCCTGATACTTGATGTATCCATATACAGAGCATTTACTATGAAATTATGTCATATTTTTTAGGACGTCATTTGAAATAGGTGAGTCTAATATACAAACATAAAAATATGTTAACATCACATATATACATATATAAAAATATCACAAGTAATCAATAGCTATAAAGGACAAGACCACAACAGATCCAGCAATCCATAACAAAATAACCAATATGAAATAATGATCAAAGTGATATAGAATGATTTTTCGAAAAGATGCCACAGTCCAATTCACTCAATGTCAATACGCCCGATTAGTGTGACGTCACGCCGCCAAATTCCATCACCAAACTTGCATATATATCCAACAATCATAGAGTTTTAATATACTCTGATAATGACGACTTGAAAGAAGACAAAGAAGCTGATTGTTTTATATTGATAGGCAGTTTATTGAATTCACTTAACCCTTTGAAAAATAGCGATCTCATGCTCATACTAGAATTTGTTCTGTGAATATGAAAGTCAGTCCTCAATCGTGTGTCATAGTTATGAATTTCATCATTTCTCATTAAGAACTCGTTGAAATAGGAAGGTAGTAGGCCCTTGCTCAACTTATAAATAAATGTCATACTCATGTAAAACAAACTAGAACCAACTGAAAACCATTGCAGTGTATCCAACATCAGTTCAATTGGAGTATATCTATTAATTTCAGTATTAATCTCATTCCTCTGTTTTGTAGCTTTTGGAGTTGAGGAATTCGACTTCGGTTGAACAAGTGAATTATTGTTGCACAATAGTCAAAGTCAGGTTTTATAATGGAATTATGAATGGTAACTCTGGCAAACATGGACAGCTCCTTTGAAATTCGTGAAAAAAAGTACATCTTTATAGATATTTTTCTAATGATATATTCTCCATGACTATTGAATGTTACATTATTATCGATCATAAATCCCAGATATTTGATTTCCTCTACAATTTCCAAAACGTACCTTCAATCACTACATCAATCGAATTAACAAGTATATTATCATATTCATATTGTAACAATCATTGATTTGGTTTTAGCTACATTTAATATCATCGGCAGATGAGCTAATAGAACAGTTCCCTGCAATTTGATCAATATCATTTATATAAAGAATGAACAGAAGGGGGCCTATAACGCTGCCAATGCTATTGCTCAATTTAATGGAATAATTTGAACCAATTTTTGTTCTAAGGCTTCTGTTGTTCAGATAATTTTCCATCCAACAATAAACAGATATAAAGGATACTATTCATATACGTGGACTCTGGTAGTTTTGGGAAGATTTATTATAGTGTAGTATCCAAATATCAGGACTGAATGAAGTTTTCCTCATAAAATCGTAATAATAGTTTCATATTCCTTACTGAAATACAAATATCTACGGCTATGAATGGCCAATAATTGCTATTAGACGGATGTCTCAGCCAACCGTGACCTCGTTTACAGCATTTGCACCTCGAAATTTACTATGCAACCAGGTCAATTTTGCTCGAGTGATATTGATACTAGTTTTATAATTCTCATTTTTATGAATTCATGTTTCGATCCATATGCAGTCGGTAGTGAAATCGAATTATCTTTCTAACGTTGACCAACTGATACCGTTTATATTTCTCATTCTCCTCCTCATAATTGGAACAGAATCGTTTCATTTTGTTTTTTTGCGTAACTAATGAAGATTGTTATCGAGGAAAAATCTCCAGAAACTCAAATAAACAATATTTGGGTATTATGAATATTCATAATTGAAAATGCACCACTTCATTATCTACAGCTGAAATGAAAACAATGTAGAATAAAAACAAACTAACTCGAAAATGGTGATTGAATACATTCAGAATTATTTGAGATTTGAATATCATTCATACTACTCGAATGAGAATAAGTACATAAAAAACGGTGGTATATGTGAGCGAGCGAAACAAAAAAGTGATTTTTTCTTAAATATCACACATTATTTGTTTTTTCACTCTATGGATTTTTTTCAATAATATTTAATGTGTCCATTGAATACAATGCTTTGGTGAAATGGTGAATGGATTTGAGAAAATTACATTCTGTTATTTTAGTTCGAGACGCACATAACGAACTCAAATCTATTTTAATGATGATTAGATGAATTATACTCAATACCTACATCAATTATTCTTCAAAGAATCTCCTTTCAAATTGGTATACATTATTTTATTCAGATATTCAGAAAACTTTCATGTTAATTCGATACATTGTGCCTCGTATTAGTTGGAGTCAGGGCAATAACTCGTTTATGAGAGGTGAAAGGACTGTCTAGTTCGGGTTCTCATTATAAATTTGTGTTTTTAAGAACGAAAGAGACAGAAAGCACCTTTCATTAGTTCATATTTGACCAAAGCGATTGAAAGAATTCTTCTTTACTATCCGTATTTTCACCAATTTCAAAGTTTGTTCCAGTATGAAATTTCGAGGTGAATGAATGTCGTTATCGGTATACAATAGAAGATACGAGAAAATATAGATGCTAATTTGAAAATATTGCATCCCTTTTTGTATTCCAGTTATCTTTCGACTTATAAGAAAAGTGGAATTGTTAAATTTAGTGCCGTGACCAGATTTCCTAGAGCTGTTATAGTTTAGATATAACTCGGTTATAGTTATTTGATAGAACAAGTGTGTATGTATATTTAACAACATTTGGAAGATGATTTCTTTGCACCCCTGAAAAATAACGTTCCTGTTCAATGATTTTCAGTTCTTTATAGCTGGCCAGATAACAAATTCTCAGCTTCTTTATCTAATATGTGAATAACATCCTCATTAATTGAAGAAAAATGGGAATTATCCGTTTGAAATTATTACTTGATGTTATTAAGAAAGTTCCACTGAGAAAAAATCATAACTTTGTGGGTAATTCGAAAGATAATAGCTCATTACCAAAAATATCCTGATGAATTGAATTATTTTTTGATCATATACGAGTATGAATATCATTGAGAATAAATAAAGAAAAAATATAGTTTTCATGGATATGCGGGACGCGCCAAAAGTTGCAAAGGGCCGGAGGTTGTTGACCCATCAGACTATTGCTGATGAACTTTTTATGTCTACGTATTAAATACCAAGAAGAAATTTCAATGCTGCAATTATTACTTTGTAGAATGTAGATAACGCTACTTTGTGATTTTTTGAATTTTCTTTATAAATCCCATTTTAGTGTTTTTGTTACACAGGATCCTTGAAATAACAGTCAATCAAATTATGCTGCACCAATTCGCAGGGTTTATGTTGAGAAGTATAGAAAACATCGCACTCTGTATATTTTTTGTGTATAGATTCAGGTTTTTGATCAATTCTAGTATCACCATTAGACAAAAATAAACACGCGAGTGCCTAGTGTTTGAAGTGGAAAGACTGTCCTATAAAATTAACAATGAACTGAACCTTTATTGTGATTATTGTAGCATTCAAAACATAATGCTATTCTTTGAAGCCGTAAACCTATTAGGAAAAAAATTGAATCTATGTACTGATGTTTCTGATAACCCTGGTGCTTGATGCAATTACTTTGAAATAAAAAAATCAACACGCGCTTGGGTAGGTCGCACACTATTTACATAAATTCCCCTTAAACCTAGACGTTTCTGAGGGAAATGTTATCTAATCTGACCATGAAAAAAGTAGAGAAAGAGAAATACAGCATTCCCCAACGAGACTGTCGTTGCTTGAAACGTGTGGTGATCAATCAGGTATATCGACCTATGTTTCTGAACATATTATATGAGACAAAATTATTAATGTAAATTTCAGATCGTATTGCTCTCGGTATTCGAAGAATTTGAAGTCAAACTATTTCAGTCAATGAGTTGTCGACTCTCGACACACACTTTCAATGACACTTTATAGAATAACAACTTCTGAGAATCAGTAGAGGCAGTTTTTTAAACTTTCACTCGCGTCAATCAATTCATTTCAACACGTTTCTTCGGATGCCTCCATATTGTGCTGTTACAATGCCAATTACCAATCTAGGACAACTATCTGTTCTATCTGAGCAATGAAAAAAGTATTACGATAGTGGAATAATAGATATTTATAAAATTTTTTTCTTCTTCTTCTTGAATCACCAACGAAAATAACCAAAACAGAAAAATTGAACAATGGAAATTTTCAAAACACAGATGTCCCATTCTCTTTTATCCACTGATTAGAATTTGTGAATAAGTATTTCTTTCACGGAAGTTCTTGAGTTTATCTGAAAATCATATATTTATTGCATGGTTCCATTGTCATTTGTCATTTTTGGTGACACACTTTTATGTTTAGATCATAATTATTATTGGTGAATAAATATTATTATTATTATTATTACACACTTCGAGTTTAAACTCAAAACCTGGATTTTACAGGATTCAAACGATTCATATACATAAAAACTAATCAGTAAGGTTGATGATGTTAAATGTGTTATGTTAAGAATAAGTCACTTGGGAAACATGTTAAATGGGTGGCATACAATGATTTATCCAACAAGTGGAAGAAATCGTTCTTTCATGAGATAATAATTGATAAGCTTCGTGATCAAATCGAATCTACAAATGTCTAACAACAGTAGCCCATAAATGTCAGAATGACTTGACAGTTACTTTTTTTTCACGTTTTGATCAAAGTAGTTTGTATGTTTGGTTGTAATGATATGAAATAAATAGAAAACTACATAATAATGATAATAAAGGTCTTCATTAACAACAAACAGAAGTACACAATTCGTACAACAAAAAATTAATAATGAAAGAAAATAATGATTCGTACCTAGTAAAACACTAAGTTCATATTCGATGGTGATCAAATCACTATCAATTTGTTTTGAACGTGGGTCTTTAATTATAACACACACGTGTGTAATTTGATGATTTATTGTTATTTTAAATGACATATGAAATGTCGGTATTGATGTCACTATAGATAATTAAATCATCGAATAGTAACATGAATAACTATTTAATTGATTTGTTACTGCCACTACATTCAGACTGATTGATTTGAATTTTGTTCCATGAATAGGGCAAGACACGAATGATTTGAATTGCAAAATGAAGGTATCTATCTGAAAACTTCCGAGAAAAAACTGAGGACTGAGTTATCAAAAATTTCATGCTAGAGTTTCCAGATTTCTTAATATTCTCAAAATATCTTCGATTTCTTTATATATGCAAGATGCTCATGATTTTCGCATAATAATAGTTCGAAGTTAGTTAATTGGCTTTACCTGTGCAGTTTACTAATGCCGCTGCAGGAGCTCTGGTTCCTGGCATTTCGAAACCAGCTTCATCGACACACCAGCAAGAACTTACGATTTCGTTATCGCACTGTATGGGCTCGAAACCACCCATTTTGTTGCATCTGGGCATTCGAACGGACTTTGTTTCAACTCCCAAGGCTTTTGCTCTTCTGGAAGCTGCCATCCTCAGAGTTTGGCAACCTGAAAAATCATTTGACTTGTTACCGACAGTAGCTTGCAGTGGAAGTGGTATTCTTATTATTACGATTTTTGTGAATATTATAAAATCTTTTTTATCCATGGAATATCGAAAATGCCTCGAATAATCGAAGTTTATGATAAGTCAAGTGTGGAGTATATACATTAGATAGATATGTACTTTATTTTCCAAGAATTCCTACTCATTGACAAAGTAATGCTGAAATAAAGTGGATTTGGTGAGATTTGTGGATGACAGATGTATAAGTATGCAGAAGTTTAATGAAATTACCATTTGTCTTCTTGTCTTTTTTGTACTTTTTTTGTTCATGTCAATCGATGGTATTTTCTGGATACCAAAGGATGTAGTAAACACATGTATTAATATCTCAAAAGAATTAATCACGAAGGTTGAATTACGAAATTCATCTTCTCTATTTCTATGATGACGATATTACATTTTCAGTTGAGATTGCTTCGTGACTTCACGTTGACAAACTCAACTCTACGGCTAAACTTCGTAATTTTTTTTCTGCCTTTGAATAGAAACTATTGTAACGTTATTCGTGGGTTCCAGTAGAAAACAGACGGATTTCCAACTGATTAACTATTTATTTCCACGTACAAACACCAACAAACTATTTATTTCAACTATTTATATCGACAACGATGTAACTACGTCGCGTTCAATTCTTCAACTCCTAACGTTGTTTGGAAGCTCGATATTTATATGTTTTACATCTGTTCTGGAATGTTCTAGAACTGTCAGTCTTCTGTCACATCTTTTTATCTCTTTTCATCAGACTGCTCACAGGATGTTCCATCTTCTTCTATTCTAGAATATTCGAGAGCTTCCAAACATGTGATACAGGGGGATTATTCAAGTTCTCCTGGATTCCATTACATTGCTCCCTCCTTAAGAGACATTCCTCCTGGAATGCATTTGGCTCGTTATGATGGAGAAAGGAGCAGTTGGTTCCGTTTCGGCAGTGTGAAGTCTGATTGAAGTAGCATGGTACCGTTTTCTGTCTTGGATTTGCCCTAGGATTCCAGCAACATATCAGAATTTCAACTTCGGTAAACCTGAATATGATTTCCAACATATTCCTGACAATTCTCCAATCCAGGCCATCCAAACCGCAAGCCAGCTTTGGTACAGCTATTTTCTGTATTCCTTTTCTCAGTAAGATGTTTCTAAGATCAACTAAGGCGTCCCATAAGTCCTTGTAAGATGGTTTGTGGAAATGTCTTTCTTTGATTGTCAGATAAAAGATTGATCTGACTCCTTCAGGACTGCTATCTTCAATTTCCAAGGTTCGACCGATAGATGGGCATTGTTCTTGAAGCTTTTCCAGTTTACCAAACTTTTTCCGGAACACATTGCCTATCCCTCGGAACATCTGAAGGTCTTGGGCGATGCAGTGAGCCAATGCATACTCTACAGGGGTAGTGAACAGGTCGCGGCTTTCTTCTTTGGTCACGTCAAACCTTGCTTTCGACGAACCACCATAAGTTTTCATGAAATTTTCGTAAGTTGGTTCGTCCTCGTCTTGTACTTGAATCTGCCTTACTGATTGATCTGAAGTTCCTTCAAACGGTGCCAGTCTATTGAAGTGGACAACTTTTGGTTTGCCGTTGGGCACCTTACTGATGCGGTAGATAACGTCGTTGATTCTCTTTTTCACGCAATAGGGTCCTTCCCAAGATTTCTGCAGTTTAGGACAGAGCCCTCGTTTCCTCTGTGGATTGTGGAGCCACACTAAATCACCTTCTTTGTAGAAGTTTTCTTCAGCCCGGATATCATAACGGTCCTTCATTCGTTCACTGGATATTTGGATCTTGGAACGAACCAATTCATGGATATCGTTCAACTTCCTTCTCAGGTTCGTTACGTAGTCTTCACCTGCTACGTCCTCGCCAGGTCTGCATCCAAATACCAGGTCACAAGGAAGCCTCATTTCTCGTCCAAACAGTACCTTCGCTGGAGTCTGTCCTGTAGATTCTTGTACTGCTGATCGGTAGGCCATCAAGAAGAAGGGTAGATGTTGGTCCCAGTCTCGTTGGTGTTGATCTACAACTTTGCAGAGGTACTTTCCAACAGTTCGATTCATCCGCTCCACCATTCCGTCCGATTGGGGGTGTAATGGCGTCGTTCTGGTCTTTCTGATTCCTAATCTGTCACTCATTGTCCGGAATACTTCACTCTCAAAGTTTCGGCCTTGGTCAGAATGGAGTTCCATTGGTACCCCGTAGCGACTGATAAATTCTTTCAACAGGACATTAGCAACGGTTACGGCTTCTTGGTTAGGAATCGCATATGCCTCCACCCATTTCGTGAAGTAATCCATGCAAACTAGGATATATCTATTTCCATCATCAGTAACCGGAAATGGACCTGCGATGTCTAGGGCGATTCTTTCAAAAGGGCTACCTACGTTGTACTGTCTCATAGGAGCTCTTGGTTTCCGGTGCGGTCCATTACTGGCAAAACAGATGGTGCATTTACGGCACCAATCTCGAACGTCATCACTGTAGTTCGCCCAGTAAAACCGCTCACGAACCTTCTGCAGAGTCTTATTCACTCCCAGATGCCCTCCTGAAGTTCCATCGTGTATGTAGCGCAGCACCTCTGGAACTCGGCTCCTAGGAATCACTAGCTGCATTCGATGATCTGATCCATCATCGTTTTCCAGTTTCCTCTTCAGCAGGTCATCTTCCAAAACCAGGGAGTCCCATTGACCCCAGTAGGCCTTCAAGGTTTGCGATAATGGTGCAACGTCTTGCCAATTGGGACGACGATTTACTTTCTTCCATTCTCGAAGTCTACGGATTTCTGGATCTTTCTCTTGTTCTTGTTGAACTGCTGCAGGTAACCAATCATCGCTGACAACAGTAGTTCTGTTGATAGATGTTTCTTTGATCTCCAAACGACCCTCAGCAAACTTCTTGGTTCGTTTGCTTACTCTCCGATTGTGTCCCAGCTCTCCACAGTTTCGCTGGCGAACCGTTCTCTTTGTCTTATTTATATCCAGAAGACTTTTTATGGCATCGAGTAGGCCTTCAGTAGATTCCTGGTTCAGTGAGCTGTTACCGTCGTCATTCATGTTGTGAACTCTAGCAGATTCACGGGAAGCTTCTGTTGCGGCTTCGAACTCCAACGCTGCTGCTAGTGCATCGGGGAGGTCTTTGGGTCGAGACAAACGTACGGTCCTCTGCATTTCCATGTCTCTCAACCCATCGACGAATGTCTGTACAGCTAGACATTCCATAACAGACTCCGGAGCTGACGGATATGCACAATGAAACAATCTGGCTACGTCGGCTTCAAACTCCTGTAGACTCTCGTCGGGTCTCTGTCGACGATTCTTCATCTGTAACTGGAATACCTGTTGTAGATGTTCTTGACCATATCGCATATTGAGGCGTTTGATGAGATGTTCGTAACTGTCAGCTTTATTTTCTGGGATGGTTTGCAAGATATTCAATGCATCCCCTCGTAGAGCAACTATGAGCGCCACCGCCTTGTCCTTCAATGTCCATCCATTGGCTTTTGCAGCTGCTTCGAATTGCTTCAAGTAATTTGACCATGATGTTTTACCATCAAACGTAGGAGGCTTTACTCGATTCGTAGTGGTTAGGATGTCCGATACTATTTTCGTCACAATTTGTTCACTGACCTCAGATTTTTCCAGCCTTTGAACACCTTTCCCAACTTGTTGCTCCAATTCTTGTAATTTTTTTGTTATTGTGTCTATTTCTCCTTTCTGGTGAGCAATTCGAGTCACCATTTTGTCTAGCTGTATCGAAAACTCTTCACGCAGTGCCGAAGATTGAGCCGATATCTGTTTCGCAATCCTGTCTTCCGGTTCTTCGAAGATGAAAGTTTCTGGGTCTTGACCAACATCAATCAGATACTTTTTCAGACGAAGCTGTAGCACCGCTTTCGTCCCTGTGGTCTCAAGATCCCTTTCTTCCAATTCTCGTTTCAAGTCTGCCACCTTCAGTTCACTGAGTCTCTTCATTGTCACTGTCGTTTCACTTCAAATGATCAAAACTCCAACTAAATTCACGAATACCCCACACCTGACACCAATTGTAACGTTATTCGTGGGTTCCAGTAGAAAACAGACGGATTTCCAACTGATTAACTATTTATTTTTACGTACAAACACCAACAAACTATTTATTTCAACTATTTATATCGACAACGATGTAACTACGTCGCGTTCAATTCTTCAACTCCTAACGTTGTTTGGAAGCTCGATATTTATATGATTTACATCTGTTCTGGAATGTTCTAGAACTATCAGTCTTCTGTCACATCTTTTTATCTCTTTTCATCAGACTGCTCACAGGATGTTCCATCTTCTTCTATTCTAGAATATTCGAGAGCTTCCAAACATGTGATACAGGGGGATTATTCAAGTTCTCCTGGATTCCATTACACTATGTTTCGTATCTCAATCAATGAAAACTCATAAAAAAGGCCTTGACCGTTTATCAGAGGAATTTCTAGATTCATATCCTAATATTACACCTTACAAGGCAAAATCTATATATCTGTAGTGAGGTGATATATCACCTATCTCGGAGAAATCGGTATTGTATATTGGGTTTATTCTGAGAACGGCAGAGAATAACAGAATCTTGCAATCTATGTCATATTCAAGGAACAATCGAAATAGTTATTTTCCGGTGTATCCTGCAAGACTTTCTTTGATTTATTGGCCTTTGAAGTTTGCTGAAGAGCCAGAAGTCGCACGGAGCCAAATTAGGCAAATAAGGTGGTGCATTATCGTGATGAAGGGACCAAGAGCTGTTCGCCCGAGACTTGTCACATTTGAGACACGAAACATTCTTCAAGATGGTTTGGACTGTACCGAGAGATCTCTAATTGTCAATTATTCTCAAACACCAAATCTTTGGATTTTTGGATGTGGCCCTCGTCGGTAGACGTTATTGGTCGTTCAGACCACGGTTTCAAGGTAATTAACGTCATAATTGTGATTGCTAAGACGCATCTTTCATTGTAAGTGTACAAATTACTCTTGATAAACGTTGCGGATAAGAGAAACAGTGGAGGAATTGATAACTCTGTATGTTTAATAATAATAGTTTCATTCAAGGTGATCAAAGGAATTGAGGGGTGATTCAATAAGATAATGGATAATGTGTAGGATCAACATATGAAAAATATGTATTCATGAGTACATACAAAGTAGGTGCAGTTGATTAGCCCATTGTTCACGTTATAATTCTATAATATCAGATTCAGAAACACCCAACTGTGCAGAAGACGATCCCAAACGTCACTCAGACCGAAATACCAATAACAAAAATATTCTCCAGCAACATACTTCAAGACAACACGCCTCAAGGCTGTCTAATGCCTTGCATTTTCAATTTAAATTTGTCGAACTACAACAATAATATAAATAATTATTGTTCGTCCATTAATCATTGAGTGATGTAGATGTTGACTCCTATCGGTGATTTGAATATTATTTATAGGTTGTTATTTGTGGAAGTTACGTTATTATGCCTTATAGAGTTTGAAATTAAAATGTTTTCATTAATCAGGTAGTTGTACGAAACGGACATCACGATTGTGTATTCAATCTCTGTAATTGAAACTCGGAAATTAGGAATGAATTAACCCGATCCATATTAGAAGTGAAGCCAGTGCTGAAGTCACCGAGGTACTTCAAAGTTTCGAGGTATTCAACAATTTTCAAGCTATCAATATTCAGCAATAGCAAATTTTTTAGTGCAATCTTGTAGCTTATGATTCCTCATTTTCAACGTCACAGTTGCTCAGAATTGCTCACAACTAGCAAACTTTCGAGGGTTATTATATTGATTTCTTCTCAATTTATTTTCTATAACATTCAGTTTCAAACTGTGGAGCGACATAGGAACACAACTCGAAACTGTACAAACAATATTTGAATATATTGTTACGTTGAAAATTAATTGAATTTCGAAAAGGAAAATACTCAAATGAGGTATAACTCATGTTTGCCATAGTTGCCCTCTAAAAATTCAAGAGTAATGGTCATGACTACGAAGGTTCCTTTTCGGTTTCGAGATATATATTCGATGCCTCAGTTTTATTCATGTTTGAATTTTGCAGGATTTCCAAGAAATGCGCAGCAAATCGTGAATAGTTTCGATATAATTCGGTTCTTCTGACTTACAGAGCAGCTGTTTATTTTTAATGACCCACTTTGTATGTAAAATATCGTTGACTTCTATCTAAGTTCTTCCTTGAACACTTATACCTAGAAAAACATATCCATTCCTCCCGTAATTTCCTCATCAATTAGCTTAAATAATATTTCCTCGTCCTTGTATTTTATTAAAAAACGATATTAATGAGAGAGATTGATAAAAAATATGAATTCATACCTGTGAAAACTTGTTTGGTGCAAACTTGACCACAAGGGCTCTTGCAGCAAACGGCATCTGGAGAACAGTCGTTGTCGTCACTGCATGATTCAGCTCTGAATGGACACTCTGTCAGCATTGGACATTTCGAACTTGTTTCTGATTTTGAATCTGCAACTAAAAATTCAAAGATGAGATATTTCTGTTAGATTAATCGATAAGCTCAGAATAGGAAGGTAGGAATTGGGCATTAATTTGTTGTTGTTTTTTATTAAACCAAACTAAAAGAAGTAGGGAATATGTACCTGTTGTAGTTGATGAAGCAACAACCAAGCTCTCCAAAAAAGTTTAGGAAAGTGAATTATACGAAAGCTAATTCAAATCATTTATTTTGCTTGGTGAAATCTTCTCTTTCTTACATTGACAATAACCAGGGGAATAAGTTCGATGGAATGAAGAGATGTGGTGATGTTTTTTGGTGGTAGACAGTTTCACATAGATGGTGATAATTTCAACTAGCATTACTTTGTTTCAATTGATTCAGATATTTTCCAATTTCAACAATGAATACCTCGAAAATGAATCAACAGTATATAATTTTCTGCGTTGCTTAACTGAGGAGACGATCCTCTCACTATCATAGATACAAGAAGTAATTTCAAAATAGTAATGAACAGTATGTAGTATGTAAACATGGGAAATCAACATATAACTATGTCTTATCGAAACAAAGATGTCCATTTGTCTATTATTGAGGCCACTGTAGTAAAAAATGTCGATGGACTCACTCATTTACTATCATATATAGATCACATTCTATAAATAGCAGAATATATGTGCGATAAAGCGGGTAGAAGGTTTCATTTGCAGAAGTGAGTCTGGGAACATGGAAGATTGATATGCTCAATATGAAGGTGCAGTCCAGAATGTTATTGTGAATGACATTGAGAAGGAATATATCATGTCTTCTATTTCGAGAACATTCAAGTGATCCATCTGAAAAAGGATACATATATTCGATTATGTGAGCCTTTGACTCATATTCTGAATTCAATCTGAAAAACTTTAGGCTGGAATTGCTCGATATAATTCACAAAAGATAAATATGATTCTAGTGCATTACAATCTTAATCACTTATTCAGTTGCATCCTTGATAGAGGGGTAATTACCCCGTTGCCCCCCGTAAATCCACCCTTGTAGACACTTCATTACTCTGTTGTGGATGCAGCAGAAATTAAGACGATAAACATTTTCATAAATAACATGGTACACTCCTCATAGAAAAATATTTGAGATTTTTTCTTGAGAGCCAAAAGTTTGTTTGTGTCTTCAACTCTTTTTGACTCCTAAATCTGTAGCGACTACAAGTAGAACATTCTTTCACTAACTCTCAATTTTTCGAATAAATCTTCATAATCGAGTGATATCAAGTGATTCTACCAAAAATGACTCGGTCCTCATTTACAGAAAATTTCAAGTAAGTGAATCTCACCCATTTGTCAACAAAAATGGAAGAGAATCATCTAAAAAGTATTTTATCTTTATATTCATTGATGAATATTAGTGTGAGCAAGAATAACGGAAACGAATTACTTTTAGAATTTTCTCATTGTCTCAAATTGAGACATGATGGACATATGGTTAAAATGTTTGTCCCTGATTTGTGAACATGCAGAAGAACTTTGATGTATTATTCCATCATAGCCTTGGCCTTTCGAAGGCTGTGTATAAAAATCTTATAACTTTCTTTTTATAGTCTGTTCTAGACCAGGTGGCATGATTTTTGGATCCAGAAAAGATTACAATACAATGAAACCCATTGAGAAAGGAAGGAACCTTACACAGGAAAAATAATTAAACGGTGATCAGACGTTAAGAAGGGGTTTTTATGATTATTATAATGTTAACGAAGAACACGAAGAACTCATTATACAGAGTGGTCCAACGAAAAGTAGCTTTTCTCCTTTGTTTAGATTCGACTAGAGTTAACTGTTCAAGTGAATTCTAACAAATAGGGTATCAATAGAAGGATAATTTTGTGCCTGTTCAAATGATATATTACTCGACCCACTTTCCATTTAAAATTTTAGGGTTTGGACACCCCCTCGCACAGGTTGAAAAATATGTCTAAAATGTGTCCCCCTCAAAAGCAAACTCCACGTGTTCGAGCATGTTTGCTTTCAATTATAAACAAAGGAGAAAAGCTAGGTGCATACTTTTCGTTGGACCACTCTGTAATAATAATAATAATATATTTATTCAATAAGCCAATGAAATGAATGAATGAATGAATAATACAATGAAAGTGATTTTCTATATAGCCTATTGAAGAATGTTAGAAATAAAAAATCATTCATAATTAGAAATAAGACAATAATAGATCTACATGCCTACTATAATTTTTGACCAAAAGCAATTAATGATGCTCATATTCATTCATTATCATACTATAAAAGAGAAGAAATATATTCGAGTTATATTGAAAAGATCAAATTTCTTAATTTTCGGATTACTATATGTTCGTCAAATATTTATCAAACGATGAGAAATTTTGCATTTGACACGCATATAACTTTCGACGAGAGTGAAAGAAAGCATTTATTATCTGCGAAAAATTGGGAACACGCTGTACACCGTTTTATATGCATAAAAAATCGCAATATAAAATACTGAGCAGCCTGTCTGAACTTAATTAAATTTAAGCTAGTTCGCTTTGTATATTTCATGTTTTTTATCTCGATGAAAAAGAAAATGTTGCAATTATAGGAAATACGGTGATCAAAGTTTCCGCAAAAGTGCTTGTTTCGCTTCATTAGCTTCGCTGTGTCATTCGAAAATAGTTTTTATATGTAACTCAATTGTCCTTGACCCTTGAGTACATTTCATGTTTACACCACACAAGAATTGAGGATATTCAAGCAAGCGTGATGGCCTTGAATGATTGGATGTAATTAATGTTGGATGGTTTTGAAGATTATCGAATGCATTGACCTAATTTGATTCCAGAAATCTAGTAAATTGATCAAAAACTTTATACAGCATGTCTTAAATCAATGATTGATTGGAATGATGATTCTAGTGTTCTCGCAATGGAAATACGTAGATTTGTTTAATATCCATATTATTGGATTTTTAAACAGAGTAGAATCTGAAATACATTTTTTGCATTGCTGTAATTTTCGAATGAATGAATTGAAAGCGATCATGAGCATTGTCTTAATGAGTATCTGTTACAATATTGAATCGAAACTGTATAGTTGAATGAAGCGTTTATGAATTACAACATTAATCTTAGTTATATAATATGACCTTAAAAATTTCAGCATTTATGCTTATGACAACATAAACGAAATGCAATCAAATATTTGTTACTTCGTTTTCTCCGATTACATTCTCATCGAAAAATCAATTTCCTATTTATTGATCCTAAGCCATTTGAGGCATACTTCAATCAACTATCCCTATAGGTTACTCGAAATATCTCTTTTTGTTTTCCATTGTATTCCATAGACGAGATAGTGCCAATTCGGATTGAACAAATTTCGAGTTAACACGTGACTAGGCTTGAGTTAAGTAACACGATGGAACGTATCAACTGGATGGAAGAGTGAATGATATTTGAACCAATTCATTTCCTTAGCTTCGTAAAAACAGTTGAAAGAAGTTGAAACAGACAATTACTATTCTAATCTGTATGAATTCTGAAATTTTTTATATTATTTATTTATTATAATATATAATTATAATAGATTGGGAGAGTTATAATGACTGAAGTGAATCGGCTCATTCATTTATGTATTTTTGGCTTTTTGAAAATATTTTTGATTATTATTGATTGAACTATGTGAGAAACAGATATGATGATGCAGTACATGATGGGTACACTTATCAGCTAATTAGTATCACAAAGAATATTTCTGCACAAGTCAAATTATGTGTTGATGTTTTAGACTTGATTATATAAAGAACACCAATTCCTACCTCCTTTCCCTTGGTTCTCACGATGTTCTCTGAACATTACAGGATGTCTCCTTTCATGGGAAGTTTTACATAAAAAAATACCACGATTATTGATAGATTATAAATGCTGCCGAAAACGTCATCAGTGATAAGCGAGAGGCATTTTGCTGAACAAGAAAGTGCACACTAATTCATCAATGCCCAAATGATCGTATACGACTCCCCATATCGTTCAAAATATCCCACAATTCTCAACGATTTTTTTCAAGTGCTTGTAACTCCTCGAAATTTCTTGATTTCTTCACACGTCATGTCTGGTTTTCTTTTCACATTTCCGTTGACAATTTTTTCAACTTCACTAATGTTTATAACAATTCATGTGATACGGCAAACAATAAACAACATTATGGGAAAATTATGTGGGGTTCGACTTGGTTGATCATATATCCTGCCAAAAATAATGTATTCCTACAGCTAGTAACTCTATTGTACAGTAATCTATATTCTACTGTAACTGTTTTTTATGACGATACTGTGAAATAGAGCATACACTTTTTGTCTAACATAAAAACTCATTAACATATCTCTGACATTTTCATCTAAATCATTCGAGAACTCAGTATTCCACATCATGCAACTAGTCTGAAATGATTTTCCATTACATGGCATCCATGTGAAAGTAACCATATTCATATCAAATTCATCGTTTTACGTAGTTTCACCACAGTTTGTTTCAACAGTATTCACAAGTGAATTCTCGCAATATTAATGGATGATGGATGGTACATCAAGCAGAAAAAACGGTATAAAACCGCTAGAATATTGCAGTATTTATTGTTCAATCAATAAGTGATTGGCTATTTCGGAAGATACATTTTGTAATGGTTTCACGAAATTGACCATGTGATCGAGGTTTGAGACAATTTGTAACCGAAATGATATCTTCTGGTCATAACGGGTATTGAGATGAGTATTTTCAATATTTTTCATCAATTGGTAGGTAGTGAAAAAATAAAAGGCAGGTTTGAGTTCTCAAGGAAACTCTCCAGATACTGTTTAATCGTCGATGAAGACAAAATAGTGAGATAAAATATTTATTGACTGATTATTGAGCATTATATAACCGAAAAAAAAAATGTTGAATCAGAAATTGTAGTAACAGGCGAGTGAATAAATTGTCACATGATACAAATTTTTTAAATGTCTGCAATTTACATTTTCTTATATTCTTCTGATAATCATCATAACCTCTATGATATTTTTCCATTTTATGGTTCTAATATGAAAAATAAAAGGATTATTGACAATCACAGGGATAGCAGAAATGAAAATAATATTAAAATCATTTTATATTGATATCGAAACCATATTGAATTCATCGAAACTACTATGTAGGTGTAGAAAAATCATAACAAAAATTGAATGTTTTTTATATATATGGATGAAATTAAAAATGCCTGAAGGATATTTTCTCAAAAAAAAGTTATAAAAATAAAGGTAACGAATACATGCAGATGATCGAGGAAGGACTGTCACAGCATCAAAAATAGAGCAACAAAAGTTTCCTAGTTCTCCCATGCAAGCTCCTCAGATTAGATTATATCTATTAGATGATCATCTTAAGTGAATGCGGATGATATAGGTTTGTGATCAGAAAGCGTAACGAAACGTATGAGGAAATTGAATCCGAGAATTTTTATATTTGTGATTTGGGTGCATAATGCTCTTCGCTTCAAATTTCTTTTATCAAAATCAAAGGTTTCAAACCTGTGATCATTGAACTAAACTGTAAGTTAATACTAATCATAAAAACAATAACCCGCTAATCTATAATATTAATCCGTGATCATTGTTGAAAATTCGAAATGGAATTCCGATTAAAACCGAACCACAAAAAGTGACCACAGCAATTGACTACTTTGTACAGGGCGTATCTTAGTAACACAAAAAGTTATATTTCAGACCATTTTCAGGACGATGAGTCAGATATGTTTCGTCTTCAATTTCCGAATCACATGGTGACACCTTTGAGATGACCCTATCTTTCATTCTTCGATATAAAACCGTTTTTGTCCTTTGATTTTCATAATAATTTGCTATTATATGGTATCTGAAGAGAATAACATCTCTAGACAATCTTAATAAACTGGTGAAAAATACAATGACAAGACTGTTCAGGAGTGGTTTTCGAATCTAATTCAAAATACCTACTACTGAATAAATCAGTAGATTATGAGATCCAAATATAAAGCACCACCATAATTATAAATGATGGTATCAAAAAATTATCACCAGTTAAAAAAGAGAATAAAATCAAAAGAAAAAAACAATCGAGGGAATTTGTGATGGAAAACAATTACTAATGAGCAAGGCATGAGACGTCTGTAAAAATGATTTTATAACGGTCTTATTACTGGATTTATGAAGGAATTAGATCGGTTAATAGTATATTGAAGTATAAGTGGATGAAAAGTGCTCGAAATAGAGCAAGTGTTTTTGAGACCAGATCCACGAATACTTTACGCTATTTTTTCATTCTACGTTCGAGTAAAGTTTTGCATTTGTCAGTAATATTTTATTTGACGATTACAAGGTACTTCTGTCAAATCAATAATCAAAGATTTGACACGTTTCTCTTTTCTTTGATGATGTTGCTATGGTTACTTTAAAAAACGCGCGTTTTTGGAATTCGATTAAAACACGCTGAGGCGTTAATATTAGATTCAGTTACCGTCCTAGAAAATAGGTAACTGTGATTACCTCTGTGAGGATACACAATAGTCCTGATGTACATATATACTGTGTACTTTTTTGTATTTCTTCTAACTTGTAAATGAAGATTGATCAGTAAATTGATAATCGAATGGATATAAAAGTAGATAACAAGAACCAAAAACGTGACCACCGAGCAACCAACTCCCACTTTCATACAAATTGAGACAGTTTCCAATTTCTTCAAGAAGTCAAGAATGAAATAGTCATTGAACTCCATAGGTAAGCTATTTCAAGGTCCAGAGACACATGCAAAAATTTCGCTCGAGAATTGTATCTGATTTCTTAGAAATGACGAATGAGTTATCATTTTATGTCAATGATGGCTTAAGTGACAGAAGTTTTGAACGAATATTACAGACTGCTTAGTAAAAGAAATTAAAGTTTCTTGATATCACGAATTCGAACTGGTCGATATAAACATGATCCCGGAAATCCCACATTCAAATCGTTAATAGACCTCTCATTCGTGCTTCCACCTACGAGTTGCATTTAATTGACTTGTCTCGAGCCGTTAGATACATTGCCCCTTGGTATGAGCGACAGACCGAAATCTTCCGGATTGATACGCACTCGTACACGCTGACTAAGAAATTCAGTTCGCATATGAAAATATATTCTTACCCCTTCTCGTAGATCCAGTGGAAAAGGTGAATAGGGTGAGACCGATAATCAGATGCCAGTGTGTGATCATTTTCACAGGTACATCTGCAAAATAATTTTAATTAATTATTATTATATTCCGTTTTTTGAATTGTTGTGGCAGATTTCTTTCATAATGGAAGTCTATGTACCTGCAGCATTAGGAAATCAATTCTCTACTCAATCACGAGTGATTTTTGTTATAGATCCTGAATGAAATTTAATAGCTGTTCTGGTCCAAAGCTACAGGCTTTTTGAAAATCATTTCAGACTCATAACAAACGAGTGGCATATAGTCTTCCATTCTATAAGTGGAAGAATTCGTTTTTCATGATATAATAATTAATAAGCCTCGTGATCAAATTAAAGCTACTTGCGTCTCAATACCATATAAATGTATACTTTTCTTGATAAATTCTTTTATTTTCTGAAAAAGTTATAGGAGCATCTCATATTTAATATTCAACTTTTATTAATACATTCTATCACTTTTTGGAAAAAGTTATAGGAGCATCTTTTGTGGACCAGGCTCTACCTGTTATGTGCTGTTACCAGGCACAGGTACTAAATCTATATTTCCAGATCAATGATTTCAAATTCACCCTTAGCTTTCATCAATCACTTTAGATACAAGTGTTACCTTCAGAAAGATACTTTATATCGATATACCTATTATGATCGTATTATAGATAACTCTTTGTAATTATTTCTATCCTGTATTTATCAAGAAAACGGCCTTCTTCAATTAAGAATGGTAATTATTCTTCACTACGTTCATGTAGATAATTAAATTTTATTGAACTATATCAAGTGAAGAACTGGTTTTTCATTGTAATGGTGTAATACAAGTTTTATCACATTCAACTGTCTACTACATCATTTTTGAATGGTTCATTCTGGTTTTACACAATAATTTTATTCTATTCCATGTTAGATTTATTTCAACTCAAATAAGATCATTGAAAAGAAGCTCGTTAACAATTTTTCATCATCAATTGGTTTGATGAATAACATTGATACTGTAATGAGATTATTACAGATGTATCAGATTGATTCAGTTGAATATATATAATGCAAGTATCAAATTAAAATATGACACGAAATGAAACCTCATGAGAGAATTTAGAAATGCGGATGATGACATTTATTTGAGATACAATGAATTGGAAAATTATAGTGAAATATAATGAAATAATCTAACTGCATGATACTTCATTTCATTATATTTCATTCATTCTATTCTATTTTTGATTCTCATTTATATTCATTCTACATATTTTCACCATTGTCCAAAGCGTTTATTTTTTTAAGTTATAGATATATAACACAATCTGAGTAACTCAAATCAATTTATATTCAAGTACACTGTCGAATTTTACCAGAATATAATTATTCATACAATCAAAATAACAATTCGGTTATTGACCGTTGACCGCTCGACGAACTCTTGTAGGTACATGGAGAATAATTTTCAGCTAGAACACTGCAGATAGAGAAGCTTTCGAACGCGATTCAAATATCACATGTCAAGAGGAATGATTCAAGGAAAGTGATGCCAACATCAAACAATTACTTGGTATTCATCGAACATTCAACATGACTACCCACATAACATAGATCAGCATACATACAAAACGATGATCAATTGATGAATATTCCATTTCCTTGTTTCTCTTGTACTTCGTTTTATTTATCAAGGATACTATACAATTACATAGGAGAAGTAAATGTTTCATTCACTTATCGTTAACAAAGAGAATTTTGAATGAATACTTGGAAATAACAAAACATGAAAACTGAGACTAGTATATTTGAAAACATTGTGACAGATTCAGGTTCATCCGGAAGGAGTATTTGAATAAGTTGACTAGATACCAAGGTTATTTGGTGGTTTCTTTCGATGTTTTGATTTGTATTTTCGAAAATATCAAAATTCATGGATGATTTTGATGAGAATACACTTGATTTACTTGAGCCAGGGTACTTCCTTTTGCTTAATTGGTATTGTGATGTTCATACATCTATCGACGAGCTAGTTCTAGTAGACCTCAAAAGTAACGAAAAAAAAAAATCAAAATCAAAATCAAAAAAAAATTTAGCTCCTGCATAATCATATTCAAAAACATAAATAAAAGTTTGGTGAAAATAAACGCGGTCTCTGCAAGTGGCACTTAACCGGATATATTTGTTGGTTTTTTTTATTCTAGTCGAGTCACATGTTCATTTCAGCTGCTTTTTTTCAATATTTCATGTTTAAGGAAATTCTCACATCCTAATTGAGGTCTATTAATGTTGGATCAATGGAAAAACAAAATATTAAAATAATGAATGTTGTGAAATTGTCGAGTATCGTGTGTGTTTCGGAATTCGGAAAAACGCATAACTTACATGACAATACAGTTTACAGATCTCAAAAAATTATTTGAGATAATATTCACCTAGACAATTACATTTCGACGAAGGAATTAACCCTGTTCATTGATACACCCCTCCTAAACTTTATTTGATATATACTTTCCAACCATTGCCACAAGCAACAAATTGGCGCACTCCCTTAAACAATGTCCGACCTGTCAGAACACATTTCTAGCGAACGAATTACCTCTTTTCTGATATAGACTATAACTATAGATTATTAGAGGAATTGTTTTCTTAAATCGATTATCTGGAAGTTTATTATCATACATATGAAATCAAAACTACAGTAGTTGTTTACGATCTTCAACTATCATATTTGGACCTCAATTTATCTAAGGTGGACTGAAGTAATTGAGAGTGGTAATTCGAAAATATCGTAGGATGACTGTTATTATTTATGTTCATCAGAAAATTGTTCCTCATTATTTTCCATTTCATCAATTGCTCGATGAATGGGAATAATCTGAGAAAGTCGAAGATAGTTTATAATAACGATGATACACACAGAACTATCTGAGGCGAAAGTAGAAACCATACGGGGCGTTATGAAATTAAGAATTCACGATGGTATCCAATGATTCATTAGTTGGAGCGTTGGAGCGTTGGAGTTTGGAAAATACGTTTAATACTTACCCAATGATTATGATGATATGAAATTATGGAATAAATGAAGGTCAAACATAAAAAACACATTGGTGATATAATTTGAATTCGAAGGTTTGGAGTTCTACTGTCTAAGAATTTGGTTCTTCTTAATGGATGACCTGTGCTCTTGGCCAGTAGCCATCTGATATTGTCGATGTATAGAATTATTCAAATACTGTTGTTATTGACATTAATAATTGAATGAGTAAAAACAGATATAATTTTGAGGGGAACACTTTCCTTAGATGGTCGATAATGAAAGTGAAATTATATTTCTTCATTATCTGCATAAATTAATTCTGAATAATAGATCTGCACTGTATCGACGACAATAGTAGATAAATGAAAAATTAGATAAGAAGTAAATAAACATTCGTAAACGATGTAATTGTGCGATTGTCTATTTGTAAAGTATACTTTTTTTTCTATTATTCAAGTCAACACTTCGTTTGAAGAAGTTAACGCAAATATTTCAATTTTTGTATTGAACACACTTCACATCGAGACTTTTCGTATTTTTCCTTCGTTAGGTGAAATGCATTCACGAAGAACACCTTCAATCATTAATATATCACCGAAGGGCATTTTTATGAACAAGAGAAAGTAAAATTATTTCTTATAATACCTCATCATCCTCTCAATTTCTCACTTCCTTGCAAAACCCCGAAATGCCTGTCAATTTATGTTAATTTCCTCGCAATTTCTTTTAAAATGTTCACCGAAATTCCTCAGTAGAATGCCCCTCATATTTTCCAACTGTTTAGAAATTTAATTTGCATTTCCTGGATGTCGTACATAGATGAAATATGACGAGTAATATCGAAAACCACAAAACAAGAAGAGACGATTTGCTTATTCTTCTGAAATCCACTGAAATTGGAAGGGATAATCATTCCTTGTATTCACATGGAGTTATTGATTGATAACACCATTGATCATGACTGATGATAAATTGAATAATACATAAATACTATCCACTATCAAAAGTCATGCACAAGAAAAAAGTCACTTCAAAAGTCTTATCAATATTTCAGAGGATGAGTATCATTAAATTGGTACAATTTCCACAATATCAACCATTTACACAGAAAACCAGAGAAAGTCTGAAAAAGCAGTATTGTAAGGAAATCATCAAAAATATTGACAAATTAATAAACAACACATAACCTTCGACTTCATCCATCACCTTTTTGAATTTGCCAGCATTATATTATGAAGATGAAATAGCTGTCATCAATGAAATCATTCTGTTCCGAAAATTATGAACATTTTGTTGAATAAAGCATTCGGAAGATTGTGAAAGAAACTTTTCAAAACCTCAACTCAATTAAATAATAAAGCTAATCAGAGTTAATAACGTTGATACTCTATGTTCAAATGGAAGATCAACTACAATTCAAAAAACGAAACAGTGAAAGCCACTCAATATAAATAATGACATTTCTTTTTAAATCGTAGTGAGTCTGTTGCCAGTATAATCAAGGGACCGGCGCGGCGCGGCGTCCAAACGAACGACAACTAGTAATTAGTTCTAACGACTCGACAATAGCTAAGATAACAGGAGCATTTGAAATGACTTTCAGTTTAGAATTAGCAAAACTAATCAACATATAATCAGGAAAAAATTGAAATGATCATCAGATTTTTTTGTAAGGACAAAAATAGTTACACTCTCAACTTTTTGTATGTACACAATAGATCTGTGAAGGTCGTAGTGTGGAGGATCCCAAGAGCACACGGGCTCCATTCTAAATTTGATTGATGGGTTGATGAAGACTCGGGCAACTATTTCAACTTTAAAATAGCGTCGAGAGGAATCCAAGATTATGTCTGACGAATGGTTGAAACTTATTTTTTGTGAAGACATAAAATATTGTGTCTTCTGGTTTTTTCTACTTAATATTTCCATAACTGAAGTTATTTTCATTTTTCTGTCCCATGTAACAACAAATGATAGAAATATCCATACCGAGAATGTAGGCTTCAAGATTTATTCAAGGACGATCTAAGCCCTTTCAACAGTATTAACATGTAACCCAGCAAACATGAATGAGCGGTAAACAGACGGGCCGTTGCCGTTAACAGCGGAAAATCATCGGCAGAGGCATACTGACATCGGCAAAATGTTAAAATGACATCAGTCCTGCCGCTTCGGCTGGACGTTCGCATTTTTATGTCGGATGTCCGTAATTTTGCCAGAAATTACCCGTTAAAAAATTTCTGACAATCGCGCCGATGTAGTTTTGACGCTGAGAACCACCACAGAATTAAATACGTGGTGATATCTATTGGTATTACTGACAGTCATCACATTGGTATCACTGCTGTTGTGTGGTTATGTTAAGTCTGTGATGTTAAGGATTTAGAAACAACAAAAATATTCGTTTTCTTATATTCTTTGTGAAATTGTTTTCATGCATTCTTCTTGGAGCTGACTTAGCAGATGATGGCCGATAAGTGAGTACCATTTTCCGTTCTTAATGATAATATAATATCATATAATCTCGTGTAACATGTAATCCACTAGAAGCACTCGTCAGAAAAACCATGTTGCAAGAAATATGGTCAATAGAGACTGAGGTCCTTTTGAACAATATTTCCAGTAGAAATCATAATGATATTGATGTCAATAATGTACCTGGCATAGCAGTATTGCAAAACGACCTAGAAATGAAAGATTTTGAAGACCAACAATCCATGAAAATTGATTATGATGTTAAATGTTTGGAAAATGAGTTGACTGTTATAAAAGATGCTTTCTTGAACAATCTCAGTGAATCTGATGATAATATAATACATCATAGCTTAGATGAAACTGGAAGTGATTCTGAACCTGAAGTTGTTAACAATAATTGTTGTGATACATCAACATTTCTTAGAAAATGGACACTGAGAAAACAATATAATAAATACAGCTGTTTCACAGCTACTTAAATGGCTGAACACCCAACCCAACTTGTCAAATATCCCTCTCAATGCTAGAACATTGTTGAAAACCTTATCTGAAAACTGCTTGAGACAAATGGGCGATGGAAGCTTTCATTATTTTGGTAATACCAATATAAATGTACTACTTTTAATCTAGATTTCAATATAAATGGCCTTTCAATACATAAAAGCACTGAGTTATCTTTTTTGAGCTACTGGCCAGTAGAGTTCAATAGGAAACCAAGAACAAGAATTTTTTATTACTTTGAATACTTTCAAATATGTTTCAGATATCTTGATTTCACAAATATTTCAAATATGGTGTAATATTTTGTAAGAGAAGTTTTCCCCTCAATATTCCATTGTTTGTTTTTTTTTTCAGAATTGCTCACAGAAATTCTGAGGCAATTGAAGATAATTAAAGAGGATTCCAGTTATCTGATTGAATTGTACATATATTGATGATACTAAGAAACAAGTATCTTCTGGGAAGGCAGCCAAAATTTATAGTTTTGAAGAGTTATCCATATTGAATGATGATTTTTCAAATAAAACTAAATTTGCTGAATGGGTATGTTGTCTCAAATTATAATATTATTATTTTTTGAAATACTAATTAGTTGAAATTAATTTCAGTGTTGTAAGCTGCAATATATTGGGAGGAAAATGAATATGAACTTTTATAACAAATGACTTGGCAAGGAAATCAAACTGGACAGGGAGGAATGAGAAGACAGGTTTTAAAGATTTAAAAAATGTGATTCAATTATTACATGGTAAGTTGCTTTCAGGCTTAGTATTTCTTTATATGTATATAATATTTTAACCTTGAAAATGTTTCCAATAATTTGGACCTAACAGCCGTTATTATTTTCACATTTCATATTTATTTTTACTTTTTCTGTGTAGCTGCTGCCCAAAGGATATATATTTTCTGTTTATTTTCTAATATAATTGTGATGTTATTTTCTCATTATATTATTTTATATTTTACTCGTTGTATTTTATTGAGATACCTAAAACCTCTGGTTGAACTAGGGTGTAAAGCCATCATCCCACCTCAATCTGTAAGATGCAATACCAATGCATCGGAACTTCAAATACCCGCTAAAGTGCCGCTGTCTAGACAGGGCGGCTGATAGTCTGGTGGCCTACTAGCGGCCGCCGGGACGCGGGCTAGCCGGGCCGACGGCGTATCACGATTAAGGGCCGCTGATGTCGGCATCGGCAGTTTTTAAAGTACCTCAAGCGGCCCGTAAATACTATGTTTGCTGGGAAACAAACTATTTTCACAGTATTTCAGGTTTGTGGCATTATCACATCCACATTTCGACTCCAATAACATCATTCATACCTCTGATCAGAACTTATTCATCAATACCAAAAAACAATACATCAAATCTTCAATTTTCTTTTGAAGTTGTAGATGTGTTACCTGGAGTTATTATGTCTTCGTCAATTTTGTTTTCTCAAACATTCTACGATTTTTGGGATCATAGGAAACAAAAATATGGGATAATAATTAATAATGGTGTATGGCTTTGATAACTTCGCGAATATTTCAAAAACACGCTTGCGATTTTTTGGTCGTAGTAATCAACCACTGTGACATTCGGATGAAGCCAACGCTTTACTAATAATAATGCATGGACCGCAGGTGCGTATGATTCAAATAGCAAATATGTAATAGTAGAAAATTCACACCGTAGTCAGTAAGTAGAACGACTGACTCGATTGTGGTTGGTCGACTTACACCTAATTGAATGGTGAAATTTTGAATTATCAGTATTGCTATTGTCAAACGCCTTCTATATTGAATCACAACGGAAATAACTACAATACACCACACATTTTATGCAAAACCTTCGAATTGACCATATCATGAATAATTATACGATAATTTGAAATTACGTGTTTCATTTGAAGCTAGATACATTTCACGAATTTTGATGGGTTTGTGAAATATATAAGTTATCACGAAATAGAGAAGTATGGTTCATTAAGAAGTGTATTGAAAGAAAATTTCACGAGACAGTCATCAGGAAACGGTTCGAAATACGATAGACATATTTCGTCCTCATTTTTTATGATAATCAAAGAACATGAGTCAATAATTATGTGAAGGAAAAACTTTCGAAAAATATGTTCTGATTGATCGTAATGGGTTAGCTTCTGATTTCAAAAAACACTAGTTTCATTCAAATATTCACTTATTTTTGCAATATCAACAACAATTCTACTGTATTATTCACATAATTAATGTTGCATTTCAGTTAGTAAGACATTGCGAATTCAATCATTTTACGTTACACTATCAGTTCTTATTTCCATGTTTCTTAGCTATAACACCTGCATTATTTCTCGAAATCTTCTGTCCATTCTTGATTTCGTGTGAAATGGTACGATGATAATATAGCGATATATGTATTATGTTTTGGAAATGAAAGTAGGCAAAGTTAAGAATAAAAATAAAATGATGAATAAAAATATATATCGAACGATACAGCTGGACTCGACTTGAAGGAACAATTTTCCTAAATCAACTAATAGACAACATTCAAATTTGTACCTCGAGAAAGGAAAATGAAGAAATCAATGTGGGTTTTATGTATATAGAGTTGCTGTTTCAGTATTTTTAAACCTGTGGAAAAAATGAATGAAGATAGGAGTTATGGTTTATTCAGTGTATTGGAGCATGTGTAGAAAAATAATAATTCATTTGATGCAATGGGTTCTCTTACCACCGTATCATTTACTGTTCCCCATTATCTTGGAAGTAGTGCCATTGTGGTTGTTTTTTTTAAATCACATATTTTCCATGTATCTTGAATTCTTGGACATCTTGCATTCGTCAATATGCCATGAGAAAGTTTTCAGCATCAGACAGATTTCTCCCATGAAAACTTTGATGACTAACAATTCGTGTTGTGGAATCAAGTAAAAAAATACAAGGTCCTCAAAATAATATACTATTATTGTATGTTATTATAAATCACATGAGCTGAGTGGAGATTTGTCATTTTACATGAAACATTCTTATTCCGTAAGTTACAATTCATCTATTACTGATAATACATTTATCGATTTTGAACCAGTCAAAAGACTTTTAGTGAAGTGTAACGTGTATTGCATAGAATGGCATCACTATATATTATATTTCCCACAAACTTCCCGATGGATGTGGTTTCCAATGAGTGAACGATTCAAGTTTCATGCCATGTATTTGTTTCACGAACTTGGGATGATGAATTAGTATAATCAGTATTATGAATTCACTGACAAACAAATAAATTCTCATGAATCTTTAACATTGAGTTGAAAACCAAAAACAAATAATATTTTTAATATTTCCATTGAACAATCATTAGTAACTGATAACAACTTGTCTACTTCATCAATTGATCAAACCATTGAATTTATCTGAAGACCAAACAAATGAGCATCCAAAATCCTGTCAAAATTTTTACATCTGACGATTTCGTTATTTTATATCATATAGTCATATTATTTTTGCTGTCACTTGGAATATTTGAATAAATAGATTTAACGTCAGTACTTACATAATTCCCCCGAGTTTTCGAAGAAAAAACTTCTTGTTGGTAAGCACCGGCGACGAGCAACAAAAACAAAACACTGATCGCGGTAAGCGCGTTGCGGATATGCAGCCACACAGTTGGCGGATCAATTATTACTGAGCAAGCACACCAAAAGCTCTGCTAGTGGGCACACTGACCGACTTTCCGCAGAGGTATTCCCATCCAAAGAGTCGGTGAGAGTAGCGCTGCCGAATGACGTCACAATGTCACACTCGCAACCAGGTGAGTCGCGTATCCGGGAATCTTCTTTTTAGAGGTTATTCTCGTTCTCCGATTCACCAATCGCCAATAGCACACTTGCAGTTGTTCTATATTTGGCGGAATTCTGCGATGGTGATGAGAACGTTTTATTTCCAAATCTCTCAACTCATTAAATTGTTGCGATTGTAAAATGCTATGAAAATGACGAGGATGCGTTAACTGGAAGTTCATTTATTTTGGTATAATGAATTTCAACATTATTTTTTGTAGTGTAATTGATACAAAAATATTGAATCTCAACTGTTTTCATAGCACATTTCACTCAATCAGTTCCATTTTCCAGATACCTTGAGTTACTTTACATTGGGTACAGAAATGTTTTTTTTAAGAAAGCTCTTCGAAAAAATTTTCATACACGTTATTCAATCTGTAACCTAACCTCCATATGATGTCATTGGTATTTTTTCAAAAAAAACCCACATTCTTCGTAGTGCCATACGAAAGAGTATACGTCAGAAACGAAAATTGATCATGTCCTATGTGGAATCTTTTTAGTGAATCAACTGAATTTCATTAACTAATATATTAAATATTGAAACTGAAGTCATTTCTAATTTCGTTGAAGTCTCCTTAGGCACACCACTGGTGTGAACGTATTTTTTAAGATCTACTTCTGTGTTTTTTTTTCTAATATGACAAGACCAATTTCAAATTATGCCGTGTCTAAAAAATCATGCTTTTTCATATGACACTACCAAAAACATGGGTTTTTATTTGAAAAAATATCATCCCGTCATATCCGGAATTATGATAACGCCACATATGTGTCTGATACGTCAAAATATGCCCATATTTCCAAACAAGAAAAGACGTGTCCAAGAATTTTCCGTTTTTTTTTGAAATTATGAACTCCACTTCACGAACACACTGTACCTCAAGTATTTCAATATAATAGAAGCGTAACGTGAAAAGTAATATACACAGGACATTAAATGTTTTGGATAATCATAATGAACATAAAACATTGAACATAGAAATTCTATTCAAGGGGTAATACAGGGTGTTTCACAGTAGATGGAACATTGGAAGTATCTGGAGAACAGAAATACAAATCATTTCGAAAATTTGTGAGCGTCGATAATCAAACTTGCTCTATCCGTCTGAAATATTGTCATCAATACAGTGTTGCCGCTTGTATCAGAAAGTAGTAGCTACTACAAATGGAACACCTCGTATATTATACCATTTTTGGAATCCTTATGAGATTCCTCACAACTTTCCCGCATAATTTCTCATACCTATATGTGACGATTTCCGAGATGAATATTATTTTGTAAAATTTTTGTGCAAAACCATTGAAAAATATCAATTTTTTCCCAATACAAATTCACAAAATATTGCAATTTGGGTTACAGCTGCATAAGACCATCAAGAATTCTGTCGATGAACTGGATCTCAGTTTCAGCATACAGGGAGGCTCAGAAGTGAGTTCCATCCATGCCAGAATAATACGTAACTCGGCTTGGTTAATGATGATATTCTCTTTCCGGATTCTTGAAAATAGCTTTTTTACGTTGTCGTTTTCCTGGAGAGCGATTCATTGATAACTCATATGCGATTATTCCTAGCTTCAACGAGATATTTTATATATGTATAATGTAATTCGAGATTTTTTTCGCAACATTCTCATTTCAAAATGATAAATAAACGCAAATAGGAATGGAGCTGAGTAGCATTTTCGCTTTTGAAAACTCTCACCTCAAAAACTAGCAGAAAAAACAATCCTTTTCAATTACACCATAGACAAACTTTCTATTCGACGAAATACAATAACTCAAAATTGAACAATTTTCTCTCGTTACTGGATTGAGGGAAAAATGCATTGAAAATATAGGTATTATTTTCTCCTAACTCCACTAACAACCATTATAGTCGAAAAGTCGAACTTTTGTTTATAACATAATATTTGTAACTCGAAAACTTGAAACAAAAAAGAGATCGAGGATACGACCTCCATTCTGTTTTATCTCTTGTAGTTCCCGAGTTACCCTATACAAATATCTAAATTAGCACACCCTGTATTTTCATGCAATTAAAACCTTCAAAATCGTCTATATAATTTTCATTCATAAAATGTCATAAACAACCCTTGATTCTGGAATTCTTTGTTTATTTTGATTTTGAGCCCTTGCCATGTCGAACACATTTACGAAATAAATTGAACCTAATTCACCATTATTTCCTTTTCTAGATTCACATTCAGGAATACACAAATTAGTATCGTTCTTAATATTCAGAGTATTATGGGATTGATATTAATATCATATCGATTATTATCATATTCTGATTTACCAAAAGGTCTCCCATTGAGATGATTTTCAAATGACATGAAAAATGTATCCAATATTCCCATATTCTCAGAATCACTTTGCATATGAAGATTATTTAGACAAGATCATCTAATATATTCTGACCGTGGCGAGTTTGAGAGAATTTCATTTGTAATATTCCAATTATAACCGTCAGTACGATACGTTATTTTCTTAGACGGCTGTGGAGGCGCTCTAGTGATAATTTTATTCCGACGAAGGAGAGCGATGTCCTCTTTTAATATCCATTCATATTCAACCAGATAACACTATTCGATCCGATCTCAAGTGATTTATTTAAAACTCTGTCACTTTCGAACACCATCGACTTTCAGTTGTAAGCGTTGGATCTTGTTCTCGTAAGTTGTTCATCGAGATTTCTTGATAGTAGTAATTATATCATCTAACAACATAATCTTTGTTATGTCAAGATTTATGAGCAGGCAATGCTCGGAGGCTTGAAGATCAACTTCAGAACGGAGGATCGTTCATATAAAATGTCATCAAGTGGGAAACAAATTATAGTGTGAAAAATATTATCCATTGAACAAAATGCCATGTCATCAAGAATTCGAATTGATACTGAAAATGGCTTTCTTCGTATTATTTTATTGTAAACAAATATTATAAAATGAGTATGGCATGCTCTCATAAAACATATTTCCCGTAGAATATGTTTCGAAATTGATGTATTGAATTTTTTTTAATAATTATCTCCAATATAAAAATTAATTGAGTTGAGCTTAATGAAATAAATACTAGATTCACATGGTTTAAGGAATATTGAAATGACTTAGTATCTCAGAGTCGAAAATACCGAAGATATTGATGACCTGCCAAGACAGCTATCAATATATTGCAATGTTTATTGAAATTTATTAATGAATTACCAAATAACAAAATTAAAATAAGAACTTCAAGACTATCATTACGTTGTTTTAGTGTTGGCATAAGGATATAACGTTTAATAACGAAATTTTGTCATTATTGGCAATTTGTGGTTACTTCAGGGATTCATGCATTTTTGGAAGAATTCGGAAATGTACACCCTTGCAATGCATTTTTGTATATTTTTTGATGATTGAATTATTTCTTCGAATCAATAACGTAATAGATTAGTTTTAGTAGAATATAGAATGATTTGAAGTTTACGCCCGTCTTCTCAACCGAATTTTACAAAATAAAAACCAGATGCATTACAGGATTCCTTTATATAGTTCCTGGAAAAGGATTTCGCAGCCAAAAATTGAAAGGAAATTAAAAATGCACAAAACCTTGAACCACTTTGTAGATATAGACAATATTTCGAGAGATTCAAGATATCAATTTTTCACAAAAATCGAGCTCGTAACATATGGGTTGAATTTTCTTTCTGGTTCCTCTACAAACCAGTGTTTCCTATGAAAAAATGTCCATATACCTAATGATTTCGATTTTTCCTTTATCATACAATCACATCCTACATGGATCAACCAAATTTTTCATCAACGATAAATTGAATTGTCGACTTTGGGGATAAAGACAAACTGTTGATTTTCTTATTCTATTCTATATTCTATTCTATTCTATTCTAAACAGTCAGTAGTTAGAAAAGATGTACATGATACGAACACAAAATAAAATGAATAAATATGTAAAACATAGATTGACTTTGACGATAGTCACTCAGTAAATTTGTATATGATACGAGCACAGAACAAAATAAATAAATCCATAAATGTGAACAGTCACTCACTAAAGCTAAAGTCAGACAAACCATATTAAGCATTCTCCGAGAGGTGTTTTTTCAGCTTCCTTTTGAAATTAGTGAAGGTTGCATTCTTCATCGATTGGGGCAGTGAGTTGTACAATGATATATATGAATTATTTCTCCTTGTTATTTCCAGTCTCTGGTTTGGTGCTCTAATATTATTCTTGTTCCTAGTATTATATGAATGGATGTTTCCGTTTGTAGTAAACTTCTGTAAATTTTCTTTAATGTGTGTCAAATTGCAGTATATCACACATGATGGCAGAGTTAATATATTGAATTTTATAAACCAATTCTTACAGCTTTCCATATGAGCTATTCCAGCCAAAACTCTGATTGCCAGTTTTTGAATTGTATTGTATATTCTCGGGATATGAACAGATGTACCCCAGTTTAACAATCCATAAGTTAAAGAACTATGGAACATTGCATGATACGCGGTATGGGCAGCTTCATTACTGACTCTATTTTTTATCTGTCTGATCGCATAAACCTTGCATGATAGATTTTTTGCTAGTTTGTCAATATGAGGTCTCTAAGTATGAAGGTACAGATTCTATTATGAATATCTTGAGCTCATTATTAACTGCTGCCGCAGATGCCTCATAAAACGATCTAAAGAATGTGGTATTGATTGCGCTATCTATTAGGGAATAGTTGAAACAAACGTGGTAATCGTCCAATCCCAAGCCTTACTGTCTATCTGGTATTCGTGGCTAGGCAGCTATTAGTACTATTATAGTAACAAACAGAAATAAAAGATGGTGCGGCTGGGTTTGCAAGTATCAATTTAAGTGGTTCAAAGGGTATCATTTTATGCTATCTTGTTTCGATTCTATGTTGAGAGTTGAAATGATACTCAATAGTATGAAAAGTAACTGATATAACCATCGCGTTATTAATTCCTATCTGAATTTCGTATATAGGGTTGAATGAAATGTATGATGTTCAATCTACTACTTTTTCTGTGAAATCAGACCTTTCAGAAAGATTTGAAAATAAGACTCAATAGCAGAGCTGTTGATATCAATATTGAAAAGTTGCGATTTCTATTTTCTATTTCTCATATGAGTAACACGAAAACATTTTTTCTCAAGTTTGGAATTTTTCAACTCTTGCATGGTCGAGACCATAAAATATTCTTCCAGAGAATCTCATGCCGTTCAAAATCTTCTAATCATTACTCATGGTTAAAGTTGAATTTACGAACAAATATTTTTTTTACCTTTTGGCTGATCTATCAACGGATAGAAATATATATATCTTTCCAAGATGGAAGGTATCTTGACTAAAATAGTTGAAAACACCACCAAATTTTTGGAAATACACAGACACGGTCTTTGTAAACCAAACCATTGGATATTTTGGAAACTTCTCCTTTTCATTATCTGTATATTCATTCACTGTTATTCAGATCCATATTGATCTCAAATTCACTGTCCGACAGTTTTTGAATATGTGCTTTCCACACAGGTTGGATTGGTAGGGGAGGACCACGAAATTGTCCAGCTAGATTGCCAGATTTGACTTGCCTTGATTTTTTCCATGGAGATATTTGAAAAATGAGATTGACAACACAACATTGGAAAATATGAAGGAGAGAATAAGAGCTGCTTTTCGAAGAGTGTCGTCTCAAATGTTATTAAATATTAGGCAGTGTTCCATAGAAAGAGTAGCTCCGCGTGGTCATCATTTCGAGCACCTAGTTTGAATGGAATACATTTGTATTCCATGTTTTGTTGTGCTTTTCAGTTGAATAATGAAAAAATTGTCTGTTTACTACGGACTACTCTATGAACTACGGTCGGAATTTGGATCTGAATAAAAACTTCATTTCAGTGAACAGTAAAAGTTCGATAAAGTGAAATATAATATCTGTCAATGAGAATTCTGTTACCAAATTAAATAAATGTTGTTCCACAGCTCTCTCGATTCGAAGAATGCATTGAAATGATAACTACTATTTGAAAATGCCAATATCTTAAAAACTATTCAAGTTAGGTATAGGGAACCTTAATATAAAATGAAAGATAATCAGATTTTGTATTGTTCAGATGAAAAAAATACAGGGTGCTCCATTTAAAATAAGAAAGTTATCTGCGTTTGAAATTATAAAGAAGTGACAATGAATTTTGGACGTCCTGGGAAAAGGGTTCTATCGGAATCAATAGCCTGGAACCTCTCTAATGCTTGGTCAGAATTGGAAGGGATGGTTTCTATACATCTCGATGTTATTCAGTCTCCAATTGTACCCTGCATTTTCAAAAAGAAAACAATAACTCGAATACGGTTATAGTTAGGTACATGGTACACCTATGAAATCGTATTATTTTCCCCTGAACTATCCAGAAATGCAACAAAATACCGGGCGTTCTATTTAAAAAACACAACTTCGAGATATGTCACACTTTTTTGAGCCACCCTGTATACTTCAAAATAATTTCCTTCTGCAGCCTCAATGATACAGATAATGAAAAGAAGAAATTTCCGAAATATCCAATGGTTTGGTTTACAGAGTGTGTCGTATGTGGCGCCCCACCCTGTATATATATTGTTATGTATTACAGTTGAAATGAATCTGAACACCTCAGAACGTGGAAAGATAATCATCATGCAGCAAATATTTGCAGTAAATTTCAATACATTTCAGACTTTCTTCTTGATATAGTGCAAAAATTACAATGGACACAAAAACATGGTCAATTAATGTAGGATATAATTTGACCTACATAACCATCTTAGCTCATGATATAAGTCCTGAAGAAGGAAATAAAAAATTTCCGAAAGCTTGACAAGTAATAAAGAGTTTTCATTCACACTCCCTGGCCAAATTTTGACTGCAACCCCACGAACAGAAATTCCATTTTGGTTTATATATATTTTTTTTATATATGCTTTGATTTAACCTTCACCAAATTACAAGACTATTTCAGAAAATGTCAACAGAAGCAAACATTCCCAAAAAGTTTAATAAATCAGTCAAAAATAAAAAAAAAAATAATTTTGATCTATCCTTTTATAATTTTTAGACAAAAAGGTTTTAGAAGGTCTATTGGAAATTTATAAAAGAATATAGGTAATATGATCTCAACTGTCCAATGAGATGTTTAATTTTGGGATAAATTTTTAATAGTTGTGCTTCTCTGTTATCTATTTGTATTTTCCCGAAAGTAAAGGAGTAAAGGTGAATTATTTCCGATATCTCGTCTATACAATGTTTTGTTATTGCATTCAAAATGTCAGTTGTGAGAATTGAAATCCAATATACGAGATAGTTATGTTCTTGATCAGTCTGGCTTACTGAATGCACCTACCTCGTTCGTCTTGAAACATATGCAGGTACCTAAATCGTGACAGATGTACATTTTCGTTCTGAATAAAAATCTGAAAAGCATGGCATGGAAAAATCTTCGATAGTTTTGAAGACTAATTATATTGGTCATGTCTAACCAAGACCGGTCAAGCTACTTGATTGGGAAATATTTCCGACAAGCATTCTCTGACCCTCGACGGCATTAGGAAGTATTGAGTCAACTTATTGGAACCAAGATGAGGTAAAACGATGAAGAGGAACGCTATTGCCGATAAAATCTCTCAAGAAATTAAGGAATCGATTAAAATTCAAATTCTCTTCGTAGATGTGAAGACCAATCATGGCATTATTCAACACATCAACACTAATTTATGTTTACCAATATTTGTGGTTGATGTTCTTGAAATTCATGTGAATTTTCAATGAACTAGGTACTGATGTTTCAATGCAGTGAATTACTTTTCTATCTATCGGACCAAATTGCTTTTTTTGAATATGATGTATGCAAATTCTTATTCAGGATTCGCTTGTAAAAGTAAAATCGAAAGATTATTTTTCTGTTCTGAGTATTTAATTTCAGTCAGGGTGTCCATCGATCTTTTCTGTTGGTTGCCCTATGCGTATCAAAATAAATATTCATTATCGTTGGCGGTTTTTGAGAGCTACTCGAAAATAGAAATCGACTAGTCAAATTAAATGGCACGTACAGCGATTAACAAGAACTGAGGATTGGGAAATCTCAAGGAATAGTCTTGGGACCGATTTCGCATATTCTATACCTGAATTCACTTTTAGGAGGAGATATTGCTGATGATACAGTTTTGGTTTTTGATAAGGCAAGTTGAAATGATGTTTAAAGTAAAATGAAGTGAAAAATTGGCTTAATATGAACAAATTCTTCCTAAAATTGAGGAAAACTACTTTGCTATTCCTTCGATAGTATTACCCTCTCTCAATTTCCCTTGTATAAATATCGATGATGAAAAATTAGGAAGTTTCTGAAACAAATTACCTTGGAGTGATATTGTGGGTCAATATATGAAATAAAAAAAATATAGTTATCATTTATAATAGTTAATTGAAGTATAAGTGGATAAAACGCACGTTTTTTAAAGTTCGATTTAAACACGCTTAGGCGTGCTTTAAATGGGTAAAATGGGGCACCAATAAAAAAATGATTATTCCAATCATTAATAAGATATTGCATTTTGATTTGGGGTTGTCCGTGTGAGAACACCTTAAATAAATTAATCTATGTTATAAACAGAATGTATCCAACAGAAGTACCGCTTTCACTTGAAACTTGCAGCAATAGGCATCCATATAATATATATATATAGGCATCCATATAATATATATATATATATATATATATATATATATATATATATCCACTACTTTATTCAAAAAATATAATAAAACACCATCTTTGTACAAGAGATAAAGCAAGATGAAAAGATTGGCATTCCGTTGAATCACAAAACTATTAACCGTACATTTTTTGACACCAAAAATCTATAACTTTTTGCCTAGAGCGTTGAGGAATATTTTACAGGAAGGTTTACAAAAGAGTGAAATACATATACAGGGTGAATAACCTCACTGATTCATTGGAGGTTTATGGAGAACTAATATATCAACTTGAAATTTTGGTGGGTGTTATTACTCAATGCAAAAATGCAACAGGTTTAGAATTCTACGTGGAATTCGAAAATATGAAAATTAACAGGGTGTTTCATTAGGAGAAACGAAGTTGTAATCAATTTCGGTTCAACCGGAAGTAACAGAGTATTGAAAATAATTTAGGAAAATTGGGAACATTGTGCTGTAGCTTCCACCAAAATATCGAGTAGATATTTCGATCAGTTCTCCACAAACCCCTAATAAATCAGTTAGGTGAATTATTCTGTATTTTCAACAATTATGTGATGTTTGATGAATTTTTCAAGTAATGGAGTTGGTTCTGCGATGTTAGAAACCACATGGATATAATGAATGTATAATACAAGATTGTAGTGGGTCGTGAGTTATAAACAAATTTTCGATGTTATTTCCGCATCTCATGTCTGAAGCATTAGCATCTACGGTTTCACAAAAATATTTTAAAATTTTTATGTTTCTGTACTTTCTACCTCCTGCTGTTTTTCTTTTTTCTACTATATAATTGTGCTTGTATCTATGTGAATATTTTCATTTTATTTTTCATTCATTTATTCAATGGCAGAACAGCAAAACAGTACTACAATCATGAAACTCAAATTTAGTACATGACTTGTTTTATATACTAGAATTTGCAGTGATTTGAAGTGATTTAAGCCTTGTTTCGTGCAAATATAATTTTTTTTATATAAAACTTCTCACGAAAGGAGACATCCTGTAATGTTCAGAGAACATCGTGAGAAACAATACAATAAAGATACGAATTACAATTTCGAATACAGTTATAAATAAAAATGTTCGAAGCGGAAAGTGAAAGAAAGAGACATTGCATTGCCATACATATTTGATTTCAATCGCTTCCATCTGCATTTCTAATTCATAAGATTTATAAATAAATTGAATTTTTCGTTTATATAACTTTCACAAGTATATGAGGAATTTTTGATATTCATTATATTTCTTATCTTTATTGGTAGCGAATTATGAATCTTAGGGGCTAAATAATTAACAAATATTTGGTTAATATTTCTCCTATGGATAAAATCAATGAACGAACAACTCTGTACATGGACCTTTCAAACACGACTTAGTGAGAACATCCTCACCACTTTCACAATATGGGCCAATCTAAAAACCTGAATTCGGTCTGATTGAGGTCGCGCAAGAATCCACATAATTAACATGTCCTCGAAACACTCGAGAGTATCGCCCTGTAAAACGAACGTCTTGCAAGTACCGCTGCTTGGCGTAGTATCCATCCACTCTACCTGTACCCCACTATGCTTACAGGTAGAAGGTGAGGGCTAAACTACGACGGAACTAGACTCCAACGTGCTTCGCGATCATTGATATCGCGGCCGTCCACGCTTTCATAATTCCTCCATCGTTTTGGTCAGTTATGTGAGCCTTTGGTAGACATCCATCGTTCGGTAGGAATCCTCTTGGTACGGCACGACAGAAGCGGCACCATGACGAGGAGCGGAAGACATTTAGTGAACGTTTTCGGTGCGTTGGTGTTGATGGTGTTAAGTGTACTTTCGCAGGAATGTCCAGAAGGAAGTAACGACGAAAAGTGTGTTGCTGCTGCTGCTACGGCGTCTAATAACAATGGTGAGATTATTAGACGATCTTACAATCACTCGTTCTACCGTTAGATTAATTCTTCGCCGCTTATACAGGGTGATACGGGTGTTCTGGGGAGCAGCGTCCATAGCGGTCAGATGAACTTCTTTCCTTCTTCACCAGAAATCCGAATTATATCACTGTTTTCGCTCATTCACGGTTTTTGTAGAGTGTCAAATGAGGAAAGATTTCATTTATATCTGGTTGAAACGAAATTAACCACATAACGAGAATAAAAATGATTTCTTATCGTTGAACTGAACGTGCTATATAAATGCATGATTTTCATTACTATTACCGACAGAAACTCATATTAATTGATGATAAATATTCACGACGATGACGTCATAGCGAGTAAGCTAGGGCTTGCTGAGTTGTGACAGATTTGGTGAATATTCAACGTCACAAGTACGAAACGAAAATAATCTAGCCAACCTTTGAAATTTCAATAACAGTGCATACAGACAGCAAACATTAAAATAGAAAAGAAATGAAATGATAAAGTTCAATATGCACATCTCAATGTGAGTGCTAATATTATAAATAAGCTGAAGGAAGCAAGAATATAGAACAAATATGATATTGCTTCTTCCTACAGCGAAATGGTGATTTATGGTTACTATTTTTCTAGCAAAATTTTTCAGTTTGGGAAAAGATCATTTGGATGATGTCCATCGAGTGATAACTCCTGTCGTTTTATGGTATTTATCGAACAAGTGATGACAAAATCGTTGGAATTGGCAACACTTTGCATCAATGCGACATTTATTCAATATTTTGGCGGATCTCTATGAACTGTTTCTGTCGAAATTTTCATTATCATTGATATAGTCTATTGATTCAACGGAGATAGTCCTGAAAGATCAATGCAAAATAAAAGGTATCTAGCTAACCACTCAACTTCTAACTAGTTGAGACATAGCTAGGAACATTTAGGCATCACAAATTATGGCAACACTTCACAGTGACTTTGCAACGATGCCAAATTTATCTGGAGAGAAATATTTGATCCGTTTATTTGTTAATTCTAGCCGAAATTTTCACAAATTTTGAAAAAACTGGTCAACGGTTTTCCACAGTCAATGATTATCCATTTTTGGTGTATTGATTTCATAAATCTATTACATTTTTAAAAAAATTTTAATGATAAACTTAACTGAACTTTCTATTTTGGAGTATTGTTGAATAAACAGAAGCAGCAACACCGCACTTTCTGGCGAGCTGTCATGACTATCGTGCTTAAATAAATATACTTAATCTGTTCTTTGGAGAACATGACTCTATGTCATTGAGCAAGAACATAATAAGTCAGTATTGTTATGCTGTAATTTTTGATGATGATTTTGAAGGCTATGTCAAAAACATTTGAGATTAACATGTGATATAACATTATAGCGAGTAACTGTTATTTTGAATATGGGCATTATTAATGATTAATTAACTGCACATTGGTGGAATCTGAAAATCGACGAATCAAGAATTTATCTACATCATCTAGAAACTCATGCATATTTCGACAAACAGTCACATTTCACTTAAAAATCGTCAACTTATACCGAATATGAACCACTAAAGTTCAAACCTCCAGATTTAATATTTCCGAATATACAGGATGTTCTTGCCACTGGATATCATTATCAGTATGTATGAATAAAATCTTCATATTCTATAACTAGTATGTACTTGAGCGGTCATGACATTGTACATCCTTTATTTATATGAAACCTCATCAAAATCAGAAGAGAATTACCAAAATCGTTGTCTACTTCTTTCATTGTTCACTTGCATCGATATTCTTCCATTGATATCATTTTGTTTAATGTGACAGAAATTCACAATCTAACCCTGCAATGAATATTTCTATCATTATTTACTATCTTGAATAATGAAAGTATACATTTTATTCATCTGGATATGGTCAAAAATGTCTCGAATTCCTCCAAGTAGGTGGCAAAGCGGCATCCAAGTGGTTATTATAACGTACTTAAAACACATCATCCAACTGTGATAGCTATTGCCACAGCTATTGCTAGTTCGGAGATGAAAAGAGAGAATGGTCAAGGCCGACTAGCCGGCAGTACAGCCACGGATCAAGGGGTTACCTGCCCTACGTAACCATTGAAATGAATATGTAAGGTCATAAAAGCATTTATTATTCTTGGAACCACTTTATTTATATAATACAGTGCGGATAATAAGTCTTACCTCCTTCACTCACCATTATTGAAGACGGAATTGAAAAACGCCTACACACGTCAATCTATATTTCAAACGGGGTGTTTTTCAGTGAAAAGAATTTTCACTCTTTTTCATTCTCTCCCCATAACAGCTACTCTCTCAATTTTCGATATAGCAAGAGAAAGTAAAATAAAAAATCATGATTCTTAAATTTCAAAAATGAAAATAAATGGATAAAAATTATATTGAATTGGATGAGGAATACAGAAATTCTTGATTTCTACCTTCAAAATCCTTTTAAACGATGTATCGTACAATCCCTCTCGCTAAACTACCATTTACTGAAATTTGCTACTTCAAATTTTGGAAGCTGAAGGGCGCCTAAATTGTGGATCCGGCACTGCAGTATAGTATATTTTGATACCATAACCAGGTAATGATACGAGATTAAAATAATATTCAGATGAACACCTCGATACTTTAAAATGAAACAGATATCGGATATCAAATTACCTACCTTACCTAGAAATTGTTTCAGTCCATATTTTTTCAGATCGAATAAACTAGTGCATTTGTTTAAAACATGAATATAAATTGTGTAATATCCATAGAGACTATGCAACTTCGACGTAATATATTTTCCCGATTGTCACCTGTGGCATATTTTAGTAAAGCGAAGAGAAAATTTTGCCAATTTTAAATTTTTCACTTTCAGTAAAAACCTTTTCATCTTCAACTATTTGACATTCAACGTGAAGAATATTTTTAACTGGCAACAATGGCAACTATTCTTTTGAATTTGCTTTCTCCATGAGGTATGTTTTCATAGTTCGTCTTGCTCATCTGATATTTGTAAAATAGTATATATAACATATTGAGACTCAGTAACATTGCAGAGGAAACAGTTACATGAAACTTCAGTATTGAGTCACACAAACTACGGTGATTTGATGTGTCTCGATATTCGAACATCAACTAGAATTCAAAGAATTCAAAATTCGTTTCTTTAGGAATACGCGATCACGTAACTCCATTTCTAGCAGAACTGGGTTGGCTGAATATGCAGGACAGAAGGAATCTCCGGCTTGCATATTTTGCTCTTGCGGTGTTGGAAATAGGAAATCCCTCATATATTAGAAAGAAAATAATATATCGGACGGTTCTTCGTGATGTCAACACTAGAAATAGGAATCTTTTTGCGATACCCAGGCATTCAACTTCTGCATTCGAGAGATCATTTTCTTACTCTATATCAAAAATACTCAACTCTATACCGTCACCTATCAAGAAAAAGTCATCCTATGGATTCAAGAGAGCTTATGAATAACTTCTGGTAATTTAATACTTTTTTATATGTTTCAATAATAGGTATATAATAGTGTTGTCTCTCTATGCATTTAATGAATTTTATTCATTTATGTAAACTCTCCTTTGGTTTTGAGTTTGTTCATTGTATATGTAGATATTTTTCATCTGATATAGTTATATGCATCTGGTATTCGGTTAAGTAGAGCAGTTTAACTGGACTTCGCCGAGGATTATTAAAATAAAGACATTCTGTTATTATTATCATCATCAATTTGTCGGAAATATCCAGTCTCAATCTGAATCTTTAGTCACATCACAAAAATATTATAAACTAATCCATAGTTTACATTCGACAACTTATGCGTAGTTGATGGTATATTCATACACATATGTGATAAAGTAAATATTGGATCCTTTTATTTCTTCAAGGATAGTGTCAACTGTTCATCATGAATAGTCATCAAGTGACTACTCATCCAGCAATGTTTTACTAAAAACCCATTCTTTAAATAGAAATAATAATTATTCGACATGAAAAATATTCATTCCTATGGATAGCTAATATGGATCATGACCTATAATCGATTCACCTTTTTTGCGGAAAACACACCTAGACGTTGAAATCGAATTATTCGAATAAGTATTGTCTAACTTAAGTCTATGTTAATGTGACAAATCATCATTTAGAGGTAGATCGCCATTATCAATTTGTAATGTAAATAAATTCTCTGAAGTTATCAAACATAATTTTCTCTGAATTGGTATGCATCATTTCAATCCTGACAATATTTATACATATTACAATTTGGAAAATTATACAGAGTATTTACTTTATTTAATTGCAAGGGGTCGTACGATACATCGCTGGGAAGGATTATAAGAGTAGAATTGAAAAATCATCATTCTCAATTTCCTCAAATGAAAATACAGAAAAATCAATACAAATGATATTGGATTGAATCTTCCAAAATAAATTAACTGGATTTTTTATTTTATTTTCGATGCTTCAATTCAATATTTCTTGTATCTTCATTATCGAAAATGAATGATAATTTTTGAATTTCGCTTTCCATATTCTTTTCAACAATGTATCACAAGACCAGCTTGCTATTTAAAAAAATGAAGGGGTAACTGTCAAGGGACGGGGCTAAAAGAGATTGAAGGGGGTAACACTCATTCTACCGCACTGTATAGTCAATTTTATAGTTCATTGTTATAGTTTATATATAGAGAATACATTTAGTGCATTCCAGAATTGAATAGCACTAGTTTTCAATCCACCTGCAAGATATTGAGTATACATATTGTATTCAATTATAATGTGATGCTCATTTCTTGAAATTTCTTCTAGAAAGTGAAACTGCAGGCGATAACTATATTTATTGATCAGCGAGAATAAGAGCGTTCAATATAAAATTATTAGCTTTAATGTAAACCATTTCTAATCGACATTCTTGTGCAGTTGTTCCCATGATGAAATTAAAATTAATCAAATTCCGTTTCACACCGCTAGAAATGTAAATCGTTAATTTACTTATATTTGTGAAAGGTTGAATATAAATGTTCATGAAAAAATATAGTGTAATTAACAGTGGTTGAGTCTGTAAAAACACGAAAAAATATCGACTATTTGAAGAAAAAACCTTCGTCAAGATTTCGGATAGCTTTCTTCCGATCACGATTATGAAAAAATTGAATAGATATTCAATTTCCTGAGAATGATTTCGATAAATTCGAATATGAGTTGACGGTTTTCCACATTCAAAAACGAATAGAGTATGCATATTTTGAAAATGGTTAGAGTTACATAATGAAACGATTAAAACAATTATAAGGAATCTGGAAATATGATACTGAACTCCAGACTTGAAAGAAACAACCTAATATAAACACAAAATGGAATTTAAATGAAACTGGACGATTCAACTTTATTTCAATCGAATTCAATTGTTTTCAAAGACTGTTGGGGTGTTTGTAACTGGTTAATGAAATAGAACTTTGTCCTAAATAAGGACGTGTCGACTTATTTTACATCAAGGTTGTGATCCAAAATTCAGGATATCATGGAATGGTTAGTAATTTGATTGAAAGTGAAAGATTGGCATTCAGAGACGGAAAAGGTATTTTTTTATATTTTGTACCACCTTTTCATCGGAAAAATTAATCTTGACTCAAATAAACAGGTGCAAGAATGGTATGCGGAAGTACTAAACACATTACTTTGCCTCAATCTGACCTCATATATGTTACCTGGAATAAACGTATTCCTCTATTGGGATACGAAATAAATATGATTCTCTTGACCACCAAGTTTGCATTCATCGTCTTATACAATGACAGATTCGCTAAATTTGCCCAGCGTGACTCACCAATATTGTTGACAACTTTCTCCACTGATTCAGAATCGTGAACCACCACGCATTCAAACATTGCAAGCACTTATTCATATGTGTTGCAAAAAAGGATCTGAATTTTTCGTCAATTCCATTTCGTAATGAATTTTTGAGGTATTCAATAATGAATTGATATGATGGCCTCGCAAACTATGGTCGATTACGTTTCCCTCTATTTCGTTAATTATTTCATGGACATTCTCTAAATCGTGCTTAGTTCATTCAATTTCATTAATATAATTCATTAAAAATAACTTTCTCTGATTCATCCATGCAGCAAAGTAAGTCATCATAAGTCATATAAAATTCGATGATACCTCGGAATAACTATAAAAAAGACTTTAATGATTGCATATATGAGAAACCTGTTTATAATACATGGTACTACCATAGAAAATACTATGACTACGGTTTCAATGTAGTTCAAATACAGAATACTAAAGTATTCAGCAGATAACTCGTGTTTCGATTTTATGTCGGATATTGAGTAGGGGGGTTTACCATTTGTTGGAATTGGACCTGGTCGCAATTGATTCCGTGGAAACATTGCCGGGAGAGCTCATCATTGGTTGAACAGAGCGAAGAGTTGCAGGTCTGTGCAAGGTTTCCTGCGCACTCGTCACATAAAAAATCAAACTTGTGGACACCAACTTCAAAGAGCCGACAGCAAGTGACACTACTGTATGTTTAGTTATACCGTGCTACATCGACTTATCGTCATTGAAACGTATTTATGCGTTGACAGTTGCGTCATTGCAAAACGTGTGCAGTTGTGGGATTTTCTGATCAACCGTGATGGGTTGAGTGTCGGTTAACTACATCCATTTTCGAAATTTTTTGATGAAACCATGAGAATAATTCAATAATATGATTCAATGAATAAAATTGTGGAGAAATGAAACTTTCTTTTCGATTGATATCAGGATGTGATGAATTTCTGTTTTTATTGCTATTATCTGCAGTATCTGGACAACGATTCGAATCATTGATACAATATTATGTGTAGAATTTCACAATGAATCTGAAAATGTATAATGAGGGTACTATTTGAAATTAATTAGTGTCAACTTCCAGTTTATTCATTTTGAACAGAAATTATACTATTATATGAATGGGTGATATTATATGAAAATGGGAGGTAGACAGTTTGAACATTTCATCTATCAAAAATTATGATTATTGCGACAGTTGCTTCATCAGTTCCATATCTCGAAAAATAATAGAATACATCAATTTATATCATTTGATATCAAAAATAAAGTAGAGAAGAATTGTGATACATCGCTAAAAATCGTGATCCACATAAAAACCCAGTCTGTTGGCGTTCACTCATAAAGGAACTATATTTCAAATTGACTGTAACTACAGGAGTGAGCGATTTTGTAGTATACATTGACCTGGATTACCTATGAAAATATTTGATGTATGGCGTTCGCTGTATCATTATGTGTAAGAAATTGAATGAAAGTTCTGCTCACAAAGAAGATGATTGATTTGTCATTGTATACGATAGTCAATGTTAGTCAAGAATTCAACTCTGATATGATAGAGAAAAAATTGAAACTTCCACATTGAATATTACGAAAACGATACGTTTACAATTCTAAAGATGAATTATCTGAACGTTTTTTCTTGATTCGATTCTATTGTTTGCTATTTCTTATAGATAGTCGCTACTCTGTATAGTTTGGATCATGACTCGTTGGTCATCAATTGTGATTAATCAATATATCGAATGAATTCACGACTTACGAAGAAATACTCATCTTTCACAACCAAAAACTGATGCCAATTTATGTACATCATTAACAGTTTCCATATGAACCTTGATCGAATCACGACTGGGTTATTTCCAAGCATATTAATTCTCAGTTCATGGGATGATCCATCATTAGATTATCATAATATATCTTATTAATACAACAATCGATATGATGAATCATATTGGGAAATCACCCACAATATTTCACCTGATTCAATAGTTGTACCTAAATGATTTATAAGGTGGAAAATATTGTTGGTAATATTTGGGAAGTAACCTTAAATAATTTCAATGGTACAATCGAGCAAAATACTGGTTTTCATCCAACAAACTTGTCACAAACATCTACACATTCGAAACAAAGACACAAGTTATAATATCTCCTACCAATGAAACCATACAACCTAGTGAGATATTCTAAACTGTCGGTAATAGACTTTGATAAAAATTATATACTGAAGTGAGCAAATTGGACGGTAATTGGATACATCAATTGGAATCCATGAGCAACACTCCCTCTAAAAACTCTAGTTTTCCACTCACAAAAATAGAAATGGTGTTTTCCTTTTGGGAATTCGAAGAATGAAAATATTCAGAGCCATTGTTATTACAATTGTAGTATACAACACCTTCACATACGAGCACAATAAGATATACATTATTCATTATGGTCGCTAAAGAATTGGAACGTTTTACCTCATTTCGGGATTTAGAATAAACATACTTAGAGTTCGAATATTTGAACACCAAGCATATTTTTCTGCCATCCCAAAAATCTTTAATTCTTTATTTTCTATTTTTCTGTTCATTGAAACCCTTCGATATGGTCATGATAGCATCGTTATTTTCTGTATTTTTAATTGCTACAAATGTTTGTATATAACGGAGGAATTCTTCATCAAAAACAAATGAATGCTATAATCAACATCATGTGTGATATTTTACCGAGGTTATATTCTGTTCAGTGAGTTAGGTTAGCTTGAATGTTTAGTGAATTTGTGTATGGTGTCCAGTAGTTCTATATTAAAATAATATTAATCAGACGATAGAAGATTTTTGTAGCACTAACAGTCTTATAAGTGAGATATGGAGTGTTTAAGCAGAATATCTACTAATTTCCTGAGATATTTCGTGTACACACATTCTCTAACTTCTTCTCAAGCGATGTTGCTATGAATCGTTGAGGAAATTCAGATCCGGACTAACAAAATTTCAACCCATATTCTTCTATGTAAATATTTGCAACGTTCTGATCAATTCCTAGTTATCTTTCAATCAGAATAATCATCATGTATTTTATAAAGCTTGTTACACGATTCGGAAAAATGCCAGAAAAAAAATTGCTAATTAAAAAAACAAATAATCTGTACTCTAACAACCTAGCAATAGCTATTAGTATACAACCTCTGACGAGATGGAACGAAAAGTGAATGATAAATTTCACTTTCCAAATATACACATATAAAAAGCTAGTTCGAAGTGAAAATATACCTACAATAAACCATCTATGAACCAAATGAGTAGATTTAGTGTCGAGTGTAGAGACATTAAGAACATTTTCAATCGTTGTTCCTATGTAGATATACTCATACGTCTATGATTCATAATGACTTTAGAAGAAAATCTTTCTAGACAGTTGGTTATCCATATGTCATCAATGAATCAATATTAGTTTTTGTACAGACTTCATTTGGAATCTTGTTTCATTTATTTGTAGATATATTTCGCTGTAAAAAGTTCCTTCAATAATCTTATTACACTCTTATTTGAAATATCACTGCCAGAATAATGATTTCTCATTTCGTTCTGTATATTGACATTCGATGAATTTATGACAGTTTAGATTCTTATTTATATCGCTATACATTGCTTTCTACCAAGTAATTCAAATGCTCATAATGAAGTACCCATCTTGTTTCAAAACATTGGGTTCAATTTTGAAGATTAGAGATGAATAATGAAATGAAATAAAACATCAGGTACAATAATGCTGTAAAATATACAACGAAAAATATTAGGATACGAAAACACTAAGGTGTCAGAAGATAAATGTTTTCCAGATATTTTGAAAATTACTTCATCACTCTCAAATTTCTTAAAGAAAGAGCAAGGAATGATGGATATTCATTATGAAAGATGCACAAGGATGAGTATGTTGATGGATGAATATATTGATGGACTACGAACTGAATGGACTAAAACATGTATAGATAATTTAGAAAGTTATTTTTATGTTAATTTTGTTTTTTGGTCAGAATTGAAATATGGAATAATACATGGGGTATTCTATTGAAGAAAACCTTAATGTATTTCTTCAAGACTTCTTGACTGATCTTGTAAACCTCATTTTTATTTAATATAACTTTTGTGTTCTAACATTTTACAACTATCTTGAAGCTATCTTCAGACCTATAAAAGATCGTCTTTTCAGAAATATCATTGCAAACGAAGCATTACCAGACCTTTTATTACATGACAAATATTATGAACTATTTATCTCAAAATCAAATGAAGAAGAAGGCAGTTTCGCCACGATGAAGAGTATTTCAATCACTCCGAACTCTTAATTTGTAAAATTTCAGAAGAACTCATTGCGAAAATTCATAATATGCATGGATGATTGGTCATTTCTACAAAACATACAAAATGTGAATAATTTGGTGATGGCTGAAATCTTTGGGACTTTAAAAAAACCTAGCCCTCACCCTCAAGAAATCAGTTCTATTGAATGAAAATATCTGAGCATCATCGTAGTAATAATAAAATATGTTTAGAATGCGTGCATTAAAAAAAAAGTGTTTATCGACGAAGGAATTTTTATCGGGACCGAACAACAGAAAAATATTCAACCTATGCGAAGAAGAGTTTCTGTAAGCAATAAAAAACCTGAGAGATTGTATATGTAGATACATTTTGTCTCTTACTATAATGTTCAACCCATATGCTTCTAAAGTTTGAGGAGAATCTCGAAATTCAAATTATACATTCATGTATCATATGAATATGGTAAGTTCTGAGGCTACGACATTCAATAGATTTATCTATAACTTCAAAAATAACATAATTAACTCTTTTCTTTGGCTATATTGCATCCTTTTATTTTGTATCAGTTTTAAAATTGCAATAAGCAAACAATACAAAGTTGATTGAAAGTCTTCAATCTCGAATTCAAAATTCATCCAGTGCTCAATGGTGCAATGATATTTTATCATCTATCTATGGTGTATCCATCAAAATATACTCCTACTACAGAATATTTAAAAAACTGCAGGAACTTCATTCTTGTACATCAAAAAAAAAGTCTCATCTAATGCGAATATCTGTAGGTGTCGATAATTTTTTCCACATTAGTATATCCATTTGGTTGTAGTAGTGGTAGTCTTACTAATCAATATAAAAAGTAAATGACAATCTGAAGTTTAAGAATATTTTCGAATTCAAATATTCTTCTATGCGGGTCACAGTGCTTGGGACAACATGCATGGTCAATTGGTCAGACCGGCATTTTCTCATCAATCATGACATATCCTTTCTTCTAGCCTTCAAAGGTTATTAACATTCACTGTTATTGAGATCGAAGACGACCACTTTCTACGTTACAATTTCACCCGTATTCAATTCCTCGTCCACGGCGGTATCTGCTTTGCCTGCTGTCACATGTGTTATGAGACTCCATAGAACTTTCAGCGATTATTGTAGAATCGTTTACGTTTTTGTTGGTGAAATCTTCTACTTGAAATACGGTTTTCCTACAAATAAGTAGATATACGTGTAAAATTTTTTAATTTCACAATTATTCATCATTGAACATGAAAGTCCATGTACGCCTTAGAGTCGTCTATAAGACGTCTTTTTTAGGCCGGATGTTAAAAATCACGACGTCTTTAAGACGTCTTCATAAGGTCCATTTCTGGTCTTGTACAGGCTTACAAAAGACATGAAAAATACGTTATTCGTAGCTGGGTTTCATATTCATCTATCTATCTATGGGAATTGGTTGAAGTGATGTGTTTGAATAAAAATATATATTAATTTGAGAAAAATATTTACTCAAAAGAAATACGAGACTATAGTATACTATACTATATAATATACCCAGATAGCACAAAGACGTCTTTGAGACGTCTTAAAGATGTCTTGTTCAGACGTTCACGATGTCTCAAAGACGTCCATGTACGCCTTAGAGTCGTCTATAAGACGTCTTTTTTAGGCCGGATGTTAAAAATCACGACGTCTTTAAGACGTCTTCATAAGGTCCATTTTTGGCCTTGTACAGGCTTACAAAAGACATGAAAAAGACGTTATTCGTAGCTGGGTTTCATATTCATCTATCTTATCTATGGGAATTGGTTGAAGTGATGTCTTTAAATAAAAATATATTTTAATTCGAGAAAAATATTTATTCAAAAGGAATACAAAATCGAACGAAACAAACTGTTGTTATAATCTTTTATTAATTTTACTGTTTTTCCTGTCACATGCACGCTTAAGCCACGTTTGCATAGCTGTTTCGGTGTCAGCTCTATTTTGAGAGATGTGAGCTCTTTCTGCAGCATCTAAAAATATAATTGATAATGAAATATCATGGGGACGTTGATATTATTGGAACTCACTAATTATAACTTTCGCCAAATTCAGTCCTGAAAAATTCCGCTTTCCTTTTCTTCCCAACCAACTATACTGCAATGCTATCTCGTTGGTAAGACAACTAGACATGACCCTCTTCACAAAACTGTAACAATTTGTACCACCAATTTTCGCGAATTCCTGAACCTGAAATAATCAAATCAATTTATTGTCATATATGATAATTCGTCTGTATACATATAAGAGATTTCAGTTGTTTTGTCAATAATTTCTGAGGGTATTGTTATAATAAACAGTTATACTACCAATAGCTGGAAATCATTCTCGTTGTTCAGGATACTCTCCAAAGCAGCAATTTCATCCTCTGAGCTGAATGGGAATTTAATATTGCCATACTTGGAGTAGAAAGTTTGTTTAATCTCAGGAAGATTACTTCTACTGATATCTTTATTGATTGCCCTTATTTCGGATAGAATATCGACTGTAATGCCACGGACTATATGAAGTTGTTCTGACAGTGTCTTGAATCTTTTATCTACAATAAATTAAAAGAAACAAGAATAATTTTTTATGAGGTAGGCAACTTGGAATATGTTATATTTTGAAATTAGAAATACCATTTGCAGTACAATCCTTGCAGGCTGGAGTGATATTTTCTTTATCATCTTTACCATGAATGAGCTCTGCTACTCCAGTTGGGGAATTCAGATTTTTGTTTGGGTCTTCAATTTGATCCCTGGATTGATCTAAAATAAAACATATTATTCCATAACATTCAACTGTGAAAAATAAACCCAGCTGACCTTTAAAAAACTTAATGAATGCAATGTGCGTTCAAGATAAATCAATACTGAATTGGTTACAAACAATATCTTCTTTTCTTCTATTTGTATTATTGTGTGCTTAGTTTGTTATTACAACTTAATTTGAAGTTTGCTGAGGAACTGAATGAAAAACAACGATAATAGTGAAATAATTAATTGATTTAAAATATGCCCTTGGTGGCAGTATTACATGTTCATCTTGATTCATCTGTAACTCATTGTCCTATTATTATTAATTGCATGACCAGAGTTATATATTTGCATATTATTTGGATGAATACTAACCTTTACATGATTTTTTTTTAATTTTAGGGGGTGATGGTAATGAACAGCTTGAATCTGATTCACTGCTGGAAAGTATTTTTTGTACTCTTTTTCTTTTCACTTCCTCTGAATCGGTATTCAAGTCACTTGTCTCTTCTGCAATTTTGGCTTTTGCTCTTGCTCTCCCATAATCTTCTAATAATATTAAAAATTATATTTTCAATAATCATAATAAGTAGTTATCTTACCAAAGGTAGCATTCCTAAAAATTTTGATCCTATGGGAAGGCCAACAAGTGTTTACTGGCTCACATCTTCTTATAGCTTGTTGTAATTTTTCTGCAGCCAGTGATGGCCAATAGCATAACTGTCCCTGTATCCAGTTTGACGGAATGGCCTCCACAGTCTTGTCATCAATAAACAATACAACTGTCCAACTGTGATCTTCCATATTCAGTAACAGTGTGGCTAGAATCTCAGTTATCTGAATTAGTGGAGAATAACAATAAATAACACTTAATCAAATGACAAAATTAAACGAACGTAAGAATATAGAACATCAAACAATCATTGAATAATACTTGAAACAACTGACAAAATGAAACAAATATATGATTATTGGAAAAAATCAAACAATCAGTTGAATTGTATGTAGTAGAGAACCCTAGTGGGTTGATAAATTCACTTGAATAAAAAATCACAAATATATGAATCAATCTGGATAAGTACATATTTTGTTTTCCATCTTCAGCAGATCTAGGATATCTGCCAGAAGATTAGGAAGTGAACTAATCTTGGAACTAACCCTTCTTTGGAATGTTCAATCAGGTGTTTGTGAACATATAATCAAAACAGGCATTTGTGCAATTTCCTAGACCTACTGAATATAGCAACTCAGTTATGGAAATAACTTTTTTTTATTCAAGTAAGCTAATTCAGTGTTCAAATATTGTATGTAAAAGGGGAAAAATGAAACATTTTCCATTGAACTCAAATCTCACACATTTATAATCAACATAATTGATATCAAATAGTTCATTCTCTGAATTACTTGTGAGAGCCTCAAAAATCCCCAGTTCTGATGATTTGCATGGAGTTTCATAAATGGAAGTCAAGTCTGAATATTTTCTACCAAGTAATTTGTATTTATCTCCAAGTAAAACTATATCTTTTATTGTAATAATATATCCATTTTTCAAACAACAACAATTGTCTGGTTCTACTGTGCTAAGAGTATAATTTTCAAATGTGACAGTTTTGAAATGTTTTGTACATTCTTGATTCATTGATGATGGAATATATTCATCCTTGTAGATGGGATATAAATAGTTATTTAAAGAATTTGAATTGATACCCATCTTTTCAGAATGTCTCTTAACTATCTGTTGCAAAGGCTTATCACTTTTTCGAACTGACTTTAAAATGCTTTGAAGAAAGTTTTCAAAAGGAAATGCATCAAAATTATCAAGTGGACCATGATTTATTACATCTTGAGATAGATGTAGAAGATTATGTATATTATGTGATACCTGTTCAGAACCATATAGAATCTCGAATGTTTCAACAAAATAAATTAATAATTCAGAAGCATACTCAATTTTTGTTGAATATCGTGAATGAGATAAGATGGTTAGAGCAACATGTAACACAAGAAAATTGGTGTACCTGTCTTTGTTAACATTATTTTTAATAACTAATGGTCCAGTGTAAAACAAAAACTGGCGAAACTCTGTAGCTTTCCATCTTTTTAATTCGTTTAGATTTCTTGGTTTTCTATTGAATTCTTTAGGAATACATGAAGATAATTCAAGTAATGAAGAAGAAATTCTGGATACTTTTTGAAAAGCAATTTTTGTTGATGGTTTACCACAACACCACAATAATAAAAGTTTTTTCATCACACCCAAACACACCAGGTGCATGTAGTCCAAAGGAAAGCTACTAATCATATCTATTCCTGGTATTTCTTCAATTATAGTTTTACCATTGTGATGACTTTCATCCAAAACAGATCTAAATTCTGAATCAGTTCTCAATCGAATATTTTTTGTGCCAGGAAAACAAACTCTGTTATTTATGTAATCACCTTCTATATAACATTTACTACAAGATGAATATCCAGTATGATTTTTGGTGCATTTAACAAAAGATTTTGCAGGTGCATCACATACAAACGCTTTCACTTTAACTTTATAAAGAATACCATTTGAGAGAATACCATTATTGATAATATCTATTGCATCCCTCACAAATTCTTCCAAGAATGTATTTGAATCTTTTGGCTTTTCACTGCCATGATAGATTCCAACAATGTCAACTGAGGAACCACCAACAATCTTGCAAAGTATTGGATATACCTGGCTACTTGAGCTTTTTGAAAGTGGTAAACCATCAATATTCATGTTCAGTTCTAACACTCTAGGTTCCTTGAATTGATATCCTTTGAGATCTAATTTATTTATAAGATTTCTTAGACAATACCCTAGGCCAAAATGATAATAAATTCCTGGTTCTACAGTTTTCGTGTGTACTTCTCTTGCTGTTCCTAATAAAGTTCTAGCATCTAAAGGCAAATCCTCAGAAAATGATGAGGTTTTTAAAAGATGTAATAGGTCATTGAGAGCAGTATGAGTGATGTTGTGGCTTAATGCCCAATACATTAATTTACCTTTGAGGTTATCATCAATCATTGATTTATCAGAAGGGATTTGAAGAGGCATAGCTGAAATAAGTCTCTCATTTATGCTACTGTCATTTTCACTATCACTACTGGAGTCAAAGTCAATGTTGGATATGCTTATATATGGGTTAATAATGTTGACTGGTCTAGTGGTTTCAATTTCAGAAACAGGTTGTGGTTGAACAATTGGAAAAATATTAACCATATTTTGATCAGTTTGTGAAGTACTAGGCACATCCTGACTAGCATCAAGACATATTCTTTTGGCACGCATATAATATTTATGAACACCTTTCGATCTTTCCATACTTAAAGTAAAGAATACCTTCAAGTAAAAAATCCACAAGGGAATAAAATAAATAGATTCGACGACTTACCCGTTCTCAACTAAAGTAAAAACACAGTGAAACTAGTGAAATATAATAAGGTACGCTCACGGAAGAGGACGTTGGTTGTTTACTTACCGTTTCCACTACGTCACACTCTCTGCGTCACACATCACGAGCGCACGCGCATTGTCGAGTGCGTCCATAATTTCTTTCAACTATAATGATCGTATTATTGACGACGTCTTTAAGACGTATTTAAGACGTGAGAATCAGACGTCTTTAAGACGTCTAAGGAAAGACATCTTTAAGACGTCTTATTCTGGGACTAAGACGTTCAGACCAAGATAAGACATAAAACGTACGTCTTTAAGACGTCTTGTGCTATCTGGGTATATTATAATAATGTGTGAACTTCTATGAACAATCAACGGATAATTCTTACCCTTTAATTTCCGTAACTGAAGACAAAATTGAAAAACGTTCAGATAAGTCAATTTTCATTTCGAAAGGGGTTTCATTTAAAAAAAAATAATGTTCTTTTCTTCCATGAATTCTACTTCGAAAATCCCTTTCAACGATATATCATGTATGCTGTCAAGGGGAGAGGATGAAAGGCGTGACAATCCTTTTTTCGTTGAAAACGCCCCGTTCGAAATGAAAATTGAAATGCCCGAATGTTTTTCAATTTTAAATGAATCTTTCTATAACGGATGTCTCGAAGTATACAGGCAATCTCAAATCATTGTCAGAATTATTGAACAAAAATTCTGCTTTCGTTACGGTTAGCGTTCTGTTTCTAAGCTTATAGCCTTCTCGCTCGCCAGATTCAACATCACTGGGATATTCTGTATCCAATTGAAATATCGGACGCAACCTTTCTTTCCTTCGAATTGCGTAATCGATAATTCAGGTGAAATTTATACTTCATAAAATGAACATGATATGTTGATAAAATATTCATGTCGTTTATTTATTCACTTCATATCATCAAATTCTTGGTATTTTCTGAAGACCTAAATTCTAGAATGTGAAAAATAAATTTGGTGACTTTAAGAATTGCCAGAATTATTTTCCATGAGTTAAAGAAATGTTAATCAAATTTCAATCACACTGTATATTTCACATTTTCTCATCAGTATGAGGAATTGAGAATATAAAACGACATTTTTTAGGAATGGTTAGTTTGGCTGAAGACTAAATCGACTGTAGGACAATGTATCAGTAATAGTGTTTATTTACAACCATATGTGTAATGTTGTCATTGAGGTTGGGAAGTGTCATATTACACACCTCTACTTTACAACCTCACTTGAAGTACATCAGCAAATTCGAATTAAAACTCTGTACTGTGGTGGCACTCACTCAATTTAAAGAAAAAAGTTCCCATTAACGTTCTGATAGAGTTGTATTAACGATGCTAGGTCAGTTGAATGACACCAAATATAGCATTTATTACGTCATTTCAGTTTTTCGTCCAATTTCACGATTGATTATTTCCGCAACCGTTTTAATACCTTTCTTATCACCGAGTTCATAATGACATTTTATGAATCAGTGAAGCTGTATTTCAGGTGTTCAGCTCATTATTGGGTGATTTACTAATTACCGCCTCATTTCACAATCATATTCTCACTATTCTCACACCAACATGAATTTATTCCATCTGATAGCATTTTTCATTGAATAAGATGCCTATACGTAGGGTGATTCATGGCGAATGAAATATTGCTAATATCTGTAGATTTTAGATTAAGATCATCCTCAAAATTTAATCGAAGTTTGCATGATATTATATATTATGAACTTATCCAGGGTGTTCCTTGAAGACATGCTAATTTTTGAAGGGGTGATTCTTTGATACATTTTGAGAAAAAAACTTCTTATAAACGTAAGTCCTGAAAGTCTTCACTTCTGAGATACAGGGTGATAAAAAAAATTTTTTTGATAATAACTGATATAATATTCTATGTCTTTTATGCATCAAGGTGCATTTTGTGATGTACGAAATATTTCATTTTCTCTCAAAATTTTATCACCCTGTACCTCAAAAGTTATTAATCTCCAGTCCCATATGACATTACACATATCGATTCATTGAATATTGAGTTAGATCACATACTTTAATTGATGCAAATGATATACTGGGTGTCCCAAATTATCGTATACATACAATATCTCGCTAATTTGACTAGATAATTCAAAAATTAATTAAATTTTGAATGGCACCAAACTACGTTTATGATGACTTATAAAAAACTTATTGCATTTGTCAGGCTTGTGCACCCACCCGTCACTTTTTCAAGACGAAAAATTAAATTTTGCAAAAGTAGGGTCACTCAATTAGTCGGAAGCAAAATATTAATACAATGTCTGAAACAGAGAAATAGTAAATTCCCAGAAGATTTTCGAATATTCGTTTTATTTTCTTCCACTACCTCGAAGGAGATTCTCAGGACGTTTATTAGAAAAGAAAGTCTTCCTAGCAAATACGAATTTGGAATCATCTGATATAAGGACGAACATGTTTTGAAAAATGAAATTCGAAGAACTTCTGTATATGCATTACCCAATCGTCTCATTCATATATTGTATTTTTAAATTATAGTATAATTGGAAATTTTATGTTTCTCAGTAAGTTCTTCTTCTTCTTAGGTTCGTATTTTCCCTACTTTCATTTGCATGAACAATTTGTATATGAATGAGTTGGAAGTCGTAATGAATGTAAAGAATAATCTCGAAAACAAATGAAAATAAAAAACGCAGTTGACAAAGCAGTTAGATTGTTGTGTGCTGATTTTTACACATGAAGAGCCACGCCATGTATTATCATGGAAAGTTGAATGATCAACAATACACCAAGTGAATGACACATATCCTGACTGCAATTTTATATGGTTGATAACAAATATGAATTGAAAAATGAGGTTTTGAGTTATGTTCAAAATCAACCCTATCCTCAAATTGGAACATGAAAAGAGTATATGAAGCTCTGGTAGAAAACATTAAATACAGATTACAATTCAATTTTTGAGAATTGAAAACTATGTCTTTATCGAATGCCTATGTTTTACGTGAAATTCAAAAATGAAATAATAGAAAGGGTGTTTCAATTGACAAAAACAGAGTGAGCATAAGTTCCGGTTCAACTGGAAGTTACAGATGATTGAAAATATTTAATTTGCACCAAACATGCAACCAAATGTTCCTAGTTCTCGGAAATCTCCCAACGGTGTTTCCATGTGAATTTTTGTCCTCCAAGGCAATAATGGTTGGTTATTGTTGAGTTAAATTCTTTCATGGACATGGATTTGCAACCGTTTGATGAGGTGGAAGATGTTAAAATATGTTTTTCCAACATTTCTAAAATCGCTTTGTTTTCAATTTCCAATATTGGCACAAACGAAAAAAGTATAGGAATAAATTTACTCCATAATGGAAGCTTTCTCAATATTTATTGGTGGTGTCCCTGTTAATATGCCCTGTTATATTTTCAATAAAAATAATGATACGTCATCGTTATTCTTCTTTCTCTGAGGATAATCCCTTTTATACTTATTTTGGTCTGGTGGACTGTTTTCGATAAGACAAATGAGATGAAATGGAATATTTTAGCTTGTCCGACACGATATTTTCCTTGGTCTCAATTTCACAATTTGTGAGAATCGAATTATCTAGACATCATACAATTGCTATATGTGTTCTGGGTAGGCCTTGTTACTAATTCCATGGGTTACTATTAATATTTCATTGCATAAAATGCATTTTTGATTTCTGAAATAATTTTTGGTGAATATCGACATCCAGTGATGCAGACCTATATTTGAATGGATTATCAAAATCGTCAAACGATTACTGCCGATTATCCACTATGACTATAAAACACCTTGTATATCTTTTTCTGATTCATCTTCAGTCGGAATATCATTGTAGCTGTATTTTGTATACTGTAATATTTGAGGAAGTATTGCGTCTATTATCGAGGTTTTTCTTATAGGAAATAAGAAGAGATCGAAAAAATGCAGGTTAATGCTTCACCTTGAGTCTTTTGAGGGATTCTGAAACCAATGTTCTCATCGAAAGTTGTTTCAACTACTCATTCGTTAATGAAATTTTTGGTTTGTTCAACTGAAGATGTCAAGAGTTTAACATTTCAGCTGCGAAGAAGGAACCTTGGTTTTTTATAAAAAAAGAGGTAGACTCAAGCCTGCACATCGACAACATACGTGAGCGTATCTTATGAGCTGAGCATGCGATGTTTTGATTTCAAATGTGGTTTTCTACATACAGACTGTCCTAACAAAAATGTATTGGAAGGTATAACTACCAGGAAGAGATTTTATCGAGAAAAACCTGAAACAAGTCAACTTTATATATGAGGGGGACAACTTTTGACGCAAAAAGTATTGCCCAAACTTCACCCTCCTAAGCTTGGGTAGCATCCCCTGAAATTTTTCAAATGGGAACGGGGGTCAAATGATAGCTTGTTGAAAAGCCCTTCTGATTCCCTATACATTGTTTTTTTATTTTTGAAAGTCCGTGGATTCCGCTTAAAAACTTACTATTTTGTTGAAGTATAATAAATGTTGAAAATATTTTCCTTAAGTTTCGTTTACTGATTGATTAATTTATTCTACTCTCCTATGTTTTTCCTGCCATTTTTACCTACTTTACTGTTCTCTTCTTCAATCTAGTCTAATCTACTGAACTTTATTCTTATTTACCCTTCTCTACTAAACTAACTTGTAGTCGAACAGATAGCAAATACGAGATAATTATAGAAATAAATAAAACAAGCTTATTCGTTTTCAAAATTCGATTCAATTGTCAAAACAGTGAAGATATTCTGATTATGCTGATTTTCAGAGTAATTTATAGTTGTTTACAGTCTATTATAGTAAATCATAAAACTGTTTTTTCTACTCCCCCTACAGAAAATGGCGAAATTTGTACAACTCGCCAACTATTTAAGCACTGGGCTACGTGAAACTGTACGATTCAACTTTACCGTAAAGAGAGAGCACGATGAACAACCAATACGGTGTCCAGGAAAAAGCCAATATTTTGCCCATTTAATTGCTGGCAATTCCACTCTGGATTCATCGGGAAAGCAACCCCCGAACATTACACCTATTGACAGTCACATGCCCGAGATCACATTTCGCCAACGAACTATCCGAAAGATTTTGTTGGGTCTCAACACCGGCAAGGCCTGTGGATCTGACGAAATCCCACTTATTGTTCTCAAGAAATGTGCCACAGAACTAACACCTATTCTTTGCAAGTTATTCAACCACTCTTACAAATTGGGGATATTTCCGTCCAACTGGAAAATCGCAAGAGTACAACCAGTCCCCAAAAAAGGCAAGAAGACCCTACCTATCAACTACAGACCTATCGCACTGCTGTCTATTATTTCGAAGGTCATGGAAAAAGCCATTAACATCGAGCTCATGAAGTATTTGGAAAACTCAGGAATCATCAACGATAGGCAATATGGTTTCCGTCATCAAAGATCAACTGGTGACCTGCTTGCTTACGTCTCACATATATGGCAGCTATCTATCGAGAAATATGGTGAAACCTTAGCCGTGGCACTAGATATTTCCAAGGCATTCGATCGAGTCTGGCACCAGGGACTCCTCGCCAAGCTTCCATTTTATGGCTTGCCTTCTCAGCTATGTTCTCTGCTAACTAGTTTTCTCTCAGGCAGATCACTCCATATGGTGGTCAATGGAGTTTCATCTGACTCTCTGATTATAAATGCTGGTATTCCGCAGGGATCAATTCTATCACCAACACTGTTTCTGCTCCACATCAATGATCTGTTGGAGGCAACTTCATGTCCAGTACACAGCTTCGCGGATGATAGTACCCTCCACACTGCCTTTTCTTCCAGGGCTCCAATACCAGCCCGCCAAATCAAAAACGAACGAGGAGGAAATGTTAACAACATAAATATGGATTTGGCAACAATTCATGGATGGGGATCCAAAAACTTAGTGGATTTCAATGCAAACAAAACACAAGCATGTCTTTTCTCCAAAAAAGCCGACCTCACAATGCCCAACATAAGCTTGTCAGAGGTGTCCATACCTTTGAAGTTATCCATCTCGATGCTTGGTATAACTCTCAGCAATAACCTATCTTGGGAAAGTCATGTGAGATCAATTGCTAAAAGTGCATCCCAAAAACTTGGTTTTCTGTTCCGTGCCAGGAGCTAATTCACTTCCAGTCAGCTACTTACGATCTATACTGTTCCCATATTTGGAGTGCGGCACCTAAACATATCCTGAAGCTGTTGGATTCTGTACAAAAAAGGACAATTCGTCTCGTCGGTGATGCTTCGCTTACTAACTCGCTTACTTCTCTGGAACACCGTAGAAGGGTTAGCGATCTGTCTCTATTCTATAGATATTTTCATGGGCGATGCTCTTCTGAAATATCAACAATCGTTCCTCCTTTGGCGGTCTCTTCGAGATAAACCCGTCAAGTCCAGTCTTCACACCCCCTTGTGGTTAATTTGGTGACCTGCAGAACATCTCTTTTCAAAGACACGTTCATCTAACGAACAGCGAGGCTCTGGAACACATTGCCCAGGGAGGTGTTCCCCGAAGCATACGACCTTCAGAAATTTAAAAAGAACACCAATTCCTATCTCCTTTCCCTTGCTTCTCACGATGTTCTCTGAACATTACAGGATGTCTCCTTTCGTGGGAAGTTTAATGTAAAAAAAACTGTGAAGTAAATCGCACGACATATAACCAATAAGATAGAGCCTTCAGTAGTTGCCATGGAGACGAATGACAAGCCGCGTCGCCGATAACATCTTGACGTTTCATGCTATGAAAATTACGCTACTTTTCATAGCAGTTGTAGGAAATCATATTTTCACTTGATGGAATCCTAATTTTTGATGGGAATGAATGCGGTGGTAGAAGAAGTATAGTACACAACTCGAGTTGCAAGACAACTACGCACTTCTAGAATAACATAACGTCTTCTAGTCGTGCGTAATATGCTTCTTACAACTCTTGTTATGTAATATACTATTTCATCCAACGATACTGTAATGATGAAGCAGACAAACCCGCGAATCTAAACTGAATATGAAAGTATTATATCAAATTTTAAAAAGTAGGTTTATACAGTAACGTTGCAACTTCGAATGATCACGAAATTAATATTTTTTCTTTCAGAAATTGAAAGACTGTCAACGACACAAGAACCTATGACTCACATTCCCGAATCGCCGGAAATGCCCAAATCCATGAACATGATGATCGAAGATACCGATCATGTGTTTCGTCCAACGCCCGTGCCATCTCCAGCGCCAAAATCAACGATTGCGTCAGAAACAAACAGCGTTCTGCCGTTAGAAGAACCGAAAGGCAGAGCATTGAATTTTTCCATCGGAGATAATCACAGTGCAAACGTACTGACGAATTCTTCTGAACACCAAACGGATTTCGATTTGAGTGATGTTAGTATCGATGACGATGACGACTTCGATATGGAAATGGTACATACGAAAATTTTGGCGCCCAAATCGATTGGGAAGAATTCGACGACAGGTAAGTAGTTGAAATATGCTGCACAGGTTTCGTTACGAAGATTGTAGACAAAGTTAGGTATTGTACAGGGTGGGCGAATTTCGATATTTGTATAGGGTATCTTAGGAGATACGACAAAATAGAGGTAAAAATAAAAATTGGCTATTGTTTTTTGTTTTCGAATATAGGCAAATGCTCGATTTTTCGACATTTTGGTACATATAAATATCGTGGTTGTTACCTACTGATGTTAGAAAAAAAAAAGTTTACGTTCTCAATGCACTTTGTTCAATCCAGCGGCGCAGAGAAAATAACACAAAACGAAAAAAAGTGCCCGAAGAACGTAAAGAGGTATTTACTCCTAACGTCACTGACAACCATGATATTCATCTATTGAAAATAAATGAATTCGAAATTTTATTTATAACTCGAAAATAATAGACGATGGCAAATGAACTCAACTCGAGATGGGAGAAACCTGTAACTATTACCATTGTCATTGGAAGATACCTGTGATGGCAAACTTTTCACTTCGTTCAAAAGATGACGCTACTTGCGGAAAGTTACATACACATACATATGTACATGCAACTCAAGCTGATATAAAGTATGTTAAAAGAAATCGAGTATGTGACATGATTTTTTTCGTATCTCCTATAATTACCAAGTTACCGTGAACAAATATCGAAATTTGCACACCCTGTACGTTCGTGTTTATCATCTAGATGTTGATGACCTGATCGAGAATTAATCGGAGTAATGAATGGAACATAATGAAAATGATGAATTATATTTAATTGAACAAGTATAGTCATAACTAATTGCTGTTTAGTACCGTTGAGGGCGTTGCGGAACATGAACAAAACTAGAAGGTGTTAAGTGAATGATTTGGTTAGTCAAGCAGGATTCCACATAGTTCAGTTATTCAGTGTGTAAAAGTTTGTTGAGTTAGGAGACTTTATTCAGATGCCCCAAGTTGTGAGAGCTTTTCTCAGAGTGAACAACTTCCAAATGTCAACTTTTTGATTCTAAACATACCAACCTGGGGTGAGCGATTGGCTTTTTCATATATCCATGTTCTTCCTATATTTTTCTCCACACTTCATCTTTCATGGAAAAAGTTTCAAAAATTCAGTAAACTTTCGTTATTATTGCTTATATGTAAGTACTACAATTCGTGTAGTTAGTTTTTTAGCCATTATTATCGATCACTTGATGGATTTCATTCCTGGACATAATCTTTCGAAAACTTATAACAATCATATGCATTTTCATACAATTGTTACATGAATAAAACAACTTGTTTCGTGTTATTACCACTGAATATACCGTGCCTTCATTTCAAAAGTTCTCACCCCTATTACTTCTATTTAGCAGGAGAATTTGCCCTAGTCAAAAAACACATATATTCAGATATCGAGGGGGAAGTTTGAAACCAGTGCCAGTGGTATTTTAGGTTTAACCCCCTTATCCCTAGATACCCCACTCAATAATTTTAAATGACACCCCTATCTTGTAACACATCATTTGAAACATCTTAAGAACCCTAACCCAACCCCGTTTAGAAAACTGAAATTGGTTGATCCGTTCCCGTAAAAGGAAATGAAATAATACCAATTGCAATGAAATTGATGTTGCTTACGATATTAGATGTTCAAGATGTGCACCATTGGTTGCTAAGCGAAAGTACAATCTATACTCGAATTCCTGTCAGACATTTGTAAATGTTCCGTTAGTAATTTGTCTGCATTTGTCTTGTGTCTTAAACGCTAAATGTCCTGCGGAGGAGTTTTGTATAGCATTGTCTTCAAATAAACGAAGAGAAAAAAATCCAATGGCATCTGATCCGGAGATTGCGCTGTCGGACATGCAATGCAATGTGCCCTTTTTACGAGGACGGATCACCCCATTTCAGTTTCCAAAATGGGATAGAGTTAGGGTTTTTAAGATCTTTAGAATGATGTGTTATAAGATAGTAGGTGCCATTTGAAATCATCGAGTGAGGGTAGCTAGGGGTAGGAGGGTTAAACCTAAAATACCACTGGCACTGATTTTAAACTTCCCCCTCGATATCTAAATTGACGTGTTTTTAACTACGGCGAATTCTCCTGCTAAAAGAAGTAATAGGGGTGGGAAGTTTTGAAATGAAGGTACGGTATGTTAAAATAAATTGTATTCTTTTTCAAATAGTATTCGATTCATTTCAGAAAATTCTCAGTAAATAATGATTTATTTGATCATTGTTTAGGAAAATATCGCCATTGAATATTCTAATGATTTGATCAATAATATAAATGATATCCACTGTTTGATAGTTCCTTAATCAAAAAATTCAATACGCGCAAATGACAATCATCATGAAATACGCAGTATTTCTCCAGGGTGAAAATATCTTTAATTTACTTATACGGAATATTCAACGTATTATTGGATGTTCTTGATTAAGTGTTGATTTATTGAAGGAAATCTAATACGAATTAGTCGGTTCTCCATACTATGAACTATTTTCACAAGGGTGATATAATTGAGATGAATATAAATTTCTTGAATTCAATCTCGATTATGAGAATAGTCCATCAATTTAAGTCATTTTCATTGCATCTACATAAGGTTTCGTTTAAACTTATATTGATATAAACATCGCTACTGCATGCCACCGTTTTGTCATACTGAAAATTTTTATTGCTGTTGAATGAACGGCATGTGAAAACTCATTTTAAAATTACAGGTGTATGTGAAAAGGGTGGTTTAACATACGAGAATGGCGAGAAACTTGAAAATGGTTGCGAATCAGTATGTACTTGCAATCACGGCAAAATGGATTGCAAAGAAAGATGTTCCAAGCCGTTTTTCAGAACTGGCAAGAAAATTGACGACCCTTTATGTTCTGCACAAGCAACGGACGATCCCTGTTGTTCTGTCATGACTTGTGCAACAGATACAGGTAACTTTCTGATAATGCAGATTCAATTATTGATTCTGTTCGAAGAAGAATTTATAATTTCAGTATTGAACCTTGCATTGTTCTAGAGACGGAACCACTCGAAATATGTTCCTACAAGAACCATACCTACAATAGAGGCGACATTTTCAATGACGGGTGCACTGATGTTTGCACTTGTGAAATTGCTGGAAACGTGTCGTGTAAGCCGAGGTGAGTAACAAAAGTATTCAGGAATACTTCACGAGATTTTTCAATTGGTACGCTATTGATAATACCAAAGATGGAAAGAAATCTAATATATGAATTGGTTGAATTCGAAATGTGACTTTCGATATCATGAACTTGAAAATCGATTTGAGATATGTCTCATCAGTTATTCTCAATTGTTACTAATTATTTTCAAAATTAGTTTCAACAGTGATACTCTAAAGAATGAAACAGAATTTGAATTGATACCGACTATTCGTGATTCAGGACGTATCAAGTAGTCTTTGTGGATGGAGAAATTTCGAATATGCAGGATGTTACAGAACTTTGGGCTCAAACTTCTAGGGGTTATCCAATGCAACAGTAGAAAACATTTGGGAAGTGGGTCTCATGTCCAGAAAATATTCACAACGGCTGTACATGTTATTGTTCAAAATACACTGAGTTAAACGTCGCAAATGATTTTGGCGGAATTAACTGAAAACAAATTGATACTCGTTTCGAATGATTTCAAATGCTGCTAATTCCTAATTCGTCCAATTGAAAATCTTGCTCTGTTTCTACTGGAGTTTCATAGACCAAATATTTCACAGGAAATAATCTAGCGGCGTTGAATCGGGTGACCTAGGTGGCCAAGAAACTGCTCCACGGAAATCAATTTCTGTTATTCATTTTACAATTACATTATTACATTTACATACATACATTTAACAACACACAAGCGCCGGTAAATTTAATCAGGTATACAACATTGACATTTTGAACAATTGTTGTGATGATATCATGTACAAAAGAAAAAGAAATTGATTGATTGATTAAAACATATAATTGTAGTGACTTCATAACGATTTCAAATTTATTTGGAGAGGAATCTTTCAGTTGAAATTTTCAGGATTATGAAAGGACTTCTCGAAAATACGTTTCAAAACAATTAGAATGATAAAATTAACCTAACTTTCTGTTTCGGAGTATCAATAAAAAAAAGAGAACAAGCAAAACTGCACTTTCTAGCGAGCTGTCACAACTATTTTGTTTACAGTTATATTTCATTTTCCATCAAAATTTCAATGTATGTGAGTTTTGATTATGGCATGTATATTGCAAGATTCATTTCATTCATAAAAATCTGAAGCGCCCATCTGAACCGTAGTACGATGTTTTTGTTATTCGTTTATATCATTCACAATACCTCATCGCTAATTCAATTCCACTTCAACAAATGGGTGGAATCGATAGTCTAATGCAATCTACTTTCAGATGTCCTCCCACAAAGAAAACATCCGACAGGTGTGTGGAAGTTCCAGATCCCAACGATAAATGCTGTAAAAAAGTTCTCTGTGATGTTACCCTTGACGATAACGAGTCCGAAAAAGATGAAGTCATGCAAAAAATGAAAATATTACAAGCCAAATTCATCAACGCCACAACTATATCCTTAAAGTTCGATCCGAAACTAGACGACATGGACTTATCGTTAGTTGTTGAAATAAGCGATGATAAAACAAACTGGCAAAAATTCAAGGTTTTGCCAGGAGGCTATGTCCTCGTGAAAGAAGATGCAAGATACATCAAACTCGAGAACTCCAACGACATAATTCATATACAGAACTTTGGAGGAAATCCAAAACAAGTTGAGAAAGTGAAGGATGTCAACGGTTGCAACTACAAAGGCAAGTTTTACAACATCGGAGATGAATACAACGACGATTGTGAGGCTCTCTGCGTTTGTCAGATCGGAGGAATGAAGTGTCTGAAACTCCAGTGCCCTACTTACTTTGGAGTGGACGTCCTCGACCCGAACTGCGTCGAATGGGAGACCGTACCTGCGGATTTCGTTCCAACAGCTCCTAATTGCTGCCCAGAGAGCATCAAGTGCAAGAATAATGGGTCATGCGATTACCAGGGAATGGTATACAAGAACTGGGAACAGCTACCACTGAACGTGACTGGTTGCGAGAAGAGGTGTTACTGCGAGATGGGAAAAGTCGAATGTCAGAATACTTGTCCACCTGTCACTGCATACCCTCCTGCCGATTTGAGGTGTCCACAAAGTCAGGCTAGGATTGGACATATACCAGAGGATGACTGTTGCAAGTATTGGATTTGCAATCCTCCAGATCAAGGTGAGTTACCATATTCTTGAGTTATTTCAATTCATACAATAACAAATTCCATCTGCTTCTCGACTTTCATCGTTGATTTCGATAACTTCATCAAGAATCTCTATCACTGCAGCTTTTCATGTGTTGATTCAATTGGTTTAATTCTAAAATAACTTACAACAATGCAAATACTTTTTTCACTTTCTAGAAAATATTACCGATTTCTGTATAACTTTCTTTTGAAAGTCCACACAATATTGGAATGATTTGGAATTCTTCCTTTGAAAAATATTTACAATATTTACGTTTTTTTGAGTACCTGTATCTTACAAATGGAATCAGGCTTCGAGGTCACTCAATCTCTCCAAACAGAATTTTATTGTCTAAAAATCATCAGATCTCATCAGTTGCCCTAGTTCGATCGATAATATACACATAAAATTAGATTATCAACCGACCTACTGCAACTGATGATTCCTGGTTGATCAAAACACAGGAACAATCAGAAGATATCATTGATTTTTTAGTGCTACACAATAGCAAGTGTGGAAAAAATTTATTGTAATTGTTATCCTGAAAAGTGACTAAACAATATTATGGTGTTGGATTTCACACATCTATTCTGGTATTTGAACAAAATCTAGCAATAATAGAATCGACTTATGTTTTCCTCATAATTATAATAACCTAATAACTGAGCTGCGTTGGGTTATCAATGACATACACATCATCAGTTACATTCGTCACATCACATCTGTCAAATAACCAGAAATTGATAATACTGCACATTGTGACATTAGAATCATACATGCTTCAACTGTATTCTCATAGAAATGAACTAACTATGGCATGAAATTGATTGATAATCATTAACTTCACCAACAGATTCAACTAAAATGTTTCCATCAATTCGAATCTTTCAAATCCCATCTGAAAACCAATTCGCGATGTTCATATTCGAACTTTTTACTGAATGGTGAACAGTATATTATACAAACACTGACATTTCGGACAAATGGTTCAAAAGTTCCAATGGGTATATATAGGAGCAGAAATTATTTCCTGTATATTCTCTACTTATGTACATAGTATGGGTAGTGATGGGGTGAATAAATTATAGTCTCTCTAGTTAATGACTTGGAATTAATTTCAGAAATTATACCTAACGAGACGAATATTGACAACGGACATTCTGAAAATACGACAAAGTTACCTTATCTGGGACCATTTGCTCCGAAAACTCCATCAAAAGTCCTAGGTCCACTTTTGGTCTATGAAAACGAGGACAAAAAGAAGATTTTCAATATGGATACGCTAGGATCCATCACAAAACCTAAACTATCCCCAAATGAGAATCCATTCTACCACAAACAACAATCCTCGTCTAAGAAAGATGAGAAAGTAATAGCGAAAGATAAAAATAAGCAACCTCTTCAAGGTCCCTTCAATCCATTATATAAAGATAAATCCAAGAACTCCAAAGATTCAATGTTCGTGACACCACCTTCAGAAGAAATCATTCCACAGAATGTTGGAACCTCTAAACCTAGCAACTCCCAAATACCATTCCTAGACCCATCAGATCAGTCTCAAATAGAAGTACATGGACACGGTAATCCCGAGGAGTTACTTCAGTTCATCAGTCAGCACCCTGAACTGAGTAACTACCCTTCAGGTTCGGTGTTCGAAGTTCATAACGATAACGCTAATCAACCTGCTAAAGAAAATTCGGTATTCACAAACGGGGGCAAACCGCAGATACATTTGGTTCCATATCTTGTACCACAAAATGCTGAAGGTCAACACCTCAACAGCAACTTACCACCAGGATTCACTTTGGAACATATTTTGGGAGAATTCCACAAAAACTCTCAACCTAGCGTACAAAATATCCTTCCTTTGCATCCCCAATTCAATAGGCCCCCATTCATAGGCCAATCGAGTGGACCTCTTCTACCAAATAGACCCAATTCGACAACGTACCCAGGTTAGTCCAACATCCCGAGAAAGATGCACACCTGTTAGAGAATGAACTGTGCTATAACAATGTCTAGGGATTCCTAAAAGCATTTTCACATCATACATCGCACTGCAAAAGCACTCACATCGTCAAAGCATGGGGAAGGTGACGTGACGACGCTATAGTTTGTTCTCTAGCGGGCCGATACGAAAGAGTATCTTGTACGGCAATCTGACTTTTGCTTGTCTTTTAGGTTTCAACGGAGGGCTGTTCCAAGGGCCTTTCGCACCTCTACAAGACGATATAACAGTACACACTTTGGAAGCCATCGATCCTCACACTATACGATTAGCTTTCATGGTACCACCTGTGATTGTGAATCTACATGGAAGAGTTGAAGTTCGATACACAGATCACAAAGAGTGAGTGATAGAAATTACTCAACAATAAAAAATATATGAAAGAAAAAGCAGCATTCGCGGAGTCTCTTCGCGAGATACTTCCCAAATCCGAAAATGCTCCCTTAGTTAGTCCTTTAACAAACATCATTATATGAATGTTCTTAAACATCTCAAACTTTGGATAATCAAAACAGTTACAAACCCGTCATTTGCTGTATTAAATTTTTTTCACAACCACTAACAGGGGATCAGTAGGGGAGACCAATGAGTAAAACTTTTTGTGTTTTTAACATAACATCATGTTGTTTCATGAAATTGTACCTGTAATATTGAGTTGGATTCAGGAAATTAACTTAATCTGTTTGTAACTGTTTATTGATTATAAGTCCAAAGTAATGGCGTCTTTGAACAATTCAAAGAAATTCGTGAAACGATGTCTTCTTCAAAGGGCTGTAGCTCACTCAGGAACCATTTTTGGATCGAATTTCTTGGCAATTCTTCCAATGTGTTTGGAGCACCTGACCTTCAGATAATTCCCATTTTTGGTTATAATCACGTAATCAAAAGAAATCTAGTGATATTCTCCTTTTATGTTTTCCTACTCGACTCATCAACTGACGTCATAGCCAGCACAGTTAGAATAGCCAGCTTTCTCAATATTCAGCATGCTATTAAAAACACAAGATGAATTATTTCCGATTACCAACACAAGTCTACAATTCTTTTTGTTTTATGCTGCTAATTCCATGTTATAAATCAGTTAATCAGCCCGTTAGCTACGTTCAGGTTTGAAGCGATCGTTAATTATCAAAAAAATGTATTGATTTATTTCTTCAATCAATAATATCGATATGCCTTTGTCAAGAAGGTATTTTATGAAAACGTTCAGAAAACCTATATCGGATTTATAAAGATCTAAAAGTGATGATGGGCGAATATTAGAAAGGAATGTTCTGAGATATACATCGAAGAAAATCGATAAATAAAGTTTCTAATCGTTAAAATAATGTATGAACGAAACTAATTGAACGTTTTTAATTGATTTTTTTTGTTTTCCAATAAAAATCAATCAAATGATTTTCAATTTGTTCACCCCTGCAAAATTCCAAAAACTACTCGTTCCTTCAAAAAATTCTGTTTTTATTGGGATACTTTTACTTCTAGCGGCACCATAATCGTTGCAGACTCGTGTAATTGATCAAAGTATGTCAATGTAAATGGATATCTCTTCGATGTCTTTCAAATATGTATGGAATAAATTGAAGAGCAACTTGTTTTTTTCATTCACCTATTAATCACTGCATTGACGAACTTATGAGTGGTTTTATAATTTCGACATGGGCATGCTTATATTCAGAATTATTTCTCACTTCTAGGGACAATGATTTGGATTCATGGATGATACAAGTGTTCGCTCCTCCAAACGATTTGATTGCTACACGATCCCTAGAATTCGATCTACAAGACCTGAACGCTAACACCGAATACAAAATCAAGATCACAATCACTCTGAGAGACATCCAAACGACACATTCTAGTAGGATCTATAAGATAAAAACCCCAAGGGAAATTCCCACTGCAACCCTACCACCAATCATCCCTATAGAACCAGATCTAGCAATAGCGGACATCAATGCCACTTGGGTGACGGTGACTTGGAAGAAATTCGATGAGAATGAGCTGCAGGTAGGTACACGGTTGACAGATTGAAAAAAAATATTACATGAGGAAATTTGGTAACAGGTTTATTCACCAGCCATTTTCCATAAATCGGTTGAAAAAGTTCCAGTATTAATTCAGATGCTTTTCCTCGAGCTGGTGATGAATATCGTGCAGATATAGAATTAAATTCTAATGTTTTTACATGCATGTATATACATTGAAGGTCACAGCCAAGCATCGTATTTTTCAGTTATCGAAAAAAATTCAAAGGTGATCTCACAATAATTATGACATCTATTTTTTTCTTATTGGTGCCCCATTTTACCCATTCAAAGCACGCCTCAGCGTGTTTGAATCGAACTTCAAAAAATGCGCGTTTTTCAAAGTAACCATGGCAACATCATCGAAGAAAATAGAAAAGTGAAGTCTTAATGGCAAAACTTTGATTATTGATCTGACAGGAGTATCTGGTAAACGCCAAATAAAATATAACTCACAAATGCAAAACTTTATTGAAACGTGAAATGAGATACAAATAAAAAAATAGCGTAAAGTATTCGTGGATCTTGTCTTAATAGTATATTGAAGTATAAGTGGATAAAAATGTCTTTAAAACACGCGCGATTTTTCGAGCACGACGGCGCAGCAGATTTTTTTTATTGGTGCCCCATTTCATTTGACATTTACAAGGTACTCCTGTCAGATCAATAATCAAAAATTTGTCATTTAGACTTCACGTTTCTCGTTTCTTCGTGATGTTGCCATGGTGACTTTTTTAAAGTTCGATTTAAACACGCTGAGGCATGCTTTAAATGGGTAAAATGGGGCACCAATGAAAAAAATACTTGCTATATTTCGAGCACTTCGGCTGCGCGTGTTTTAAAGAGCTTTTTATCCACTTATACTTTAATATACTATTATTTGGCACTTCCAAAAATTTTCTCGAAAGTACATTAACAAAATGCTACCTATTCTGAGTAGAGTTTCTTGTTGACAGTTGCTCAAAAATGTAGTTTCTGAATAATTTCAAAAATACGGCGTTTTCAAATTTTTTTCTTGATGAATACATGATAAACCCTTTCTCAACATATAGTGAGGTCCTAAAGTAACGGATAATTTAATTTTCTACGTAATTATGAATACAAATGAAAAATTCTGAAACAGGTCAATTTTTATACATAAAACTACACTTTCTGAATAATATTATTTACGTCTCTTCAACCCTCTAGGGGTAACAACTACCCCTATAGAAATTTTGAATGAAAAGGGGTTTTCAATTCTCTATTCAGCAATATAGCGTGTTTTGATTTTTGTATTTCTTCGTGTTTGATTTAACGATAGTGTACCGTGAAATTGGGCGATTTTAGAGGTGACATTGATCAAATCACGGCCATTATTATCAGATTCGAATGACGAATAGTAGAACGAATGCTGTAACACCTGTAACAATAAATTTCCAATTTCGATACCGTTTTCAGAGGAGAAATCTATTTGAGAAATGGAATTTATTGTTTCCTCGAAGTTGTCGCAGCCAAGACCATGATTGAGTGGATATTTTTTATGGGGATCACTATAATTGAAATGATAAAATTGGAAGGCGATAAAATTTTAAACGGGTCATTCCGCATTTTGAAGCACTCTTCTGAGTATCATTTTACGTTTATTGTACCAATTACTGTTATATTTATTCATCGTCTCATCAGATATCACATATATTATAACTCTAATAATTTCGAAATACGTTACACAAAATCAAACAATACAGGGTGGACCGATGCTAAATTTCCCCTCATTGTTTCTAAATTTCTAATAATAATAATAATAAATAATAAATAATTTATTGCACGTATTATATAGGGAAATGTAACAGCCAGTCAAAAAAAAGTACACAAGAGATGAATAAGGATAAATGCTTTGATTCAAATTAACCTACTGAGGTATTCCTCAACACTGTATGGTTCTAATTCAGTAAGTAGCTTTAATAGAGGTTGTAGTAGATGTAGTAGATGTGGAGTCAGCTAAAAATCCTCTCCTCTTCGTTCGTATTGATGATATTTTTGAAAGTTGAATCGCTTATATGCCACAGATCGAGGCCAGGATGACGGCTTATTTTCATCTTTCAAACTGTAGTCGATTCCAAACATAAAACATTTATTTTGGTTTACATCGGTTGTTAGCTCCTTGACTATAACATCCACATTTTTTAAATTTCTTGATCTTTGATAAACTTACAGATTTTATCATCAGTGACATGTCGTTTAATTCTATATTGGTAAAGCCAAGCTTTCTTCTGGACGCCAAAGTCTTCCATTCCATTGCCTTCACCAATATTTATTTTCGTAGGTTTTTTCGTTTTGGTATTTTCTTTTTATATGTCACTTCAGTATATCCATCACTTACACCAGTTTGAATATCATGTTCTAGGTTTATAATATCATTCATTTTTTTAGTTTGAGTCCTTTCCTGAGCATTATTTTCCGATTTCAGAATGTCAGAGAAACTAGGTACAACTGGCAACACTGTTTTTCGCTCCTTTGGGATAATTGGTTTTTTGTTTTGTTCGTTTCTGTTTACTTTTTGCAGGTCATTGTTTTGTTTTAGTTTTTCTTCCAATAGGAAGTTATTTCGTTTCAGAAGTTTATTGTTTTCTAGTAAAAGTTCATATTTACCATCCTTTTCAATTAATAATTTCTTGAGCATTTCATTCTCGTATTTCAAGTTTTGATCAATTGTATTTTGATTTGGGTGGTTGATGTTACTAGGAGATATCACAGATTCACAGCAGACAATCCTTGATTCACAAATCTTTATGCACTGCACTTTGTTTTTTACAGCACATGATAGATGAAAGATGTTTCCACACTTTACACATACTAGGTTCTTACTAGGTTTAGTTTGACAACATTTAAAATATTTTTCTTTGAAGTTATCTTCATTAATCAAACTGACTACATCTGATGGTTGCACGCCAGATGCCGCCATCTTGAAATTGTAATAAAAATTGGAATACGTTTGAGAACGACGATTTTCTTTTCCTGGATGATTTTTTTTTCTAAGTTTTCATCATATACCAGGAGGCGTCGCATCTTCGATTGAACCATGAACAAATATTTTAGATGAAATACATGCATCATTAATACCATATTTGGAACGTCCACATAATTTCCGAGAAAAGTATGATATTTTTCTTTAGTAAATCCCAATTGTCATGAACAATTGATAACAAATACTATTATTTGCTTTCATAGATAACCGTGTACAACGTTACCCTGATTGAAAATGGTTTCTGATTCAGTTTTCTATGTTTTTATTAGAATACCAATCGATTAACGAAATTCCAAAATCAATAATGTACATACACTTCTACAGAGAAATGAATTTCAATTGAACAATTGAAAATTCAATATCCAGCTACAGTTGATGCTATAGGGGTGAAAATGTCGAAAGTTATTTCCTCCCCAAATAAAAGATCAACAAGTTGAAGCGTTTTTTCTAAATCTGATTTCAAATCCACAAAATTCAGGTTAAATGTTGAATATAATAAAATGAACTTGACTCACATGTTGTTTTGCAACAACCGTAGCACGACACGGATGAATGACAATTCATTGAATTAGTTTTCTTCCAATCAGTTCATAGATGGAGTCCAGCTACGATTCAGAGAACTAGACGGCAAAATCTACGCAGCAACTCCTCTAATCCACAGAGCAGTAACCACTTACACTTTGGAGAACCTCAAACCGAACACCAAATATGAACTCGGCATATTCTTCATACCCTTCCCTGGTCAACTAACAGAACTCCATGCCGAAAAAATGCTGCACTTTACCACAGCCAATGAAATCGACACTTACGGCTTCAACGTCACTCTGGACGTCTCCCAGGTGAAGGCACAAAGCGTGGAGATATCTTGGAACGGAGTGCCTTACCCCGAAGACAAGTACGTCAATATATACAGGGCGATTTACCAGAGCGACTCGGGCAAGGAGGACCAGAGCATGTTCAAGGTTGCCAAGAGGGACTCCACGACGAAAACTGTCATAATGGACCTGAAGCCTGGCACCAGGTATCGCTTGTGGCTGGAGGTGTACTTGACGAATGGGAAAATTAAGACGAGTAATGTGCAAGAGTTCGTCACTAAGCCTAGGGTCTCGCCTGCATTGGGATCCACAGCACAAGGTAATGAGAATTTTTTATTAAATTATTTCAATACTCATGCATGGAAAATGATTTCCATATATGTGGTTGACGGAATAGTAGATAATTTTTGAATAAGTGGAAAAAACAGATTGAAAAATTGATTATCTATTTTACCATGTTTCAATACTGAAATAAGAAGGAGAAAGTATGCTGAAATTGGATAAAACTACAGAACTAGTGAAGGAGTGAGAAATTCATGAAGTCTCCACCAAGAATACCCTTCTAAAGATGATTGAATTACATTTTCAGGAAATGATCACTCACCATTTTTGATATCGTAATGAATCGTAATAATTAGTAGTAGTAGTTAATTGACATTTGAGAGCCTGGTATACAAACAACTTGTTTATACATAAATCTTCATCTCACATATTCAAATATAAAGAATAAGAATTGTAACTTTAGAAATATCAAAACATCAAAATTTAGAAACCACACATAGTTATGCAAGACCATTGGCGTAACTAGAGTTGACTAATGAGGGGATTGACCTCCACCAGTCAGCCACACTTACATATAACTCCCTTCAAAAAAAGATTTCTCATAATATAGACATAATATATATCATACAATATTCTGGTAGCTTGAAATCAAATAAGTATATATTATATTTTTTATAAATGTCATTTTGGAAGTTGTGAATGTTATTTCTGGAAGGGCAACCAAGAAATGGCTTTTGCATACAAGTAATCCTATTTATTGGTTTCAATAACATACTATACTAAATAAATAATAAATCAAGACTAATGAAAAGAAAAAAAATTCAGTATCAAATAAGAAGAAAAAATTTTCAATTCAAAATATATATTAGCAAAAAATTGCAATCGTTTCCCACTCTGCAAAATTTTTTACCCAAAACTCAATTACTCAGGACAATACAAATTCAAGTCGTCGAGGTGTTTTTGCTAACTTATCCAACACTTCATTAGGAGTGTGATTGTTGCAATTTTTTTATCTTCTAAGAAATGGGGGGGGGGTTACGCCTATGTGCAAGACAGAGATTCATAAACAATAATAATGCAAAAAAAGATCCGCTGACTGAGATGTTTTGATCATTCGGTACAATACCCAACTACCCAACAATCATAGTATATTAACCTACTCTGATAATGTTTGCTTGAATGAAGCCAACGATACAATTCATAACCCCTCGAAAAATTAAGATCCCATGCTTATATAAGAATTTGTTCTGTGGATTCCTTGTTCTTGTGTCATAGTTATGAATTAAATGATTTCGTTTTAATAGTTTGTTTAATTGGGAAGGAAGTAGGCCTTTGGTCAATTCATAAATGAAAGTCACACTTTATGTAAAATAAACAAGCGTCAACTGAAAGCCATTGCAGTGTATCTAACATCAGTTTAATTGGAGTATATCTATTGCATTTCAGAATTAATCTCATTCCTCTACTTTGAAATTTTTGCAGTTGGGAAATTCGTTTTTGGTTGACAAGGTAAACTATTTTCGCTCAATAGTCAAAGTCACGTTTTATAGTGGATAGCTTTTTTGCAATTCTTGAAAAAAGTACTTTTTTAAAAATTCTTTCAATGACCTATTTACCACGACTCTCAAATGTCAGAATATTATCGATTGGGGATTAACTAGGTACTTGAATTCTTCTACAATCCCCATAGATGTATTTCCAATCACTATATCAATCAAATTTGCAAGTATTTTATTGTATTTATCTTTAGTTGTATTATAACAATCAATGATTTGGTTTTAGATACATTGAATTCAAGTTTATTCCTCTGCAGATCTTTCAATATTGACTAATGTATAGTTAATTTCTGATATTGCTTGGTCTAAACTGTAATATGCACAATAAACCAATGTATCATCGGTAAATGAGTTGATAAATACCATTTTCCATCTCTCATTGTTCCATATTCAAGTTGGGAACACTCAGTAGAGGAACTCATGATACAAATTCACATTTTTTGCAAACCAGTATTGTAAATACTCATTACTGAACTAGAAAATCAATGAGTAACTGATACCCGAGAAGAATGAAAACATATAAGAAAGGTTAAATGTTAATTCTATTATACATATGCGCATTTGTTTTATCGTGGATGAAATCATCACTTCAGGTATTGTTTGGAGTTTATAAAGCAACTGGAAAAAATACAGTTCAAGTCTATAAAAAATGGAGAGTGCCTCTCTACACACTGATTAGATTTCTCCACACCTGCTAATTGATTGTTGAGCTATTGTATGTTGATTTTGTTTTACATAGATGTTTCTTCTGATGTTCAGGATGTCCATAATTGTAGGTTTCCCAAAAGTATGTTGAATGTTCTCAGTTGAAGATAGTAGAACACTTATCAAAATTCAGAATTTCATTGCTTGACATAATAAACGGGATTGTGGCATCTTTTATCTCGAATTCATTAGGAATTCATTGAGATCGGTAGAGAAGCAAAATCCAGATATGAAGTGAATAAAATGAGAATGTGGAATACAACAATAGTGATGGATATGAGATGAAATGAAATCAAAATATACTTATAAATAGAACAAAGTTAAACTGATTTAATTCAATCAGTGAGAATGAACGGAACCATAATAATTGAAATGTAATCACAAAGTGTCGATTGTGTAAATTACAGTCACTGCTAACACATTGTACCATAATAATATTTGTCAATGAAAATCAATGATGATAATTATAGCGATCTTCAGAATTTATGCTACCTAGAGACTTCCTCGAGAGCAAATACAGGGAGATTCACCCAATTAATTCATAAGAGGGTTATGGAGAACTAATAGCAGCTATAGCTCAATGTCATTTATTTTCCTAAAATATTTTCAATACGCTGTTACTTCCGGTTAAACCAGAAGTTATATCAACTCTATTTTTTTCAAATGGATCACCCTGTTCATTTTTACATTTTCGATTCTACGGAAAATTCTGCGTTGATGGCATTTTGAATCGCTCCTCTATCGTGATTCATTCTTGAGATTTTCCAAATTTCGACAGATGGGCTGACTAACTAAAATGTCTGTATATTATCTACAACTCTCATGGTAAAGGTTCAATCCCCGTATACACATTGATGAAAGAATATTCTATCAAGTATCCCTAACAGTCTTACCAAATATTCAACAGGGTGTTCGATGATATCAGTTTACTTTTTGGAAATTTCAAATCCCAATAACTTTCTTATTCCAAATGGAATGACCATAAAATATTCACACTATCCTACGCAAAATGTCATTTCCTATATCGATTCGTGTGAGCTACCATATTGCTAAAATGGATATTTACAGGGATACAAACAAAAATGTGGAAATACGCACATTGGTGTCAGGTGTATTTTCACAAGTGTACTTTGGATGGTTCTAAATTTCATATTTGTCGAATAATATGACCGTAATAATAATTTTACCAACTGATCTGGTGGCATCTGTTGAATTCGTACATTCGCACAAGAATTTTCTATGTATATCAGTGTTTGACTGTGCTGTTATTGTTCAGCATATATTGAACATATTTGAACAACTCCTCAAGTCAGTGTTGATTGCCTCAGATTGAATTTTCTTGATTTTCCCAGACATGTTTCGCATCAGTAACATTACTGCAACCCTGAAAATACATAGTTTTCAATAGTCGGTTGCAGCCGCGCCGTCTCTCGGGCGTTATTATATTGGCTTATGAAAACTGTAGTCTTTGAATTTCATTGAATTCAGATAAATTATCGAGGTCTCAGAACTCAGAGACCAAAGGCGATTACTATGGGCCGTTAGTCATCGTTGCGATATTGGCAGCCATTGCCATTTTGAGCACACTCGCGCTTCTGCTCATTCTGGTGCGGCGACAGAACCAAAATAAAGCTGCCATCACTCCTCCAACGAGGATCAGCCAGTCTGCTTACGATAATCCAACTTACAAAGTGGAAATTCAACAAGAAACGATGGGTAAGTGAACGAATTATGAAATTTTATGTTCTTGAGAAATACATTGCTTTGAAATTTATCTTATTTTGTGAACGCAATGTGGTGCTCAATTTTTTTCAATAATTTTCTTTGTGAATATCACGATTTCAATGAAATTTCAGGACTATGTAGAAGTATAAAATTCATTTCATTCGAAAACATTATTTTTTACGACTTCACACTTCTTTGGAACACCCTCTATAATCGAATGCACCAACGCAATAAAACAACCATGCAACCCAATTAGAAATCGTTTACTCGGTTTAAGCGATTTCAGGATAATCGACATCCAGATAGAGAAGTTTCTTCAACACAATTTTTTTCGTGCCCAAACCACCCCTTCCTGAGTGCTTGGAAAAAATTGCGTTTTTCATTTTGTTTTGAGAACTTTAAGGCTCCAATATATGAGTTTAAACACATGATAAAATAAGATTATTTAAGAAACTTCTTCTGATCGATTGGTCGGATTGAAAAAAATTCCATTGGACTTTTTGTGTTGCTTATGATTTTCTTACATTGTACATACATACAGCAAACGAAATGAAAAAAAAAAGGAATTAGATAAAACAAAATGAGAAAGTTGAATATGTACAGCTTGGTTGTGGCTGGTTGATATTTTCTGACAAAGGTCATGGTTATGAAAAAAATTTATGATAAAAATGGTGTTCAATGAGTAAAAAATTTTTTATTTCAGTCCATTTTTCGACAAAGTGATCATGAAATTCAAGTCATTGTCATAAATTTATTATTTGATTGGTGCTTTCTTATTTTATTTCAATTATCTGTATACACCCGTTTCTCTACTCAATCTCAAATAAGATATAAGACAACATGAATTTATTTTGTTTGCTGTATAAACTCAAACTGAATCATTTTTAATTCACTCGAAAATTGAATGAATATATTTTTTTCGATACATTGTCAAATGTTCATATTGTTATGTTTATTCTACAGGCTGTTCCTTGAAGACATGCTAATATTCAAGGGGGTGATTCTCTTGGACTCATTCTAAGAAAATAACTCACCAGGAACGTATGTGTATGTACCTAATATATTAATTTTTTTCAGGTCTCTGAATGATGGTGAGCACAGAAACAAATTTTGTATATAGGACTTGAAGATTGAATATATATATTTTATATAAGTATTATATGTGTTAACTTGTAAGTAGTTAGAGATGATAGATTTTGGCATTGTAACATATTGATAATAAATTATTTATATATTTTTCATGCTGCCCTTTCCATTTCCGAAAATAACAAACCCCCGAAATAATCGACAGCTTCAGAAAGATGGGGGCTTCGCAGGGCTCTAGAGATAGCTTTTTCATAGATGCACAAAGAATTCAGAACACTACAAATAGTGTGGAATTGTCTGCACTTCACGATGCCATCAGCGACTCATTTTGATATAAACTGACAACAACATAAACTCTCCTAGGTTTTTTCTGTTAACTAGATATAAATGTCGAGTCCCTCCGTTCCTTTGGGGCTGGTTGTTCAAGTTCTAAGTAGAGGGAATACTCTGTGCCAATACATCGGGATGCTGTATATCGTTTATATTTCCAATGTTTGTTTGGATATATTTCACGTGTTGCTTTTGTTTTGTTCTAGGCTGGGAGTCTATACTTTCTAGTTTCCACTCGAACAAAATATACCGTGTAAATAGACTGAAATAACTCGTCAAGTCCATGAATTCTATCATAAATTGTGTTGATGTGATAAGATGAATATTTCTTGTACATAAGTGCTCTTGTTTAAATGACCTGTATAATGATTATCTGACCTTAAAGATATTTGAAGTTTTAATTGTGGAAATTGATTAAAGTGATTTAATCGAAAGTGAACTGAATGCAATCAGCCGCTTGAAAACATAGAAAATAATCTGTGAAGTGATAAAAACTGTTTCCATTAACCGACAAAACTTATGAGGATTGGGCTTCAGCTGGACTTTATTGAAACAGGACCGGATTTAGAAATTTGTTTTTGTCTTCAACATTAATTCGTGTACAGAATGTAAGGAGAATTAAACCCAAATATAAAAGATGAGGTAAAATACGATTCTTGCTCTAGATCATTTCATTACAAATGCTCAGGTCTAGGCTACAGCTAGAAATGAAGAGAGTTGTTTTGTGGAAATATCTGAACGCCAAAAACGGATGTGTAATGTGATGTTTTTTAATGCCTGAACAAAAGGATTCTCAAACGGATACTGAATGAAGTTTTCAGAATGAGAAAGAAAAACAAGAATGGCAATCGATGCTTAAAAGCTGTTTTTGCTGATTCTGATGATGCTTTGAAAGTCATCAGAAGCAGAAAGAATATTGACAAAACTAGAAGAGTATTTTCGTCGCCCGATGTCTCACCTTTACAGCGTGAACATTTAAATAAATTGAAAGAAGAGATGGAGACCTCTCCATCAAGTATAATGATGGCATTCTATTCATCACAAAGGCCCATCCAAAAAACTAGATGACGATATCAATATTTATTACTTTAACACCAGCGGTATGAGAACTAAACTTGAAGAATTTCGTAATGCTGCCCTGTGCTCTCACTACAGCTACAGCATAGTAGTTATTGTAGAAACTTGGCTCACCAATGATTACCTCCCAGACAGCACCAGATATTCCTAGAATATTCCTCAAATATCCGTGAATGGATGTATATATTCCGAATATTCATAGAATATTCCTGGAATATATATATGCGTTGGGCATATTCATGGAATATTCTAAGTGGAATATATTAGGTATATTCATGAAAGAATGTTCCAGGAATATTCCGATGCGAATATTCTCATTTGCATGTTCATGGAATATTGTATATCCTGAACGGTTCATTCCTAGAATGGTATGTACGAAATATTCATGAATTATTCCAGAAAAGATGTTTTCATATGATGCGCATGCGAAATGACGCCTTATAAATGGACATCGATTCCTTTCAAAATACAATTTATTGTTTCCAATGAAATACTTTGCGTTAGATATTAGGCACAAATATATTTTTGAACCAAGACCAATTCTGTGGGCACTGAATTTCAAACAATTGAAAACATTTTGACTCTACTATTATAGTCTAGTTCTGTGGTGGTGCCTTGATGGAGTGATGCACTGTCATTTGACATTCGACAGTATTATTATGAGTGCTCTGAGCTCTGACTAGTGTGTGCGTTTCAGTTTCACGTGCGTTTGCGTTTGTTCTTTGTTGAAAGTGGTGAAATTGAGAACAAAGAAGCCTTCTGTTTTTTTATTTTTTTGCTACGATTAGCAGTATAATCATATGAAGTGTAAAGTGACTCATCGATAACAAGTTTTCTTATAGAACAGGTAAGTAACAACGAACAATGATTCTTGTGCTGTGAGATATTTATAAACAATGGTGTATCATTATTTTCGTTTCATTTTCAAGAAACAAAAGACCAATATAGTTGGCACAATCAAAATGCACATAGCCTGTCAGAGTTCTGGTGTTTGAGGAAACAATATTTATGTAAAAACAGTCCTTCCTTCCTGAACTACTCTAGGATAGAGTTATACAATGACTTGAATGATGTTTCAGGGACAATACATAAATAAATACTACATAAATAAATACGAAAAATATAGGAAATGTTATGGAAGGATATTTGTCACTGCTTTTCAATAATAATTCAATATTAAATTGAAGTAAATGTCTTTACCCAAGGTGAGATTTGTGAAGAAGTTATTCCTTCATTAACTGTAATAATATATTAAATAAATTGTATTGGCTCAGAAAGAAGGGACTATCAGTGAGTGGATGAATCACACAAATAGTGAAATATATATATTTATTTTTTCTATAGATGAAATTCAACGATGTCAGCACAACAAAGTCTCTCTGAAAGAAATTGAAATGGTTATGTCGGTGTATCTTGCCAAAGCCACCGAGCGACTAAAAAGGAATGAGTAAGTTTTTTTTCAACATATATGTATTTTGGTTGGGGAAGGTGATAAAACCAAAGATCAATACTTCCTCTGATTTTTTTAGTTGTCAGAATCATTTTGCACAATTATTTTGAAGACAAAAACTTAATTACCCCAAGAGAACTGAAAAAAACACATCTTGTACTATCTGGTTCCTCCTTACTTGAAAAGTTTTTTTTTCAGACTTGCCAATTCAGCAATAGAGATGGATGATGAATAAAATACACCAAAAAAAGACGAGTTTTTATGTTAATTATTTAGTTTATATAATATTTATATATGTAAGTGTTGTTTGAAATATTTGTTTGTTTGTTTTTGTATTCATCATTTTATATATTTTTTTTGATTATGTTATATATATTGTTATGAATATATATCTTTCACTAGTGAAAACATTTTTATTAAATAAATAATCCACTGATTCCCCTATAAAATATGTTCGGAATATTCTATAGATATCCCCAGAATATTCTGGATATTCATGGAAAATTCTCCAAGGATATTGGGTGAATATCCACTACCTGAAATTTTGGAATATTCCATGGATATCCTGAGAATATTCTAGATATCCATGAAATATTCTTCAAGGATATTGCATGAATAATCTCTATCTGAAATTTTGGAATATTAGATAGATATTCTAAGAATATTATAGATATTCATGGAATATTCTTTTCAGAATATTCTATGATTATCTGAGGAATTCCCATTCGCATGTTCAGGGAATATACCACAGATATTCTTGAATATTCCAGATTATTCCTAGAATATACCAATATTCGAAGATGAATATTCTAGGAATATTCATGGAATATCTGGTGCTGTCTGGGTCTTGGTTCAGGAAACAGGTAACATGAATTGTTTTTATGATTTCTGTAAATTGAGGGACAGTTGTAAAGCTGTTCGAGATCAGTACTGTGAAAATTACATTAATAAAATTGAAAATAATATTTCTGATGATCCAAAGGCATTTTGGTGATATATTCAGAGTAAAAGAAAGGATTATAAGTTACCCTCAGCCACGTTTATGAAAATGAAGTCAGTAATAATACTTCAGAGATTGTCAATTTGATTGCCTCTCATTTTTCAACTGTATATAATAACCAGACAGTGAATTTTACCCCTGAATATAATTTCGGTCTATATAAACAAGTACAGTATTACTGCTACGGATATAATAGATTACGTTCTCTCTATTCCACCTATAAGCTCACAATGGGAGCTGATGGTATACCTTTAGTCCAATATTCTTTGAATATAAACTGAATAATATAGCTCTTAAGAGAAAAATTTATTCGCGATCTGGCGAAATGAATTCAAGTATCAGAAATTGTGGCAAGAAGTCCCAAAATGCTAGGTTTTGTGTTGGGAGTTTCTACTGATTTTTCAATAAAAACAAAAAATATTTTATAATGTGCTTTTGTGAGATCCATTCTTGAATATTGTTCGGTTATATGAAAATGCTTTCATTTTTGGATCAATTCAACATCATCTCTCAAGTCCGACACGGTTTCTGCCCAGGTACGTCGACGGAGGGTGAATCGTCTGTCTTCTTCGATTATGTATATGTATATTGCAGCAGATTCTGACAGTCCTGTGGAACTACAAGAAGAGCTTAATGAGCTGTCTCGTGAGTTTACGACCTGGTGTTGTAAAAATCCTCTGATCGTGAACTCTAGTAAAACGGTTCTCATGCAGTTTATGTTCAGAAATGAAAGAAAAATCAATAATTTTCAAATTATACAATTTAATAATTATTCAATAATTCATTCTCATATATGATACAACATAGCTCTGTGGGATTGTTCTACTAATGTAAATTAAATATTTGTTTCACAAAAAAGGTTTATACGTTTGATATTCAACCTGGGGTATAGAGATTCTTGTACACAATATTTTATAGATTACGGAATCATGTGCCTACCCTGCATTTAGATTTATAAATGTGTTTTGTCTTGAAAAAAATATAGACAAATATGATCGAAACTCGGATACGCATACTTATCCCACCAGCCATGGGAAAATATTGAGAGCCCAAAAACATGATGAGGATAAACTGACTGGGATTCTCAAATGATTGTTTTAGTCTGTCAGATGTTCAATAACCTTTCTTGGGAAAGTCATGTGAGATCAATTGCTAAAAGTGCATCCCAAAAACTTGGTTTTCTGTTTCTTGCCAGGAGCTATTTCACTTCCAGTCAGTTGCTTACGATTTATAAGGCACAAATCCGACCTGTCCTGGAATACTGTTTCCATATTTGGAGTGCAGCACCCAAACACGTGTACCAAAGAGCAAAAGCTTATGTTAGGCTGCAAGATGATTCCCAAGACTTTGATATTGCACGAGGTGTACGCCAAGGAGATGTCATATCGCCAAAGTTATTCACAATCCTCCTAGAACATATGTTCAAACAGGCCAACTTTGGTGACATGGGCATAAACATAAATGGCGAAAAACTAAACCATCTGAGATTCGCCGACGATATCTTAATTATCGCAGATAGTATGGACGAAGCAAAACAAATGCTACGGAGGCTATGGGAAGCATCGAACTCTGTTGGACTCAAAATCAACACCAACAAAACTTAATACATGACAAATCTTGTTATGAGTGAGGCAATCAAGATAGGCGGAGTAAGCATAGAACAAGTAAGCTCTTATAAATACCTTGGTCACGAAATCTCTATTGGTAGAGACAACCAAACCTGTGAAATATCGAGAAGAATAGGCCTAACATGGGCGGCCTTTGGAAAGCTGCGCAATATCTTTAAGTCAGACATCCCAATATGCCTAAAAAGAAAAGTATTCGATCAGTGCGTGTTGCCTGTGCTTACATACGGGGCTGAAACACTCACCCTCACAAAGAACACTACAAATAGAATAAGTATCGCGCAGAGGAAAATGGAGAGGTCGATGTTAGGTATATCACTAAGAGACAGGATCCCAAATATAACATTAAGGGAGAGGTCCGGAGGGACGGACGCGGTTACCCGTATAACTACCTTAAAGTGGAACTGGGCTGGTCATGTGGCGCGACTTACGGACAATCGCTGGATAAAGAGGATACTTGAGTGGAGACCGCGCCAAGACGCATACAGAAGTAGAGGCCGTCCACCAACCAGATGGACCGACGACATCAAAAGGATAAAGACCAACTGGATAGAGGCAGCACAGGATCGGCCAGGATGGAGAAAGCTACGGGAGACCTATGTCCAGCAGTGGACGCGATTGGTCGCTTGATGATGATGATGATGACCCAAACATATCCTGAAGCTGTTGGATTCTGTCCAAAAAAGGGCAATTCGTCTCGTCGGTGATGCTTCGCTTACTAACTCGCTTACTTCTCTAGAACACTTCATAAGAGGGTTGGCGATCTATCTCTATTCTATAGATATTTTCATGGGCGGTGCTCCTCTGAAATATCAACAATCGTTCCTCCTTTGGTGGTCTCTTCGAGGTTAACCCGTCAACAGTCTTCACACCCTTTTGTGGTTAATTTGGCGACCTGCAGAACATCTCTTTTCAAAGATTCGTTCATCCAACGAACAGCGAGGCTCTGGAACATATTGCCCAGGAAGGTGTTCCCCGAGGCATACGACCTTCAGAAATTTAAAAAGAACACCAATTTCTACCTCCTTTCCCTTGCTTCTCACCATGTGATATGTAATTGAATGAATGTGAATGTTTTTAATGATGATTCGTGGAATGTGATCGTTGCTGCTACAGATAAATTGTATACACATGTAATGTTACTGACGCATTATGTGATCTGAAAGGATTCAATAAAGGTTTATTATTATTATTATTATTATTATATAGGACCCATACTATGATGTAAACATCGATTTGATTGAGAATGTACGAAAGAAATTCTTGAGGAATTGTGCTTTTCACTTGGGTATCCACGAAACTGTTGTGGCCGTTTCGGTTTCGTTTAGTTCGCATGCGCTAACTTCGCATAGTTTCGTGACGATACAGAAACATTCGACGGTTGGAACGGTTTTATTGACGGTTTTTGGCTACCCACGTTCTACAAGGATATTGTTCTTCTGCTCAAGAATGATCTTTGGTTACAATAATTAAAATTATATGAAAATGGAACATTCTACGATTGCTATTTATACAGGGTGGGGCACCCCATACGACACGGTCTTTGTAAACCAAACCATTGAATATTTTGGACATTTCTTCTTTTCATTATCTGTATATTCATTGAGGCTGCAAAAGGAAATTATTTTGAAGTATACAGGGTGGCTCAAAAAAGTGTGACATATCAAAGTTGTGTTTATTTAAATGGAACACCCTGAATTTTGTTACAATTTTGGATAGTTCAGGGAAGAATAATACGATTCCATAGGAGGTACCATGTACCTAACTATAACCGTGGGTTAGGTCTTTTGTTGTTATTGACAAATGAAGTTGTTCATTGAAAATCTAAAATAAATAAATTTGTCGTAAATAAAGTAGAGTATACTACTCGCAATAATGGCTATCATTATTGACTCGTGGTATAATCTACTATTATCTGATAGCATGTCATAATGACAACGTTATGTCACTCAATTTTGATGACATAAGGAAGCTCATTATGGGACTAAGTACCATAATGAATTCTATATGAGACTAAGTACCATAATGGCGGGGTTGGCTATCTTTGTTCATTATCTCACTGTTGGGTTATGCTCTGCCTTAGCAGATGCTGATTGGGTGGGGGGGTTTTGGGCAAATTTGGCTATCGGGTATCTGCTTCCACGTTAGCACCGCTGGATATGGGTAAAGCAGGATCATACGTGGTGCTGTTTTTCCCTAACCAAATGATATCCCATCGATGGCTTATATCCAAGGTGTGCGTATCCGTGCCGACGGGTTGTATGACACTGAGAGCCTATCAGCTGTCACTAACGGAACCTTCGAGATACCGGGCGCCCTCTCGTCGTATTTAGCCTTGTCATGGTACGCGGGGCTCTGCCGTGATGGACACTTTTTCCCTTGCTACTCGTGGGATTCTTATGGAAACCAAAGTAAATAAAACCTCTGAACCTACAGTGGAGATGGATGTCGACGTACCGACTCCAGCTGACCTCCCTGTATCATCGGATCAGGAACGAGAGCTTCTCAGTTCTCCAACTCCTGACTCTGAAAGCAAGCCTAGGAAACTAGGCGGTGCTGCTAGGAAGCGACTAAGTCGTCTTCTCAAGAGCGGAATACCTTACACAACCGCCTTGAACCAAATCCTGGCGAAGCGAGAGCAGAAGCAACAAGAGAGGATACAAACTTCCTCTGAACTTGCCGGTCTCAGCAAACGCCCCCGCTCAAGCGGAAATTCACCCCTACCAGAGGCGAAAAAGCCCTGCAGGGATGAACAAGTTGTAACGTCAGGCAAAACTGACTTACGAAAGCCCTCATATGGGAAAGTTGTTTCGGGAATCAAGGTGGGAGTCCTGCACCTTGAACATCCGACAACCACAATTCAGACTGATCAGCTGAGGTCTCTCCAGCATGCCATCATGGCTGCCGTGGAGGAGATCCCAGATGATGGTCCACAGGTGCGATTCTAGAGCTGCACTTTCCGGCCTGGTTGGTTACAAGTCACCTGTGCGGACCAGGAGAGCGTCTCTTGGCTTGGGGGCGTAGTCACTACCCTTCAACCATGGGAAGGTGCCTCTTTGAAGTGCGTCACGGGTGACCTACTCCCCAAGCCTCACGTTTGTGTGGCTCACCTGCCTAATGAGGATGGTCGTAGGCTGACGTCTGATCATGTCCTCAAAAGACTGAGGAAAATGAACCATGGTCTGTCAACCTTGGAGTGGACTATTCTACACAAGGAAATCACAGGCCCTGGTCAAACATGGACATTCGCCATTGACGATGGATCCATGTCTGTGCTGGAGAGACTGGGTTTCAAACCTTTCTTCGGTTTTGGGCAGGTTCTCTTCCGACCCAAAAACCGGGCACCCTCCCAGCAGGCACAAGGTCCGAGTAGGGCAGCTCCTTCTAAGGTGAGTGGAACCAAACCGCCACCAAAACAGAAGAGAGGCAAACTACCGGTTCGTCCTCATGACTCCAGCAATACTGGAGTTAGGAAAAAATCATCTGGTACTGCTTCAACGAAGACGGATATCGTCTCGTCAGTACCCAAGAAAAGCTCCGAGTCTGGATGTTCTGGAAAGAAGTCTACCAACGACTCTTCGAGGACATCCAGGAAATCAGCTGGCTCCTTAGAGGCGATGGGTGATAAACCCTCGCCAACTGCCTCAACCCATGCCTCGACCTCGCTGGTGGTGGATGGTGACGTCGCTTACGATTACCATCTGGTCCCTCCCGAGTTTGAGGAGAATTACAACTTGGCCAGAAGCCCACTTCCACTGCTCGCCGAGTTCCGCTGTCTGCAGGCTAACCTTCAACATGCCAAGGCAGCTTCCTACATGCTTGGCAAAAGGTTCAAGGACGAATCAATCGACCTTGCCTTCCTACAAGAATCCTGGTTAGGAAATGAGGATCGTGTAACCGGTCTAAGCAACATTCCTGGTGGGGTATTGGTATGTCCTGGGGTGAAACCCAGAGCTTGTCTGATCGTCAGGAAGAATATTGGGTTCTTTCTGCTTACAGGCTTCTGCACCAAAGATGTTGTAGCCATCCAAGTTTCCCTACCGGAGAAGGAGACACGGATACTGTTCCTCCGTTTGCTGTACGCCGACTTATCGACTACTGCAAAAGGAATAAACAATTCATCATGGGCTGTGACGCAAATTCACACCATACATCGTGGGGCAGCACGAATATTAACCGTAGAGGTGAGTTACTCTCTGATTATATACTAGGGGAAGGGCTTTCTGTAATTAACAAAGGCTCCAAACCAATCTTTGTCACAAGAAATAGGGAAGAGGTATTAGATCTAACCATCAGCAAAAATTTTTTAAGCAATAAGATACGGCACTGGGCTGTATCTACTGAACCCTCCTGTTCAGACCACAGACACATTCGATTCAACATCGAAACAGGTCCGAGACCAGTAGTGAAATTCCGTGACTCAAAAGCTACAGATTGGAGTGGATACAAAAACTCCCTCCAGTTGCACATTGAGGAAGGCTTCACTAGTATTAACAGTTGTGATGGGTAAGAGACTGTAACAGAACAAATTCGTGAAGCTGTGATCTCTTCGAATCATGAAAACTGTCCACTAAAATCTAGGAGAGACGATCGTAACTCTCCTTGGTGGAACAAAAGCCTTAACAAATTAAGACAAGAAGTTCGACGTCTATTCAACCGAGCTAAAGAGTTAGGTAACTGGGAACTATATAGAACTGATCTAACCAACTACAATAAAGAAATTAGAAAGGCGAAACGTAAATCCTGGGCAAAGTTCTGTGAGAGTATATCTGACATACCTCGCAGTACAAGAATTCACAAGATTCTTTCTAGAGAGCCGTGTGCCAAAATTGGATCGATCAAACGACCTGATGGCACTTTTACGGCCTCTGAAAGAGAAACATTAGAGCTTTTGATCAAAAACCACTTTCCTGGAAGCTTAACTCTTGAAAATAATCGACCTTCCATCTTTGAGGGTGCTAGACGCCCAAGAAAAGACGATTGGGAGGTCGCGAGGAAAGTAATCGCGGCACCAGCTGTCAAATGGGCCACTGATTCTTTCCAGCCCTTCAAATCTCCAGCTACTGCAGAACGGACTGGAATTACTTCTACCCATTCTCATCAAGATGTACAGAGCTAATCTGGCGTGGAACTACATTCCACCCAGTTGGTTGGCGGCAAGGGTAGTGTACATACCAAAAGTGGGCCGCACAGACCCACATCCCAAATCGGTACGACCAATTAGTCTAACATCCTTCCTATTGAAAGGACTTGAAAGGATACTGGATGGCTATATCAGGCGGGTCGGTCTATGCACTAACCCCCTGAACCTACACCAGTACGCTTATCAAACTGGCAAATCGACAGATTTAGCACTTCACAACCTGGTTGAGAAAATCACCCAATCCCTCAACAACAAAAAGTTTGCGGTGGCAATTTTTCTCGACATTGAAGGAGCATTCGACAATGCACTACCAAAATCCATTGAATCAGCTTTGGCTGAAAAAGGCATAGAATCAACCATAACTGGCTGGATTCACGCCATGCTCACTAACAGAACAGCAACTACAACCCTTCAGAGTGAGGCCGTAAGGTTCAAGGTCTCCGGGGGGTGCCCGCAGGGTGGCGTGCTTCCCCCCCTTCTGTGGTCACTTCTGATGGATGGTCTGCTTGAGGTCCTCGATAGGGAGGGGGTTGAACTGCAAGCCTATGCAGACGACCTTGTTATTCTTGCAAGGACAGCGTCTGGAAGGATAGCATCAAATATCCTCCAAAACACGCTGAATGATGTTCACAGTTGGTGCCAGAGGGAACAGATGTCCATAAACCCCAGAAAGACTGTGATTATTCCAAAATTTGGATGCTTTAACACCACTTTCCTTGAATGGTGAAGTCATTCCATTTGTTGCGGAAGTGAAATATCTAGGTATTATCCTCGATAGGAAACTCACTTGGAACGCTCATTTGGATAAGGTTCTTCACAGACCCACACTGTCCCTATGGACATGCAGGAGGATCTGTGGTAAATCTTGGGGCTTGGGTCCCAAACAAATTCATTGGATATATGTGATGATTGTCAGACCAATGATCACATATGGTGCTATTGCTTGGTGGACGAAAGCCTCACAGCGTACGTCCCAGGCAAAGCTCTCTAGTATACATAGACAGGCCTGCCTGGCTATAACTGGTGCCATAAGTACCACACCGTCAGCGGCCATGGAACGCCTTCTAGACCTAACTCCTCTCCACATATTCCTGGGGAGAGAGGCCAGATAGACTACATATAGACTCGTGCATATTGCTAACTGTACGAATCAGGCTTATACGGAGCGTGGCAGACTACTAGATGACACTACTAGTCACAGTATTCTGGGAATGACCTCTGACATTATGCCTCCAACAGTAAACTACGATCTGCCTTATTCTGTCCTAATCCCGAATAGAGACGACTGGTTCCTCCGGAAGGAGGAACTACTGAGAGCAGAAAGCTGCTGGTTCACTGATGGATCCAAAACAGCTGCAGGTTCGGGTGCAGGTGTCTATGGTCGCAGACCTAGGACAGAAACATTTGCCTGCCTAGGATCTTTTGCGACCGTTTTTCAGGCAGAGATCTATGCCATTGCTCTATGCGTTGAGAAACTGGTAGAAATCAACCTCACACATAAAACAATTAAAATATTCTCGGACAGCCAAGCGGCACTGAATGCCCTTTGCTCGAACCGAGTGACTGCCAGAAGAGACTCTCTTCGATTGGAAGAATTAACAAATTATCCTTGATCTGGATTCGTGGCCACTCCGGTTTGGAGGGCAACGAAATGGCAGATTGTCTTGCAAGGCAAGGCGCCTCGAGCGATTTCATTGGACCAGAACCCGCTATTGGCGTTTCTTCAAGTTTTGCCAAACAGACACTGAATACCTGGACAACAGGAAGTTTCTCAAACTTCTGGCAGTGTATTCCAGGATTGACCCATTCCAAGGCATTCATTCATCCTTCGAAGAATGGAGCCAAAAAATTGTTAGATCACGGCAGAGATGTTCCACGTTGCCTAACAGGCCTACTCACAGGTCAAAGTCGTTTGAATCATCACATGACTAGACTCGGTCTATCAGAAGACCCGACTTGTCGCCTATGCTTGGAAGATGATGAAACAGCAGAACACATACTTTGTGTCTGCCCCGCTGCGGCCAGAATCAGGATCTTGATGTTTGGCAGGGTGGCACTCTCGCCCTCGGACCTGAAATATCAATCACCAGATACCATAATCGGCTTCGTCAGGAATCTGGAGTCATTTGATGAAATTTGAATTGGTGTGAGCCACAATAGACCCGCCAGGGTCGCAGTGGAGGGTCGTACTGACCCACTCACTTCAAACCTAACCTAACCTAAGTACCATAATGAATTCGTTATGGTACTAGGTACCATAATGAAATTCTATAAGGAAAACATGTAATGGTTTGATCAAAAAAGTTTATTCAAAATGTATAACTATGTACAAAACTATTTATTATAAATGGTGAAAGAACAATTACTACAATTTGTAATACGCCTACGCCTCGCCCAATAACATTCACGACTTGTACCATAATGATCGTTTTTATGATCCTTATTACATAAATAACTATTTTAGTACTTCACACTTTGTTAAACCAGGCAGATATTTAGATATGCCGCCTGATGTGAGCTGTTCAATATTTGCCACCTCTGAATTTGAATAATAATCATATTTACTTTTTTATTTCAATTTCCATGCAATCATGTGAATAAATCATGTTAATATAGTATATACTTATTTTTACAGTGAATCATCATTTCTCTTCGAATTGGATTACAATTGTTTTTTCCTGTAACCCTGATTAGGTTGATATATCTTCATTTTTATTCAGTTTGATTATGCTCATAAATACATGTCGAAGCGAATCAATTTATCTTGATCCATGATCAAAAAAGCTGTTGGGAAATTCTTCAATATATTGCATTATCTTTACAGAATCCTCCATGATTTCATCACGTTTTTTTCTATTCAATACTATAATACTTGCTGCAGTGGTAGTAGTCGTCGTTGTTCCATAGTAAGCATATTTATACTTCAGTGCTTGGACCAGTTTCTAGAATGGAGATAATTATGAAACTCACAATGCACGTAAAAACAGTTAGACGAACGATGCGTACTTGCCTATTGTTGTTTAACAATACCACAATCATTCGAGATAATGGTTTTTTTATTAGAAGGTGAAAAATTAAAATCAGAAGCTCAAAAACAACCTCTACTTCTACAGTGCACCGGTATTATAATAAATATGAATGTTCACTAGCGATTGGACTATTTTCAAACGTCTAAGTGACCACATAGTTTTCCAAACCAATTCGAGATTATGCAACCCATTTATACTCACTATTACAAGTTTTATCAGAAAAACAGCAAACGTGAGAAACCCTATTGTCATCAATGCACCTTCATTAGATGGAAATTCCATGTGGTACTCTTCTTCTTCATCTTTATATCCTCTGGCTTCTCTTGAAACAGTTGGCTTCCATAATTTTGAAATGCGTTGATCTGGAATATGACTATTCTTTCAATATAATGATACCTTGAATAAGACTTCAGATTCATAAATTTCACTTCTACAAACTTACGGATATTCACAAGTAAATTGTCTCTTATGTGTATCAAAACAGACAATTTGCTTCTCTGCGAATTTGTTTTATGAGACATCAGCTTATTCTGAACCATCTGTAGGAATGAGAAGAATCCTTCATAATTACCACTGTCATCATCTTCAAGTCTTGTAGAGTATGTGGTAGTGTTTTTTTCAATATTTTTATCAACCCTTTGACGATGATCATGTAATTTTTTCTTTTCCACATTCACTAATGATGACTTTCTAGTTGATTCGAAATTAGTTTTACTGATATCATACAAAGGTGTTGTAAGTATATAGTCTTCTCTCAAGAATGGATTTATCAAAATATCTTCATAACTTGGAGTACTGGACTTAAAGGATTCTGAAAAACAAATTTGAATTCCTTATTTCGATCACCATTTCTTTATGGAATTCTTGGGGTAAGATCTTCGATATTATTAGATGAGTCGTCTCAGAAACGGATTTTATATCTATAAAGCAATGTTGACAAGAAATATCGATAGACTCCGAGACTTCTGAAATAATAATATTCAGATACATTTCAATCTACGTTGTCATTGATAGATTATTAAACAGCAAGTAGATCTGAATAAATTGAAGTCATTATAATTTTCTCTAAACTAAATGAATTATAAACTCATTACAAAAACCAAAATTGAAAGAATACAGGAATAACAAAATTTGTTTAGTTCAGACTGAAATCATCCTGATTTAGATGCAGTGTAGAGCTTTCATTCAAATACAATTGCCATTTTTTACTCACCAGAGAGATTTTTACTATTTATTATAGGCGAGATTTCAACCCACTCGCTTGTTGCAAAAGAAAACGTTGATACTATGAGAACACACAACATTGTAAGGTGTCACACATACCGGGAATGATTTGTAAAATGGTCCTTTTTGAAACTGCCAGAACAAATATCATGTGCAGTTCAACAAGAGATAGAGCATAACTATGGTGGAACTAATTGCTAGAATAAACATACGAGTGCGAGGTATAACGTTTATTTGTGATAAAACAATTATTGCTATATGGAATTTTAATATTGTACATTACAAATTCATACACGATCAAACTTTTCATCGAGAGTTATTTTCATATATAACATAACATATTGACAAAGTAGCGTCCACAGTATATAGCACACCTGGTCCTCTTCTTCTCAGCCCGCCTGGTCCTCTTATTTTCATCGCTCGTCTGATCCTCTTCTTGGCAGCCCGCCTGGTCCTCTTATTTTCATCGCTCGTCTGATGCTCTTCTTCGCAGCCCGCCTGGTCCTTTTATTTTCATCGCTCGTCTGATCCTCTTCTTCGCAGCCCGCCTGGTCCTTTTATTCTCATCGCTCGTCTGATCCTCTTCTTCGCAGCCCGCCTGGTCCTCTTCTTCTCAGCCCGCCTGCTCCTCTTATTTTTATCGCTCGTCTGATCCTCTTCTTCGCAGCCCGCCTGGTCCTCTTCTTCGCAGCCCGCCTGCTCCTCTTATTCTCATCGCTCGTCTGATCCTCTTCTTCTCAGCCCGCCTGGTCCTCTTATTTTCATCGCTCGTCTGATCCTCTTCTTCTCAGCCCGCCTGGTCCTCTTGTTCTCATCGCTCGTCTGATCCTCTTCTTCGCAGCCCGCCTACTCCTCTTGTTCTCATCGCTCGTCTGATCCTCTTCTTCGCAGCCCGCCTGGTCCTCTTCTTCGCAGCCCGCCTGCTCCTCTTATTCTCATCGCTCGTCTGATCCTCTTCTTCTCAGCCCGCCTGGTCCTCTTATTCTCATCGCTCGTCTGATCCTCTTCTTCGCAGCCCGCCTGGTCCTTTTATTTTCATCGCTCGTCTGATGCTCTTCTTCGCAGCCCGCCTGCTCCTCTTATTCTCAGCCTGCCTGCTCCTCTTATTTTTATCGCTCGTCTGATCCTCTTCTTCGCAGCCCGCCTGGTCCTCTTCTTCGCAGCCCGCCTGCTCCTCTTATTCTCATCGCTCGTCTGATCCTCTTCTTCTCAGCCCGCCTGGTCCTCTTATTTTCATCGCTCGTCTGATCCTCTTCTTCTCAGCCCGCCTGGTCCTCTTGTTCTCATCGCTCGACTGATCCTCTTCTTCGCAGCCCGCCTACTCCTCTTGTTCTCATCGCTCGTCTGATCCTCTTCTTCGCAGCCCGCCTGGTTCTCTTCTTCGCAGCCCGCCTGCTCCTCTTATTCTCATCGCTCGTCTGATCCTCTTCTTCTCAGCCCGCCTGGTCCTCTTATTCTCATCGCTCGTCTGATCCTCTTCTTCGCAGCCCGCCTGGTCCTTTTATTTTCATCGCTCGTCTGATGCTCTTCTTCGCAGCTCGCCTGCTCCTCTTATTCTCATCGCTCGTCTGATCCTCTTCTTCTCAGCCCGCCTGGTCCTCTTATTTTCATCGCTCGTCTGATCCTCTTCTTCGCAGCCCGCCTGGTCCTCTTCTTCGCAGCTCGCCTGGTCCTCTTCTTCGCAGCCCGCCTGCTCCTCTTATTCTCATCGCTCGTCTGATCCTCTTCTTCTCAGCCCGCCTGGTCCTCTTATTTTCATCGCTCGTCTGATCCTCTTCTTCGCAGCCCGCCTGCTCCTCTTATTCTCATCGCTCGTCTGATCCTCATCTTCGCAGCCCGCCTGCTCCTCTTGTTCTCATCGCTCGTCTGATCCTCCTCTTCGCAGCCCGCCTGGTTCTCTTATTCTCATCGCTCGTCTGATCCTCTTCTTCGCAGCCCGCCTGGTCCTTTTATTTTCATCGCTCGTCTGATGCTCTTCTTCGCAGCCCGCCTGCTCCTCTTATTCTCATCGCTCGTCTGATCCTCTTCTTCTCAGCCCGCCTGGTCCTCTTATTTTCATCGCTCGTCTGATTCTCTTCTTCGCAGCCCGCCTGATTCTCTTCTTCGCAGCCCGCCTGCTCCTCTTATTCTCATCGCTCGTCTGATCCTCTTCTTCGCAGCCCGCCTGGTTCTCTTCTTCGCAGCCCGCCTGCTCCTCTTATTCTCATCGCTCGTCTGATCCTCTTCTTCTCAGCCCGCCTGGTCCTCTTATTCTCATCGCTCGTCTGATCATCTTCTTCTCAGCCCGCCTGGTCCTCTTATTTTCATCGCTCGTCTGATCCTCTTCTTTGCAGCACGCCTGGTCCTCTTCTTCGCAGCTCGCCTGGTCCTCTTCTTGGCAGCCCGCCTGCTCCTCTTTTTCTCATCGCTCGTGATCCTCTTCTTCGCCGCCCGCCTGGTCCTCTCATTTTCATCGCTCGTCTGATCCTCTTCTTCGCAGCCCACCTGGTCCTCTTCCTCGCAGCCCGCCTGCTCCTCTTCTTCGCAGCCCGCCTGGTTCTCTTCGCAGCCCGCCTGGTCCTCTTATTCTCATCGCTCGTCTGATCCTCTTCTTCGCAGCCCGCCTGGTCCTCTCATTTTCATCGCTCGTATGATCCTCTTCTTCGCAGCCCGCCTGGTCCTCTTCTTCGCAGCCCGCCTGCTCCTCTTCTTCGCAGCCCGCCTGGTTCTCTTCGCAGCCCGCCTGGTCCTCTTCTTCGCAGCACGCCTGGTCCTCTTATTCTCATCGCTCGTCTGATCCTCTTCTTCGCAGCCTGCCTGGTCCTCTTCTTCTCAGCCCACCTGGTCCTCTTCCTCGCAGCCCGCCTGCTCCTCTTTTTCTCATCGCTCGTCTGATCCTCTTCTTCGCAGCCTGCCTGGTCCTCTTCTTCTCAGCCCACCTGGTCCTCTTCCTCGCAGCCCGCCTGCTCCTCTTTTTCTCATCGCTCGTCTGATCCTCTTCTTCGCAGCCCGCCTGGTCCTCTCATTTTCATCGCTCGTCTGATCCTCTTCTTCGCAGCCCGCCTGGTCCTCTTCTTCGCAGCCCGCCTGCTCCTCTTCTTCGCAGCCCGCCTGGTTCTCTTCGCAGCCCGCCTGGTCCTCTTCTTCGCAGCACGCCTGGTCCTCTTATTCTCATCGCTCGACTGATCCTCTTCTTCGCAGCCTGCCTGGTCCTCTTCTTCTCAGCCCACCTGGTCCTCTTCCTCGCAGCCCGCCTGCTCCTCTTATTCTCATCGCTCGTCTGATCCTCTTCTTCGCAGCCTGCCTGGTCCTCTCATTTTCATCGCTCGTCTGATCCTCTTCTTCGCAGCCCGCCTGGTCCTCTTCTTCGCAGCCCGCCTGCTCCTCTTCTTCGCAGCCCGCCTGGTCCTCTTCTTCGCAGCCCGCCTGGTCCTCTTCTTCGCAGCACGCCTGGTCCTCTTATTCTCATCGCTCGTCTGATCCTCTTCTTCGCAGCCTGCCTGGTCCTCTTCTTCTCAGCCCACCTGGTCCTCTTCCTCGCAGCCCGCCTGCTCCTCTTTTTCTCATCGCTCGTCTGATCCTCTTCTTCGCAGCCTGCCTGGTCCTCTTCTTCTCAGCCCACCTGGTCCTCTTCCTCGCAGCCCGCCTGCTCCTCTTTTTCTCATCGCTCGTCTGATCCTCTTCTTCGCAGCCCGCCTGGTCCTCTCATTTTCATCGCTCGTCTGATCCTCTTCTTCGCAGCCCGCCTGGTCCTCTTCTTCGCAGCCCGCCTGCTCCTCTTCTTCGCAGCCCGCCTGCTCCTCTTCTTCGCAGCCCGCCTGGTTCTCTTCGCAGCCCGCCTGGTCCTCTTCTTCGCAGCACGCCTGGTCCTCTTATTCTCATCGCTCGTCTGATCCTCTTCTTCGCAGCCTGCCTGGTCCTCTTCTTCTCAGCCCACCTGGTCCTCTTCCTCGCAGCCCGCCTGCTCCTCTTTTTCTCATCGCTCGTCTGATCCTCTTCTTCGCAGCCTGCCTGGTCCTCTTCTTCTCAGCCCACCTGGTCCTCTTCCTCGCAGCCCGCCTGCTCCTCTTTTTCTCATCGCTCGTCTGATCCTCTTCTTCGCAGCCCGCCTGGTCCTCTCATTTTCATCGCTCGTCTGATCCTCTTCTTCGCAGCCCGCCTGGTCCTCTTCTTCGCAGCCCGCCTGCTCCTCTTCTTCGCAGCCCGCCTGCTCCTCTTCTTCGCAGCCCGCCTGGTTCTCTTCGCAGCCCGCCTGGTCCTCTTCTTCGCAGCACGCCTGGTCCTCTTATTCTCATCGCTCGTCTGATCCTCTTCTTCGCAGCCTGCCTGGTCCTCTTCTTCTCAGCCCACCTGGTCCTCTTCCTCGCAGCCCGCCTGCTCCTCTTTTTCTCATCGCTCGTCTGATCCTCTTCTTCGCAGCCTGCCTGGTCCTCTTCTTCTCAGCCCACCTGGTCCTCTTCCTCGCAGCCCGCCTGCTCCTCTTTTTCTCATCGCTCGTCTGATCCTCTTCTTCGCAGCCCGCCTGGTCCTCTCATTTTCATCGCTCGTCTGATCCTCTTCTTCGCAGCCCGCCTGGTCCTCTTCTTCGCAGCCCGCCTGCTCCTCTTCTTCGCAGCCCGCCTGGTTCTCTTCGCAGCCTGCCTGGTCCTCTTCTTCTCAGCCCACCTGGTCCTCTTCCTCGCAGCCCGCCTGCTCCTCTTTTTCTCATCGCTCGTCTGATCCTCTTCTTCGCAGCCCGCCTGGTCCTCTCATTTTCATCGCTCGTATGATCCTCTTCTTCGCAGCCAGCCTGGTCCTCTTCTTCTCAGCCCACCTGGTCCTCTTCCTCGCAGCCCGCCTGCACCTCTTATTCTCATCGCTCGTCTGATCCTCTTCTTCGCAGCCCGCCTGCTCCTCTTATTCTCATCGCTCGTCTGATCCTCTTCTTCGCAGCCCGCCTGCTCCTCTAATTCTCTTCGCTCGTCTGATCCTCTTCTTCGCAGCCCGCCTGCTCCTCTAATTCTCTTCGCTCGTCCGATCCTTTTCTTCGCAGCACGCCTGGTCCTATCATTTTCATCGCTCGTCTGATCCTCTTCTTCGCAGCCCGCCTGGTCCTCTTTCTCTCAGCCCGCCTGGTCCTCTTCTCTCAGTCTGCCTGGTCCACTTTCTTGAAGTCTGCCTGGTCCTCTTCTCTCAGCCTGCCTGGTCCACTTCCTTGAAGCCCGCCTGGTCCTCTTCCTCGCAGCCCGCCTGCACCTCTTATTCTCATCGCTCGTCTGATCCTCTTCTTCGCAGCCCGCCTGCTCCTCTTATTCTCATCGCTCGTCTGATCCTCTTCTTCGCAGCCCGCCTGCTCCTCTAATTCTCTTCGCTCGTCTGATCCTCTTCTTCGCAGCCCGCCTGCTCCTCTAATTCTCTTCGCTCGTCCGATCCTTTTCTTCGCAGCACGCCTGGTCCTATCATTTTCATCGCTCGTCTGATCCTCTTCTTCGCAGCCCGCCTGGTCCTCTTTCTCTCAGCCCGCCTGGTCCTCTTCTCTCAGTCTGCCTGGTCCACTTTCTTGAAGTCTGCCTGGTCCTCTTCTCTCAGCCTGCCTGGTCCACTTCCTCGAAGCCCGCCTAGTCCTCTTCCTCTCAGCCTGTCCGGTCCACTTCCTTGAAGCCCGCCTGGTCCTCTTCTCTCAGCCTGCCTGGTCCACTTCCTCTCAGCCTGTCCGGTCCTCTTCCTCTCAGCCCGCCAGGTCCTTTTCCACTCAGCCCGCCTGGTCCTCTTCTCTCAGTCTGCCTGGTCCACTTACTTGAAGTCTGCCTGGTCCTCTTCTCTCAGCCTGCCTGGTCAACTTCCTTGAAGCCCGCCTGGTCCACTTCCTTGAAGCCCGCCTGGTCCTCTTCCTCTCAGCCCGCCTGGTCCTCTTCCTCTCAGCCTGTCCGGTCCACTTCCTTGAAGCCCGCCTGGTCCTCTTCCTCTCAGCCCGCCTGGTCCTCTTCTCTCAGTCTGCCTGGTCCACTTACTTGAAGTCTGCCTGGTCCTCTTCTCTCAGCCTGCCTGGTCCACTTCCTTGAAGCCCGCCTGGTCCTCTTCCTCTCAGCCTGTCCGGCCCACTTCCTTGAAGCCCGCCTGGTCCTCTTCCTCTCAGCCTGTCCGGTCCACTTCCTTGAAGCCCGCCTGGTCCTCTTCCTCTCAGCCTGTCCGGTCCACTTCCTTGAAGCCCGCCTGGTCCTCTTTTTTTCATCGCTCGTCTGATCCTCTTATTCGCAGCCTGCCCGGTCCACTTCCTTGAAGCCTGCCTGGTCCTCTTCCTCTCAGCCTGCCCGGTCCACTTCCTCTCAGCCTGTCCGGTCCACTTCCTTGAAGCCCGCCTGGTCCTCTTCCTCTCAGCCTGCCCGGTCCACTTCCTTGAAGCCTGCCTGGTCCTCTTCCTCTCAGCCTGCCCGGTCCACTTCCTCGAAGCCTGTTCGGTCCACTTCCTCGAAGCCTGCCTGGTCCTCTTCCTCTCAGCCCGCCAGGTCCTCTTCCTCTCAGCCCGCCTGGTCCTCTTCTCACAGTCTGCCTGGTCCTCTTCTCTCAGTCTGCCTGGTCCACTTCCTCGAAGCCCGCCTAGTCCTCTTCCTCTCAGCCTGTCTGGTCCACTTCCTCGAAGCCTGCCTGGTCCACTTCCTTGAAGTCCGCCTGGTCCTCTTCCTCGAAGCCTGCCTGGTCCACTTTCTTGAAAACTGCCTGGTCCACTTCCTTGAAGCCCGCCTGGTCCTCTTCCTCTCAGCCGGCCCGGTCCACTTCTTCGAAGCCTGTCTGGTCCACTTCCTTGAAGCCCGCCTGGTCCTCTTCCTCTCAGCCGGCCCGGTCCACTTCTTCGAAGCCTGTCTGGTCCACTTCCTTGAAGCCCGCCTGGTCCTCGTCCTCTCAGCCGGCCGGTCCACTTCTTCGAAGCCTGTCTGGTCCACTTCCTTGAAGCCCGCCTGGTCCTCTTCCTCGAAGACTGCCTGGTCCTCTTCCTCTCAGCCTGCCCGGTCCACTTCCTTGAAGCCCGCCTGGTCCTCTTCCTCTCAGCCGGCCCGGTCCACTTCTTCGAAGCCTGTCTGGTCCACTTCCTTGAAGCCCGCCTGGTCCTCTTCCTCTCAGCCGGCCCGGTCCACTTCTTCGAAGCCTGTCTGGTCCACTTCCTTGAAGCCCGCCTGGTCCTCTTCCTCTCAGCCGGCCGGTCCACTTCTTCGAAGCCTGTCTGGTCCACTTCCTTGAAGCCCGCCTGGTTCTCTTCCTCGAAGCCTGCCTGGTCCACTTTCTTGAAGACTGCCTGGTCCACTTCCTTGAAGCCCGCCTGGTCCTCTTTTTTTCATCGCTCGTCTGATCCTCTTCCTCTCAGCCTGTCCGGTCCACTTCCTTGAAGCCCGCCTGGTCCTCTTCCTCGAAGCCGGCCGGTCCACTTCTTCGAAGCCTGTCTGGTCCACTTCCTTGAAGCCCGCCTGGTCCTCTCCCTCTCAGCCGGCCCGGTCCACTTCTTCGAAGCCTGTCTGGTCCACTTCCTTGAAGCCCGCCTGGTCCTCTCCCTCTCAGCCGGCCCGGTCCACTTCTTCGAAGCCTGTCTGGTCCACTTCCTTGAAGCCCGCCTGGTCCTCTCCCTCTCAGCCGGCCCGGTCCACTTCTTCGAAGCCTGTCTGGTCCACTTCCTTGAAGCCCGCCTGGTCCTCTTCCTCGAAGCCTGCCTGGTCCTCTTCCTCTCAGCCTGCCCGGTCCACTTCCTTGAAGCCCGCCTGGTCCTCTTCCTCTCAGCCGGCCCGGTCCACTTCTTCGAAGCCTGTCTGGTCCACTTCCTTGAAGCCCGCCTGGTCCTCTTCCTCTCAGCCGGCCCGGTCCACTTCTTCGAAGCCTGTTTGGTCCACTTCCTTGAAACCCGCCTGGTCCTCTTCCTCTCAGCCGGCCGGTCCACTTCTTCGAAGCCTGTCTGGTCCACTTCCTTGAAGCCCACCTGGTCCTCTTCCTCGAAGCCTGCCTGGTCCACTTTCTTGAAGACTGCCTGGTCCACTTCCTTGAAGCCCGCCTGGTCCTCTTTTTTTCATCGCTCGTCTGATCCTCTTCCTCTCAGCCTGTCCGGTCCACTTCCTTGAAGCCCGCCTGGTCCTCTTCCTCGAAGCCTGCCTGGTCCACTTTCTTGAAGACTGCCTGGTCCTCTTCCTCTCAGCCTGCCCGGTCCACTTCCTTGAAGCCCGCCTGGTCCTCTTCCTCTCAGCCGGCCGGTCCACTTCTTCGAAGCCTGTCTGGTCCACTTCCTTGAAGCCCGCCTGGTCCTCTTCCTCTCAGCCGGCCTGGTTCACTTCTTCGAAGCCTGTCTGGTCCACTTCCTTGAAGCCCGCCTGGTCCTCTTCCTCTCAGCCGGCCCGGTCCACTTCTTCGAAGCCTGTCTGGTCCACTTCCTTGAAGCCCGCCTGGTCCTCTTCCTCTCAGCCGGCCCGGTCCACTTCTTCGAAGCCTGTCTGGTCCACTTCCTCGAAGCCCACCTGGTCCTCTTCTCTCTGCCCGCCTGATCCACTTCTTGTTATTGCACCTGGTCCTCTTCCTCTCAGCCTTACTGGTCTTCTTCCGCTCAGCCAGCCTATCTTTTTCTCTCAGCCCGCTTGGTCCATTTCCTATCAGGTCTGCTTTCTTCTTAGTTCAACTGGTCCTCTTCTTCAAAGCCCGCCTGGTACTTTATCTCTCAGCATACCTGGCCTTTTTCATTTCCATCTCAATTTTCCATTATATTTTTCCTCACCTCAATTTCTATCGATGGTCCTATGCTTACCAAGCTTCCATAGTTTATTTTTCATTCATGTCCTAGTGTTTCTCTTTCAAGTTCACACAAATTTTTTCATCTCAAAATATAAAAAACTATCGTAATCACCGACCTGGTAGCGTCCAGAAAAATAGGAAAAAGATATTAGCCTCAAAAAGCAGCTTTTTCCGAATTTTTATGTAGAGAATAAGATGAATAGAGAATCTAAAAATGGGTTTTTTCTTCTCTTATATAATGGACTTGACACTATCTGCTCTTTTGGGAAACCACTGATTATTACTAACTCGTTGATTAGTTCTCTTCAATGCGCTTTTTTATCTAAAAAATAGCAACTTCTTTTCAATTCGATCTGAACTGACCTGACAATGAAAGATCTTCTATTTGCTTTCTTGAATACTGAATATCGTAATATTAGTAAGAACTGGATGGCCTTTCTGTTCCTTAATTTCCTATCCTGTTAACGATCCGTTGTTGGTTAGTTCCCAACATGAACCTTGCTCCGAAAAATCTTCGCCGATCAAATATCAGTGTTTTTTCTGAGAAATAGCTTTCCACATTTTCTTCGAAAAAAACAAAGATGCTGAAGATTTCGCGATGAAAATCTGAGATCAAATGCTATGTTGGAAGAATCGCACCATTAGGAATGCTCTTTTAACGGAATCTGAAAAATATAAGTTTTTTCCAGTCGAATACCTGTCAAAATATCAGTTAGTTCTCAGGCCCGATCTATGTTTAGAATTACTAATTGATTTCCATTTGATTCGAGAGTTTTTGCGAATCCAATTTATCTCAAGTAGCTATCGAATTTGTGGTGAAAAATATCTGAAAAATTCTGTTTTGTTTTTCTAATCGCATGACAATTAACCTGTCGAATGATGTAGGTTTCCTAAGGCGAGTTATTCCGGAATTCCATCCATCATTTCAGAAGATTAGCTGGAATTAGCTTTGGATTAGATTCCTGACTTTCTAAAAAAATTGTTTTTCTGAAAGGAGAGAACTGCTAGAATTTGCTTCAGTTCCGTTTGAAAATCACAAGTTTTTTATTCGATTACCACTCCCAAAGCCGTAAACTTGATTTAATTTATCCACATCACTATCACATCACATGCTCCTTCTCTACTTTTGAATGGTCAAGGCAAGAGGAATATCTGAAAGATATTAGTGATTCATCAGATTTCATTAAGACCGACCTGCCAGTTTTCAAAATTGATGATTTGTTTCATCTCAAAACCCATTTCAGTATTCATTCAAAAATCTTCCCGACTGTAACGACGATTTAAAAGAGCTGTTTTGGTTGGGCAACGGACCTGCTAGTGTAGAAACATGTAGAAATCCATATTTCTATTCGTGAATGTAGGAACTTGATCAGCATAAACAAAATTGTTTCGCGACCATGTCGACCTGTAGAATTGGTTCTCGGGTGATTTGTTTCACTTCCATCATCAATAAATCTGGAAAATTCCATTTTTTTTTCGATTTCAAGCAACTAACCTGACTGGTTTTTTGTAGTTATCCCATGTTGGTTAACAGGTGGAAAATATTCGATGGGAAATATGTCACTAAATAAAATATGGAATTTTCAATTTCGAATCACACTTCATCAGAAATATACATCTGAATATTCCTTTTTTTGCAATTTCACGATAACCGACCTTTGAATCAAAATACTGAAACTATTCTGGAGCAGATCTCATTTCTGAGAGGAATTCAAGTTTTTCAATTGACATTCCAGGTGCAGATTGGCGGATTGTAATTGGCTTTGATCATATTTCATGTGCATAATTTATCTGAAAAATATGTATGGTCTGCTCTACCCAGAATCACTTATCTTCTTGATCCGGAGAACATGGTTCAGTTTGCAGATCTTGTGTATTCTATTGATACGCGTACTGTCCAGGTTTCAATGATTACTTAAATCTGTAAATGTTTTATGACGATCTGAAGAATACCTGTTCTTTCTTTTCAAATCTATTAAAGTCGACCTGGTAATTTTCTACACTTCACTTCCGTTGGACATCTATCGAGTCGCTCATAGTACGAGTATAAGAATTTTCATCTGAAAAATATTTTTTCAATCCTACAAAAACCGACCTGAATGAAGGAAAGTAGAACATTTCTTCAAAACCTCATCCGCATAGTTATTGTCTTAGTTGCAGTAATAATGCTCCAGATGATAATACACATAAATTGGACATCAAAAATATATCGAGATGCTTTCCTATCTTGAACCAGACTTTTAACACAATTTTCAGCCATGATTGAATCTTTTTGGTGGATATACAGGAATCTGAAAAATTCAATTTTCATTTCAATCTCCAAAGAATCCACCTGCTGAATATTCGTGGATGACCGACTTGTCTACTTGCATATTCCACGAATGGTTTTCATTTCGAAGATTAGAAGTAATGAAATCTGAAACACAAACATTTCCCAATTTCGAACTGGCCTCTACGAAATTCTAGGTATTCCACTCATTGGTTGAAGGAAGGACAGAGTTGCCCAGGGCATCAAAATGCATCTGAAAAATATACGAGGCCTGCCCTACCTAATATTACCGTATTTCTGGTTCAAGTATGCACTTGATAGGATATTTTTTTCAAATTTAACTAGTAGAGTCGGTAACAACCGAATATTATTTCCATTTTTTTCGATGAGCAAAATGAAAATCTGCAAAATACCAACTTGCCTTTTCAAACTACAAAAAAAAATCTAATTTCGAGTCGAAGAAGGATTTAGATTATGGTCGAATTCAGTTATGTCGATAATTTCCAACATAAGAATATAAGACAACCTGAAAATGAAATTTTTACTCGAACTTTCAAAAAAACAATATACCTGTATCAAAGATTTGTTGTCTATCAAATATTTCCGAAAATATTTAGTAAATCTGTCCTTGCCACATAAATGAAATGGAGTGTTCCAGTACGCTAAGAGAATATTAATTTCTTCCTGCTAACTTGCATATTGTTCATCCGAAAAAAATTAGGGTGTACCCTATTCCTATGCTTCTCAATTGGATAGGATTCAATTCCTAGAGAAAATACGGTTATACCTCGTTTTATTTCAAATGAGCCATAATATCTGAAAAATTCACCATTTTCTTCTAATTGTAGAAAAACCGACTTACTAGAATAGTACAATATATCCAATATGCAGAATATCTTGATGTACAGGTGTCACAGAAATCTTTCTATTGTGGAGCGTTCACAGAAATCTAAAAAAATAGTCAATTCTCCAATTCCTAATAAAAAACAAACCTTACAAGTTCTTCTATTTTGTCAAGTATCTGGTAATGGAGGGTTGTGAGAATACTTCACTTGCATTGACAAAACTTAGGACTATACTATTCGTAAGGTCACGATTCTAAATCTGAAAAATTATTTTTTTCCTTTTTCGCCTTCGATATACTCTAGTACATCTGATGAACATGCTGTTTCAAACTACCACATGATCTGAAAATGTAAATATTCTTCCATGCTTTCAGAGAATACACCTATTGTTTTTTATATAGAGTTGCACTGTCCAGTAACGAGAGTGGCTCTTTCAAAACGAAAATCTGGGAGACCAGTTAGTCGCTATTCCATTTTTCATGACTATCAATATAATAACTAGATATGGGGGAGCTAAACATCTGAAAAATTCAAAATACCAGCGTATTTTAAATCGACCAACCTGACCATTTCCGAAGTTTTATCTGGCGATTATCATCCAGGAACCGACACACCATTCCAACGTCCATCACTAATGGCCATTATGATTTAAATTAAAGCTGCCATTCATAGTTTCAAGTTTTCATATGTTCATTCTGATATCTAGTGCCACTTTGTCTGTGTAATGAATGATTGAACGAAACTGATGATCTTCAGTACTGTATGATATGGTTTTCGTTTTTCCCATTAGTATTAATGGTGTAATAGTATCCATGAATTATGTTGATTAACTTGCGCTACACTGAAATCGACCGAAAATAAACTAGTGCTTCTAAAAAAAGACCACTATCATTTATGGAATGTTTTCTTAAATATGGTGTTATTGCTTGGAACTGTTCCTAGTTTCTCAATTCGTTATTTCAATAGACCTAATGATGCGGCAAATCCTTTGATCCAGAGGTAAATGGTACTTTTGGGTAGACATATAAATTATACATATATCATAGAGTATCAGTATTCTCTACAGGTATCCACGATCCAAGTAATTTGAATTTTTAGCCAAGCTTCTTGCTGTTGTTATATGATCTTCCTCTTGGTATTGCAGTAACGGAATACCGAATTGTTGAACGAATAATATTAAATATAAATTTGCCGTTTCCAACCTCCCTTCAAAACCAGAATTTGCGAATTTCCTCATAATGTGGCCTTTTTCACGATTTTTATAACACCTGAGATTTTATAAAAACTGGAAAATACTATTTTTTTATCATCCTATTTCAAATACCTGTTCAACTCAACAATTTTTATACTGGTGAAAACTTTTGGGAAAAATATCGAGATTGTACATCTTGAATACAATTTTCTCGTTTTTGTGAATAGAACGTGAAGTCACTTTGCCATCCACTGCTTGATTCTTCAAATCATGTTAATTTTTCTTCATGAATCAAACACCTTTATGTTAAGCCAGAAGTGATCAACCACCTTATTTTATTTTTGAAGTAAATTTGCTTTGAAAATCTGAAAAACAATATTTTTGCATATGTCATTTCACCTGATTGACTTCAAAGATTATAGCTGTTGAATTGCTTCACTAAATTTTTAAAACATGGAACCGCTTCCTGATGTTTGATTTGATGATACAGCATGATCCTTCCAATTCTGCCATTGGAAAAATCCAATATTTTCGAGTTTGTTCAAGTGGCTTTGAATTTTAATAATAACTGCCTTCGTGACTGAAAAAACTATTCAACTGTTTCTTGGGTTTCGTCTTCGGCTCTTCTTTCTTGGTTTTTGGTGTCTCACGTTGTCATCTAATCTGGCACAATTATATTTGAAATATACCCACATTATAGAAATGTGAGTGAAAAAAAGTTTCAAAATTCTTCACTGTTTTAGACCTTTGAGATTATTTATCGATTATTCCATTTCATTTTTATCTAGATAGAATTCGAATTGAGAGCAAGTACTCCTAAAAGAAAATTAATAAACTACATGTTGTTTTGTTGTGTATATCTCATTTTGAAGTATATTGATATTTCAACAAAATTTCAAGATTGAAAGTGTACGTCACGTTCAAAATCCCCAAGCCAATAATTTCATCAAATATTTCAATAACGCATGTCATTGCAGTGTCATACTTTTGATTATTTTGTATTGTTCGTCCACTTGATGAATGATCACATCATAACCTTGTTTAACAAAAAAAAATTCCTTCACCTACCTCTTAAAAGCCGCAAAGCTGTACCCGTCTTCGATGTTGTGGTGACTTTGGAACCAAGGCGTTCAAAATATCGGATGTTTAGGGTATATTGGGAGATTATTTTCAATATCATAATGTTGTACGAAATAACAGCAGTTTTGCTATTGCTATTTTTATAAAGGTAGCTAGCTGCAAGAGAAAAATAACCCAAAAATAGAATATCTACAAGAATGCCAGTAAATATAAGTAATTTTCGAGTTTTCTTATTATAAATAGGGATTGTTATTCTGCGTGGCATAGAAAAGTAGTAGTCTATAATTTCTTAATTCAAGAAAAATTTCAAATCCACAGAATATATCATACAATAGTTTGAAACACAAATACATATTTCAACATTTTCTTTAAAATCTGAGTACAAAAAATTTATCTGAAAAACATACAAATAATCTATAAAATATTGTCATACATAGATGACATCTTGAACAAAAGATATGTAAGTTATATAAATGAGTAGCAAGTATGTAGAAATTGAATAATTCTGTGAATTTGAATTGTCATCCTGACAAAAAATATACAGACTTCCACATGTCTATTGTCAACTATTGAATAAGACTGAATAAGATCCATCAAAGTGATTCAATACAGAGAATTAAGTAGAAACAATTGTAGTCACATTTCCTATTGGATCATATGAAAACATTTCAGTTGTTGAATTCAAAATTGTGTTACTCCTTCCAAAATGCAATGAAAATTGAAATAAATTTTCGCAAGTTGGCCATTTTTGCGAAAAATTTCATACAAACAATGCATCAATAAGAAAGAATGACAGTTTCTGAATCTCGCACACCAGATATATCATCAATACGAATCGATAAATATGTGAGTGAAAACACTAGATCATCGATCCAGTTTTCATAAATTTTCGTTTATGAAGTAACAACAGAATCAAAAGACATTCATAAATACCTTCGAGATAGTGATTCCTCCACCTCCACTGATGAAGATCAACATGATGGCAGACAGATAGTCCACCAGGGCAACAATTAGAGAGTGCACTCCAATTGCTAAAAAAATCAAGTGCACCTCTAGGGGAATGAATAGTCCAAGGCATACATCAGTCATACTTTCATACCAATGTTTTGTCATGTCAGAATGTATACACTTGTTCTCTAGCTAGCTTTCGAGCGCAGAATTCAAAATGTTGGGAATTTGATATTTCAACCACAAGGAGAACCGAGACGGCTTGGGATAGACAACACAGTAACGACTTCATAGATCCTTTTTCAATTTCCAACTCTATTGGGCACCGTTAAGCTCAAGTTGGGTTGGAAAAACCATCAACAAGATCTCATACTTCAGATGCTGGACTTCTTTATTTTTTGTTGGCAAAGCTGGCCGAAACTCATCGAGCTCCATTGCCAACCTAGGGAAAATTATTCTCCATAGAATTTTGGTATAGGTATTTTTCTACAGAATTATTGTTCGTAATATAAACAAATTATTTTATTTGAAAAAAACCTCTCCAAGATATCAGTCCCTTATATTCATTTAAAAAACCAATTATCTTGTGAAGCATTTTCGTACTGATATGAGATGAATATATTTCATTTTCCTAAAAAATATACCAGCTAAAAATGAGACTGAAAAAAATTTACAACTGAAAAGAGGATATAATTTGCAAATATTACGAAACAATTTGTTGACATTCTAATTACTTCAAATCTAATGCGTTTGATTTGAAATAATCAAAACTTTGGTAGAAGTTAAAGAAAAACAATCGTTACGAAACAGTGTTACCGTATTTTGCAGGCCTTCATACAACCTTCCTAACAGATCGGTCGATGTCAAGTGCCTCACCACATGACCAATCGGGAAACATCACGGAATGCAGCAAAAGGAGAATATTCTGTTACCCTGGCATTTTCAGCAAACTTAGAAGATATAATATAGTTCTGTTGTGCATAAGAGGAGGCGACTGTGAATTCAGGATCATCTTGCTTACATACATGTAAAGTTAAAACATATTAGTATTGGGAGGATAATTGTAAAATAAATGTTCAGTGAGATTCAAATCAAGTTATTTTTATTAATACTAATATCACTTTATTTACAAATTTTCAACTACCTACGATTAAAAATAGTATTTACAAACCAAACCAGTGATGTCCCTGCTTGGATGGTGGAAGTCCCCCAAAAGGCGACTGTAATAGAAAATTATACATAGAAACAATTCCTCTACTTCATCACAGATTCAAAAAATCACAGCCTTTCAATAGAAACATTGATACATTACGATAATTCAACCATAATTTCGACAATAAAAAATGTTATACAATATTCTAATTAATTATCTCTGAATAGGATTCTTGATTGTTTTGAGTTGTGCCATGAACTCATCTATGCTATTAGTTAATTCCTTGCAAGACACAGAGTGTCTTTTAAACGTAGAAATATCTCCACAGCATTGTTTTTGAGGAGGTATCTTACTCGCCGATATAATATGTCGCCATCTTAGTTTCCTTTCTTGTCGTATAAGACGTAACTGGTTTTCAGCTTTGAAAAGGGCTTTATTTAAAATAGCCTCGACCATATAATTTTTTTTACATCGATTGTAGATTTTCTTCTTCTTGACTTGTATCAACGAAATCCAAGTAGTTAATTCAGAGGTTCTCATTGCATTCTTATCGCTAGGAACTGTACTGTTGGGAACAACGCCCATATTGACAATATGGCAGACTACTAAATGCAAGGAACTCTCGGAATTTGGTTAATTTCGTTTGAAAACACACCTGAGTACGATATATGCAGTTCTAGCTGGTATTCTCGATCACGAATTGATGAACCACTGGAACTTGGAGTCGTGAAGATGAATTGGAACAATGAGTATTGTGTAACAGTACACCACCGGACGCCACAAACACAACCAACTTCAGCAAGAACAGAGATTAAAATGGCTGAAAATAGGTGCGGTTCCGCTTTTATAGTCGAGGTCAAAGACGCAACAATGACGCTTCGAGCTCGATTCTCATTGGTTCCCTTGTACGCGCAGCCACAGGCGCAGCTGCTTCGATCGGAAGGGAATGTCGTTTCTCCTTTTTAGATCCTCTTTGTAGGTTATAACTATTTCCACCAACGGTAGTTTCTTTATTATGTTTGATTCGCATGAACGTATTTATTGATTTTATATTTAATAACTTCAAAGTATTATTAGATAAGTTCTTGCTATTAAAGTTCTAACGTATACCTACAATGGTTGTTATTGTTTAATTCCTTACATTGTGATAACTTTGAAATATTTCTGAAAAAGTTGTCATAATAATAACGGAAAACGTTATAGAAAAAGGAAGTTCAATAAGTATAATAGACATCTATTCTGATATTTAAATAGAACCAAATTTCTACATCATTAATAAAACAATTAGGTTGAGGTCATATATGAAATAGGCAGATTCATTGGTGTGACGGTTACACAACCAACATTGGAAATTTCCCCCAGTTAGTCATCTAAACAATAAATGACTATTCTCATATAGTTTTCTGAACAAAATATATCTGTGATATTTAGTTTTCTTAAAAAAATTACAAATATTGGTGATTGGATATATTATTCAATTGTGTTCTAATCAAATAGACAATCAAATTTTTTTATTCGAATACGGTTCAAATGAATTCATAATTATTCTTCGGTCTGGTTATTTTACTTTAATGAAGGTTTTGCTCATCGAATAAAAAAAAGGAAAAAGCAGCCTTTTCCGAGAAGCTTTTTCGAGTATACTCATGTAGGAAATACTGAATTCCTACAATTATTGTATTTCATCATGACATATATGTACTTACATGTTTACATATCTGGTTCAAACAGCCGCTTGCTTAATGATGGCTTTCTGAAAAGAAAAGTCAATAAGTACTAGATTTAATGAAACTAGAATAACTCTGCATTATGTTTAGGATAATCAATAAGAAATCAACAATAAGGTTACAAAATGTTGATATAAATAGGTATGCTATAATCTCTTGCTCATTAAAGGTGTTGTATTTTGATTTTTTGAAGATACATATAAGCATTTTGTTGATGTTCACATGACATTGATTAGTGGATAGACACCATCATAATTATTATATCTGACATTATTTCTGCGAAGAGTGTAGAAATGTAACACATAATTTCATGTCGTCATTCATAAATAATTGTGTAATTTGGCCAACGTTCACTTTTTTTTTTCATGTGGATTCAAATAGTTCGAATATTCTTGATCAATGTTCAAACAGTTCAACAGACCATACGTATTTGTGATGAACATTATATTTATAAGTATAGATCACGTTTATGTGGGTCGAACTTTATATCTATAATGCAGGAAATGAATTATATTATACATGGCATATGCAGGCTATCGACAGTTTATTTATATCCTCAAAGGTTTTTACGAGGTGAACGTGTCATGTTGCCAAATGTGTACTATATATCATGTAGAAATTGTTATAAATAATTTGATATGATTGTTTTCTTTCACGAATATATCCGACTTTTATTTGAATAACCTATTTCACGTTTCAAAATATTTGCCGAATATTTCCTAGGAGTTCGTAAATACAGAATGTTTAGTAAAACAACGCAAACTTGATTAGACATTTTTTCTTTTCAGATGAATACGTCGTGTATTATGATGAATAAATCTATTTTGAATAACTTATCATGTTTCTTTATTGAACTGGTTCAGACAACAAAACACGAATTGGATGAAACGAAATGAGGAATACGAAAAAGAAATGCTAGATATTTTATAATGATGAAAACCCAAAAAAGCCGAAGATTCTGCAAAAACAGCATAAATCTCGATTCTTATTTCAGCGTATTTCCTATATGGGATGTCCTGTAAGTGCGTGTGAAAGTTGAAAAAAATGTTTCGAATAATAATTGTTGAGTTGTTATATTTCAGCTGACACACAAAATAAATCGAGATATACAGGTTGTTTAGCCTAGGCGAGACAACATTGAGTTCACTTTTTTAAATAGGATACCTTGTTTATTCATTCACCATCGAAATCAGCATGAAATTATGAAGTCTCATAAGATGAGATATTCTTAAACTGATAGAAAGTGAAGGAATAAAAGACGATACTTGGTGTAGATACTATAAATAATGGCAAAAAACGTTATCAATGATAGATAATAATTAATTGATCCCATTTGGTGGGTACGAAGGTGAAGAATAGCTGAAATATCTGAACAAAGTAGAAATCTCGTATTCTATACGAAGTCTTCTTTGGATAATCATCAATATAGGAGATTTATCAATAGGAATGATGAGTTCGACTAACCTTGAGAGGCTCTAAGACGTGGGTAGCTTGTAAACCCAGACTTCTCAGAAGTACAACAGGGGTGAAATCGGTATTGTAGAGCCTATGCAGACCCTCGACTGCCAGCATAGTCGGCACATTGTGCCTTTGCCTTTCCGTTTCATATTCTTTCAGGTAGCTCAGATTGTCTGTAAATAACAAGTAGAGGAACGTAAATTATTTGGGTGGGCAGTGGCGTGACTCGAATTTGATTCGATACCCATCAATATCAGTAAAATTAGACGAAATTCAGATGTCATCATTCGGCTTTTATAATGCCGTTTTCAAAAAAAATACGTGTTCATATTTCGATATTGCCGTGGAGTTGAGAAAACAAATATAATGTATTTTGAGCATTTTGACATGTGATCATTTAATGAGTAAAATCGTAACAGAAATAATGGCCTACCACTTTGATGCGATTAAATTTTGTTTCAATATATTCTATTTATACTGTTCATACTACAATATTCAAGATCACTACGTAACAACGAACAGTGTACATAGTGTCCAAGAAAATGTGGAATATTAAAAATTTCGATAGAACCAGAAAAATAAGAAGGCATTCCTTATGGAGAAATGGGCTCCTAAAGGACGCCGCTGATAATCGGCTCAAATTTAGAACACCTGGTATGAAAAACAGCGGGTTGGGTAGGTTGAACCTTGAATTATATGAAGAATATTTCTCCACTGGAATATGCTTTCAAGGAAAGTCATAAAACATAATTGAATTGATTTTTGATTTCATTATATTAACGAAGTTTTGTAAAACCTATTTATTTTCTGTTATCCATGGTCATTGTATTGACAATGAAGAATAGTATCTTCTGATATTCAATCTACTCGATGGTATATGGTGTGGAGACCTTCGGCCTCGAAAATAAATCTAGTCCTAGACTGTGTCTCACGTACACTATTATCAGGAACCCTTACTCTCTTACTTCCACATATTGAATTTCATGAATTATTTCGATAGTTATCCTAGAGATATTCCAATTCGCTCTATAGAAGTGAAAGTAGAACAATCTCAAATATCATCAAAACATAACATTTCAATTTACGAGGTAGCTTCTGTTATATACAAATTAAAAATCAATTTATTATATCTAAAGGTATACCCATGCTCCTTAACGACTAATTTCATGAAGATATGTTTGTTTGAGATTGAAAGTATAATAATCCTTGAAATTCGATTTTGTAAAAGTTACTCTGGAGCATTCCATCTAGTTTTAAAATAAGTCTGAGGAATCAAAACTTGCGGCACATTTATCTGTCCTAAACATTTTTATGTCATCCGCAACATAACAGATGTTGATCGATTAATTACAAAAAAAAATTAATGAAGGTCCAAGATTAAAGAACATTGACAGATACAACGAATACCAATAAAAAAATATTAGTTCAAGAATGATTCATTGCATTTCAAGTATGTATTATGTTCTGTCTGTAATGGTTTCTTGATGAGAAAGTTAAAATTACGACACTGCAACAATTGATTTTCCGTAAATGGATTCGTTGGAAGTTACTAAGTGTTTATCATATTAGGTTTACAGAAATCTTAATTTCTTTGACATATTCCTATTGTGTATTGAAATTCGAATGCACAATTATTTGGTTCCGTAAATCATTCTCATGGGAGTCGTACAAACCAAAGACGTCAGGTGACCCCGTATCCAATTGCTGATTTAAAGATTTGAATACATGCTTTGAAGTACCTACTGATAAGCAGATTTTTTTTTTTCATTATAGGGAGCGAGCCCGAATTCATCAAGGAACGGCGTGAAAGTTTTTGTCAACATGAAAAACCTTTTATTTTCGACAGTGAACCAGCACTTATATTTTTTTCCATTAGACGACCTCAATGAACATTGAAAATGTTGGTTATAATTTCAAGAAAAAGGAACGAACAATTACATTACATTACGTTTTTTTTAGCATACAGGCTGTTTTTCAGGCCATTTTTCAAATGCCACTATATAGGTATTTGCTTCACTTAAAAGATACAAAATTGATTGAATTGAAGTAAAGTTGCACATTTTTGTTGTGAATAAATTCATGATACAATAGCCTTGTTGGTTATGACGATGTATTCATCAATAATATACATATATTCATAGGAGGAAGTACAAGAATCGATACCATATCGGGTATTTCACAGTGGATGGAACATTAGACGTATCTGGAGAACAGAAAGACAGATCATTTCAAAAATTTGTGAGCGTGGATAATCAAATTAGCTCTATCCGTCTAAAATATTTTCATCGATACAGTGTTGCCGCTTGTATCAGAAAGTAGTAGCTACTTTGTTATTTCAAATGGAACACCTCGTATATTATATTGTAACGTTATTCGTTGGTTCCAATGAGGACAGACTGATTTCCAACTAATTAACTATTTATTTTCACGTACAAACACCAACAAACTATTTATTTCAACTATTTATATCGAAAACGATGTAACTACGTCGCGTTCAAATCTTCAACTCACTAACGTTGTTTGGAAGCTCGATATTTATATATTTTACATCTGTTCTGGAATGTTCTAGAACTGTCAGTCTTCTGTCACATCTTCTCATCTCTCTTCATCAGACTGCTCGCAGGATCTTTTTCTATTCTAGAATATTCGAGAGCTTTCAAACATGTGATACAGGGGGATTATTCAAGTTCTCCTGGATTCCATTACAATATCATTTTTGGAATCCTCATGAGATTCCTCACAACTTTCCCACATAATTCTCTATACCTATCTGTGACGATTTCCGAGATAAAAATTATATTGTCAAATTTTTGTGTAAAACCTGGCCATTGAAAAATATCAATTTTTTCCCAATGCAAATTCACAAAATATTGCAATTTGGGTTATAGCTGCATAAGACAATCAAGTATTCTGTCGATGAACTGGATCTCAGTTTCAGCATACAGGGGGGCTCAGAAGTGAGTGTCATCCGGGCACTCATGAAAATGACTGCAACTCCGTTTTCTTAAATGGAACACCCTGTATATTATCACTTATTCGAAAAGCTATAACATTTTCCATTCTAATTGAGTATACTTTCCCTATACCTATCTCGTACAGTTTGTTAGTTATGATCACTTATGTTATGAATTCGTCTTCAATAAAATAAATATTGGATAGTGCTTAAGATAGTAGGCTATGAACTTCATTCTGACAGAGAACTAACATGTTATTCCTTCATTGTTATCCTGTATTCAAGATGCATGGGTGTAAGAATACTATGGCAGAAAATAATTACATGAATGCGGTTTAGATGGATTTATTCATCATTCATGGACAATGTAACAGGAATATCAGTAGAACATGCAGCGAGTTTGATGAAAAGTATGCTGATTTACCTCGAACGAATTCGAGAAAATTCATTAGATTGAAGAGAAATTTTGAAATGCTTATATCATCATGAAAAGCTAAAAGTATCAAAGTCTATCATGTGTATTAATAAATCTAAAAATATTTCAAAAACATTTCAAAATTTCTCTTCAATCTAATGAATTTCTCCGGATTCATCCGGGGTAAATCACTTTATGCTTTTCATTAAACTCTCTGCATGTTCTACTGATATTTTTGTTACATTGACCATACATGAAATAAATCCACCTAAACCGCATTCAAGTAACTATTTTCTGCCATAGTATTCTTACACCCATGCATCTTGAATACAGGATAACAATGAAGGAATAACATGTTAGTTCTCTGTCAGAATGAAGTTTATAGCCTACTATCAAGCACTATCCAATATTTTTTTTTTGTTGGTTATTGGCATTAGCACTCAGTCTTTTTGCCACAGAATGGTCACTATCCAATATTTATTTTATTGAAGACGAATTCATAAGATAAGTGATCATAACTAAAAAATTGTACGAGATAGGTATAGGGAAAGTATACTCAATTAGAATGGAAAATGTTATAGCTTTTCGAATAAGTGATAATATACAGGGTGTTCCATTTGAAAAATCGGAGTTGCAGTCATTTTCATGAGTGCCCGGATGACACTCACTTCTGAGCCTCCCTGTATGCTGAAACTGAGATCCAGTTCATCGACAGAATACTTGATGGTCTTATGCAGCTATAACTCAAATTGCAATATTTTGTGAATTTGCAAATTGGAGAAAATTGATATTTTTCAATGGTCAGGTTTTGCACAAAATTTTGACAAAATAATTTTTATCTCGGAAATCGTAACAGATAGGTATAGGGACTTATGTGGAAAAGTTGTGAGGAATCTCATGAGGATTCCAAAAATGATATAATATACGAGGTGTTCCATTTGAAATAACAAAGTAGCTACTACTTTCTTATACAAGCGGCAACACTGTATTGATGAAAATATTTTAGACGGATAGAGCTACTTTGATTATCCATGCTCACAAATGATCTGTCTTTCTGTTCTCCAGATACTTCTAATGTTCCATCCACTGTGAAACACCCTGTATAATTAATGCGTTATAATGTAAAACATTTTGAACACTGTAACGAACCGCGAATTTGCACCTTGCTCAAAATGGATTTTCAGTTTTTATGCCAAAATTGAGTTTTCAATGCACATCAATTGACTTACTCAATTTGCTCCCAGAATAAGCTGCCCTTCCCAGAATTTCATTCAGACAAATGACGTCACCAAATCCCAAGTTCACGCCCTGGCCTGCAAGAGGGTGTATTATATGCGCAGCATCCCTGAAATAGATCAATATATCCAACAAATGAGAATTTTTCGAGTGATAATGGTTTTATCCTCAGTGGAATTATTATAAAATTTCATCGATTATACCTATCTACCTATATTGTTGACGTTTCTTAGGATCACTTTATCTAAGAACGCAACATATGTTTGTTATTAGTCGTCGTTTCCTCTGAAACTTAACATTTGTTTTATGACAAGACGCTGAGATATAATATTCATTACTGTATTCAATTTATTCGTATCTTATCTCACATTTTATTGCCCTTTGGTTTTCAGCCAATATTATCGATTAACAAATGTCATTAGGCACCTACGTGAATGATAATTGTTGACCTTTCGAAGTTCTCAGACACACTCACAGACAAACAAAATCCAAAGTATAGTTCATATCTACCTTAGCTCATAGACTCTTATGTACTTATCCGAAAGTAAATATGAGTTTAGTGTTAACTTAAGGGGTTATATACAGTTAGAAGGTCGAACAAAATCGAATTTTCCAGATTTTTTTCTGAATATACTCTTAAAATTATTGATCTAATAATTTGTACACATAGTATGGTATATTTTAACAGTATTTCAAGACTTAGTATTAGTAAAAATATTTATTTAGAAAGGAGCTACAGCTGAGCTCCGGGAGCTCCTCTCAAAAAAGGCGTTTTGCGGTGAACACTATTTCTCTGAACTGGATCATCTAAAATTAAAAAACATATTTCGTCAAAGTAATGCTGAATCCATTAATCAATCGAAGGAATAAGCAAAATTTGTTTTGACAAAATGGCGGTTCCTAAAAAAAAAATCAATTTTTGACCAAAATTTCGGCCTTAAATGGTTAAAAAAAAATGATCATTGGTGAGGAGAAATCTTCGATTAATTACTGGAAGACATATTTCAGAAGCTCGTGTTAAAAATTGAGACTAATCGGTCAAGCCGTTTTCGAGTAAATGTTGGTCACCGACTTTGAAAACACCAATTTAAGAAAAAGGCGTTTAAAGTTTGGAAAGCACTCTGAAACGCCTTTTCAAATTTGCGTGTAACTTCGAAAATATTCACCAGAACGATATGAAATTTTCTGTGTGTATTCTTGAATATATGTACATTGAGAAGAAAATATAAACAAAAACGATTTTATTTTAATTCCAACTGTATATAAACCATTAATCCACCGAAGAAATTTTGTTCCTCACTATAGCAATCTCTTTTTTTATATATAAAACTTCTCACGAAAGGAGACATCCTGTAATGTTCAGAGAACATCGTGAGAAGCAAGGGAAAGGAGGTAGGAATTGGTGTTCTTTTTAAATTTCTGAAGGTCCTATGCCTCGGGGAACACCTCCCTGGACAATGTTTTCCAGAGCCTCGCTGTTCGTTGGATGAACGAATCTTTGAAAATAGATGTTCTGCAGGTCACCAAATTAACCGCAAAGGGGTGTGAAGATTGGACTTGACGGGTTAACCTCGAAGAGACCGCCAAGGGAGGAACGATTGTTGATATTTCAGGAGAGCATCGCCCAAACCCGATATGTACTATATTTATAATACAGCCATAATTTTTATTACTATTCCATGAAATCGCCACACAAGGTGAGGAAATTGAAATCGATTCCGAATCGTCAATTGAGCAGGGATACTTATACCCTCAGTTTTTTTGTACGCGAGTTAAGTGTTGTCAAACCACGAAAGAGTTTTTAAAAACAATTTATTTCGGAAATACAGAGACAAACGTACTCTCTTGAGTCTACATTCAATCTAAACTTTTTTGTTATAAAAATGGTTATGTGAAAAGAAATATAAATACAACATCAGCGGTGTCGTCTTGACGAATCTAGGAATCGCTTAGGTCATCTGTCTTGTAATTATCATCATGGGTCATGTTCGGGCTTTGGCTTATCGTAACTCGCGTAACTAGTGCAAAAGCTCGTATCGATCTCAATACTTTTTTTAGTTATACTCTCTTTTATCTTTGTTCATTCATCTCTGCCCATACTACATATAATATATTTCCGAATCATGAGAATAAAAACACATCCATATACCCTAAAGATATACAGGGTGAGCCAGGGATGGAACCTACTACTATACCATACTAAGGATCATCATTTCACCGCACACTACACCAAAACGTTCGATCTTTAATAAAAACAATTTTTCCGTTTTAAATATCAAAGAATCATATTGTGTCATACATCGTTGTATATTAGTAATGAAATATGCTGTTCAATATAAGTTTTTTTTTCACATGCCATATATAAAAATAAAATTGATGGTGGTTTCTCCGAAACGAAACGTCGTACAGAGAATCTCTTGACGCTGTTTTGTAGTGATTAAAAAATGGCAATGAGAAAGTGTCTTTTGTTTTCTTATATCTCTTCAAATAACGTCATATCTCCGAAACTAATTGAAATTTCAAAACTTTCTGAACGGTACATTGTTAGACTTTCTCTAATTTAACAATCTCTGTATCTCTTATGGTTTCCGAGAACCCCATGATAGACATCCTGATCTTGGACACATTGTATACTAAAAGCTCTTTCGAATTGTGGTGCTCCTGAATATTTATTGTGTTAAAAGTAATAAAATAAAGATCGATCCTGCCAGGATTCGAACCTGGAATCTTATAATAATAATAATAATAATAATAATAATAATAATAATTTATTGCACTTATAGCATTAAAAAAAATGTACAAGCCAGTCACAAAAAGTATACAATGAATTAACTAAGTATCTATGTCTAGTTATACTGCAGTGCCAAATAATCCTCAATTGAGTATGGCTCAAGCTCACAAAGTAGTTTAATGAGTGGTTTCTTTACTGTACAGAAGTCAGGGGACAATTTCAAATAGGGAGGTAAATGGTTGAAAAATTTAATGCATGCAAAAAGAGCACCTCTTTCGACAAACGATAGTCTGTGTGTTGGCACACTATAGTTTATATTGTGTCTTGTGTTATGGGAGTGCTGTATTCTGTATTCGGTGAAGTAATGCCTATTTCGGAAGGCAAACTTAATACATTCAAATATATATAATGCAGGAATGGTGAATAACCCAAGTGGTTTGAAATGGTTTCTGCATGAGTCTAAGTATTTAAGACCTGTCATGATACGGAGGGCCCTTTTTTGAATTTTGAATACTCTGTCCGCTTCGCTACAGCCTCCCCAGAGAATAATACCAAAGCGAGCATGAGAGTAAAAGTTGGAATAGTAGAATGTTTTAACTATATTGCTGTTTGCGTGTTTAGCTAAAACCCGGATGCCGTAGCAAGTCTGACTCAACTTTGAGCATAGATAATCAGTATGGAAGTTAAACTTTAATGTTTCGTCAATGATAATTCCCAACAATTTTACATGGTCAGATAATTTTTTTATATGTTGATTAAGCATAGTGTAGTCTGGTGTAGCCCAGGCTTGATTAACTTTAAACAAGACCATATTAGTTTTGTCGGGATTTATGACTAGCCTAGAGTTTGCGAACCAATTTTCAGTTGAAGATATTAAAGTGTTTGCGTTAGATATAAGCTCGGGGAAATTAGAGGCACTTAGAAGTAGTGTACTATCATCAGCATAGTTTATGATAGTATTATCTTGATCCGCAAGTAATGCAAAATCGTTCAAGAAAATAATAAAAATTAATGGACCAAGGACACTGCCCTGTGGAACTCCCAAGGACACGTCCAGAGCACTCGACTGCATGTAGTTACCTTTTTCATCTCTTATTTTCACTGAATGTTTTCTTCCTTCCAAGAAGGATTGAAACCAGTTTGGAGCAGTGCCACGAATACCATAGTGTGCAAGTTTAATCAAGAGTATTTTGGAGTCAATGCAATCGAACGCCCTGGACAAGTCCAAGAAAATTCCACAGGCCATGTTTCCCTTATCGAGAGAGTTGTAAATAAAGTGAGTAAGTTCAAAGAGTGCAGTTTCAATGCTCTTGCCTCTGAGAAACCCATGTTGGCTCCTACTAAGGAGATTGTGGTTTTGGAAAAATCTCACAACCTGTCCAGAGACGGCCAACTCAAAGAGTTTTGAAAAGGCACTCAGTAGACTGATGGGCCTATAATTATCAAGGGATTCAGGGTCACCTTTCTTTAAACATGGTTTGATTAACGCAAACTTCAGATTTTCTGGAAAAACTCCAGTCTGGAGAGATACATTAATGAGATGACAAAGCGGCTCAGCAATACATACAAAGCATCTTTTTAATAAGAATGTAGAGACTTCATCATAACCAGAGCTTTTTTTGGCCTCCATTTCATTCATCATTTCATGAAGTTCCTGTACGGTTATTGGCGCAAAAGAGAAGCTGATGTCATTGTAAGGTATGTCACATTTAAACTCATGCTGCTTTGGTAATTTATCTGCAATCAGGTTGGCAGCTTTTTTATTGAAGAGGTCATTGAATGAGTTTGCACCCTCGAGAGGGTGATCAAAAGATGGTTGATTGTTTTTCTTATTTTTACGATCTGTAAGTTCACTGATAATTTGCCAGGATGTTTTGGATTTGTTTTTTGTAGAAGCCAGTCTTTGTTCATAGTATAAATTTCTTTCCTTTTTCAGTAATTCGTTGTATTTGTTTTGTGCCAACTTAAAATAACTTTTATACTGTGGACAATCCAAAGATAGCATTTGATAAATTACCATTTCATTTTTAACAGCCAACAGATCTGGACTTTGAAAGATAGATTCAATTTTTCTCTTGGCGACTTTCTTCACAGGAAAGTGTTTATTGAAGTATTGCAAAAAGGTGTTAATGAATATATTATACTTAGAGTCAACCGAAGCCGCATTATATAAACCTTCAAAATTTTCATCAATCAAGTCAGTACAGAAACCATCAATAGCCTCATTTGAGAAAAACCTTATCTTATTACAGGGTGCCCTGACTTTGCACAGAGTACTGAATGTCAATACCTGTGCATTATGATCAGATATGCAAGTATGGAAATTATCTATTGAAAATTTGCTCACAGAATTGGTTAAAATGTTATCGAGACAAGTTTTGCTAACTGGGCGGGTCACTTCCTTGAGAGTGGGAAATACATTGTAGGATTCCAGTATGTCTGTAAATTCTTTTGAGGATTTGGATGGTACTAGCAAATCAATATTGAAGTCTCCAACTATATAGAATTCTAGTTTATCCTTAGATAAGATGTCAAGAATTTTTGTTAATTTGAGAAAAAATATTTCAACATCACTATCGGGCGACCGGTACAAACAGACAATACGGAATTTATGCTTATTTAACGAGAGTTCTGCAGCACAACACTCAAAAGTTCTGCATTCAGAGATGTTGTTTAGTTCGCTAAGTGCTTTAAATTTGAAGTTCACATCACAGTGAATGCTCACCCCCCCACCTTGCAGATCCGGATGTCGGCAGTAACAGGATACAAGTGTTAGATTTGAGATACCAAGGGAAGTAAGTTGGTCGTGGGTTTGCCAGTGTTCAGAGATGCACAATATTCTTTTGCCATGAAGATTCTCAAGAAACGCACATAGTTCGTTAGTACAATTTCCAAGGCTCCGGACATTGTGATGAGCTACTGAGATGTCAGGAGAATTTTGGTTAGCTTGTTCAACGTGGGATTTGGAGGACTTAGGTGAAGGTTTATTCAAAAATCCGCACTGCGTCTTTGATACCCATGATATTTGCTGAAGTCAAAACGTTTATATGCAACACTTCTGGGCCAGGTTGACGGTTTATATATTTCGTCTTTAAGGTTGAAATTAATTCCAAACATAAAACATTTACTTTGGGTTTCCTCAGTGGGAAGTTCTTTGATTACCAAGTCCGCATTCTTGAATGCATCTTGTTCTCTTATGTAATTAGAAATTTTATCCTCAGTAATGTGACGTTTTACACGATATAGATAAAGCCATGCTTTTCTCTCAACGCCAAAGTCTTCGTTTGTTTCTTTTTCTCCTAGGGATGTTTTCACGGGTTTTCTTTCTTTTTTTCTGCGAGGCGCAATTTTCTTAAATCCATCGTCTGGTGTAGGAGTGTCATCGCTGTTAAAGATTGGTTGGTTCATCATTTCCAGTTGTGCAGTTGCAAGATTATCAGTGCCAGATGTCTGTGGTTGTGTTGGTTTTCTCGGATTAAATTGAGGAGTTGGCAACCCTGTATTCATTTGGGTTCCCTCGCTAGCTGCGATGTGTAGTGGATCGCCTCCGGTTTGTTTTTGTAAAGTGTGACTGTACAGTTTTTTGTGAGCGGCCTTATCGGGCTCCTTTTTGTTAGAATCACTAGTTAATTGATCAATTTTTTGCTGGAGAAGCTCATTATTTTGTTTTAGAAGCCTGTTATTTTCGAGGAGAAGGTTATATTTTTCATCTTTTTCACGAAGTAAATTCTTCAATAGCTGGTTTTCTAAGTTATAATTCACGGTGGTGATAATTTCAGAGGTTTGCATACCATTTGTTTCCTGGATATTTGCATTATTTGTGCATTCCCAGCACTTAATTCGTGTGTCACATATTTTCACACACTGAAGTTTCCTACTTGCTGCACATGAGTGGTGAAATAAGTTTCCACACACCACACAACACAGTATTTTGGATACCTTCTTTGGGCAACACTTGAATATTTTTTCTTTAAAAGTATCTTCACTTATAACACAGAGTGCATCCTCTGACCTGATGCCCGAGGACGCCATCTTCTGATCCGTAGTCAGACGCGTTATCCGTTGCGCCACAGGACCTCATAACTAACGACGTTTTTTATTGAAACTGGACCACAGTTTTAAATGAAAATACTATTTTCATGAACGCAACTCAATTATCCGAGCCAATCGGATAGAAGGATAATTCATAATTCGGATTATCAAAACGTGTTTTTTGGAACGCGATCATGAACATATCACCACTGCACCACTATTATTGCATAGATCAATGCTTCCTGTATAGTTTTTTCATTTGGTAGTCAGCCGTTGAGAATGAAGATATCAAATATATGTTGATATAAATGCATGATTTCATTGAAGAATAAGAATCTATATTTCGATAGTATTTGATTCCGAATATCCTGTTTTTTTCGGATATGTTTGTGTTTGAGTCAGATGAGACGTTCTGATAACGTGTCTAATCGGTTGTTTTGGTTTTGTGGTGAAAAACATATTAATGGTCTGAAATCTATTCTGGATAAAAAAACGCGACGGTCGCACCAAACTTTCACGTACCAGAAATGAGTACTATTTATATTCTATTTCTGTTATACAAAAACAATTTCTAATACGAATAAAATTTGCCAGAAATTATCATCTGAGGGCGACTTTCTGGCTACCTATTGTAGAGGGTGACCCATTAGTATGTGGAAGTAGCTTAATTCACTAAGGACGAGAATACAAATAAATGTTTCGAACAAAAGATATCAAATTTTCGCAGATACACAATCTTAAAATATTTTAAGAAATCCGGGGTGTTCAGCCTAGGGACGACAATTTCTTTAACGAAATACACTGTATATTATTAAGCATAAATTTCTGATTTTCTTTCTTTTTTCCATAGAATGCGACGTTGTGAAATCGTGAAGTAGAAATGAATTTTTTCCAAAAAGAATCAATTCAATAGAGTAAATTATGTGCACATGATTTGCAGGCATGAGATGGTTGACATACAAGATGATGAAATAGTATACTTGGTGTTCGTACTTACCAAATGGGTCTACCTACTTAATACTGATAACGTTTTTCATCGATTTTCATGAAATTTCCTTTTTTTGCGCTAGTTTGAAATCGTCCTATTTCATGGAAAAAAATGTGGAACTGGATAAAAAACTTTATCTTAATGTTGTTTCGCCTATGCTGAACATCATTTATATCTGAAAATATTCGAGAATTGTGTATCTGTGCAAATATTATAACTTTAATTTTTTTGTGTGATCTCATTTCTGAGTGAGTTATTATACTTCCACATACTAATGGGCCACCATGTATGAACCTTAAAATGTGTCGCCAGTCCTGATAAAAATAGCATACTCTTCATATTCCCGTATTCTCCGAACGCAAAATAATGTGAGTTTTGAACTAGTCTCGATATTCCTGAAATATAGCACCGTTTCACCCACTCTTGCACCGATGAAACCCGACAAATACTAAAACTATTGTTTCGGCTTCTGATAATTCAATTTCCAAAAAATAGAGGGGACAATCAAGAAGCCTTTGTTGATTGTCTGGTATGGACACGATCGTATACATAGGTCTTCGAACTCGTATGGTGGGGGTTGACCCAAACATTAAGGAAATTTTTGTGGTTCGTCACCTGCAGCGCTGTCCTCTATTGTCACTTTGTCAGCCAATCACGAATCAGATCCGATCAGCTCTTCGAAAGTAGGAAAGATTTTTATTTATTCGAGAGAATTTTGCAAGATATAATACTTCTGTCATTGATTTTATTTACCATTCAAGTCCTAACCGTTTAATTTGTTGTCAAAGATTTATCACGTGATTATAACCCTATGTCCTCCTAGCGGATAGTTATTTTTTTTATATAAAACTTCTCACGAAAGGAGACATCCTGTAATGTTCAGAGAACATCGTGAGAAGCAAGGGAAAGGAGGTAGGAACTGGTGTTCTTTTTAAATTTCTGAAGGTCATATGCCTCGGGGAACTTTTTCTTCAAAACTGATGCCACCCCCACCACTCAAAAATGCCGTAGTCTCCAGACCTATGTGTATGACCGTGGGTATGGAAGACTATTATTTCTTATATGTTGAGATCCATTTAATGAAACTACATGCCCATTCGAAAAGGGTGCATCATTATGTAATATTTTTCGAATAGAATATACAATCTATTTTCATCCATTTTGTCGTTTCATGAGCTGGTGGTCAAATTCTTGGAATTTGAATTCCGTTGTGAGAACCTTGGGTCCTAACCTATTTCTTTAGATTTCTTTTTATCGGAAGTGCTATGATGGTGTTCACATTAAATATTATGAATTTGGAATGAACTACAGCAGTTTCAAACATAAATATTATTTTTCAGACTAATGTTTCCTTTATAAAAATAATTCATAAAAATACCTACAACAAATCGTTTTGTGTTATTTGTCTCTTCTTCGAATAACTTGGCAAAGCTGCAACGTTATTGAGTTCTCTCTCATCTCAAGAGGTGGGTCGACGTGCAATTTTTAAAACTTGAAACAATAAACATGGCGACAACTACGATATCGCTTTATTGTGCCCAACTAAATCGAACAAAATCTTGTTGTATCAACTCAAATTCAAAGTCTTGAATGTATTGACAACAATTTATTTACCTGAAATGACTTTTCATATCCTTCATCTGAATAACGAGTAATTACATTATCCTAATAAATACTTGTTTTTCGTTTTTCACTAGAGCAACAAATTTCTAACTATCGCCTTGAAAGCTATTTAATTTATTATATTATATACGAACATAATTTAGTTTTTAAAGAATTGAAGAGGCGGTCCAATCTGTCATGGGCAGTTGTGGCGATAGCATTAGGTAGTTCAATTAACGTATGGAATATGCCGATCATTTATACAATCGCAGATAAAGAACATAATATCGCCTCTTCAATTTTTCCTGTAGGGTCTGGTATGGAGCCAATGGAAGGGAAAATACATAGAGGGTGGCATATTAGTGCGTGGAGAAGAATAAAGAATGGTAATGAAAAAAATGTCGTTATTTGGGAATACACAAAATCATTGAATATTTTGAAATATACAGGATGTTCAGCCTAGGCAAGACAAGTCATTTTTCTTAAACGGGACAATTTCCACACATATAAAAGGCCAACTTGTAGCAATGTGTTTATCTGGATTATGTGGTATTACGATAAACCCCTATTGGATTCTTCAAAATCTGTAGGTTTGTTCCAACAAACATTCCTATATGGTTTCGAAACTGTTTTGTGGCCGTTTCGCGCGAACTTATTTGCATAGTTTCGTGACGGTACAAAAACATTCGAGGGTTGGATCGGTTTTATTGGCGGTTTTTGGCTACCCACGTTCTACACAAGATGGAGTTTATTATTCTTTTGTTCAAGAATAATCTTTCGTTACAATAATTTAAATAACATGAAAATGGAACATTCAACGATTTTTGACCCTCGTTTCATTGTACTGAAAATCAAAATTGTCTTCACTTGTTTCATATAAACAATCAGTATCTCTATCGTCACTCATGTTCATTTTTTCTTATTTGATTCGAACGGAAGAAATTATCACTAACACAAATGAACGTGAATAAATACCCTAACAAAAAGCTTGCGCATGTCAATACTCATGATTCGAAACAGTTTTCAATTTTGAGCATGTACCGAAATTACCGTCCTGAAACCATGCTGCGGACGGTCACGAATTTGGTTGGAACAAAAAGATGATGGTCAGATTACGATCACTTCTCGGTTGGAACAGATTAAATCAATTGCGCATGAGCATGTCGATAACGTGACGGTTTTATGACGTGTTGGAACAAACCTTCTATAAATTACGGACTGAAATTTCTGAAAAAAAAAAATGATTTTCAGAGGCCCCGACGAGATTCGAACTCGTGATCTCCTGTTTACTAGACAGGCGCTTTAACCAACTAAGCCACGGCGCCGATAGTGGAAGTTTCAAAAAACACTTACTCGAAACTAACAAACTTATACAATAGAACGTAAACAGTAATATGATAATCAATTCATCGTTGAGTGGTATTTAGCGATATGATTCTTACGTGTTTATAGTGATTGTTTATTGTTGTGTGAAAATGCATTTTTTTATTGGTGCCCCATTTTACCCATTTAAAGCACGCCTAAGCGTGTTTAAATTGAACTTTAAAAAACGCGCGTTTTTTAAGTTACCATGGCAATATCAACGAAGGAACGAGAAAAGTCTTAATGACAAATTTTTGATTATTGATCTGACGAGAGTACCTTGTAAACGTCAAATAAAATATAGCTGACAAATGCAAAACTTTATTCAAACGTTTCAAATTTGGCACCAATAAAAAAAAAGAAATTTTCACAGAAGCTTCGGAACACTAATATAAACACCCAGTGGTTAGATTTTTTCCGCGGAAACACCTCTGACATCCTTATTTTTAGGATAGTTTCTCAAAATCGATCACGGTAAGACCTAAGAATTTGATTGATATTGTACTTACGTTATGGTTTGAGAGGATGTTTATTATACTAAAACATAATTAACATGTCCTTGAATCAAATTTCACAAAAAATTTCATGATGAGAAACTTTGGAATAAGATATTTCCATGTTTTTATATTTGTATATTCTCGACTCAAAACAATTTATAATAATTGCTATGTCAAATGAGATCTGTCATGTCACAAGAAAGCAAGGTTGCCAAGTTGCATTTTTGTTTTCAGTGGTAAACTATAGAACTTGAGTCTACATATAAGTACAATATATTTTTATATGGCCAATTGATTGATCTACGTTTGATTGATCTAGGTGTAATTGATCTACGTTTGGGGTGGATCCCGGCGAGAGTGATGATCAGGCACTGCGATGGCGCGCTATCCCCCTCGAGTTACTTGCATTTTGAGTTATCTACGTTTGATTGGTCTATCGCGCCATCGCAGGAACCGTGTCCATCGAATTATTTGAAATAAATGAAATCTCCCATTTTTTGTTCACTTGGCAACGTTGCTTGTTATGGTTGTCATTTGACATTTCAATTATTGCGCGCCATATTGGGTTGAAAATATGCGATAATAAATTATGAAAATAGGCATTTTCACAGCTTTCTATCATGAAATTTCTTGTGGAAATCGATTTCAAAACATGTTAATGATGTTTTAGTCTATTCAAAATTTGTCCTGATGATTACGTAAGTACAATATCAATCAAATTCTTGTGATCGATTTTTAGAAACTTTCCAAAAAAAAAGTATGCTAGAGGTGTTTCCGCGGAATTTTTTTTGTCGCTGGGTGTTTATATTAGTGTTCCGAAGCTTCTGTGAAAATTTCATCAAATCGGAGTTGCTCACCTTTGCTGTAGATTTTCCAAAAATAGCTGCGCTGTCGTGCTCGGAGACTCGCGCGTGTTTTAAAGACCTTTTTATCCACTTATACTTTAATATACTATTTTGTGGTGGATTTTTCATGTGAGAACAGAGATAAGTTACTTGTATGTATAATCAAGCCAGAATACAATCAGATTTTTTGTTTCATATTTTAGACCGTCTAGCAAGAGGTTCCTAAAACTATCAGAAATTTTTGAATATTTACAAGCAACACTCGACAGTCGATGTATTGTGGAGGGAGAGCGAATACTTCATGCCAATCACTTAATTTTATGTGGTGAGAAGTCAAGTACGAAGGACAGTATTAACATTACAAGTATCTGCTTACAAACGTCTGCTCTATAAGGACAACCCCATCAGATCGAGGGTAAATTTGCTATAATGGAAAATTTGAATATCACCACGATGGAGTGCACATGCAAATCAGGCTTATCTAGAATTTACAAGCATATTTCAGCATTATTATTGAACTGTGCAAGGTTTTATTCACTACAATACTTAAGTTCCAAATTATCGTGCCCTGGCAATTTCACTGAGTATCATATTTATCGTTTAGTTTTGTCTCTGCCGTTTTTCTTGTTGGGTTTCAAGATTAATATTAGCTCTATGGAGATGCTATCGTCCATTGATGTGGAGTGTTGTTGGAAAAATGCCAAATCAAATGCCATAGAAATGTACAAACCAGAACTTATAAGTGAATATCCTCGTTTAATAAAAACACAATGTATGATAAAACCAGTTAGAGATCTGACAGAAGAGGAAATAAAACATTGCTTGAAGGTTGTCATAAAATCTGTACCTAAGAGTAATATAAATAAACATTAGTATGTAAAAAACCAAGCACAATAAATTATTATCACATGCCTTTCGTTCATCAATTTCTTCGATAATTTCCATTTTGTTGGTTATATACACTGTGTCCAAGATAAGAATGAACAGCATGGGGATATCGGAAACCATAAGAGATCCGGAGATGGTTAAATCAGAGAAAAGTTGCGCATTTCCTAGTCCAACAATGTGCCGTTCAGAAAGTTTGGAAATTCCAATTAGTTCCGGAGATATGCCTGAAAAAACGAAATTTGGCGATTTCGTTTTAATTTTTTTCTGACGTTATTTGAAAAGATACAAGAAAACAAAAGACACTTTCTCATTGCCATTTTTCAATCCCTACAAAACAGCGTTGAGAGATTTTCCGTACGACGTTTCGTTTCGGAGAAACCATCATCAACTTTATTTTTTCATATAGCCCGTGAAAAAAAAATACCCTGTATTGAATAGAATATTTTATTACCAATACAACGATGTATGACACAATATGATTCTGCGATATTTAAAACGAAAAAAAAATGTTTTTATTAAAGATCGAACGTTTTGGGGTGCGTTCCATTAAGCGCTCACAACGATTACGCCCACGACCACGAATTTTGTCGTTCCACTTGGTTCTGTGCGTCATCGAAACGCTCACGCCGACCCACCTATTGAGATGGGTCGTCGTGAGCATGAATCATGACGTCATTCATGACATTTTCGCCACGACCCCAACGATCGTGGTCGCCATGTGGAACGTCTGAATGAGTGTTTTTGGCGTTGTGAGCGCTTAATGGAACGCACCCTTGGTGTAGTGTGCGCTGAAATGATGACCCTGAGTATGGTCAGAGATAAGCTATAATAAGATGTGCACGTCTTATGGAAGGTTTGGAAATATGGTCACGTGATTGATTTTCATTTCAACGTGATATCATAGATGTCGCATAATGCATGAATTTATATTTTAGGCAATGTGAAGTTAGCAGTTGGCAGCTAATTTTATGAACGTAATGATTTATTTTAGTGATTGGGAAAATAGTACTGAATATTTAAGTTATGAACTATTTATTTTAAGCTGGCTGTTTCAGACAAGAAGTGAAAAAGTGTTTATATAATTTCATTCGTTATATTATTCATTGACTAGTTTTATGAAATGAAGAAGGTTCCATATGTGGGAGAAAATACTAGGTTACCAGGACTCTACGAATTCTGATGAAAGTCACGAACTGAAAGTTTTAATAAAATATATTTGAAATTATTGTAACACTGGAATATAAGAATTGAAGATTCTGGAAAATGAGTACGAAAAAGGTTTTTTCTTTTATGAAGGGGTTCCCACTTATTTTTTATTTAATGGCAGGTAAAAATTCTACAATGAAAGTCCAATTAGTCATGAAAAGATAAATGGAACAAATTATTGCATGTGAGATTTCTGTTTGTCCAATAGAATTTCGAAATGTTCGCATCTTCGCAATAAAGGTTAACTTTCTGTTATATTGTTTGTGCAGACGTTATTAACAAATTCCCAGAGCAGCGAATCGATATCTCTTGCACGGGGGTTGCAAATCGCGAAAACAGACCCTCACTGCTGTTTTTTTGGGCTCTACGCGAAAACTATTTACTATACGGATAAATCTTCAGACAAAAGTTGCACAGTTTGTTTCTGCGTACTTTGATATCAAGTTTGTTCGATTTGGTTGTAGGAGACATTTTCTGTGGGCCCGAAAAGACGCGTGTAGGGAAAGCGCGAGGACACGAGGAGTGGGACAAGGCGCGATGACGACGGCACTGTCTCACCCTTTGTTCTCGAGCCGACTGACCGACAAAGTGGACTTTTTCTTTCGATTTCTTCGAAATAATAATTGTTTATATTATTATAATGAGTTTCGGTAATCATCTAATTGTAAGAATTTATTCCGAATGTAATTGTAGAATATGAATTCAGTCTTTGCTTGCTTTTTGTCTTGAATCGAATTTTTGGCTTCCAAAAAGCTCTTCTTATATTTGTGGGTGTAAACGTTTGCTGATTTCACAGGTTAGTATAATATTATTTGTATATGGAGTTTGAGCTCGATTAAACGACGTTAGGCCGTGCCGCTCTTTGCTCAAAGTTAGAAAAAGTCTGAACAGCCGATATAAACAGCCACATATTCAGAGCGATAAATGATTAAAACACGCTCAATATCTCAAAAGAATGCTAACTTCTCTCTAGATACATGTTCATGTCGAATCGAGATACAACAGCCCCAAAAACGTGACCTATCAGGTGATAAATTTTGCATATTTCTGGTATTTTCGAGTTCAAAGTAGAAATATAATTGAAAAAAAAAACAAGTGAAACTTATTTTACAAATCAGACGTAGTACCTAAATACCTCAAAAAAAAAAACGAAAATTACCAGCAACAAATATGATGAATATCTCAATAAATCAGCATTACAGAAAACATGATCATATGTACTTCTCCATGTCTTCCTCAGTAATCGATAATGTACTGTTCTATATTCCTTTTCGACATATGATCCTATAAAAAAAATGTCTTCTTTGAAGTCGCATTCACAAAACGAGACTTTTGGTCAGTTCAGACATTTCTGCCATCCCTTACCTCGGCCAAAAATTTGGATTTTTTCAATCTGCGAGCGATGTCAATATCTGAAAATGAGAATCGTTTTGTCCGACATTTTTCCCTCTATGAGATTAATTGGTTAAATTTCAATTGCTTACAGTCGCCATCATGGACCGTTCTCAAATTTGTGAAATCTGATGAACCGCTCGATTGTGGAAAGGGCACCACTGTAATCGTTCATCAAAAAGGCCTGCATAGATTGACTTTGAAAAGCCAATCATTAAACGATGACAAATGGGAGTGTTGGGCCAACGATGATATAAAGTGTTTCTATAAGCTTTGTCGTGTTAGATATCAAACTGCCAGGGTCCAATAGAACGCACTAGACTTGAATGTGACCAGCCTTCATCGTCTGATCCATATCAGAGTATCAGCTGTCCGTGAGTGCACAACTGATATCTGCAGACCTCCTCAGCCCTCGATCCAGAAGGAATCATCGATACGACATATGCGGACGTATGCTCCACTTTTCAGCCTACGACTACTTTTTCTGTACAGTCAAGTTTCCAACATCTGCAGAATTCAAGTACTGAGCATCGAATGGATGTGAGGAGGTTTGACTTCACGAGGATGTGCATATTTTGTGCAAATACTGTTTACGAGGTCCATATGTTTAGTATTAATGTAATTGAAGAGATTTATTTGTAAAATGTAGGTATGATAACATGTTCAGTTCATCTGTTTAATAGAGGTGTGAATAAACGATGTTACGATTAATATCAATGAAAAAATAATACTTTTTTGCCCTCCCTTCAATTCATTCCTCCAAATTATATTTCTTGACTTTCTACTGTTGAATCTAAACCTAATAACTTGATCAACTTGTTTGATACAACTACGATGATTATTCTACATAATTAATCATGTTTATATAATATGTGATAATTTTCCGTAAATATCATAAAATCATTTCGTTCACAATTTCAATAATCTTTGTGGATTGAAATATGTCATAACATATACCGAGTGTCCCTACAGTGCGCATTTGTTCGATATATCGATAAGGCTGATTTATTTGAAAAAAGTCTTATATAAAAGTTACGCGGCACCAAGGTTAAGTTTTGAAAATAATTCCAGATTGACAGGGTATTGCATTTTTCCGTAATAACAAAAGCAGTATATTTTTCAATGGAGCACCCTGTATATTTCATCACCATCGAAGTCAGCGTTGAATTCTGCGTCCAGTTTCATGTTTTTTTGAATGTGAATACTGTTTTGGGTCAGTCCCGTTTGTATTCCCCCTGTATAAATAAATAAATAAATAAATATAATCTTGTGCAATGTAATCAAATAGATAACGCAACATTTCATTTACTTATCCCGTCTGATTCTATGATCCGACGAAGGGTGTGAGGAAAGAAGGCGCGCTCGAAACTCGTAAACAATTATGAATTTCGATGAAATAAAAAATAGTCCCTTTTGTCGGTCAGTCGGCTCGAGAACAAAGGGTGAGACGGTGCCGCCGTCTTCGCGCCTTGTCTGTCCCACTCCTCGTGTCGTCGCACTTTCCCAACGCGCGTCTTTTCGGGCCCGCAGAAAATAACTCGTGCATCCAAATCGAACCAACTTGATTTCAAAGTACGCAGGAAAGAAAGCTCTACAACTTTTATTCGATTATTTTTTTCGTAAAGTACATAGTTTTCGCGTAAACGCCTAAAAACCAGCAATGAGGGGCTGTTTTTGCGACTTGCAAATTTGTTTATAACGTCTTCACAAACAATATATCAAAAAGTTAACCTTTATTGCGACAATGCGAACTTTTCGAAATTTTATTGGACTACAAGTAATTCAGGTCAAGCAATAATCATATGTACAATGTTGACCAAATTGAGCTCTAATACATCTAGAAAAAACTTTTCCTCTTCTTTCTTTATAATTCAAATGAATAGCGTGACAGCCAAATTAGCAGTAAAAAGAGCTAACTTCTTTGTTGTGGATGCAAAGATAGTAACTCCATCTGGTGGTTGATTCCAAAAGCATGATAAAAATATTTCCAAATTTTAACATTGACGTGCACATCTTATTATAGCTTATCTCTGGTATGGTATAGTAGGCTATGATTACTCATGTTTCGAAATATTAAATTAAAATCACGTTATTGGAGATTTGAGAACTTCATTCGTATAAGTAGGTAGGTCTCATCATATGTTAATCAATTAAAATTTTTAGTTACGAATTTCTGACTAGAAACTTGAAAAAACTAATCTCTATTAAAGAGAATGTTCAAACAAATTACCATTATTCTCTAAACATAGATAACACCTTCTAAATGTTGAATTGAAAACACTTCTCAACATATCAGGTGTGATGCACTCGCACGCTTCAAGTATTAGTTTCCTAAACTGATCCTCAGATTAAAAAAAACACCGGTAAACATAATTTTTGCAATACCCCAGAGAAAAAAAATTTATCGGAGTGATGTCCGGCGAACGAGGGGGCCACGAAACTGCTAAATGTGTGCGTACCTATCCATTTTCCTGGAAATCTATTCGATAGAAACTCGCGCACTATTAAGGCATTGTGTAAAAAATAAGTAATCATAGCCTACTATACCATACTCACTCATCATTTCACCGCACACTACACCAAAACGTTCGATCTTTGATAAAAACAATTTTTTTCCGTTTTAAATATCGCAGAATCATATCGTGTCATACATCGTTGTATTGGTAATAAAATATGCTATTCAATACAGGGTATTTCTTTTTCACGGGCCATATGAAAAAATAAAGTTGATGATGGTTTCTCCGAAACGAAACGTCGTACGGAAAATCTCTTAACGCTGTTTTGTAGGGATTGAAAAATGGCAATGAGAAAGTGTCTTTTGTTTTCTTGTATCTCTTCAAATAACTTCAGAAAAAAATTAAAACGAAATCGGCAAATTTCGTTTTTTCAGGCATATCTCCGGAACTAATTGGAATTTCCAAACTTTCTGAACGGCACATTGTTGGACTAGGAAATGCGCAACTTTTCTCTAATTTAACCATCTCCGTATCTCTTATGGTTTCCGAGATCCCCATGCTGTTCATTTTTATCTTGGACACAGTGTATACTTTATTTATATTTTCTGTTGCACCCATAAACTCGACAGTTGATGTTGTTATTAATTTTCCTTTGAGACATTTTATAATTGGATTTGAAATCGAAATAACTATACAAATCACACACGATAGCGAAACAAAGGATCAATACGCTTTTCGGGAAGTTCACATTATGGCCGCTAGAGTTGAATAAAGTTGTGTTTTGCTCAATAATTGAACTTGTATTTGAGAGTCGACAATGATTTGATTTTGTATGGAAAAGTATGATGATTAATTCTTATATTATTTGTTACTACTACATACCTACTTATGAATATACTTTTCTCATCTCACAATCAGCTAAAAATTTTAAAAGTAAACATATACAGGGTGGCCCAACGAAAACATACCGGAAGGTATAATTACCAGGAGAAGAAACTAGCTGGAATCAACGAAATCGAAAAAAAAACGTATTGTTTTTGGGAAAATATTTTCAACATTCACTTCAACAAAACGGTAAGTTTTTAGGCGAAATCGATTTACTTTTTGTATTTTTTGAGATATTCACCAGCGACATTTCGAAGGTCCATATCGTTGCAACGAGTAAACGGAATTTCAAAAATGAAAAAGCTTTTCAACCAGGTATCATTTGACCCCTATTCCCATTTGAAAAAATTCAGGGGATCCTAACCCCGCTTAGGAGGGTGAAGTTCGGGCTATACTTTTTGCCTCAAAAGTTGTCCCCCTCATATATAAAGTTAACGTGTTTCAGGTTTTTCTTGATAAAATCTCTTCCTGGTAGTTATACCTTCCGGTACGTTTTCGTTGAGCAAGCCTGTATGTATGTATGATCATTGCCAATAGTTGATAATGATAGGTATCACAGACGTACTATTGAAATTTTGTCTACTTGATTAGCATGACATTTTTTTTCGTTGGTGCATTTTTCGAACCTTACATAGGTGAAGGTACACACGTCTCTGCTCTACAACAATTCAAAATATATAATCAGAGCGGAATATAAGAAAATAATATGACTATCTAAAATGAAAAAAAATAAACAATAAGTAACTCGAGCAGAAAAATATTCGAATTTTCGAAATCTGGAAAAAAGTGTGTAGAAAAGTTGGATTATTCGTCCCAATCATTCAAATTCAATTGCAGCGCTAAAGTGGGCAGTGAAAGAAACATTAATTTTGACATTAATTGTGAGTTCATAAAAATAATGGCATTTCAGACTTTTGCAGTGGGCTAGGGCGTAATTTTGTATGTATTTTTATTTTTCTAAAAGTGGTGAGCATTATCGGTCGTTTTATTCATTGTAAGTGTTGAAAATAATCCGAGGTTAGAATACTGTTGTGCATGTGAATGGTTCGATCAAAATGTCAACATGATTCTGATAATTTTTGCTTTGTTTTTAGATTCGAATGGCAAGATTAAGTTTAGGGTACTTTGAAGGCACAAACACTTTCAGAAGTGTTCATGAAGGTGAAGAAGATAATGGTTTATGTTATGGAATGAATTATGAGTTTATAGTATTTGTTTTTTTCTGCTGGTTTTTGGGGGGAACTGCCAAATAAAATAGATAATGTGAGATCTCGTTTCAATTCCGTTAAACATGAATAAGACTATGTTTGACTGTGGCCTTTTTAAGGAAAACAGAATTTCATCTATCTATTCACGATATTTATATCACCAGCTTGAGGAAAACCATGGGAATCAATATTGGACCCAAACGAAAAGGTAGGTTAGCGTCCCTATTCTTTTGGCAAAGAGTTTCTTAATGCGCATGTCAATACTCATGAATCAAAACAGTTTTCAATTTTGAGCATGTACCGAAATTACCGTCCTGAAACCATGCTGCGGACGGTCACGAGTTTGGTTGGAACAGATTGAAGCAATTGCGCATGAGCGTGACCATAATGTGACAGTTTTAAGACGTGTTGGAACAAACCACGATCGTATACATAGGTCTTGCAACTCGTATGGTGGGGGTTGACCAAAACATTGAGGAAATTTTTGTGGTTCTTATGTTTCGTCACCTGCTGCGCTGTCCTCTATTGTCACTTTGTCAGCCAATCACAAATCAGAATGATTTTTATTTATTCGAGAAAAATTTGCAAGATATAATATTTCTGTCATTGATTTTATTCCATTCAAGTCCTTACCGTTTGTTTTGTTGTCAAAGATTAATCACGTGATTATACCCTTATGTCCTCCTGGCGGATAATTATGACAACTTTTTCTTCAAAACTGGTGCCACCCCCCACCACTCAAAAATGCCGTAGTCTCCAGACCTATGTAAATGACCGTGGAACAAACCTATCATGACATCGTGACGTCAGTTACTATTTGCTAAAACGTATTGGAGCGTTTGAAAGTAGCACCGACTTTGATAGCAACTTTGAGGCCTTTATATCGCTCAAAAAATTCCCAAAAAATCTGATTAAAAGCCAATCATGCATAATAACCGAATCCAAAATAAAAAAAAATTGTCCAGTCACTCATTGTTTCAAATTTTACAATATATTAGGTATACAACTTTACTCCTGTTATTTTTCTATAGATGGCGTCCGCGACATTGAACGTTGAGTAGTTGATTTGTGTTTTCAAATGAAAATGTCAAACCATAGTCTATTTACGGTTGATAGTTGTGACAGCGCGCCAGATTGTGCCGTGATGCCACATGTTTTTTACTTTTCAGCGATGCCCCAAATAAAACTGGATTACTATTGATCGTGGATAAAGGTTGAATGGTTCAAATGATATAATGGACTGTTCTCATGATAGGAATCGTATCGAATATTCAAATGAAGTACATAATAACTACATGATGAAATTTGAAAATGTTCATTATGTGCTCATTATGTAAACACTACACATCATTTATTTATTTATTACACCAACGGGATAACCCCCATTACAAAATATATTACATCAATAACAATAAAATTATGCTAGATTTATAATAGTGAAAGTAAGTTATAAGAAATACAAAATATGTAGCTAAAAGACAGAAATATAGCCCAAAACATATAAAGAATAATTATACAACCCAAGTATATGTACCAATCGATGAACATCAGTCAATTCCGCTAGCTTTACATATATTTCATCAACAGCTCAAACTCTATTATATCATAAACAAATAATCATATGTTCTACAATTTCATTTCTATAGATTTCTCAAAGCCAATCAAGTTACCATGCAGTACGTCTAAATTATTATCATTGATTATTTTTAAAGTTCTTTCAATAGGTCTATGTTTTCCATAATTTGTGGAGTGAAATGGAATATGAAAAAGAGATTTATTTCTCAATGATCTAGTTGGAACATTTATATAGATCAGCTGCAATAAATCCGGACAAATTATAAGACCATTGAATAATTTGAACACAAAACAAACATCACTGAGGGTTCTCCTTTTTTGCAAAGAGTACATCTTCATGGCATCCAAAATATGGGAATAATCATGATTTTGAGCAGGGATCTGCAACCTGAAGGCACAGTGTGGTAAGAATTTATTCTGGATTCTTTCAATCCTCAAACTGTGTACTATACAGGGTGTTAATTAAGTATGTTAACAAACTTTAACCACGAATAGTACTCCGAAAAATAGAAAGAAAATGTCATATGAACATGGGTCCGGAAATGCTTCCTAAGGGAGCTACGCTCCTTTGCATGGGGCACCCTGAAGACGGTTTTCCCTCGATATTATCGAAACCGTTCATAACAAAATTACGAAATTAGGTGGGATGGGTAAACTTTCGACGCTGAATCTGATTCTGGATTCAGAATTTCATAATTTCAATCACAGGCGTATCATACGGAAGGAGTTAAGGGTAAAAATAACCCCATTTTCTGAATGGTGATTTTTTTGACATTTTGATTTTAGAATATGGTAATACAGAGATTTCTACGTAAAAATGGTCTCTTGGTACATCTCCATAGGCCTAACAGTTTTCGAAAAAAACGCAAATTATTGAATCGATACAGGCTATTGTAAATAAATAAATGGTTATACAGGGTTATGATAAAGTAATGCACGAAATTCACAAAACGTACAACGATCACTTTTGAAAAAAATGCAAAAACACGTCAAACTGTTCTTTTTATTCCGCATCTTTTGACATAAGATACAAAAATAACACGTCAAAGTTGTCCAAGTTATGACGTCATCAACATTTTTTTTAATGGGAAGCTAAGATTTTTATCGAATTATGTGATAGAGCTTGTGTTTTTACACACGGGAAAAATAGTTGCAGTAGGGCTCACATAGGAAAAAAAAAAACGAGAAAAGGAATAAAAATCTAAATAAACGTAAGTTTCATAATAACTTGTCAATTAACTGAACAGTCCATTAAACCAAAATTATTTCTCATAGGAATTGTTCAAACTGTGTCCCGTTTACTAACTGACATAGGCCAAGACGATGGTAGACCGCATTTATAGAGTTTTCGTGTCTAATTCGTTCCATTAAGTTTTCTAAATTGTCTGGCCGGTTAATGTAGACCCGACTTTTCAAATGTCCCCATAGAAAAAAATCAAAGGGGGTTAAATCAGGTGACCTAGGTGGCCACTCCATTGGTCCACGTCTTCCAATCCACCGTCCTTCAAACTGGTTATCCAGAAACCTTCGAACAGTATGACCATAATGTGGTGGTGCGCCATCTTGTTGAAACAAAGTACTGGGATCCAAGTTGTCCCCATTATTTGGATCCGGAAATGCCGCAAGTAGGTCCGGAAGCACTGCCATACGAAGATGTTCCAAATATCGTTCAGCTGTTAAATTCCCGCGAAAGTAATAAGGACCAATAAATCTTCCCCGGACGATTCCTACCCAAACATTAATTTTTTGGGGACGCTGGGTTTGTTTTGTCTGCATCCAGTGTGGATTTTCCCGAGCCCAGTAGCGAGAATTGTGTCGATTTACAGAACCACTTAGACAAAACGTTGCCTCATCGGAAAATACTACACTATTAAGAAAATTTGGAATTTCGTCACAATGCCGCATGAAGATTTCACAAAATTCCAAACGTCTGTCCGGATCATCTTCTGAGAGTTCGTGAACAAGATGAACTTTGTATGGGTGTAGTTTTTCTTTTTTTAACATCTTGACTAAAAACGACTGACTAACATTTTCTTGTAAGGCAAGTTCTGTTGTAGTTGCGTGAGGGTGTTCTTCTACTGACAGCAAAATATCTAACTTCACATCGTCGCTTATTCCTGGTCGTCCAGATTTTGGAGCATCCCTCACGCTTCCCGTTTCATCAAATTTTGCAACAATTCTGCTTACTGTGCTTCTAGCAATTGGAGGTCTGTCAAAATGTGTTGCTTCCTCATGACTTCGAAGGCAATCGCCGTAACCTACCATCATTAGAATTTCTATCATTTCTCTTTCGGTTAAACGAGCCATAATAATGAAACTGTGGTGACACGAATTGTACGACTGACACTGACAAACCGTTGTTTTAGTAAAACAATTGAAAAAATTTATAAGAACAAATGTTCTCACTAGATAAGTTTGAGTTTGACCTCTTTTTATAATTGGTTATGTTATTTAGTTTTTTATTCCTTTTCTCGTTTTTTTTTCCTTATGAGCCCTACTGCAACTATTTTTCCCGTGTGTAAAAACACAAGCTCTATCACATAATGTGATAAAAATCTTAGCTTCCCATTAAAAAAAATTGTTGATGACGTCATAACTTGGACAACTTTACTTTATCATAACCCTGTATATGAACATTTGACTCATAACACCAAACGGTCAGATTATCCAGATCTTCTTGTATTAATAACTGATCATCAGCTGACTTCATGCATTTGAATATTTTTAGGTCATCCGGAAACAATAGATACTCACAATTTTTTATGCAATTTCCAATATCATTGATGAATGATCATTACATTTCAACAAAAATTACAATATAGATTCAAATGTCTGTCAATTGTCTATGTAGGTACGGTACCTATGTCTTTATATCCCATATCAACTCAATTGGATTAAAAACAAAAATGTAAGTTGGGAGTCAAATATCTTGATGTCCATATCTTTGTGCTAATATATTTATTGAGGCTGGTTTGTTCCTAAAAATCGAAGAATATATTACATGTACTTCAAAGGATAAATTCAAAGTCAATGGCCTTCAATTGTACTAAATTAGTTGGTAACTGCATTTTTAACATTGCATAATCGAAATTATTTACATTGTTAGTAGGTCATTCTTGAATTGCTGCGGTGGGAACTTTGTTTTTAATTGTGCTTGTCCATACAAAACAATTGTGGAAGGATTTTCTAATTTTGGCAGCAGTTATGTTTCGAATATAATAGACAACATAATTCCAATACACCATCTAACTGATACACAAGTTCTATATACCTCGAATATCATATACTATATTTTTCACACTTTTGACACTAGAATCTTGTCAAGAATATCATAGAGTTCCATTCTGAAATATCCAGGTCTCATCAAGGAAAACAAATTGCCTCAAACCTTCATTTTTCAACTGAACGTACTGTTGGAGGAATATATTACTTTCATGAAGATGTGAGGAAAATGTTGAGCAAGCTTTTATTTCAATGACTTTAATGTTATGTGTTCCTCTGCAATGAAGAATTTTCATCAACTGATAATATGTGATATGCACTAAATACTCACTATTCTTGTACAAGGTGGGCCAAATTGGACATTTTTGAATGGAAAGTCCTGTTTCTAAACTAGATAGATGAAAACTGATGGCAGTGTCTGGGGGTGAATTTTTATGACAAACTTCATGGTAAAAACTTCATATCGATATCCAAAACCGTTTCTGAGTTACATCATGTTTTCCGAAAATGTGCATTTTTTTAAAGTTGCTGTAACTTCTTTCCTGTTGAAAAATCTTTTTTTCTATTTCAAATTTGCATCAACCACTAGGGTTATTAGCAATTTCAGTACATAGGTTTGAATTTTTCCTAAGAGGCCGATGGTTTTTAGGTATAACATTATGTTTTTGATACTACTATTTTGTGGGACAGTCTTTCTACTTCAAACACTGGACACTCTATCAAAAAATGTTTCACAGATATTTGCACATCGCATGCTATGCAAGACTCCGGCAGTCCACCGCTGAACAAATGTTGGTGAGTGTAGCGGGTGTGACCAATTCTTAGCCGGGTGAGAAGTATCTGTTCCTCACGAGACTTTGGTAGGGTTTTCCATGGTAGTACCGATTCCTTGACTTGTCAATGATTGCTGCCACTCGGTCTGCCACAAGCTCTTGATAATGCTTTTGAAGTGAAGTCTCATGTCTTCGTATAGGATGGCGCTTTCTATGGTCGTTACGGGGTTATTTGGGGCGTCTCGAGCAGCTTGGTCGGCTCGTTCATTGCCTGGAATTCCCATATGGGATGAAACCCAGATAAAATGAAGCTCTTTTCCTCTCTGAGCCAGTCTGCTCAAGAACTATTTGATGGCTAACAATAAGGCATTATGAGTAAATATCTGTTGGACGCTTTCGATGGCACTAAGGGAGTCTGTTAGTATCAGAGCCTTTTGGAGTGGATGATCCAAGAAATACAAGAGAGCTTGATGGATGGCATAAATTTCCCTTCTTTAACCTGACAACCACTAGTGAATTTTGGATTTCTGTTTTATCGCCGAATTGTCCAAAGCCTACTTGCTCAAAGTATGTATTCTAAAGTCTACCTATACCCAAAAACCCTGTATTTCGAAGATGTCACGAGCAAAACATTGAGTGTGTTATATTTTTGGAATGGTAATTTTGAGTTCTATTGAAATATGCAGAAATATACAGGTTGTCCCATTTGAAATAGTATATTGTTCAACGAGTGACGAAAGTAACATTTTTTTAAAGGAGAGAACAGTTTACCAAACGAGGCGAAGCCGAGTTTGGTAATGTTCACGAGCTTAAAAGAATGATTTCGACGAGATCAACACTATACTTTTTCTATGACCCCACAACAAACTTAAAAAGGTAATGTAAGAAATTCTTTATTAATAATAATAATATAATAATAATAATAATAATCTTTATTCACACACAAAAAAATAACAAAATCACATATAACATAATAAAGATTGAGTGTGAACAAAGTAGCGAAAGCTGATAAGTGTGATAACACTTGTTTCAGCGTTAACAAATTCAAAAATTTCAAATATAAAACTACTCAGGATATATATGTATGAAACAAAACAAGCTATGTATATGTGACGACAAAAGATTGAATTAAACGATAGAGAACTATAAATCTTGTTGAATTTAAATTATTTTTGATTTAAATATTGATTAATAACAATATTTGAACAATCATTTATTATTATCGGGGTTTCACAATTAAAGTTTTAACGTGAAGTAGAGGATTCGACATTGGTTATGTTAACAAATGTCATTCCAGATGTAGATGTGTCGTAATTGGACCCTGACGTAGTTGCTGCATTTTGTACAGACTGTAAAAGTATGGTCTGTGTTTCATTTTTATTGCTACTTGATTCGTCAACATATATCCTTCCGCCACGTTACTAGACTTCCAACCTGCATCTACTAGCAGCGTTGCGGAAGTTCTGCGGAAGCAATGTCCGGTGTATTCTTGAGAAAAAGCCAGATTTAAATACTGAGCTATTTCCATAGGAAATTTACTAAATTTGTTAATTCCGACAACTTGCCTACTACACTTTCCATTCTGGTAGTTGATAAAGAATCTTGAATTAATTTGATCCATATTTAGTGGACGAAGGTTCATATATTTTTTAGAAATTTCATAAAAAAGTCCGAAACGAACGTGATACTTTTGTCTTTGTGTTAGGTATTCTAATGACGAGTGTGTTTCCAGAATCAGTGACATTATCTACTGTTAAATCTTTCAATTCGTGGCAGCAGATAGCGCCAGAAATTACAAAAACTAAAGCAACCTAAAAACATTTGTACCTCTAAGTATTTATTGAAACAATACATGAATAACCTACCTTAGTCAGTAAATATTTAGAATCGGCTGCATTTGTTAAGAACGTATTAATTTCTTGGACAGAAAAAGTTCTAGACTTCTTACTTTTAAAACCGCTGGATTTTCGTTTCAGGAAAGAACGTAACTTGGGATATTTACTGATATCAATATCATTTTTTACTGATAATGTTGATCTTAACATCGAGTATATAGACAACAGAGTCGATGCCTTCAAAGTTTCCGACAGTTTTGCAAAATATGCAAGCAGCACCTTTTCCGAAAATGAATGTACTTGATGATCGTTCCTCCATTCCATGAATTTACTGAAAACTTCTTCATACCTCTTCTTTGATTTTGCTGGTAATAAATCTGCAGAGGTTTGCCCTGCTTGATTTGTTCTCTCTGGTGGAGTATTTGGAATATCCAAGTCACCTTCTGGACTAGAAATCATAGCGAAACCACGATATCACAAACTGAGGTGACTTAATGATGACAGCGATACAGTGGCAGCAGACAACTAGATATTGGTGAAAATTAGTAGGCAATTTTCGTCTCTAGTGACGAAAGTTAACGTTATGGGATTTTCTCTCACTAAAGAAGAAAATCAAGTTGCGGTGACGGAAACAGTCATTTCATGAAGGGTCATAGAAAAAAATGATTTTTCTATCATTAACTATTGATATATGATTTGAAAAAAATAATAGGTTAAAGCATTGAATTCTACGTGAAAAAGTGCTTTGGAAATGTTTCATCAGAAACAAAGAATTTTCACCAGGAAAGAAGTTACAGCAACTTTTCGAAAATGAACATTTTCGGAAAACATGCTGTAACTCAGAAACGGTTTTGGATATCGATATGAAGTTTTCACCATGAAGTTTGTCATAAAAATTGACCCTCCGACACTGCCATCAGTTTTCATCTATCTAGTTTAGAAATAGGACTTTCCCTTGTCCAATTTGGCCCACCCTGTACATATTGTAAATACAGTTCCTTATTCGATATTGTTGAGGTTGATCAATATTCACAATTGATTTCTTCCTTTGTGTAGCTCTGTGGAAGTTCTAGGACCGTTTAATTCTCAACTTACCTTCTGTGTAGATTATGCAGATATTCGCTAGTCAGTACAATTCCTACATTTGAAGCAGCAATCACTCTCTATAATACTCAAATTTAGTAAAAAACCATTCAACCATCGTAAGATCGTGGTGAATAAATACTCATGAAGACCTTTCGAACGAAATCCGATGAAAGTAAAGATGCTACCATTTTCTGGGCATCTCCAGTCAATGCTTTCAGCATTTTAATAATATCACAATTGTACAATTCACATGTAAAAAGACGATTTTAAGGATTCGCTCCAAACAATTTGGCATCGTTGTATAATGCCAGTGAAGTGTTGCCATAATTATTGATGCCTTGACCTTCCTATTGAGACGTCTGTCATTGTTAGATACTTTTTGTTTTGCACTAATGGCATTGAAAAGTAACCGAATCTGTCAGAACTATCTACCTTAAATAAATAGACTATATGTGCCATTTTTTTTTCCATCAGCAGGAATGGTGGATTTATATTTTTAATATTGAAAATACTCCAAATACTTATCGAATGCTTATGGCGAAGATGATCTGACTCAAATGACATGTAGTTTCAACGTTCACAGAATGACATACTGTTGAAAAATTTAACAATTTTGAAAATGGAATATTAGAAGAATTTAATATCGATAGTTTCAAAATGTCTGAACAATCTGGACTTTAAAAAAAGTACTGAAGTGAAATCGTATGCCTAATAAAACATTGTTGAAACTTAGTTTTCTGTGCTTTATATGCACTTACCCTACAAGTACAGCTCCTTTTCTTATGTAGCTGGTGGCGTGGCCAAATCCCAAAGGAAAAGCAGCTCTGCTTCCCTCTTGGATGCTTGCTATTTTTGGAGGATATTGTCTGATAGTGTCTGATGGACAATTCATCATTCTCAAGAGATTGTCGAACGCTTCACTAGCTCTTTTAACAATATCATTACGTCTGAAGTCTTTATTCTGGAAGAAAATTAATGAACATTGTTTCAATTTAAATTTTTCAGACAATGTGGTATGTAGACAGATGATGCCATTTGGCTCTCATAGTAGTTTCCGTTAGGACCATTTTTGAAATAACTATTCGCAATGGGGAATTCTCCTTCAGACGATAATGAAGTATTTTTCATGATATATCTTTAAAACGTCGCATTTCAAATTTATCATTTCAACCTTTTTCCTAAAAAATATATTTCAAGTACTTAAAAAACAAAAATAAATATGAGAATTTAAAGTTTAAAGTGCTTTGTTTCTAATTCACCATTTGGCAACATCGACTGCGGATTACAGTGATAAAAAAGGACAACAAATTCGTTACGTTGATTAGGTAAACAAAGATGGCTAGATTTTAATCAGATTAGGAACCCATTCTGCTTATTTCTATTCCATGAGTCATGACGTTCCATGCATCGCAAAAGAGGCAACGACCAAGTTAGAGAGAGAACTCAGGATTTAAGGTTATGTTTAAGTTTGGCGTGGTTTGGCTTCTAAGTAAGGTTGTTGTTTGGGTTGGACTATTATATTGATGTATAATATTGTATCAAATAACTTAAAAACAATTCAATCAAGTATTCTTTACCAGCCACAAAGTATAAACAAAAAGTTAGGTTATGACAACCGACAAATTTTGACACTAGATTGTAAATGTACAGACAACAAAGAACAAATATATGTTGTTCTTTTTCTAGCTCACTAGGCGCTGTTGCCAATTTGTGAACTAGAAACAAAGCGATTTAAAATTTAAAACCCCATATTTGAAAAATTATTTTAGATAGTTTCTGCAGAGAGTTTGGAATATTCATGAATGAAACTCATAATCATTAACTTTAAACTTGCATTTACCGTAATAACCCAAATTGAGGAGAATTCCTCATTGTTGAATCGTCTCGAGTAGCCAATAGATTGAAATAGTTATAGGTTCTATAAACTAACAGAACATCTGAACAAACAAGCAATGTTACGTCAAACATACGTATGTGAACAGATTTGATCGCTTTCTGAATATCAACCGCTGTCAATTGAAAATCGTTTAAATTTTGAATAGCCATAAATTAACATAACTAGTGCCACTTCATGGAATAAACGGCAATATACAGAGTGGAACAAAAGTCTGGAAACGCTCAATTATCTCAAAAATTGTACAAAATTTTGGATAAGTATATTTTGTGATACGAAGATTCCAGATTTGACATCTGCAATGTTGCCAGATTCACCGTTTTCTGGTATTATTACTATATTTGGTTTTTTAAATAGATCACCCCGTATATTGTATCATTATTGGAATGTCCCCTTCAGTACGAGTTCAACCTTATATAACAATTAATATTTGATAGAGTCAGGAAGGTCTCAAATAGATAAAACAAAAGTCTGGATACGCCTAATTACACCAATAAAATTTTTAATACTAACTAAATTACAACTCAACACTTGAAAGATTACTACAGTACCGTCGTCTTATGCACTGGAGAATGGCTTGGAAAAGTATCGTTGGACAAGTTGGCTACTTCACTATTCTAGTATTCTAGATTTAATTACTTGAATTATATTTTGCACGGACAGTTTTATTTATTCAAGACCTTCCTCACTTTATCAAATATCAAGCGTATCCGTAAATCTGGCAACATTGCAGATGTCAAATCTGGAATCTTCGTATCACAAAATATACTTATCCAAAATTTTGTATAATTCGTAGCACCCATTTGTGAGATAATTGAGCGTTTCCAGACTTTTATTCCACTCTGTAGAACAGACATCACCATTGATTGATGATTTATTATTTTGAAGCTGCACAAAATTTACAGTGCAAATTTGTTGATATCAAGATGATGAAAAATATTGATCACATTGAATGAGCCATACATACTAAAGATGTATAAATAGAGTATGTAGGTAACTGGATTTGCGATATTTTGTTAAATTCTGAATTATATTATACTTACTATAGCTTCATTAAGTGAATCAACGAACTCGGTTTCTGGCATCTTCAATAGTTGTTTAGCATGATCCGGAGTTGTTGACCAAACTAGGGAGCTGCTGGAGCTTGTGAGCTTGAACAAATTGAAGAATTTTAACGAGGAATTGGGGTTATTTTTCATTTACAACATTCTTACAGGCAATAACGCAATTGGTCCTGTAGGTAAGAATCGTTGCCAAGCGATGACGTTCCTGATTTCCTAAAAAAATATTCATTGCGTCAAGAATCCATTATCATTGTTTTTCTTTCAATCACTTGGAACCCACAAATTTTTCAAAGTCTTGAATGTAAGCGTGATTTTAGAAATAAAAATGATAAGGTCCCCGAGAAATAAAACATTGAATTACTTTTGTATATTACTTAATTTTGGAGATTATCGACATTTGGAATTCTTGAAGCTATCGAAGTATGGATAAAAAATCGTAAAAACGTTATTAATAGGCAATTTCTTTTATGTTTTCATTAGTATCGAAATACGTAACATACGGTATGATGAGGGCCAAAAAATTAATTTAGATATTTTGAGACTATTTCAAGAAATGTAATGTTGTCTTTCTAATACATAGGAAGTTATTGTTCGGTTATTTATTTAACAAAGAATTGTGATTGAAAGATGATAGGAAGGTTTAATTTCAAGTTGTTCATTATAAAAACAAAAGCAACAATGTAGTGTCTGGAAAACAAAATATCTCAAATGAAATAATATTTTATTGTCTATGACATATGAACATAAAAGTTTTAAAACATCTAGAATAATATTTCCATTTCAGATGAAAATAGTATGGAATCAAACAAAATCGAGGAATGAATTACATGAATTGTAACAAAATCAAATTGATGTAGTGTCCAGAAATATTTCACAGTTCTGTCTAATACACATTATATATGGGTATTATAAGTTTTCGGTCCAATGATAAATTCAATGATCTTACCTCAGACAGTTTTAACGTAGCTACAATCCCCATCTGATTATAATTCCAGGATAAGTAGTTGACGTCCATGGATTTCCTGACTTGCGAATTCATACCGTCACATCCTAACTGAAAAAAATAACTAATCATTATTCAACACATTTATTTCAAGGTTTTTAAAGTTCTGTGTACTCATTGAAAAACAAATTACAGCTTAAAAGATATTATGAATCATAATTTGAAAATTTGAGTTTATATCAAAATAATTCGAATCAAGAATATATGAATGAAAAACTTTACATCAAAATTTGTATTTACCATAAATGTTATCTGAAATTTGGTATTTGTTGGTTATTTTCCTTTTATAAGATTTTTTTACAAAATAAAATTTAATTTTAGTGAAAGATATGTCAAACATAAAAAATTCCACGCGTAATACATTTATTCCTGTCACTCAAGAGTTGAAACGGTGCCACCTACTCTACTAACCATTTTTATTGAAAGGAGTCAATACAATAATGCATCTCAGAACAGGAAAATTCTAATTACATGTGTACGTTCAGAACGCCATACTATTGGAGACAGAATTGAACGCCAATAAAAATGATGTGCCACTTGACCCCCCTTTCCATTTGAAATTCTAAGGGTAACATCTACCCCTCCTGAGGGGTTCAACCACGAGGGCTACAAATAGTCCTTGAAAGTGTCCCCCTTGCAAATAAAATTGACTTGTTTTTCCGATTCCTCATACTATTTACTGGAAGGAAGATATTAAGGGTGGGAAGTGTAGGAATTGACACCCTGTATATACCCTATATATATATATATATATATATATATATTTTATATACAGAGTGATTCACCTAACTGGTTCATTAGAGGTTTATGGAGAACTGGAAAAGATATCAACTTGAAATTTTGGTGGATGCTACTACTCAATGTGTTCTATTTTCCTAAAATATTTTCAATATGCTGTCACTTCCGGTTGAACCGGAAGTGATATCAACTTTGTTTTTTCAAATGGAACACCCTGTTTATTTTTACATTTTCGAATTCTACGTGAAATTCTAGCCCTTTTGCATTTTGAGTTTTCTTCCTATCGTAATTTGTTTTCAAGATATTCCATTTTTTCGAAAAATTTTGACAGATGGACTGATCAACTAAAATGTCCATATCATCTTCAATTTCCAAGATTTGAGGTTCAATCTTCGTATACACATAAATGAAAGAGTGTTCTATCAGGTATCCCCAGGAGTGTTCCAAAATATTCAACAGGGTGTTTGATATTACAGTTTACTTTTTGTAAATTTCAAATCGCAATAACTTTATTATTTCAAATAGAATTACCATGAAATTTTTACACTATCCGACGCAAAATTTAATTTCCTATCGATTTGCATAAGCATACTATATTGCTAAAATGAATATTTACAGAGATATCAACAAAAATATGAAAATACGCTCATTCGTCTCATGTGTATTTCCAAGTGTGCTTTGGATGGTTCTAAATTTCATATTCGACGAATAATATGAATATTAATTGATTCCTAACACAAAAAGAAACAAATATGGTGCATCATCATATGGTGTTAGAAACATTATACAGAAATTGATGACCGATGGATTCGGCAAGGGTGGACCATGGTAATTGCCTTCGAGGTCACGTGACTTGAGGTCTCTCGATTTCTATCTCTGGGGTTTCAGAAAAAATAGAGTTTTCAAAAAGGCTGATTACTCTATAGATATCCTAGAGCCCAAAAATTGCGCCTGGCTTTCTCAAAATTGTCATAAGAAATTGAAAGGTCGACTACTGAAGGTGTCCGGAAAAGAATTATTATGTGTCGTAAACAACATGGACATTTTGAACAACTACTGGTTTTGTTTTATCCGGATATCAGAATATCATTTTAAATGCCATATTATTTGTTTCGTGATAGGTTTGCATGAGTGTATCCATGGACGAAGCGGAGATAGTCACTTCCTAATGGATTGATGTTCATATTATTCGTCAAATATGAAATTTAGAACCATCCAAAGCACACTTGTGAAAATACACATGAGACGAATGAGCGCATTTTCACATTTTTGTTGATATCTCTGTGAATACCCATTTCAGCAATATGGTATGCTCATGCAAATCGATAGGAAATTGAATTTTGCGTCGGATAGTGTGAAAATTTCATGGTCATTCTATTTGAAATAAGAAAGTTATTGCGATTTGAAATTTACAAAAAGTAAACTGTGATATCAAATACCTGTTGAATAATTTGGAACACTCCTGGGGATACCTGATAGAACACTCTTTCATTTATGTGTATACGAAGATTGAACCTCAAATCTTGAAAATTGAAGATGATATGGACATTTTAGTTGATCAGTCCATCTGTCAAAATTTTTCGAAAAAATGGAATATCTTGAAAACAAATTACGATAGCAAGAAAATTCGAAATGCGAAAGGGCTAGAATTTTACGTAGAGTTCGAAAATATAAAAATAAACAGGGTGTTCCTTTCGAAAAAACAAAGTTGATATCACTTCCGGTTCAACCGGAAGTGACAGCATATTGAAAATATTTTAGGAAAATAGAACACATTGAGTAGTAGCATCCACCAAAATTTCAAGTTGATATCTTATCCAGTTCTCCATAAACCTCTAATGAACCAATTAGGTGAATCACCCTGTATATATATATATATACAATAATGTAAGAAAAAACGAAAAACATTAATTTCAATGTAAGAGATGTTCAAAATGTGAAATTTGTGAAATAAAACACCTTCCTTTTTTTTCAATGTTAATTTTTGTAATACATCTGAAAACACTTAATATTTCCGAAACAGCTGAAGATATGTCTGGAATTTTCTCAAGAATCCAAAAAACTAATACAGGGGGTTGTATTTGAAATAAGAAAGTTGGTATCGGCCACTGTCACATATCACATCCTATATAATTATTTTTTTTTAAAGAAATGCAAAAATACAAATCGACGTGTTCAAGCGTTTTTAAACAGTCATTCAATGAATTTATCAATAAGGACTCGAACAAAAAAATTGAGAGTTCATTTGTATTCAACAATAAACTGGTCAACATTTTATACATCAAGCATTAATTGTGAGTACACGTGTTACGAAACATTTTGAATAACATAACTTGGCTATTTGGCGTACATAACAATATTCCTAAAATAGGTTCACATTTCCGGAGCTTATAGACTTTCGAAATCGCCAACACAGTTCAATAGAATTTTTATTTTACACAAACGTACAAAATAATATATTGCAAAACGTGAGCAACGCGTCACCATAAAAATCATTCGGAGAATAATTCCTCATACAACAATCACTTGTTTTGAAACATGATTCTGGATTAACCAGACTGACCTAAATATTCAACCTTAGCCCACATTCTACTTCCAATAACTTCAAATATTTACTTTATTGGAATTTTAAAAATAACCTCTCTCAATTCTTACCCATAGTGCTAGAATATCTGAAATTTCAGTCGTGAAATTATTTCAAATAGTTGAGAAGGATTATTGGGTTTGATCTTCCTGTTGGACTGTGGTGTGTTGAAAAGTTACAACAGTTAATATTTATTGTAACAAGTTGGAGAATCCAATGTGTTAAGCAGGTAATAGAAGTGATGAAGAAAAAGTTACTTTGATGATGAAGAAACACGACTAGAAACTTTTCATCATTTGTTTATATTTTATGAAAGATTTAATGTCGACAGTTTAAATTATAGATTATTTGATATCGTTGGGAATATATTCCATTGTTTTGATGTGAAATGGTCCGTTTTTGAAGCGTGAACAGTTTCACTGCATTATTGATTTCAACATGAGCTGAGTTTAACAGATATTCCACAATATAGAAAGGAGTTGTAGTCTGATGTTGATGGAGAGTCACCATTCAATAACTCACTAGTGAATTTACTTTTCTGAGATAATGAACATCTAGGTAAGCTTCCTTGGAGGTAACTTAAAATCAAGTTCATCTGACACAACCGTATAGTTCTTGTAACTTAACTGCCTCTTGAACCTTCATGTCTTGAATTACTCAATACAATGCCAACCTATAAGTAAACCAGCCTGAATTCACTACTTTGCATTTAGAACACATGTAGGGTGTAACAATGTTCATAATAATAAACATTTTGAACCCTAATTCGTAAGATTAACAAACCAGTGGATGTGATACCATTTTGCGTCAAACTATAAATAATGAGAATTATTCGTACCAATCAGGAGTTCAATCTTGAGAGTTGGCACTTTAGTTTGTTTTGTCAAACATAAAGTAAGCTTCAAATAAACTCAAAGTTGGACTTTGTACAGGCTTTAGGAAAAAATTTATGCTTCCTGAGTCAGTAATTGAGTGGTTAACAAATATTCGGAATAATCGATAGTAACACGGAGTTAGAGAACAAGCCTTATAAAAACAAAGTGCCATAGTGTTTTGGGTCCACTTCTGTGACTATTCATGTACAGATAACATAATATACCGGGTGTAACAGGATCATGGTATATCCCACTTTTCTCGTACCTGTTACTTTCGACTTTTAAATGAGACACCCTGTATTTTATTACATTTTCGGATTCTATACAATTTTCTGAATTTAACGATACCAAGCAAGTGACATTCTGACTGTCAATATTTAAAAAAATATTTTCATTGTATTTTTCATTCTAAGTGTGTCATGATGATTTCGATTTATCAGAAATAAGTGTAGTGCTAGAAAAATCTGAATATCATCGGCAATACTGGATTACATGATTTATGATCAAAACAATGTTATGTAAATAGTTTTTGGACCAGAACCCAGTTTATTCAAATGGAACCATATTGGTACCGTGGTACCATTTATTAGTATCCTCAAAAGCGTGATTATTAATATAGTTCATTATGTTGTGCGATAAATGCAACCAAACTTAAAGCTGAAAGAAAATCAGAACCAGTTGTATAACTGATACTACCAAGGTGGCCTTGGAATTAGATAATAAATAGGTAACATCACAATACTATACAGGAAATTGTACAGAATACAGAAAGTGTAATAGAACACGAAAAATGTAATAAAATACTAAAAATCGAAAGTAACAGGTACTTTCGGCGAAACCGGGAGTTGAAAAAAAATCAATTGGATGTCAAACGTTGTTGTTTATCATATGTGAAGGATACCCCAAGTTTTCAATTTTTCGTTTGAAAACTAAAGAAGAAAAGTAGGGTATATCATGATCAAATTGGCGAAATTGATATTTTTCAATGAATAAATCATGGTATAAGACCTAAATTTACTTTCACAGTGGTACTCAAATATTTTATGATTTTGTGGGATGTCACTAGGAATATCAAATATTCGTAACCAATCGACCTCATTAAATGTTTTGTATTCAGTTGAAATGATTCTAAAAACCAAGGGGGGTTTTCAGGTCCTATGAGGAAAAGTTTGAAGATTTAGTGTAAATGTAAACCTCATCTACAATGGAGAGTATATCGAAATATCCTCATCTAATGGGCGAGGGCAACGCTCCACTTCTGAGGTGGACCAAGGATGTGGAGAGCGGTGGAATCCCTTTGGATGAATTTTCAAGTATATCTAGCGAGGAAGAGACCGGGTCAGAATATGACACTGAGCAAAGATCGAGAGAAAAACCAAACCACGAAATATGGAATATGACTTCCATTTGGGATGGGCTGATGGTGAGATTTAAAATAACCCCCTAACATTTCTTGGATATCACATTCATATCTACAACAATATATAATTGGTGTTGCCAAAGAAATTGTGATGAAATGTTCACACGTCTCATTTTGTTGAATGTGAGACTAATACAAAAACAAATTCGTGATGCTAATCGAGAATCTTAATTTGATGTAATATATATGAATTGTAATAAGGACCCACTTTTAACAGGATAAGAGTACATATTTGTAAATATTTCTTCCATAATAATATTCAAAATTGACATTTCTTAGTGAATGATTATTATACTTCGTCATTGTGACACTGAATGTCTATATATTTGAGAAAAGGGATAACGACAGTTAGTACAGTAAATTTGGATGTTGAATTATGCACTGAGCAAGTTTATATCAATCAGAGATTGATGTACATTGATTTCCTTTCTTAGTTGCGCACATTTTGGTCTATAAAAAAATACTCATATTTTATTGAGAAGGTATGTTCATCAATAAGCCATATGTAGAGCAGCATGCACATAATAAATTTTAATTTGTATATCGATCTACAATCGAAAAATATAATAATAATTATATTAATCCTTATTCCATAAGAGACGATTACGATTGAAGATTTTTAAGCCAATAATATCTGGAGAATTTCACGAGTTTTTTGTAAAACTAGTAGGGATTATAGAATCTTATTAAAATAGGGTGTTCTGCATAAATATTTTCATTACGCACAATTTTTTTTTATTTAAATAGATACTTCAGTAACAAATAATGATCCAATATATCTACATAATAATAATTTTCAATTAGATGATTAATTTAATTCAATCTTGAGACTACACAATCACAGTATGAATACACTCCCAGAAATGTTGTGTTAATCTACGTGCATTGGTTGTTACCAGTATATAATAGTTTTCTTTTTATAACGAATGCAGAACTTACCAGATGCAGAGGAAATAAACGACCTCATATCAAAAAACAAAATAGAATCGATTTTGGAACTCAATAAAGATACTGCTCTCCTTATATCCGCATGGTTAGGAAACCTAGATATACTGTCTGCCTGCATGGATAATTATGCATCTTTGGATACAATAGATAACAATGGAAGGTATGTACGTTAGTGGAACTATGTGAGTAGTACGCTTTTACATTAATACTAGTACAATCATCAGCTTTCCATTCCAAATCAACTGAGAACTAGCTTGAATCCAATCCAGAAATGGAAATATAGCGCATTCTCAGTTATAAACTGGTTTAGAACCTATTTTTCAAAATTCGATATCTTGAAAACGGTTGAATTTGGGAAATGTGCTATAATAATTTTGTTCATAATGTCGAGCAGAATATGGAATAATGTAAAGGGTGTTTCATTAGACATGATGCTACTTTATTTCTTCAAGATTTTTCGACTGATCTTGTTGACTCAATTTTTGTTAAGTACAATAGATTTTGAAAAACCCTAGAACTTTTGTATCCTTACATTTTTCGCTAGGTATCTTTGTGAAATAATCGACCGTTTTCATACATATCAGCGACCCTGTATACGAGCTTTCGTTTTGTAAATTCCGTTTTTGTTTGATTAGCTGTATGAACTTTCTTATGAACTCTTCTCACCAACCAGGCAGCTGTACTATACTTCCGTGTCCAGATTCACCACCTAAAACTACTAAATTTTCAACTTCCAATATTCTGCCACATGTATGGCCCTGTCATTGCATAGAAGTATGTCCTCATGGGAGCATTGAGAACCCAGCAGCAAACAACCCAAAAGGTGATCATAGCTCTGTTTCAAGCCACAATCGCAGGTTACATCATCCTTTATATAACCCCACCGGACCAGGTTTGTTTAGCATCTTATAACCTTTGTGCGGAGTCGGTTGAGAGATTTCCATGTCGTGAAGGGAAGTTCAGCACCACGACTTGCACTTTCCTTCAACTCGAGAAATGGACTCTGTAATTTCTCTCCCCATAGGTCCAGCCTTCTTTGCTCCGGTGTACTATTCGAAGGCTCTGAGGACTTGATTTCAACCTTGTTACTGTTGGCTGGTTATGGAACAGTGGATGCCTTGAGTCACTAATTTGCTTTTTCCTTTCTAACTCCTTCGGATGGATGGTGGTGCTATACCTATAATGAGGTAAATTTTCTCCACTGGCGTGGGCTTGAGGCAGCCTGAAATAATTCTTCCAGTCTCATTGATGGCTGAGTCAACATGCCGGCATGGGCTGAGTTTGCCCAGACTCAGGCAGCATATTCTGCTGCAGAGAGGCAGAGTGCCATAGCTGAACCACGCAGTAAGGAAGGATGAGCTCCCCATGTTGTGCTTGTCAATTTACGAATTATGTTATTCCTAGCAGCAACCTTCAACTTTGTATCTTGACAGTGTACTTTGTATGACAAAGTTCAGTCAAACTTGACGCCCAGGAGTATCACAGTGCTCAAGAGTTTGTTGCATTCACTTTATTTTCAGTTTTCTTTTCGCGTGGATGGCACAGCGTCTTAGTGGGGTTAGGTTTAAGATGATTTTCATCATAGTAAGTGCCGAGGTTCTCAAGGTACTGACAAAGATCTTCTTGCACCTTCTCAAACGTTTTCCCTTGTGCGGCCACAGCTGTATCATCTGCATATATAAATCGTTTCACTGTGTCATTTGTAAAGACGTTGTACAATAGAGGTGCCAAGACACTCCTTTGAGCCAAACCATTCTTTTGCTGTCTCCACCGGCTATTCTTTCCCTGTAGTGTCACATAAAACCGTCTGTTCTGCAGGGTACATTCAATGAACTTTGTTAGCCTCTAGTCTTTGGTCAGTTGATACAATTTATCAGTCAGTTTTCTGTGGTTGATGGTGTCATATGCCGCACTTAGATCGACAAAGGCTATTCCAGTAACCTGGCCTCTCTCAAATCCATCCTTCATGTGCTGGGAGAGATTGAGAATTTGTCTACAGCATGACCTTCCAGGTCTAAAGCCTGCTTGCTCAGGAATTATAGTCTGATCCATTGTTTCTGAGATCCTATTGAAAATCATTCTCTCCATACACTTGAAAAGGTGAGAAAGGAGGGACACATGTATTTTTTGGCAGGCAGCTGAAAATTCACCTGATTATTTATTGACCTCATTTTATTCACCATATTTTTTTTATTCTATCATGGACTCGATGAAATTAATTAGCGAAATGCCTCGATTTCTTAATATATTCAGATAAAATTGTTATATTTCAAGGACGGCAGTTCACTTGGCCGCCTACGCGGGAAAAACCGACTGCCTGCAACTTTTATTGGAAAGAGACAGCGAAGTCAACAGCTGGGACACCAGCGGCCAAGTTACCCCTCTTCATTGTGCTGCAGGAGCGGGCAACCTCGAGTGTCTCAGGTTACTCATAAAATACGGTGCCGACGTCAATGCCGGCTTGAGCAGAGTGTCGAGTAAAAGTCCCTTGTATCACGCGGTGCAGAGCAGCACTGTGGAATGTGTTAGGGAACTCCTCAAAGAAAACGCGTCTCCCAACACTCCCCAGGTAAGTTCAGATATATAAGAGACTTATATCTAACGACAAGTTATGTCATCATTAAAAAGTGAAGCAGGGTCACGCGAAAACCTAAGTCCTAAAAGACACAATGCTGATTTTATAGTTTTCTGCTGACTTTTCTGGAGAAACGAATATTTTTTATGAATGTGATATATTTCTAAAAGATGGTTTGATCACTTTTCCAGAAAAATATTCCATCTAAGATATTGTTCATTTTCGGATCAACTTTTTGTCGATTCTCCTTCATACTTTGTGAATTTCTCCATGATAATAATAGCTTCGAAACGAAAAAAAAAAATACGTGTGAAAATTATCCGGAAAATTCTTCTGTACGTATATCCTATCTTAATTTATTGAGAAATATACGATACTATAATTATGCAGGAAAACTAAAATGAAGCAAAGTTAAACACAACAGATGTCCGTGAACTATATGTGACTATTAATTTGGTAATCAATTATTTTATAGTCAGTTTATTCATTTCATTTAAATTTCATTTCATTTTGCCACTACTTGCCAATGGTTGCTAACCCTTACAATAAAATATCGAGTGATATATATCTCTCTCTTTCTCTCTTATGGATAGGTACAGATAAGGCAACATCGAAATATCAATCGATCCATGGGGAAGACCACTGAGTGATGAAATCCTTCCAAACCTCTCTTCATCGATGAATAATGATATTGGTTCAGTGTATATCCAATATCAAGAATCAAAATCAAAGCAAATAGATTTGAAATCAGCATTTTCATTCAAAATTCAAAAACGCCAGAAATAAGTGGGCGCTGCTATGAGCGTATGACGTGCTACACCCCAAGTCTATCTTTGTCTGTTTCCATTATATACCTTTTGCTCGCACCACTGTAATGTTGTCAAGTTTCCTTGTGGATGACTCTTTATTTCTTTTCTTCAAAAACGTATCGATTCATGATAATTTGTGGAAAAAATATCATGAATCTGATCTTATCTTTTATTCCGAAAATAAGTTGTGGTATTTGGGTGTGGCAACACAGCAAGATTTACCATGGAACAATTATCTATGATTGGTCAGCTCAAGGTCGATAGGCGTGTAGGGTTAAGCACGTCACAGTGCGTTACATCAATGAGAGCAACGTTTGAAAATGGCGCATAAAATTGTTTGTTTGAAATCGAATAAGAATTGAAGAAAATAATGAATAGTAGTTTTTGGACATACAGAACACGATTATGCTGTTTTGAAAAATTAGTGGTCTCCCTCATTGCGGAGTTCAGCTGGTGATTTTTTTTTGCAAATTTTTAAAATTTGTATACCCAAAAATGTACAGAAAAAATATGCATAGTATACATGTACAATAGTATCGTGAATCCCAACAGAGAAAATCACAGTTTAACCTGTTTGTGAGGTTGCTAACTATAACTAAAATAATTCAAGCTGATCCAATTCCTCTAGTCTGGTGATGAGGCCATTCTCTTTGCCATCCATGCCTTGCTCATTAGTAATTGTTTTCCGTCACAAATGCCTTCAATTGTTCTTTTCATTGGAATTTATTACTACTTGGTTATTTTCATGGAGCCTGTTAAAAGCACACACTTTGACAAGCTGTCAAGGCTCTTTTATAAAATTATAAATATTGCAATCAAAGTGATCTTGGTTTCGGATAACTCCATATGAATTATTTTCTTCTTCTTTCTGAACAAATGAATGATATACGGCTTCGAAAACATCAACTTGAAATTTCATTCTTCTAGATCTTCAGTGAGAGTCCTCTACACGTAGCAGCAGAGCTCGGCAACTCGGAAATCATAAGACTACTCTTGGACCACGGAGCAGCAGTAGACATCCAATGCGGTCCAGACAAAATGACACCCCTACATTTCGCAGCCGAAGATGGCGATTTAGAATGCGTGCGGATGCTAACAAACGCTGGTGCGAAAATAACATCGAGGAACCACAAGGGACAAACTCCTCTACATTTGGCGGCCCTTTCTCAAAGCACGGAAACCATAGGTTTCTTGTTGCGAAAGGGCGCCGATGTGAATGCCTCGGACTCCGATGGACGGACTCCCTTGCACTGTTCGATCGTCAAGGCGTCTCGGTCTTGCGAATGCGTTCGATTACTTTTGTGTGCGAAGCCCAACGTCAACCAGCCTGATATATTCGGATACACGCCTCTGCATTTGGCAGCTCTCAACGAGTACTCCCACTGCGTTATGCTGCTGATCAATAACGGTGGCGACGTAACTGCTAGAACGAACGGAGGCATATCAGTGCTAACTTTCATTACGAGGAAAACGCCAGATGTCATAACGAAGTACGTGATGAAATTCGATAACTCTATAAGTCTGAACGACCACGAACTTGGTGACGTAGATTGCGAACTCAAGCTGGATTTCAGGGTGTTAGTGCCCAGTATGGGCAACAAGGAATCCGAACTGCTTCTGAATTTCATCGAAGTTGGTCACAAGGAAGTACTGAAACACCCTCTTATCGCTACGTTCTTATACTTGAAATGGAGACGAATAAGAAAATTCCTAATGTTCAGCTTGCTGTACCATTCGCTGTTTGTATGCATTTTTACTTTTTATATAATCGGTGTTTACTTGAGAGACTGTTCCCCAACTTGTTCAGTTTCTGGGTATACAGAAGCAGTAGGATACACGCTGCTTTTTCTAAATATATTGGTGCTGGTCAAAGAGTTCTTTCAAATAGCACATAATTGGTGGATATACGTGAAAGAATGGGAAAATTGGTTGCAGCTAACAATCGCACTGAGCGTTTTTTGTTGTGTCCAGCCCTATTATCACATGGATATTACAGACGTTTCCGTTTGGCAACATCATGTTGCAGCCATTTCAATCTTCTTAGCATGGGTCGAACTGATGATGATAGTAGGGCGTTTCCCAATGTTCGGTCTGTACATCCAAATGTTCACAAGGGTTTCCATAAATTTCGGGAAATTTATGTTAGCTTATTTCTGCCTGTTCATAGCGTTTTCATTAAGTTTCGGAGTGATATTCCGTAACTATCAAGCCTTCAAGGATTTGAAGTGGGTTCTTTTGAAAGTGATAATAATGATGTCTGGAGAGCTAGAGTACGAAGATGTATTCTTCCCAAATGAAAAGGAACAGGGCATACAGTATCCTTATACAGCTCACTTGATGTATCTATGTTTTGTGTTACTCGTGACCGTTATTTTGACTAACCTATTAGTTGGTTTAGCAGTTAGTGACATCCAAGGTTTACAGCAAAGTGCAGGATTGGATAGACTAGTCAGACAAGCTGAGCTTGTAGCCCATTTAGAAAGTATGTTGTTCTCTCGATTGTTGACTTGTGTCCCTCGAAAGTTGATGGGCTATCTTCATTCTCATGCGCTTCTTTTGAGATCACAGTACCACTGGGCACTATACATACGACCAAATGATCCAAGAGAAGAACGAATTCCTATACCACTGATACAAGATATTTACCAACTAGTTGTAGAGAAGAAAGACAGACCAAAGAAGAGAAATAGATCCAGATTTGATTATTACTATGATGCAGTTTCTCCACCTCTATCGAGATTGGGGTCCTATTATGGTGATGGTTTGAAGAATACTAAAAATCTTGATGGCAAGAACCAATTGGTGATGTTGAAGGCACAAGTTGATGAGACCGCTAAAGCATTCATGGAACACAATAAAATGATTCGTCAGAAATTTGATAAAATCTATCAGATTCTGAATAATCAAAAATAACCACATTGCAAATGTGACTGTAGGTATATAATTGTATCAAAATTGTTAAAGGTATTTTTATTTTTGATATTACTTAATGAAACTGATTTGAATCACTCTGAATTTTTATAGGTCGATAATTTAGTCCAGTTGGGCTGATAGCATTAATGCTAACGTATTAATTGGTAGATAGTTTATTAGTCTACTATAACATTTATATTTGTGAATAGAAAAAGTATGTGTAATTCTGTATCTAACAATAACGAATAGTTTTGGTAAGAAAATAATATTCGATTAGGAAAATATAGAAAATCAAGATTTTTCTGATGAGTGTCCATGTTTTGAATTTACCCTTTTACCAAATTGAACTTGGAACTTTTCCATTGTTGAGACGATTCATAATTAAAAAATTCTATATCCAAGAACACATTTGGACGATGAGAATTTGATTCAAAATCTGAATACTTCTAAGCAAAATGATACTAGGGAATCTCTCAAAATACAAAAACCTGATTGATTATGTGATATTCACATTTCAGATTCAGAATACAATAACGATCCTTTTTTCAATCACAAAAGACTGACATTCCAAATTTACATAAATATTAAAATACAAAGCGCAAATACTGAACTCTCAGAAATAACCGAAACTTCGACAAGTGACGCATCCTAATATGTATTATCTATTGACTTAGGAAGAGGTTGTGCACAATTCCTGTTCATTTTTTAGAAATATTCTGAGAAAATGAGTTATTCATATTCATAAATTCAATTGCGATGAAAAATGCATGACTTAATTCATACATTATTGTGATATATAAAGGGTGGACACAGTAGATGGTACCTTAGAAGTATAAGAAAAATGGGAATTTGAAGAACAAGTGTGTGCTATCTGGACAATTATGTATCTGAAAATGTTGCTAAGAATAAAAGTTGTGGCAGTATTCATAAATCTTGCAAAAGGTTCTGATGTTACAAATGGAATATGGATCTTTTGTACTCACCAATAAGTCACAAGTATATTGACAATCATCTCCGATATTGATTCTCACCATATTTTCATGAAACTCTGGCAACTGATAGCTTTTCACTTTGGCATTATAGAGGACTTCCAAAGAATCAATAGTTTTTGCTACTTCACTGACAGCATGAAGGAGTAAATCATTCTCAACAATATATGATACATTTTCTGATGTAGATTCCTCTCCAAATGTTATAGATGCATCAGAGAGTGCCTCCCATACCTTTGAACATATTAACAACAATAACAACAAGATTTTCAATGAATAATTATTATTGATCTAGATGAAGTTTGAATTTTGTCCTACTAATGAGTTATTGTACCTGTAGTCTTTTGACATTGGCAAATCTTGAACTTTCTATAGATTGCCAAGCCCCTACATTCTTGAGTAACTCATGAGTACTTGGATTTAAGGACACCACCCTGTTACTGTATCGTTCAGGTAATGTTTGCAATTTTTGTTCGCTCCCTTCCAGTAACAAAATACTCTTATTTGAGAGTCTTGGATTTTTTCCTGTAAGTATTGATATGAAACAAAATATTTGATTCTGAAGTGTATGTTCACCTAAAACACAAGCCAAAGTAGTTCCAACCATTCCTCCGCCTGCAATAATAATATCATAATGATTTTTTCTGGATACTTTTGAAGAAAGATATCTGCATGATTTCCATTTATGTCCAAGTTTGTTATTTGTATTTCCAAGTCGAACTAAATTGGATAATGTGGACAGTAATACCATGTTGTTGAGCTTACTTATGATGTACTTTTAATCTTCCAACGAATTTTATTCTAGTTTGACAACTACAGAGTACAGTTCACTATTTCACACGTAAAAAAATAAACATAACCTAAGAAGCAAAATTAAAACATGACAATAAGATGAGGTAATAATTCATAATGACCAGATTTTCGTATGAAGTTTTCGCATGATCACTCTTGGGCACAGAGTATATGTAAACCAGAGTGTTCATTCCAAAAATGGCGGGAAATGTCTAATTGACCTTGATATTTTACTACGATTTGTTGACAAATATTTTCGTACAAATTAATCTCTGAAATTGATAACAAAACTATTCACCTGCAATATTTCGAATGAAAGAAGAAATTTTAGACCACCAAATGGCCATATGATGATATATTTCCTGTGGAAATATGTGTTGATTATATATTGGTTTCCAGGATATCTTGGTAAGATTAATTTATGTAATATTTATAGCACATCAACTTATATTATATAGTGCGTCTATTAAGTAATGCATAAATTCATTATTGGCTAAATGAATAATAAAACTAGGAATTCCCAAAACAGGTCGATTTTTTATTTCAAATTTACTATTGTTTGAAATTATAATCTAATATACAGGGTGAACCACTTTGGTGTAATGATGTCATCACCATTTTTTTCAAATGGAACCCCCCCCCTTTTTTTCAAGTTCCAAATTGCCTTTGCTGAGCTGATTCCAAAAATGTATAATATGTTGCTTCAAATTGGTACAGGGTGGGCAAAAATGCAAAAATTTTTTTACAGAGAAATGACAATTATTGGTCCATATTTTTTCGATGAAAACTTAACAGGAGCATTTTATCTGGATTTCCTTCAAAATACATTAATTCCTGATCTGATCCAGCTTTTTCCTGATATTCAAATATCCACTAATATATAGACCGCAGAATCTGGTTTCAACAGGATGGCTTACCGCCACATTTCGCAGTAACTGTGCGCGATTTTTCAAACACAACTTTCCCACAAAGGTGGATAGGAAGAAGGGGACCAGTGGAATGGCCTGCTAGATCACCTGATCTGCGCCCATTAGACTTCTTTTTATGGGGTTATTTAAAATCTAAAGTTTACTTGAACAGACCTGGAAATATCCCTCAACTACAAGACCGAATCAGACAAGAAATACAGAGCATAACACCCGCTATGCTATAGAATGTTAGAGACGAAAGTAATGCCCGGTTCAGTCATTGTCTAACGGTCAATGGAGAACAATTTGAACATTTATTGTAAATTTTCGTTCGTTTGTTTGTTTTTGGAAGTGTATCACATTAATTGCATAACGACTAATTCCATTTAATTTGTTTATTACATTCAGTAACGTATTACTTTCCATAAACAATTTTCATTCTTTTGTTTTGCATTTTTGCCCACCCCGTACCAATTTGAAGCAACATTTTATACATTTTTGGAATCAGCTCAGCAAAGGCAATTTGAAAATTGAATAAAAAGGGGGGTTCCATTTGAAAAAAATGGTGATGACGTCATTACCCGAAAGTGGTTCACCCTGTATATTAGATTATGATTTGAAACGATGGTAAATTGAGATAAAAAATCGACCTGTTTCGGGAATTCCTGATTTTATTGTTCATTAAGCCAATAATGAATTTTTGTACGAATTCGCAAAATGCACTTTATAATATGTTGTTTCAGATTACGTTTCTGAAAAGTCTACGCGGCACTTATTTCACGATTTCACTTATTTCACTAAGGACTGATCATCTGAATGAATTAACCAGATGATAGTCGAACAGCATTTACCCCTTCCAGAAATTGAAATCAATTCCTGAAATTCGTTTATTGGCATTTGTACAAAATTGCAAAATGCACTCGCACTCAATTGTTTCAGATTTCGTGTCTGAAAAGTCTACGCGGCACTTATTTCACGTTTTACAGTTATTTCACTGCATTTACCCTATCCAGAAATAAAATAATTTCTGAAATTCGTTCACTGGCATTAATACAAAATTGCAAAATGCAATTTCTATTGTTCAATATCTGAAATAAATAACTCCTGAAAAAAATAAATCCTGAAATGAATTAATACCTGATATAAATCAATTCCTGAAATGAAGTGATTCCTGAAATAGAATAATTCCTGAAAGAGAATGATTCCTGAAAAAAAAAAATCCTGGAATGAAATAATTCCTGAGAAAGAATAATTCCTGAGAAAGAATAATTCCTGAAAAAGAATAATTCCTGAAAAAGAATAATTCCTGAAAACAAATAATTCTTGAAATGAAATAATTCCTGAAAGAGAATTATTCCTGAAATAAAATAATTTCTGAAATGGAATAATTCCTGAAATAAAATAATTCCTGAAATAAAATAATTCCTGAAAGAGAATGATTTCTGAAATAAAATAATTTCTGAAAGAGAATGATTCCTGAAATAAAATAATTCCTGATGAAATGAAATGCACTTCATTTGGAAACTTGTCATCTTAATCGTCAGGCCTACCTTCTTTTTCATGAAAAAGTGTTTCAAGTAACAAGTCGTTTAACAGACAGTACATCAAAATACTGAAAATAATGTTCATTCTCGAGTTGAAATCCTCAACATCGCAGTAGCAAGAGTAACAGTCGTCTCCAGTGCGATGGTACAAATCAAAACTACAATCGAAAATGCGCTTGAAGAAATCGAGCATGCCGTCAAGTGATTCACAGCTAGAAGTTCCATCGAAATTCAAATGCGGTGGGTCGAAAAGCGAATTTCTACCTACATCAAGAACTAGGAAGAATCCCACGACCACGAAAAACACTGTCATACCGACTTCTTTAGGTGACAGCCTCCTTTGTAAAGAGGAAAACTTACAGACACCTAAAGTCGATACTCTCCCCTCGTAAGGGTACCGCGCGTGTTATCGGGTGAGGTTGTCAACTGTCGTTAATGATCGGGTAGAAAATTCGCTTTTCGACCCACCGCATTTGAATTTCGATGGAACTTCTAGCTGTGAATCACTTGACGGCATGCTTGATTTCTTCAAGCGCATTTTCGAGTGTAGTTTTGATTTGTACCATCGCACTGGAGACGACTGTTACTTTTGCTACTGCGATGTCGAGGATTTCAATTCGAAAATAAACGTTCTATTCAGTATTCTGATGTACTGTGTGTTAAACGACCTGTCACTTGAAAACACTATTTCACAGAAAAAAATGTAGGCCTGTGTAATTTGGAAAAGTGAGGTTGAAATCGAGAAATTGCAATTTGGACATACTGAACGTATATCTCGACTGTAAGGATTCTCTTTAATCCTACGAATTCCATAGTTCGTCGGAATATTGTGGGTGCACCCGCTGAAATTCGTGCAAAAAATCATGCATAACCCAAAAATCACTTACCTTTTTCTAGAAGAACTACTTACTACCTGTAACAACAGAAAAAATTCATTAAATCTCAAGAATAAATATCTGAATTCGAGAAATGATATAATGGAAAATTTCAATAATAATAATAAATGTCCATTATTGAAACAATTCACACTGATCCAATAGGCTATCGACCTAAGCCCTTCTGCCCATTGATTACACAAATTGAAAGAAAAAAAAATTAAACCTAACAAATCGATACAATAAAAAGAAAGTCAGTAAGTTAGGAATAGGTTTTATGAGGAGCTTAGAAGTGGAATGTGAAATATTTGAAAGTGAGGAGACAAAAGCTGAATGTGAGGTTGTAAAAGTTACGGGAATCAAGAAATCACTCACCGATTGGTAGTAGTAGTTACACCTTCTATCCTAGTTCTTTGTTTTCTAGACGTCACATGCCATCTATAACAAAATTAAAAATGAATCTATAAAATTGCATACTTTATTTTATTGCATCTTTTTTTAAATATCAAGAAAGGGTTCATTCATCATGTATTCATCATGAGAAAACATTGAAAACAATTTCACCAAGAGATCAGCAAATTTCAACAAAAAAACCCGATGTATCATGATGGAAAATTTCGAAATCGTTCAGTTGTGTAAAGGGACATGCAAAAAAAACTCACCCATTGATTTTTCCCAAACTGTCCTTGAAGCACACACACACACACACGAAATCACTGGAAACACACACGAGATCACTGGAAACACACACGGGATAATTGGAAACACACTCACGAAAACTTTCCACCGCACGAGAAAGTCTTTTCGTCACGCACCTCTGAACCCAACGGAGGTTTAAAATCGACTGAGTAATATGTGTCGTCTTATCAGACTGCCAATTCCTTCACGCATGATCAATAGGGTTGCATAATTGAAACTAGTCATCTCTGTGATACCGAAATGTGTGTACAGGATGATTGAAATATTTTCAAGTTAAAATTCTGCTGCCTATATTAGGAGATTGTCAGAACTCGGACTCTTCTGACTAACTTGAATGAAAATGTTAAGAATGAGTCAATGAGAACTTGATATCACCATATACAAAAAATGCCATTCTCAGTTTCAACTGAAAGAAGCAACTACATGAAATGAACGCTTTATTTGGAAAGGTTTTTAAGCTTGTGATGTCAAGACTTAGGCTGTCCATTTGAAAAGTTATCCCCCACAGGCGTTTTCAAATTGTAATATTTTTGTGAGAAAGTTGTTTTTTTACTAACTAGATAGTGCGTCCATAAAGTAACGCATGAATTCATCATTGGCTAAATGAACAATAAAACTAGGAATTCCCAAAACAAGTCGATTTTTTATTTCAATTCACTATTGTTTCAAATCATAATCTAATATACAGGGTGAACCACTCTCGTGTAATGACGTCATCACCATTTTTTTCAAATGGAACCCCTCACATTTTTTTTCAAGTTCCAAATTGCCTTTGCTGAGCTGATTCCAAAAATGTATAATATGTTGCTTCAAATTGGTACAGGGTGGGCAAAAATGCAAAAAATTTTTTACAGAGTAATGACAATTATTGGTCCATATTTTTTCGATGAAAACATGACAGGAGCATTATATCTGGATTTCCTTCAAAATACATTAATTCCTGATCTGATCCAGCTTTTTCCTGATATTCAAATACCCACTAATGTAGACCGCAGAATCTGGTTTCAACAGAATGGCGCACCGCCACATTTCGCAGTAACTGTGCGCGATTTTTCAAACACAACTTTCCCACAAAGGTGGATAGGAAGAAGGGGACCAGTGGAATGGCCTGCTAGATCACCTGATCTGCGCCCATTAGACTTCTTTTTATGGGGTTATTTAAAATCTAAAGTTTACTTGAACAGACCTGGAAATATCCCTCAACTACAAGACCGAATCAGACAAGAAATACAGAGCATAACACCCGCTATGCTATAGAATGTTAGAGAAGAAAGTAATGTCTGGTTCAGTCATTGTCTAACGGTCAATGGAAAACAATTTGAACATTTATTGTAAATTTTCGTTCGTTTGTTTGTTTTTGGAAGTGTTTCACATTAATTGTATAACTACTAATTCCATTTAATTTGTTTATTACATTCAGTAACGTATAACTTTCCATAAACAATTTTCATACTTTTTTTTTGCATTTTTGCCCACCCCGTACCAATTTGAAGCAACATATTATACATTTTTGGAATTAGCTCAGCAAAGGCAATTTGAAAATTGAATAAAAAAGGGGTGTTCCATTTGAAAAAATGGTGATGACGTCATTACCCGAAAGTGGTTCACCCTGTATATTAGATTATGATTCGAAACGATAGTAAATTGGAATAAAAAATCCACCTGTTTTGGGAATTCCTAATTTTATTGTTGATATAGCCAATAATGAATTTATGCGTTACTTTATGGACGCACTGTATAATTATTTAATTTTGAATGAAATGATCATTTTCAGTTGAAACATCACATTCACATGAAGAACTCAATGATCCTAAAACTGAATCATTGGAAAACATCACTGAAGAATTTCAAAATCCGTCAGAAAATAGTACAGATTCCGAAGAAGCGCAAGGTACTAGATGAAACTTTTATAAGGTACAGAAAAGTGATGGCAATTGGCTTATTTTATAGGCGTATTTAGGCAAAATAAAATACATTTGAACTCGTTTCCTTCATCACCCAAGAGGTAGAGTTCTCAATGCGTTGCTTTTTTAATGGAAGCATCCCCAGTAGGCCTACAAACCATGAATGTGGAAAATATTTACCCCTTCCAGAAATTAAAATTGATTCCTGAAATTCGTTTATTGGCATTTGTACGAATTCGCAAAATGCACTTTATAATATGTTGTTTCAGATTACGTTTCTGAAAAGTCTACGCGGCACTTATTTCACGATTTCACTCATTTCACTAAGGACTGATCATCTGAATGAATTAACCAGATGATAGTCGAACAGCATTTACCCCTTCCAGAAATTGAAATCAATTTCTGAAATTCGTTTATTGGCATTTGTACAAAATTGCAAAATGCACTCGCACTTAATTGTTTCAGATTTCGTGTCTGAAAAGTCTACGCGGCACTTATTTCACGTTTTACAGACATTTCACTGCATTTACCCCATCCATAAATGAAATAATTTCTGAAATTCGTTTACTGGCATTTATACAAAATTGCAAAATGCACTTTCTATTGTTTAATATCTGAAATAAATAACTCATGAAAAAAATAAATCCTGAAATGAATTAATACCTGATATAAATTTATCCCTGAAATGAAGTTATTCCTGAAATGAAATAATTCCTGAAAGAGAATGATTCCTGAAAAAAATCCTGAAATGAAATAATTCCTGAGAAAGAATAATTCCTGAGAAAGAATAATTCCTGAAAAAGAATAATTCCTGAAAAAGAATAATTCCTGAAATGAAATGATTTCTGAAAGAGAATGATTCCTGAAATAAAATAATTCCTGTAAGAGAATAATTTCTGAAATAAAATAATTCTTGAAAGAGAATAATTCCTGAAATAAAATAATTTCTGAAATGAAATAATTCCTGAAATAAAATAATTCATGAAATAAAATAATTCCTGAAAGAGAATGATTTCTGAAATAAAATAATTTCTGGAAGAGAATGATTCCTGAAATAAAATAATTCCAGATGAAATGAAATGCATTTTATTTGGAAACTTGTCATCTTAATCGTCAGGCCTACCTTCTTTTTCATGAAAAAGTATTTCAAGTAACAAGTCGTTTAACAGACAGTACATCAAAATACTGAAAATAATGTTCATTTTCGAGTTGAAATCCTCAACATTGCAGTAGCAAAAGTGACAGTCGTCTCCAGTGCGATGGTACAAATCAAAACTACAATAGAAAATGCGCTTGAAGAAATCGAGCATGCCGTCAAGTGATTCACAGCTAGAAGTTCCATCGAAATTCAAATGCGGTGGGTCGAAAAGCGAATTTCTACCTACATCAAGAACTAGGAAGACTCCCACGACCACGAAAAACACTGTCATACCGACTTCTTTAGGTGACAGCCTCCTTTGTAAAGAGGAAAACTTACAGACACCAAAAGTCGATACTTTCCCCTCGTAAGGGTACCGCGCGTGTTATCGGGTGAGGTTGTCAACTGTCGTTAATGATCGGGTAGAAAATTCGCTTTTCGACCCACCGCATTTGAATTTCGATGGAACTTCTAGCTGTGAATCACTTGACGGCATGCTTGATTTCTTCAAGCGCATTTTCGAGTGTAGTTTTGATTTGTACCATCGCACTGGAGACGACTGTTACTTTTGCTACTGCGATGTCGAGGATTTCAATTCGAAAATAAACGTTCTATTCAGTATTCTGATGTACTGTGTGTTAAACGACCTGTCACTTGAAAACACTATTTCACAGAAGAAAATGTAGGCCTGTGTAATTTGGAAAAGTGAGGTTGAAATCGAGAAACTGCAATTTGGACATACTGAACGTATATCTCGACTGTAAGGATTCTCTTTAATCCTACGAATTCCATAGTTCGTCGGAATATTGTGGGTGCACCCGCTGAAATTCGTGCAAAAAATCATGCATAACCCAAAAATCACTTACCTTCTTCTAGAAGAACTACTTACTACCTGTAACAACAGAAAAAATTCATTAAATCTCAAGAATAAATATCTGAATTCGAGAAATCATATAATGGAAAATTTCAATAATAATAATAAATGTCCATTATTGAAACAATTTACACTGATCCAATAGGCTATCGACCCAAGCCCTTCTGCCCATTGATTACACAAATTGAAAGAAAAAAAATAAAACCTAACAAATCGATACAATAAAAAGAAAGTCATAAGTTAGAAATAGGTTTTATGAGGAACTTAGAAGTGGAATGTGAGATATTTGAAAGTGAAGAGACAAAAGCCGAATGTGAGGTTGTAAAAGTTACAGGAATCAAAAAATCACTCACCGATTGGTAGTAGTAGTTACACCTTCTATCCTAGTTCTTTGTTTTCCAGACGTCACATGCCATCTATAACAAAATTAAAAATGAATCTATAAAATTGCATACTTTATTTTATTGCATATTTTCTTAAATATCAAGAAAGGGTTCATTTATCATGTATTCATCATGAGAAAACATTGAAAACAGTTTCACCAAGAAATCAGCAAATTTCAACAGAAAAACCCGATGTATCATGATGGAAAATTTCGAAATCGTTCAGTAGTGTAAAGGGACTTGCAAAAAAAAACTCACCCATTAATTTTTCTCAAACTGTCCTTGAAGCACACACACACACGAAATCACTGGAAACACACACGAGATCACTGGAAACACACTCGCGAAAACTTTCCACCGCACGAAAAGTCTTTTCGTCACGCACGTCCGAACCCAAGGGCGGTTTAAAATCGACTGAGTAATATGTGTCGTCTTATCAGTCTGCCAATTCCTTCACGCATGATCAATAGGGTTGCATAATTGAAACTAGTCATCTCTGTGATACCGAAATGTGTGTACAGGATGATTGAAATATTTTCAAGTTGAATTCTGCTGCCTATATCAGGAGAGTCAGAACTTGGACTCTTCTGACTGATTCAGAGATGCCTCTAGGGCTTCGCTAAATCGATGAAATTACATCCATCATGCGACTAACTTGAATGAAAATGTTAAGAATGAGTCAATGAGAACTTGATATCACCATATACAAAAAATGTGATTCTTAGTTTCAACTGAAAGAAGCAACTACGTGAAATGAACGCTTTGTTTGGAAAGGTTTTTAAGCTTGTGACGTCAAGACAGGCTGTCCATTTGAAAAGTTTTTCCCCACAGGCGTTTTCAAATTGTAATATTTTTGTGAGAAGGTTGTTTTTTACTAACTAGATAGTGCGTCCATAAAGTAACGCATAAATTCATTATTGGCTAAATGAACAATAAAACTAGGAATTCCCAAAACAAGTCGATTTTTCATTTCAATTTACTATTGTTTCAAATCATAATCTAATATACAGGGTGAACCACTTTCGTGTAATGACGTCATCACCATTTTTTTCAAATGGAACCCCCTTCTTTTTTTTCAAGTTCCAAATTGACTTTGCTGAGCTGATTCCAAAAATGTATAATATGTTTCTTCAAATTGGTACAGGGTGGGCAAAAATGCAAAAATTTTTTTACAGAGTAATGACAATTATTGGTCCATATTTTTTCGATGAAAACTTAACAGAAGCATTATATCTGGATTTCCTTCAAAATACATTAATTCCTGATCTGATCCAGCTTTTTCCTTTTTCACAAAGGTGGATAGGAAAAAGGGGACCAGTGGAGCCCATTAGACTTCTTTTCATGGGGTTATTTAAAATCTAAAGTTCACTTAAACAGACCTGGAAATATCCCTCAACTACAAGACCGAATCAGACAAGAAAAACAGAGCATAACACCCGCTATGCTATAGAATGTTAGAGACGAAAGTAATGCCCGGTTCAGTCATTGTCTAACGGTCAATGGAGAATAATTTGAACATTTATTGTGAATTTTTGTTCGTTTGTTTGTTTTTGGAAGTGTATCACATCAATTGCATAACTACTAATTCCATTCAATTTGTTTATTTGTGTGGTTCACCCTGTATATTAGATTATGATTTGAAACGATAGTAAATTGAAATAAAAAATCGACATGTTTTGGGAATTCCTAATTTTATTGTTCATTTAGCCAATAATGAATTTATGCGTTACTTTATGGACGCACTGTATATTAATAACTTTTTATAGAATTCAGTATATTGGAAAAAATACTAAACTGCCAAAAATTACCCAGTTTTGATGGCTAGAGGTATCTACAATGCTTGGCTTTCTTCTTACTACACACTATACTTATGAAATGAATTACTTGGTGAAGATGCAGAAAAAGAATCAAAGAGGAATGTGTGTTGGAACTCCAATATCTGATATGGGCTTCAACTGTGAAGCTGATAGTGAGGTCTTATCAACTTATATGTGATTGCGAAGATTTTCTAGAAGATATTATCAAAATAATGATATATGATGACATGATTGATATATGTTTACAATAATACAATAAAATCTGCTGTAGTTCAATATATGTATCAACTCTTTGAATGGGTTTCCAGAGTATTTGAAAATTTACCGAAGTTGTCTAAACTATGGACAACTATTGAATAAACCTCTTCATTCTATAAATTCTCTAACTGCAAGGTAGAACTCAAATAGAATATCCAAATTCACCTAAATTTGTTATACTTTTGTCATCTCATGCATGTTTTTGCTGAAAACACCTGAAGAAACCCATGTTTCCAAATGCCAAGTACTAGAAAATCCAAAATATCTCAAAGTAAAAGATTTTCATTATTATATTCCCACATTATTTTTGCTGAATTCATTTCACAAACAAAGGATATCTATTTAATTTCGAGTATATGGAAAATATGTCAGCTGAGCCTTTTTGAGTTCTGAATAGCGCCCGAAGAGTTCTATACAAGATATCCTTATGACATTTTTACGAAAAGTTGATAATTTTTTAGTTATTATAGCGATTTCAAGTTCCCGTTCCGAGAAACACAATTTTCGTGAATAAATAAAAAATTTCTGAAAATAATTCCACTCCGCGTGTGGTGTACTTCCCTTACACGCGTCTTTTCGGAACGGGAACTCAATATCACGAATAACTCAGAAATTATCAACTTTTCGAAAAAATGTCATTAAGATATCTTGTAGAACTCTTCGTGCGCTATTCAGAACTCTTATCAGAACTATTTTATTTTCAATTTTAACGAATTCACGAAAATTGTGTTTCTCGGAACGGGAACTTGAATTCGCTAGTAACTAAAAAATCACAAGCTTTTCGAAAAAAGGTCATTATTAGGATATATCTTGTAGAACTCTTCGGGCGATATCCAGAACTGCAAAAAGATTCTTTTATATATATCGAAAATTTCCATTCGGAGTTTTGAAAGTCGGAATTGTTTTTTCAAATAACTTCTCCATTTCACCAGAACTATTTTTGAAAGCATCGAAGAACTCCAGAACTATTCCAAATAGACAGGAAAGAATAATCAGAACCCATATTTTCAAAAAAGAATGCGCTGCGTCTAAATTTTAAGTTTTCGATTTTCGTCCGTAATTTGCTGAAACTATTCAAAATTTCAGTAAAGAACTCCAGAACTATATCTAAACTACCCAGAACTCTGAAAAAAACAATCATTTTAAAAAAAGTCGACGTTAACTTCACACGAGTATTGTAACTTCTCTGCTCCAACTATGGAGGTTTATATTTTTTTTATTGGTGCCCCATTCTACCCATTTTTTATTGGTGCCCCATTTTACCCATTAAAAGCACTCCTGAGCGTGTTTAAATCGAACTTAAAAAACGCGCCTTTTTTAAAGTTACCATGGCAATATCAACGGAGGAACGAGAAACGTGAAGTCTAAATGACAAATTTTTGATTATTGATGTGACAGGAGTGTACCTTGTAAACGTCAAATGAAATATAACTGACAGATGCAACACTTTATTCAAACGTAAAATGTGGCACCAATAAAAAAAAATAGCGTAAAGTATTCGTGGATCTGGTCTTTAAAACACTTGCTTTATTTCGAACACTTCGGCTGCGCCGTCGTGCTCGAAAACTCGCGCGTGTTTTAAAGACCTTTTTATCCACTTATACTTTAATATACTATCAAAGCACGCCTCAGCGTGTTTGAATCGAACTTAGAAAAACGCGCGTTTTTTAAAGTTACCATGGCAACATGAAGCGTTTTCTGGCGTTGATACGTATTCAATCTTGAATTTGAATACGATTCTCACGTGACGTCATTAATATCACGAACCGCAAGAATGTATAATTTTAAATACGATTCAATGAAACCTACAGTTGGTGAGTAGATTTATCAGAAATTTTCTATTTATATTTTGGAAGCAAAGATGGAACCAGAAACGATTGCTGTTGTTTTGCAGTGGTTGAATGAAAAGCAGGCTTTTAAAGTATTTTAATATGTGTTTAAATTTCATGTGGCAATCCGACCATTATATTTCTTCCATTTTACCTATCAGGGATCAACACCAACTCCACTGTGGGAAGAGGAATGGTTACCCGCAATTATACCAATTATGACTTTTTTTCAATATTCCGGATGGGTCGTGATTCTTTTCTAATTTTATTTCAAAGTATTGATTGCGAAGAACTCCATAAAGAATTCATAGGATGTAATTATCCTATATCAGCAGAAAAAACATTACTCATGACATTATGGTGGCTCGGAAAGGGAGAAGTGCTCTTGTCAGTAGCTGATAGATTCAATATTTCTTTAAGCGCAGTTCACAAAGGAACGGAACTAGTTCTGCATTCGATTCCAAACCTACTGGAAAAGTACATTGTCTGGCCCAATGAAGAAGAACTCACTTCAATTGAAGTAGGATTCCAAGATCGGGCTGGCTTTCCTGGTGTCATAGGGGCTATAGATTGCTGTAATATCAAATTCAAAGCCCCAGCAGAACATCAAGATAGCTGTTCGGATCGCAAAATGCAGCATTCCATAAAACTTCAAGGAATTGTCACAAATATAATGGTAGGTTTCCCAGTTTCCGCGCATGACAGCAGGGTGCTCAACAATTCAGGGATATTCATAGACATTGAACAAAAATGGACAATATAGAAAATATTTTCCATTGGATAATACCATATTGTAGGAAACTCTACATATCCTTCAAAAAAGTGGTTAATGAAACCATACACTTGGAATGGTGCATTGAATGACTCCAAACGTCGTTTCAATAATGCACTTAGCAGAACAAGGATTGTTGTCCAACATACATTTGGCCTCCCCAAGTCACGGTGGAGGATATACTCGGATATGTAAATGTAAACAGTGTTGAAAAGGCTGTTAAAATGATTACAGCTTGTTGCATTTTGCACAATTTTTGTTACATAAACAATGACCTGTGGAATGAAGCTCTACCTCCTCTGGAAGTTGAAGATAACGCAGTCGATATTAACATGGATGGGATTACAAAAAGGAATGATACTCGTATCACGAGATCATTAAGATGAATGATTTCAATTAGAATTCATGAAAATGAAATTAAAAGTATGCTGAACCATTTATAATTACCTTTCCATTATTTCACCTTTATTACCTCAAAATTAAAAGGAATTGATTCTTTTAATTTTTCGTAATACAATTTATTAATAATAATAACATAGGTATATTCTGGTAATTATAACGAAACAAAAATAAATATTCTCTCACTGGACGGAAGTGACCGCTATAACAATCAGTAATTTAACTATAACTCAAAGACTATATACAAACAAAACACTTGAAATTAAATCACAAAAAAATCAGTATTTTGCTTGTTTCTTAAGAAGCTCTATTATTCCCATGGTTTGTTCATGACACTGTTTACTCTGTTCTTGCATAGCCTCCAGCAGTCCAGTGAACTGGTGTGCCCTTACAGTTCTCTCTTCCTTTAATGATATTTTCCACTGTGGAAAGAATTGATTTTTTTTGGGTCGTAGAGATTTATTTATACCTCAAAATTTGCTTTTTTTTCCTAGTCTCATTGACTTGCCTGGGGTCGGCATTTCCATATTTTGGCTCAATTCAGTTTCCACCACACCTTATTCTTTGGAACGAGAAGTTGATGGTCATCTGCTCGAGTCAATAAAAATGATAACTGGATTTGACTTATGTTTATCTACTAAAATGTCATCAAGTTCATCTAAGAATGGAGGTTTCTTGATGAATCCTTCCCCAGTTTGCCAATTTGGTCTTTATATTTTTTGTATGTGTGTTGTATATAGATTCATGAACTGACAGCATTTTTCACTTTCCAGCACACTATGGCCAACGAAAAATCTTTGTGTCAATTTGAAGCCACAAATTATTTTTACTAGTTTTTTTGTGATCAAATTGTCCAATTGTCCAATTGAACAATTTCCTAAAAGACAAAAATGTGTAGGTAGCTAGAAAGTCTGCTTCTGTTTGTTTTTTAGATGAAGTCCAAACAGTTTCTGGTATTGACGAAATCGACTGTTCTTTGCCACACTGCGAATTTAGGATCTGCCATCAAAACTCTGTTAGAGAGTAGGTAGACAATATTCTGATTTACTAACCTTTCAATTTATTATAGGTTTTCAAATCAACTGTTATGATAATAATTTCCTAGTATTCAATCTCCATTTTAAATTTCAAATAGTAGTGGAATGTTTCACTTTTTGGGGTTATTATTACGACAATCACAACAACGAATTATGTTTTGAAACTTGATTCATCTTGGTTTCAAAACTCTATGAATACGCGTTTTGAATCGTTTGATATATGACGTCATCGTTTCAACGCCAGAATGGATGTATTTGAATCACAGGACGAATACGTATTGAATACATGAGCGCCGGAAAACGGCTATGAACAAAGAAACAAGAAACGTGAAGTCTAAATGACAAATTCTTGATTATTGATCTGACAGGAGTACCTTATTGTTAACGTCAAATAAAATATTACTGACAAATGCAAAACTTTATTATATCATATAAAAAAACATAGCGTAAAGTATTCGTGTTCGTATTTTTATCCACTTATACTTTAATATACTATTGTATTGATATACATACACGGTGTTCCGAAAACCTACCACATATTATTCAGGATAAAACAATTTGATACAAGGAAATTCGTTTTTGCTTTACTTCGAAACGGCTAGCAATGAAATCTAATATAATTCCATATATTGCATATAGGGTAATCCCAAAAGCATAACTGGACCAGTTGGCTCTACATTTTGAGCAAGAGAGTATAGAAACATTATTCTTAGCATCCCATGGCAAAAAAAATATTAAAAAGTTACGATTAGTAGCGATACGAGTGAAAAAACTATCGAACGGTGCATTTTTTTTTTTCAAACGTGCGTATTTTTTTGTATTCTTCTGATAACTAGTATAACTTATGATAATGTCAGATTTTGAGCCTGACATCGACTTCTGGAACACCTTATTGTGTAGAGCTTATTTGATTTTGTCAGTAACTAAATAACTGGTTTCGATGCATTAACATATACCTACATCGCAATAATATATGAGAATTTAACAACATTCAATATTTTTTCAAAAATCATGCCATATATGCTCATTTCAGAGCTTCTTGTGGTGATAGATATAGAACTTTTGGAAGTTTATTGAAATCGATCCAGTGATATATTCACCAAAAATTATATGATAAATAATAACCATATCAAAATCTATTCTGAGCCACTGCTGAAAATTCATTGCGATAACCTAACAAGGATGACATCATGAAATAAACAAATAATTTAGGCCAAAAGGGTCCGCAACCGAGTTTAATTGATGAGTTTTCACTAGATATGTGCCAAATATGGTAACAAACTTTTCGAATTTAAAAAGAAATCATTTTTCGAGGCCTCGATGTGCACTTGAGAAGCATTTTTTGTTTTTATCAAAAGTTCTATATCACATCAAAAGTGAGTTGCAGAAAACTATTCTAATAAAGATTTTGAAGAACGAAAAACTTGAACAAGACCCTTACTCATTTAATATAATTGAGTCGATCCTGTATACAACTTTTTCCTGAGACAAAATTCTTTATATGACACTGAATAGAAGAAAGAATGAGAACACAAACAAAAAAGATAAAATGTAGATGATCACCAAGTTGCATAACTATGATGACAAATATGTTTCACGAAACAAATGTTTTAAAAAGTATATTACGAGATCATGGAATATAAGAGAATTATAGCGAATAATACAGTGAAATGATTGAGTGGCTCATATACATTTGAGTTCTCTATTGAAAAACTACAAAACTACAAAAAACAGGAATCAAACAGATCAACAAACATACATACATATCGTATAAATATGATTTGATAGGAATTGCTTGTAAAGGATTTCAATGAAACTATAATGATTGATATATGGGTGTTTTCAGTTGAACATATATCGAATCATCACAATTACTATCAGATTACCATATTCACAAAGGGAACTAAATTATATACAGATACTAGATTAAGTGCAGATTTCCGCGATTATACTTCAGAATTAAACACCTCATGTTACATCATTTTTGGAATCGTCATCAAAAGCTGTATCATACATAGAGTTTGAATACAATGCGTGCATTAAATTCAACGTGGACCACACTGTATATTCTTTTTTCCCTCACGAATACGGATTGAAAAACGACCCATATATGATTTGATATATCTTCGTTCACAAGAAATTATTCATCTTCATGTGCCTGGTCAAAGAGACCATTCTCTTGGCTACGTCTTGAGGACTGAGTTGGTTGCCCATGAATCTTGCCGTCATTGCGGCATATTGTTCATTAACATCTGTCCACCTGCCGCCAAACGTAAGGAGACCAGAAACGTATCCGAATCCACAATATGATCTCCATTCTTCTATTAGAGTATCGAACGGATATATTTCATCCGCATCACAGTTGAATAGTCCCAATGTTTCCGAAAGGCTTTTGTAGTAGATTCTAAGGAGATACTCCAGATCGTAGAACACTTCTTCTTCACAGCCCCCGTATGCGTATAAACAGTATGATAAATCGAAAACTGGCGTGCCCAGTCTTGCGAATTGAAAGTCCACGAATTTCATGTCTTCTATTGTTGCCTGGAAGAAATACCCAATTATATTTTCAACTAACGTACGAATTTTCATAAATACAGCATAGGGGCCACCAATGAATTACGTCACACGTTAAGAGGGAGAGAGCGGGTCGACTAAGTGTGGCATTATGAGGTGTCCTACGTGTTGAAACAGGGTTGTTTCATTTCATTAAACAATTAACTTTCTTAGGAAGGGGGGAGTCTCACAAATGTGACCTGCTGTGACAAGGAGGAAGAGGGGTCAAAAATCACGAAATTCGTGTTACGTAATTCATGGATGGCCACATAGCTCAGATTTGCCGTTGCGAAGAAAATCTGGAATCAATGATAATGTAGTATAACACTTACAATAATGAAATGAAGAAACCAGTATCGTTTCCACGTGAATTTCAATATAATTTCGAACAGTTCAGTACACTCAACAAAATATGTTGAAATAGTGACGATTAAGATGCTAAAATTTTCGGTATATTTTCTGGGTATATTATGTTTCTGGAAACCATATTAGAAATATGAAAATGATTTCCAAGATTCTCTTCAAGCCACTTCGATCATAAATCTTTCAACCACAAGCATCTCAAACGAATATTTTCCGAGCTCACTGCATTCTTATCTAACCACCATGTATTACATATACATAGAATATCAACAGTGTTGAATTTTGTCTAACTAAACTACCAGAGATACGGATACGGAGTAAAATTTGTATATTTCTGCTACTAAAAATATGTGAATGTGTATTTCCTGAGATCCAGAAAAAATATATTCTTTCATATTTCTCTGCTTTTCAATTGTCATCATGAATTATATTTTTCGGAAATTTTTCTCATAGATTCTAATATTATCTTTTCAACTATGTATCATAAGTTATTATTACTTACTAGAAAATATTCTATAGTCTGGAAGACTGAACGAACTCATACTTTTGGCATAGCTTTTGGTGAATTAGTTTGAGGTCAAATAATATTTCGTCTTTTTGAGGAATTACGTTCTCAATTCCCATAGATAGTATAGTCACGTATCGGTGAATTTACGACATCGATTCAATCAAATGATATGTATAGTGAAAAAATGTAGTTTGTCGGTCTTATTATGACTTGCCTATAATAAGTATGTTTTAAATATTCCCAACATCGAAGAATGATCAGGAAGTTGACAATTGCAATTATTGCACACTTGACATTATAATGATATCACGCGAATAGCTCAGAAACTTTCAATTTCGGGCATATGGAATGTAATGACTTTAAGGTTGATAATTGAAGAGTATTACTGATTTTGTCTAATGGAAATAAGTAGGAAAGTATGGCCACGTACCACCGTAACTACGCCTCTAGTTTACAAAAATTGAAAAAAATCTTTTAGAAATTTTGGAGAACAAAAGAAGAAATCTTAGTTTTTTTTGTACTTTTGACACCCTGTAATTCAGAGGGGATGCATTTCAGGTCATACCTTTATAGAAACTTATAACCTCGAAATGAGGTGAGGAATCTGTAATTGTAGATCCTATTCTGACTCACTCTGTATGAAGTATATCATGTTAGGGTTTTTTATTTGTTTTGGAAAATTTATTTCAGTTTCTATCATTAACACCGTTTGATAATTGAATTATCTGTTTAATTCGTCATCTAGATCTTGTTCCACAGTTCTACTTTATAATTATATCGAAGATCATATGAATACGATTTTTTCATACCCTTATGACTACACTGAATAGTAAAACAATAATTCATCGAAATTCAACGGTTACAATTTGGATAAATATCGTGACGATGTGTTTGTTAAGTACTCACTTCTTCGTTATATTTGAACATCATATTGTCCCTTCTGCAGTCCCCATGCAAAATGACTCCATATTGTCCACTATATATCGAACTTTTTATATAGTTCTGCACCATTATCGGTCCGTGGAAAAATTTCAAATTATTATGAACCAGTGCAACTTCCCCCGCTTCTATCATGGCAGCTTTACATTTCGTCAACACATCATCAACCATAGCCATCTCTTTGGGCATAGTATTGATATTCTGGAAATAGTTGGAAAATTGTTCTGCAGCTTCATCAAATACTTCAGGATAAAGTTTCTTGAATGCGAACGAAAGAGCATGAAACTTTCCATATTGTTCGAACAGAATTTTATAATGTTCCTTGGTGAAACTCATTGAATTCACGTAACCTTTTTCATTCAAGTTTTCGAAAACTAATTGCTCTTGGAATTCATCTGAATCTACTTCGAAACAGACCGGCGCAATATCGATAACAACTCTCCCAAGTGTTTCATTCTGCAAGTCTTGGAACAATGGCCAAACGTTTTGATAAAAATGACATTCATTTTTGAAAATTGCATGAAGGAGGAATTGCTCTCTCACGATTGGTGTATTCCATGCGAACTTCATCACCATCTTTCGGTTGTTTGCTTCAGTGGATCCAATCGATACATAATGAATTACACCCATATGCCTGCATTGTTCCTCGTGCACATAAAAATTTACTGTCGTTATCTTGATTCCTTCTCTCGCAGCAATTTTTTTCAGAAGGCCAAAGAAGTTAGGATGCATTTTGACGCACTTTACAGAAACAAACACTTTTTTCGATGGTATGTATAAGCAGTTGGAGATGATACTGATCAATAAACTGATGGATTCGATATATCTATTCACCCGATATCATGTTATCTAGATTTGTTGACGTGTAGACAATTTCATGTGATCTTTAAATTCTATCATAGTACAGGGAGATTCACATGAAGGAACATCAGTCTTAAGAAAACTGCGCACTCTTGGTATTTCCTACAGTTTTTCACTATTTCGTTATACATACAGGGTGTCAATTTGGAAACTCTCAATGCGAGTATCTCGCGAAATCAAGAAGTTACAAAAAAAACGCCGTTTATCCTCTTTATAACAAGAATGGAATTTAAAAATCGATTGTATTATCGTTTTGAACTGAATGGACTGCATATCGACCATCTGATCAAATAAAATATCCCTTTGATACAATTCATTTTATTTTATTCGACTTAATGTTTCTCGTACACCCTGTAGTGGGTGGGAAAAAATGGTTGTGTTTATGAGAATACTACTGACTGATACCGTACATTTGAGGTATCACAAAAGAGGAAGTGCCATTTGACATTTCAAAGTTAGGGTGTGTCGCGCCGACGGGGTGACTCATCCCTTGGAATATGGTGGTTCTAGTTCCCCCTAACTCTTTGGCATTTGTGCCAAACGGCGTTTTTCTAACTTTTTTATTTCGCGAGATATTCGCATTGAAAGTTTTCAAATTTACACCCGGTATGGAATTAGAATTCACCTGTTCTGAGATGCATTATTCTATTGACTCCTTTTGATGAAAATGGTTAGAAGTGTAGGTGGCACCGTTTCAACCCTTGAATGACAGGAAGACATATATGTATTACTCGTGGGATTTTTCATGATTGACATGTGTTTGTCAAAATTGGTATTTGCTCATTATTGTCCTTTCACAAGTTAAATCAATTTGCGAGAAAGACATGTCGAACATGATAAATCCCACGCGTAATACATTTATTCCTGTCATTCGAGGGTTGAAACGGTGCCGCCTACCCTTCTAAACATTTTTATCAAAAGGAATCGATACAATAATGCACTCCAGAACGTGGAAATTCTAAATACATGTGTACGTTTGGAACGCCATTTTTCGGAAAATGCTCATCAAAAAATAATAAGCCATGGTACCATTGGGAACAGAATTGAACGCCAATCAAAATGATGTGCCACTTGACCTACCTTCTCATTCAAAATTCTAAGGATAACATTCACCCATCCTAAGGGGTTGAACCATTAGCGCTACAAATAGTTCTTGGAGGTGTCTCCCTTGCAAATAAAATTGACATGTCATTCCGATTCCTCATATTTTTTTCTGGTGGGAAGATATTAAGGGTGGGAATTTTTCAAATTGACACCCTGTATAACATAAATTATGAAAAGCAAATTCATCATATCAGTTACTATAGTTGGACCAATAGGGGATAATTGTGTGATGATACATGGTAGACTAGTTTGTGGGCAACACTGTATGATAATCGAAAAATTACCACATGAAAGAGTCTGTACGTTAAGAAAGTTGATCAAAAACTTTACATAGTCTCAGAATTATCATTTGATGGACTATACTTCTTAAGGTCATATCAATATTCTTTTGGTAAATAAAATTAAATAATTTCTATATGTTTGCACCACAACCAAATTGACGAATAAATTCGAGAAAATTTCATATTACATTTTCATTCTGTGTACTGTAATTCATCTACTGAATTTTCATTCATTGGTACAAAAAAATTCGGTAAAAATATCGGATTTTCTTGTATTCATATCAAAACGAATATTCAATTCTTCGTAAATCATCTACTGGTATGAGAGAGAAGAGCAACTCTTCCAAATGTATCCCAAACATGACCTAATCCATAACCCCTGTATATAAATTTTCGGAACATTCATTCATTCCAAAATGGTCTTTTCACCTTAGTAGGAAGTCAGTTAGTTTTGAGGTAATGAAAGGCTCTGAAATTACAATGACAACATTATCAGGCGAAAAATTCAAAAGGTATTGAGTGATCAAATATCAACAAATACGAAACAAATTTTTTTTTCGAAATATTGACATCCTGTATCTTGGAAACAAAGCATTACCAGACCTTTCATTATGTGAACTCTTCATCTTAGAAAAACCCAAAGAGTCACCTCTTCAGTTGAAATTGTCTTGTTCAGCCTTAAGTCAACTTTTTCAATTCTCCACTATTTCGAGGATATTCAAACAACTTGTTATTGCTGTCAATGCTGTCGCGTATAAAAAAAATTCAGAACACAAAAACAGACAAACTATTTCAAAAAAGTACAAATCCACTAGATACTAGACCTTCACCACAATATACGAGGAGTTGATTATCTCAACAAATGGAAAATGTTTTGTATTTCATGACATGAAAATCAAAAAGTCAAAAGGAATTGAGTATATACTTCTTTCATAAAACAAACTATAAATTCTGAACAAAATCGTAATCACGAAAGCATATAACTTTCATAATCATTTTCCCATGAACTATAGCAGAATATTCTGATCTGTTGAATTGATGGTCCATCACGTTGAAATTTCCGCGTGTAGTCGTGATTCAGAATGAATCGCAATTCTGATCGAATTATCTAGATGAAAATTTCTCCAGAAAATTCAATCGGACGAATAAGATGTGTTTCATAAAATACACCCTTTGTAGGTCAAAATGTTTCGCTATAACGGCCATAAAACTTTTTTTCGATGTTGCCCATCTAGCGCAAGCGCAATCTTGATGCATCTTCTCTTCTATTTCTTCTTGATTACGACCGTTAATGTGAGCCCACAATAGAGAGTTGAAGTGGTTCCACGAACGGTAACGTTAGGATTCATTCTGACATCTGGGCATGCGCATTGCACAAGTTTTCACGTTTTCGTATTTTGTGGGTCTACGGGTGTACGTAGACTCACGCTATCTAACGGGTGCTGAAAGAGGGAACGTACGCTAACCGAAATCTCACGAAACGAGGACGATAACTTGCGAACGGCACAGGATATACAGTTAAACTACATAAAACAGCATGGAAGTTAAGATTATTGAAATTATTTAACATTCCCTGCCTAGGCTAGTTCTGTGCTAACGTGATGAGATACTTCAACACCATTTTAGATGTATATCAGAAACGTCATATTTCTTACGTTACCGTGTCTAGGACTGCTCACGTACTGTGATTACTTCAACTCTCTATCAACTTATCGAAAGCTGTTTCCTATGTGGAACGAGGAAGAAACATCCTACTTGAAAACGAGACTGATGTCGAACGTTACCTTGAAGTTTCTCGAGGGATTGACTCAGCCAGTAGCTGTTATGAAACACAAAAGAATAAACCAGACAATTAGGCATGACAAATAATGTTGGATAATTTTTCCAAACTAGTCCGATCCTCACTAGCATGAAATGGTGACGACAGTGATCTGCAGGTTAGCATTTTATCATCACCTTCAGATTGAAGTCATTAAATTTGTATCAATTTGTATTAGAACAACTGATTCCTTATACGGCTTTTCATTTTACGGTCGAGTTTTGTGGAACGTATCTAAGCCGTAAAGCGAGGTATGGGTAAAAGGGGTAGTTGCAGGAAATGATAGAAAATCATATCGAATAAATGACACTTCAAGTAGCTCATTAGTAATGAGCCATTACATAAGATTATGATTTTCATGTTTCCTTTTTTCTTACACTAAAATTTTTGATTTTTATAAAATCGCCATGTGTTTTTGTTCACCGCGAACAGTTTTGCTTTTGTATTTTCTGTTGATCATTTGAAATTTACAAAATATGTTCCATCCATGATATTGACCTGTTAATCCATAGATTATTTCAGTTCATTTGAGAGTACTACAAAATTCGAAACTGAATATGTTGAATTCAAGTATGTGTTACTCATTTGATAACGATTTCCTGACCATCCAGTATTTTCTGTTGAAATATTGAAATTTTATCTATTCAAAAGATCATATGTGGTATCCATATATTTCATACTGAAAACATTAAATATTTTCTCCATCATATATTTACAAATATTTTTTTTTATATAAAACTTCTCACTTTGCAGTTATATTTATAAAATTGATTACGTTATATCGATCTATTATTCATTATATTTGTATCTTAATAATAATAATGGTTTTTCGAAAAAACGGTGTTATGGGTACTGTACCAAATGAATAATCAATTCTACCTCCTCGAAGGGGAAGTAAAATTTGTAAAATACATATATTAATTCGTTTACCTCGTCGATTTCAGGTGAATTTATTCAAAATTAATATATAATTTTATTTCCCTCTTGAAACTGTCAATGTACGTGATTTGTTCCTTATATAAATAACTATTTCCCAGTTTCAAGAGAATGATTCCAAATCACGAATTCCAATTCAGTGCTACACTACACATTTTTGTTTTATAATTGAATGAATGGACTCGTAATAGACTATTTTAGAATAGGGCATATGTGCCTCCACACTGTGGAGTGTATTCCCTCTGATGGATACTACTAATTTCAACATATTATATATTGAATATTATACAGGATGTCCCAGCAGTTGACGTCAAGCTGGAATCGGGCAAAAGGCCAAGTTATAATAGTCATCAGAAAAAATTCAAGTTGCGTTTTTTGAAAGATACAAACATTTGAAAAAAACCTGTGACAGTTTTTTGACGATACCAATCTCAATTTTTCAATAATTTTTGTAATCTCACTCAATAAAGTTAGGGCACTAAGGAAAGCTTTGGCCGTACTACAATACTTTTTCAGTGAATAATTTTGTTGAAAATAGGGTTTCTTTGCATAAGAAGAATTTTTCTACAAGGTAAGAAATATTTTAACAAGTATAATACCATTTTGGAATCCTTATTCAATGCGCCAACTCTTGAAATTACTACTAGCTGATATGGTACATTTTTCCCAGCACAAAGTTGACTGAAATGTTAATTATAACTATTTTGTAGGGAAAAAGTGATATTTTCTTCCAAGCTGGACTAGTTGACTTTAGGCAAGAGTTTCCAGACACATTACTCAGCATCCCATATTATACAAAAATAATTGATACGTTGAGATTTGTAACGACAGGAGTGAAAACACTGTCCCAGAGTGCAAATTTTTATGTATCTTTAAAATACGCAACTTGGATTTTTTTTCAATTCTGATAACTATTATAACTTGTCCAGTTGGACCTCTTTTAGTTCCTTAGGAACGTCGTCACATTCTTGACCTAGTACTGTCATATAGCCAATCGAAGCGTTGGTTGTATATAATGCTATGCCCAATAAACATGAAAACTTTATTTGAACGTAAATATAATTGTATCGCATAATTCTAAAGTAATCTTGAAGTGAAACCTAGTGACCTCTGCAAAATAGTCAATATTTTTAGGGTGTCGAAATGATAGGGGAAATACAATAAGCCTCCGGCTGCAGTATATCCTTTGGACCCATGTAGTAATTAAAAAAAAATTATCTTGTAATTTATGATGAACGTTGTTTGAAATATGACATTTTTCTTAAACGTTCTGTTGTTCAATCTGATGGTTTTAGATTCTATTCGTATTGCAAATTGCTCAGGAACTAAACAATGTTGATATATTGTTGATCATCTGAACAATATACAGGGTGTCCCATAAAGACCACGTCAAATTGAGGGAGAATGTAGATCGAAGGATAACCCACCTGCTATGACAAAATTCTCATCATAAAAGTCTCACCGTTTTTGAGATATTTTTTTTGAAAATGATGAAATTTTGCACCTTTCAATAGTTTTGTCTTTACGGTCGGTACAATTTTACACCTTTTTGGTTAATTCTTCCAGAAAAATATTACTGAAGAATGATTTCAACGTTTACATAAAAACATTCTCCGAACATTTTAAAGGGGGGCTGTGAGAAATATTTTTATTGAAAATTTTGGTAGTGGATTTTTTTGTTCATGAATTTTAGCTCATCGTAGTGGAACCAAAATGTACTGAGCTACTGCTGCACATTACACCAATAAATTGTCTATTTCATAGTGATTTCAAAGAGGTATCACACAAGTCATTTGTTATTCAAAGAAAAAAGATATGACTGTTTCTATCCAACAGGGTACGTTTCTGACAAAATCAAGTTTGTCAATTCTGTTGAGAAATTTTCGATGTTGCATTACCTAGTGAACAATGGTAATTATTTATTATTTATTATTACTCGCATAATTATTCACCTTATTAGGGTCATTTGTCGCAGACCTAGTGAAGAACTTGCCATCTCGCTCATTCATCCACCTGGCTTAGCCAACAGAGGCAGTACAGCTGTGGATCTGTCATTCTTCATAATGTGACTTGTGACATGAATCTCCACAATTTGTATAGCTGGAATATCATAAATCCACATGAGGTGAGAGAAGATAGATCACAATATCGATTTGAGGTCAATCTATGGACTGGAATATTTAATGGTGCAATTTTGGGCCCGATCAAACTGCCGCCATCACTGAACGCAAACAATCATTTGGAATTTTCAACCAACCAGCTGCCCATTTTATTGGAAGATGTGCCACTGGCGCTGCGATGTAGTTTGTGGTTTCAACATGATGGATGCCCAGCACATTACGGACGCGAAGTTACCGCACATTTGAATCGAACTTATCCCTACCGGTGGATTGGAAGAGGAGGTGAAATTTTGTGGCCTTCTCGTTCACCTGACCTTAATCCTCTGGACTTTTATTATTGGGGTTGCCTGAAAGACGAAGTATACGCAACACCCATACGTGATGAAGCCGAGTTGAACGAACGCATCCGAGTTGCTGCAGCGCAAATATCCGACATTCATTTGACGGCAGTGAAAAGGTCGTTTCTCAGTCCATGCAGAGCCTGTATACGCGAAGGAGGTCGCCATTTTGAACATGTTCTGTAATATTGTGATTTGCTTTTCATGTCATCAAAAATATTAGTATCTACTCTAAATAATAACCGTCAAATTATAGTCAGAAACGTACCCTCTTGGATAGAAACAGCCATATCTTTTTTCTTTGAATAACAAATGACTTGTGTGATACCTCTTTGAAATCACTATGGAATAGACAATTTATTGGGGTAATGTGCTGCAGCAGTAGCTCAGTACATTTTGGTTCTACTACGATGTGCTAAACTTCAGGAACAAAAGGATTCACTACCAAAATTTTCAATAAAAATATTTCTCACAGCCCCCCTTTGAAATGTTCGGAGAATGTTTTTATGTAAACGTTGAAATCATTCTTCAGCAATATTTTACTGAAAGAATTTACCAAAAATGTGTGAAATTGTACCAACCGTAAAGACAAAACTATTGAAAAGGGTAAAAATACATTATTTAAAAAAAATATCTTGAGACTTTTATAATGGGAATTTTGTCATAGCAGGTATCCTTTGATCTACATTCTCCCACGGTTCGACGTGGTCTTTACAGGACACCCTGTAGAAACATTGATTTGTTCAGGTCTGATGATAATATATGTACATTGGATTCAAAATTGTGGAGTTGTTGAGTAAATTTCAACTAGAGAATTCGGAAAATTTCATCTGAAATATAAAATTGTCACTATTCAATTTATTGTCAAGATACTCGTATATATTTTTCAAAATCCAATACAGTTGAACACCAAGTATAATTGTATTCCAAATTCAATTTCATTATTTTTATAAACAAAGCACTTATGTTTACAAGTCCATGATGAAAAGAGGTCAGAACAAATTATATTATGTAGAGTATGTTATTACGAGATGAAAATAACTAATGCGGTTTTGCTGATCTATAATCATGGAAATGATAGAAGTAATTGAAGACGGAGTTTTGAGTTAGTCTCCAGAGAGTCCTAAAGGGTAGTTCGGAAGCCTATGCTACAGTTTTCTTGATTGCCCCTCACTCCTCCTGAAGACTGGGTTCTAACATTTTTGTGTATTTTAGGGTAAGCAATTCTATTTCTGTTCATTGAATCTCTCTTAATGAATGTAACATTGAAATTACCATCAAATTCTATGTTTTGTTCGTATTTCATCCTGTAATTGATATCATTATAATCATTTATATTTCCTGAGTACGACCCAAGCGACAAGGGTGACCCCCGAAGGCACCCCTTGTACGCGACAATATCATTTACTATATTTGCTTGTCTCCTGACAACAATTACCACCATCGTCAACCACCTTATTTTTTTCCATTTCATGAAAGGTTCTCACAAAAATTTCGAAAAGGAAACAACTTTTCACACCTCAACCATAACACTTGCTGTAAAATTTGTCCGGAAAAGGAGAAGATTTTATGATATTTTGAATTTTTCTTCAACTCACAATCGAGACCTAAAGTTGGATGTTCAAAGTGTCAATAATATGCGTAATACTCAGTACACAAAAGGCATCATCCACTGCCATCCATCAAATGTTCTCGCTTCGGGTTGGATTTATGATCGAAATGATGAGGGAGTGGCATTAAGATTGTTATTGACAATTGGGCCACGAATATGAAAGGGTCAGGAAGCTGCCATTACCATAATTATATGTCCCTAAATGTTCATAAACTCTATGTTCTAGAATGCACAGAATTGATTATATTGATAATTAGGCAAGTCTCAATCCTGGAAATCACTTCTTCAATAACTGAATATGCGAAAATATTTTCAAGGCATACAGCCTTAAGGCATATATTTTTCAAGGTTATTAGATAGAAAATCGCACATTAAACTATTCGCACCAGAGCAACAACGTGCAGTGTATGTATTCTGTGTTATTATCTTATTGCACTTTGTCTCATCATCTTTGAAACAAAAATTATTACTGCATAATATCTTTCCCACCACCTAGATTTAGTTACACCCTACAAAATACAGTTGATTCAATAGTGTCACAACCAACGTTTTTTTTTCGATATGTCGATATCTTCCGACATTCAGAAAGTTTTGAAAACCGTTGCAGCAAAAGAACGCATCAAGGTATTGAGTACCAAAATTCATGGACAGAATAAGAAAGGTGAAGGGTTTCTAGGAAATGTGTACTTCATAACGGTAGAGGATAAGGAAAAACCTAACAAGAAATTAGAACTGGTTGTGAAGGAAGCAACAAGCCAAAGAAATGTGAGAAACGTATTCCCAGTTAGTTTTCTTTATGCAAATGAATGCATGTTTTACGATAAGGTCTGGCCAATATTGCAAAATCTCCAAAAGGGAATACCAGGTGGGATTATTTTCGATAAAGTACCACTTTGCTACGTGACAGATACCACTGAAGGGCACGAGACATTAGTCTTGGAGAACTTGAAGGCGAAGAAATATGAAACTTTACATAAGAGGGACTGTTTCAGTGAGCAACATCTCAAAAATATTTTTGAAATGTATGGAAAGTTTCATGCCTTATCGATAGCATTGAAGTCGAAAAATGATCAGCTCTTCACCGATATAGCAGAAAATTGTTTCGATTATTTGAGTGAGCTTTCAAACATCCAGCTGGTGAAAGATTCTATCCAGTCCATTATCGACAAATCTATGGGCTTCTTGAAGGAAGAAAATGAGAAGGAAATCATAATGAAATTTGAAGGATACGTAGCATTTGCTAATGAGATCCATGCCAGATGTACCAATTATACGGGATATAATGGAGTAATTGTCCATGGTGACTGTTGGAGTAATAATATAATGTTCAAATATAAAGGGAATATTGTGAGTAGCTCATTTTTCGAAATAAATAACAATTCAGATGCTCATTCTCCTATTTGAATAATCATCGAAATGAAATGGAGGAATTATTTTGGTTGAAAATCGCTGGGACAGGTCAATAAAATTTCCTACGTGCTTCTCATTGATGAAAAAACATTAAAATATTGCATCCTCCACCTTTTTTTATCACGCGATACATTTTTTTATTGGGTATGTATACATGGGAATCAAATTACGAAATTATTTCTTGTCGATATTTAACGAGCAAACGCAGATGGATGACAGGAATTGTTGAATTACTCTTTGAGTTTTCGGATATCTCTTATTCTTCAGAAAGGAAGTTTCACCAAATTGGAAAAAAATTGAGCAGTTACAAGAATGAAGTACCTGAAAATGTATAAAACAAGTTCAAGTTTTGCTTAGGTGAAATCAGTTGTTGGAGAAACATATTTGATGAACTAAGAATAGTTCAGGACATATAGATTTTTATATTTTCGAATTGATTGTTGTATATTAAATACATTTTATAACGAAAAGAAATGAGTATTCAGCATCTGGAATAGATATGTTAGTTGATGAACGATTTTAAAGGAGCCAAAATATAAAATGGTAATTGACCTCTGTTACAAGCAAGCACTAGTTGAGAAATAAGAGTATAATGAAGATATTGAATAACAATCCTTTGAACACATCAACCTCAAATTTACATAACGCTATTTCAGATATATGACAAACTTTTGTTTAGTGCCATTGGAAAATGCACATTTGCCTATATACAGAACAATAACAATTTAAATGAAATATGAAAGAAAGTAAGAGAGAAAATTTATTGACCACGTTATACACAGGTATTTGTAGCAAGTCAAAACGGTTGATCACAGTAGATTATGTTATAACTAAAATTTACAGATTAAAATATGTCATATGCTAGAACAAAATTAAATTTGCTTAGTAGCGGCTGAAACATTCACAAACAGAAAGCTGTAAAACATTATGATTCTTAATGCTAACAGTTAAAAGTTTAATTGGTGAGAAGCTACATGGTCAGGCATCGGCGTGTCCAAGTACTCTTTGACTGAATAAAAACAGTGGTTTAACAGATAATTTTTAATGGTGGATTTGAATGCGTGTGAATTGAGACTTTTCCATTTGGCAGGAATGATATTGTAGAGTCTTATTTCCAATGAGTTCTTCTACAGACTTAGGGGAAGGACGGGCAAAAAGGATATGTTAATTTAAAAATAAAATTAAAAATATATATTATAATCATATTTATTTTTAGTTTTGGCTAATAATTCTTTGGGTCATTAACGTTTATGATTAAAGTTAAATGGAAATAAAAATAAAGAAATTCTTCTTCAAAATCGAAAAAAAAAGTCAACATTATCCGCTTTGTCCTAATAGGGTGGGCAAAACGAATACTGATCAGAAAACGCATTTTGATCGAAACAATCGTCGCAAAAATATGAACCATGCCCCGAATATGAAGAACAGGCTTCATGTGTCCACTCTTGGTAGGTCCCACATTGTATCCAATCTTCTCTCGGCGGGTCAACATATTTTTCTTTGCATACTGTGCCCAGGTAAGATGTCATAGATTTTCCCAAGTCTTTTTTTGTTTGTCGTCTTTTGACACCGGATGGACCTGAAGCATCGATTGGAGCTTTTCCTTTCGCAGCTGCAGTATTTTTTTTTGCGAAATATCCAGCAATTTTCATAAACTCAGGTCGTGTGAGTCCATAGAAGAAAGAATCAATTTCGTGGGTATATTTTAAAGGTATTTCTTCTTCCTCCGGCGAAAAAATAGTTTCAAAGCGGCCCAGTTTCTTTTTTGAAGTTCCTTTACTCATATGTCGATGCAAAGTTGCATACGGGATACCATATATTCTGCTTGCTTTAAGTGTTGATGTCTTCTTTGCTTCTTGCATTGCCTTTTGTGAATTTTCCTCTGACCAACTGGCACGATCTGTTTTTTTTTCATAGCTATAAACCATCTGTAACAAGTATACTATGCTAAATACAATATGAAAGACAATTAAAACTTAATTAAAAAACAGAAAGTATCCGTCTTGCTTGGTTCCGTTTTGCCCGTCTGGTAGTTTTATAACATAACCTTAAATTATTACAAACTACAGCGATAGAAAATAAAAATAACTCGATTATTTCATGTACATTAATTATATATTCCATTTAAAAAAAAGATACTTGTATCGTCCTTAACAACATTAAAATAATCTCTGTATACTTACGGTTAAAAATTTAATTTTTTTCCCTAATTTCAATATTTATAGAAAAAAATTCCACAAGTATGTAAGACCGATACTTTGTCAACAACGGTGAGTGTAGTTATATAATGGAATGATAGATGGCAGTCTGAAGTTTTTTTACCGACCGACCAGCGATTTGAAACGATTATTCATTTTACCCGCCCTCTCCGTCTTGCCCGTCCGTCCCCTAGTCAGTCGAAGCCTAGGTGTTCTTATAAGGTTGGCCGACCTAGTCAAGTAATTGTGTAGGTAGGATTGTGTAGTATAGTTTTTGGTATTTCCATGAATTTCCAATAAGGTGCTGAGAATATATAGGCAAGGCAGGGGAATAATGCGGTATTTTATGAACAGGGGACGGCAGTGTTCGAGTACTTTTTTTTGTTTTCTGAAAATGCTATCAGCCATAGTTGAGTTTCACCATAAGATTACTCCGTAGTTAATTTGTGAGTGGAAAAGTGAGAAATAGAGTGGAAATACTGGTTATGGGTTTCAGCTGGCGTATGAGAAAGATTGCACTGGACAGTTTTCTATTAAGGAGGTCGATGTGTTGCTGCAATGATAGTTTATCATCAAGAATAATGCCTAATAATGTCACAGTATGGTTCTCCTGTTGTTTGGGATTCGAAGTGAAGGTTATTCTCTGCGATTTATTTTTATTGAGTTTGAGTTTATTTGAGGAGAACCAAAGATGTTACAAAACATCCAGGGAAAAGATTTCAGTTGATCATATTCTTCAAAGTATGCGAAGTGAATACGTCATCAAATGATTACAAATGGTAGAAATCCGTTATAGTGAAGGCAACGATGAATAATAATTCTATATAATGTATCGAATATATTGTCAATTCCAGGTTAATAAGAAAATAGGGTTAGTTATTATCTTGCATCCATCGATTTTTGGAATGTAATTGAAAAATATTCTCAATACCCATGTGGAAAAAGCGAATAATTCTAAATGTAGTTTTTTTTCTAGGAATCCAGGGAAATTGAAGACATAAAATTCATAGATTTCCAATTCTCAAGAGTAGGCTCACCAGTATATGATTTATCCTACTGTTTTTACTCTGGCGGCACAGAAGAAATCTACGAAGACTTGGAAAGCTACCTACAAATCTACCACACGAGCCTTTCGGAATCCTTGCAGAAATTCGACTGTGATCCGGAAGTCCTCTTCCCCTATTCCAACTTGAAACAAGAGTGGCTGGAATACAGTCAATACGGATTCATCATGGGTTTGCTTCTGTTGGGTGCGAAATTAGTGGAAGATGGTAAAGATATGACTTTATCTGAGATTGTGGATAAACCTGAAGAGACACGGGGTAGAACAAATGAGAAAGAAACTAAGAAGAGGGCCTTGGCTTTAATCAGACACATGTACAAGAATGATTTTCTCTAATTTGAAGAATAAATGCTTGGATATTATTCATTTACATTACCGAATATTTGCTGATTAATTCAAACGTTTGTTTATTTTAATAGTTTCTTTACATCGATGTTCAATTTCTGTCTTGGAATTGAATATATTTTTGTTATATTTATCTAGTCATTTCATAATTTCATGTTCTCCGATTGTAATGGCAAGGCATTGATTATTCGTTCTCATTTTGTGGTATTTAATTGGTTTGGAATATTTTCTTCTGGACTCAAATTCATCCAGTTATATGAATGAATATTATAGAATTCAGAAATTTAGAAAAAAGGATTATACCGGGTGGTGAATTGGTGCATACACAATTTCTCCACAGAGCAAAAATATAAGGAAAATGAAAGATGTTTCTGTGGAAAATGCACCAGTCTTCTGAATGTTCTGACGACTCTACGGCTGAGTATTTTTATAAAAGAAGTGTTATTCTGATGAAAAGTAATCATCATTACTAACACCTACACATGTGTTTCATGAACTTGAAGTTCATCCGAAATCTACTTTATATCGATTTTCGTCGGAAATTGAAAATAATAATATTGCTGATATGTACTAATACTTTATTTACTCAAGAGATCATGTATTATAATATAGGTCAAGTACAAAAATACAACTAAACTATCAAGTTTGGCAGCGAATAAAAATGAAATAATTACCCAATTGAAAGCAATTTATTTTGATGTCGCTATTCAGCTGATTATTAATGTGATAAAACTGCAAAATACAAGAATCAAATTAAAAACATTCCAATTGTCTGTGAAAAATTACCTTCCACTAGCTAAACGAATGCATTCCATTAGGAAGACGACGCATATTGAAAGAATAAATTGGACAAAATCCTCATGCGAATAACAACATGTGGAATTTGTGTATCAAATATTTCAGAAATTATCTTGTCCAATTAAAATGGTTGAAATATAAACCAAATTCCCATGTTCGATCACAAAAACTGTTAATTGCATTTTTTACTGGTTATAATTTCATTATTGAACAAAAATCTCGGTTCGTCAATAAACTATAATGTTTCTTACGGACAGTAATAAATAATACGAATATTTCTTAGACTACTTTCAGTTCGTGATCTTCACGGCTTAGGATGGATATGATAATGTACAATTCGCGATATTGAAATATATGATAAATGAAGTTACATTTCTTCTACAATTTAAATAATATACAACGCGAATGCAATGCACACACTTCTAGTCTGGTACATTGAGCATCGATTTTTAATAAACGAATATAACAACTTCAATTGAATCTTTTTGGTTACCTGTGCTTAACCACTTCCAATAGAGTTTTCGTATGAAACAAAGACGAATTGTTTACAAAATGCAGCAGGATGCAGATGAATCTATGCGACTTCTAGAATCTGAACCAAAATGTTCAAAATGATTTATATTGATTTGATTTAGTATAATTCCTGAATGATTACTGCAAGAATAAATTATCAAATAACGAAAAATGGTAAGGCTTCATTAACCGAACTGTCAATTTGAGACTACGTATATGCCATTTTCAAGATCAGTCACATTTCCAAACGACAAATGGGAAAGTACCAAAAACATTTCAGATAGAAATATACAATATAATGATGTATGGACCCTATATCATTATTATAGAACTTCTGAGAGCAGAAGTGTATGGTGCATTTGGAATCACCTCGATGAACTCTAAATGGTACATACATTTTTGAGTTAACTCAATCACGTGAATCCTCTATATTTTTATAATCTCTCGTGGCTCAGCTACATCGTAACATGCCCCGTTCGATGGACACTCTGTATACAAATATAGCACATATCTTAGAACCAGCAGTGAGCAGACGCGAAAACGTGTAGTGGATATTCTATATCGATTACATCGCTGTAGCAACGTTGCCAAAGCGAATGAGATTTCAGCAAAACTCCGTTAAATTATAATTGATACTGAATAAATGGATAAGGAAAAATTGGAATCGAAGTTGATGATAATTGTTTAACAGGAATCGCTGTTAAAATTGACAGAGTTGTTTCCGAGATGGCGTATGCAGTCAAAGTATGGTAGGAAATAGGAATACCCAGAAAACATGAATATTAAATCGTTTTGGAGCATAATATTGGCAGTCGTGTACTTATTTGCACCTTGAGAGATAATGAAACTTGCGTAGCTAGTAAACAAGATTTCGTTAGTTTTGAACGAGATATTTTTGTTGGGAGACATGCTTTTTGATTTGCAAAAAATTGTAATTGAAGTAACATAGATGTTATAGGTAACAACATAACTATTATTTGTCTTTCGACTCTACAGCAAGATAAACAATTTTTTTATAATACATGGACATAAAAAATATTCCTCTTTGAATCTCGTGGATGAATTACTGAAGCCGATGTTGATTTTCAACAGTCAATACCAACAAAGACTTTTCGCTGCTTGCACTGGCAACTTTGTTGCTTGCGTCATGCGAAGTGGCATGAGCGATATTTATTTTGCGATTACAATCCCGACCTCGAGCAACAGATATACAGTCAGTAAAAACACGATTCCTGAAAAAAGGTAATTCTACTCGAAGATGCCTATTCAGATCGCAAGTCAGTGTATACGAAATAGTGTGTGTCGACAGATAAGCTATTGTGTAGGTAGGAAAGATCCGTACTCTTGATTTCGGAAGCCCATCAGCGCAGTGACAGTCACAACAAACGAGTCGTGGATGTTCGAGGTTAACTCTAAACGAATATGATTTCGGGAAGTGAAATGACGGAGAAGCCGTGTGTTGGCAATCAGCAACATCTTCTACAATTCTGGGATGAGCTCAACCATCAAGAGCAACAAAGTTTCAAGGAACAGTTGAGTACCGTCGACTTTGAAAAAATCAGCGATGTTTTTAAGACAGCACAAAAACATATCACGTCGGAAATCCAGAAACTGGACGACCATATGAAACCGATACCACAGAGCCGATTCGAAGCTGAAATCGGTTTGGATAAGGATACTTTGAAAGGGTACAAATCCAGAGGTTTATATGAAATTTCCAAGGGCCACGTTGCAGTTTTGTTGCTAGCTGGAGGACAAGGTACGAGACTGGGGGTCGATTATCCCAAAGGTATGTTTCCTTTGGACTTGCCTTCGGGAAAAACTCTGTTTCAAATACAAGCCGAAAGAATACGGAGAGTTACTAGACTGGCCGAACAGGAAACAGATGAGTCAGGAAGAGTATGTTGGTATATCATGACCAGTCCAGCAACTCATGAGGAAACGGAAAATTATCTGGAGAAACACTCGTACTTTGGGTTGGATAAGGAAGATGTGGTTTTGTTCCAGCAGGGTTTGTTTCCATGTTTCGATCTCGACGGAAAAATTATCCTGGATGGAAAGAATTCGATGGCAATGGCTCCTGACGGCAATGGTGGTATATATGCAGCTTTGGCGAAGAATAATATCGTTGAAAATATGAAAGAGAGGGGGATCAAGTATGTTCATACCTATAGCGTGGATAATATTCTGGTTAAAGTTGCAGATCCAGTATTCATAGGGTTAGTCTCTGTTTTTCATTGCATTACATATTTTATTATAATTTGCTATGGGAGCATTAATATTTCGCAAAAAATTATTTTCCCAAGATACGAGTTTTATAACAATGTCGAGGGGAAATCAATACTTCATGAAATAATTCGTGTTGATTGCCCTGACTGATGTTTCCGCTTAAGAGACACATTATAACAGTGAGAATTTGCAACACATTAATTCAGAGAAAAATATTGAACATGCAATGTGTTGGTCTTTTCATCCAGATTCCACCATAAATAAATGATATCAAATGAATAGTAGATATAACAGGTCGATGATGAACGATTGGCTTACCAATCAATGAAATGCAATAAAGACATATTCCTATGGCAGACTTCCAATAAAAATTGAATGAGGAATTCAAGTAATTGACACAAGAACCATGAATACAGTGTCAAGGTTACCGTTCATGAGCATGGTTGACATTCAGTCGTGCGAATATTCTTGATTCATTGACGATTCATTTATCTATTGGAGAATCTAAATAAATCGGAGAATAATACATTTTCATTGCTATCTCAGAATAAACATAAATGACTGAACATTTTTTCATTTGTAAACGATTACGTTATGCCAGAACGGCCACCTCCTATTTCTATTGTTCTGATGTGGTTGAAGAATGGGAATAACTTTTTATAATCTATTTGAAAAATGTGTCGTTAATAATTTTATGCGCGATTATTGTTCAAATGTATTCGTCATATATGAGGACGTATTGTAACGAATTTGCCTCATATTTGCTGAAATGGAATAAAATAAAACAGAGTCTATAACCTCGTTATTTCAAAAATTTACAAAAAATTACTACTTGTAAATAATCAATTCTTGGTATACTGAACATGGATATACTGACTTTGAAATCATCAAGGAATTTGAAATTTGACTTGATTTCACGAATTCTCCAGTGTATTTTCCGAGAAATTCATCGTGCTTTCTCTAGTTTACTTAGATTATCGTTTTTATGAGTATGTTTCTCATAAGTGACTGATCAATTGATTTGGCAGATTTCATATTTTCTTTATTGCTTTGTGTTTTATTTGAACACTTGCTTGGAATCATTGTCTGGAAAAACATGATCATAAATAGTATTTCATCAGCATTCAAAGAGGTGTAAATTAAGAATTATCATTAGTTAAACAAACGCTGAAATCCATTTATATCAAAAAATAATTTAAAATCCACTCGAACATCGTAATTATTGAGAATTATCAGACGAATTCAGCTACTTATCTTGGTACTTATCTCAACATAACATTATAGGTAATAAAAATAGTTGAATCTCTGTATAGGGTGTCCTGGAAATTTTGAGAGGTCTCTCGGATTGAGATAGAACCTGAAAGAATAACATGATGATTTCCTCACATCATTAACATACGATGAAGATTCAAGCTAAATTAGTAGCTGAAATAAGATTAGGTACGTTAACTTCTACACGCTTCATCAGAAGCAAAGTGTGATTCAATCACAAAAAAGTTCGATGTCAAATTGTTCATCCGATCTTTCATCTTCTTTTATGGTTTATGTGGAAATTTCAAACAATATTTTTCCTTTTGCAAAACATCGAACAACTTGATATTGATTCATTTTATACTGTCAAAAACAGTTATCTAAAATAAATAAGATTACCTACTGTTTTCATCTGCTAACCATATGGACGCCACTGGGTCTCGATTATTTTTGAAAAACTCCCAATGGTTATATCGATTAGATTCACTGACATGACACCAAACGAAAATATTTCGGAAGATATTATTAACTTCAAACTGAAAAACTACCACCAATTATGTCTAATGATGAACCTCTTACGAGGAAATTGTATTGTTCCATATAAAAACAGCAAGTCAAACTAAAATAAAAAGTCGAAATATACAGCCTCTTGAGCGACAAAAACTATGAAAAAATGTAAAAAAATATTTTTTCAAGCGTATATATTCTTCAACTATTCTGAACAGAATTTCATCGTGGTTTGCATCATATATTTTTGTAAATTCTGTTTATTGTAACTTGGAAACAAATCCATCCATCGAAAACTTTGGATTTCCCCAAGAACTTTCCCAAATAATGTCTTTTCAGAATCGATGAATCTAACATGAATGAAGTTACGAAAGAGTATGCAGAAAATTCATAATACCCTGTATAATTCTCATGAAAATCGAGATTTCAACATGTAGCTCAGTTTTTTCCAACTTCATCAGAAATCGGTGTTACCTTTGGACCACATCGAACAAAATAAAATACAACAAAATTTTTTCACACTCATACGAAATGGCCCATTACTGTGTAGAAGTGAAATAACTCAGGATGAGATAGATAAAAAAGGTTCCCAATCAAAGTTTTATTTGGGCAGAACATAATCTTGTAATATTTCGAGATAAACAGGGTATTTAGCCTAGGCGAGACAACATTGAGTTCACTTTTTTGAACGGGACACCCTGTATATTCAACTTCGAATTCAACCAAAAATTCTGCTCAGTCCCATCTTCCTGTTTCCTCAAAAAACAACGTTGTCAAACTGGAGCAGAGTACATAATAAACAGCAACTTTCCACGTCCAAATGATTTTTTTCCCACTTCCAGTTTCGCCGGAAGTACCTGTTACTTTCGATTTTTAAATGGGTCACCCTGTATTTTATTATATTTTCTTGTGACAATGTGATTTTGGCTACTCTTTATATTGAATGCACTCATTACAATATGATTATGATAATAATTTTTCTAGATATTTCGTCGACAAAGGAGGCGACTGCGGTGCAAAGGTCATTCCCAAGAACATTCCCGACGAGCCAGTGGGAGTCATCTGTCAAGTGAATGATAAAATCCAAGTGGTCGAATACAGTGAAATCACTGAGCGAACAGCGAATCTCCGAGATAATAGAGGAGTGTTGGTTTTTAACGCTGGAAGCATCTGCAATCATATTTTCACCGTCGACTTCCTGGAAAAAGTGTCCGTCAAACATCAAGACGATCTCAAGCTGCACGTAGCGAAAAAGAAGATTCCTTACATCACTAGGGAAGGAGAGAAAATTGTGCCTACCAGTCCGAATGGTATCAAGATCGAGAAGTTCATCTTTGACGCTTTCGAGTTTTCCGAGAATTTTGTTATGTGGGAAGTACCTTCGTTTGTGGAATTCAGTCCATTGAAAAACTGCGAAGATGTTTCCAAAAACTGTCCTTCTACTTGCCGCGTAGATTTGTACAATCTCCATAGATTTTATATCGAGAGGGCTGGAGGCACCGTCTTGAGTAGCGAAGTAGAAATCTCACCCCTTTTGTCTTATGCTGGTGAAAATTTGAAGGATAAAGTTAAGGGAAAAGTATTTGATCAAAGAACGGTACTACTTGCAGACGAGGAAGACTCTTTGAACGTATCATTGGAATCAGTCAAAATAAAGTGAAAATTATGCAACTTATACATTCTTGTTGATTAATTTATTTTTTTATGAGAGCTGTCCTACGAAATATATTATTTTTGAAATTCTATAGATATATTTGATTGTATCAGAACACAAGAACTTCGAATCATTAGTGGTTCTGACAACAACAATACCTGGACTTTCATTTTGTACAGGGTGGCTTGGTAAGAATGGTCAGTGCTGTATGATATGACATGATATATCGAGATATGGTTTTCACTAGATCATACATCACACACAATTCTCATCTGGCCACCCTGTACACAGAAAAGGGATGAATCGAATCGAAGACGAAAGAGATGTTATTATGAAATTTCACTACACCAGTTTGCAAACGATTTGAAACTCGCATTTGCTCATTTTCGAGTCACTACTATCTTGAATATCGCATTTCTTCATACCCAAGACGTTCATGTGCGATTTCATCGAAAATGAACGCTTGAATGATTATTCATTTTGCTGTGAATATATTGTGATAGAAACACATAAATAAGCTATCGTGATATAATATTCATATTGAATCAGACAAGAATTTTCCCTATTATCTGTATATTAAAATTCATTCTCATGTTGAAATAAATACTTATTCTGCATCGGTTCAGAATTTGTTATATTTTCTATATCAAATTTGATTGCTGATACTGGATTATTAGTGAATTACTACCATTGATATTGATATTTACTTTTTTGCTGCATGTACATAATTTTCAGTTCTATTTAGTGATGTGTCAGTTTTAAACCATATATACTTATATTAAAAATAATCATTCATACCCAGTAGCTTTTTAACATGTTTACAAACTACAATTTCAAAATTCCTAACTGAAATATTGATTACAGGTACCATCAACACTTTATTGTTTATCTATAGCTCTTAAAATTATCATCAACAATTCCAGAAATATTTCTTGCTCGTCCATGAGATGTATGCTTACAGTGAAAAATGATACATGGAACTGGAAACCTCTCTGAAATATTGTGCAACTACTAGAACTGTTAAAAACATCAAAATCTACAAGATGGTCTGGTCAAAATTGCAAAATTAACATTGAATATACAGTTTTTGGATAAAAACCGTACTGAATGTTCTGGTTTTGGAAAAAATATACTTTATGTACAATGTTGGATTTCCGGAATTATGGCATGCTTGTTTCTGAAATATATTCGAAAATGGCTCGCAATAATGTCGCGAATCACTAACGGACATAATTGAATACTAAGAATTCGCATGCCATACAAAGTTTTATATGTTCCATTTGGAAAACTTGTGTTTGATTTTGGTACAGGAAGTTGACCACTGATATAATATTTCCTGAATATGTGATTCCATCATGCATTATACTTTCACTTATCACCGTCGACTGAATATAATTGTGTGATATCATAAGAGCACCTCTGACAATTGATATTTTCAAAATTCTCTATCTTAGTTTTGAAGACCTTCCATCAAGTACACTGGCATCAAACGAGAAATTGAAAATAGTGTTCAATTTGTAGTAATTTCACCCACTTGAAATTGATACACCTGATCTGTACGATATAAAATTTTTTCCTATAAATAGAAACTATCCATATAATATTTCCTGAATATGTGATTCCATCATGCATTATACTTTCACTTATCACCGTCGACTGAATATAATTGTGTGATATCATAAGAGCACCTCTGACAATTGATATTTTCAAAATTCTCTATCTTAGTTTTGAAGACCTTCCATCAAGTACACTGGCATCAAACGAGAAATTGAAAATAGTGTTCAATTTGTAGTAATTTCACCCACTTGAAATTGATACACCTGATCTGTACGATATAAAATTTTTTCCTATAAATAGAAACTATCCATTTTAGCCACTCTGCCTAATACACTCCTGAATTTTCAGAATATTTCATCTTCATTACTTTGATCACGGAGAGTTTAATTTTGGTACCACGTTGCAGATTAGCTCCCATTTTCAACAAATGTTCATCACAATTTTCCTCCAATCATCGATTGGAGACGTCACTAGTAGAGTGTATTTGCAGTTCCTGATATCCTCCAAATCACATTTCGTAACTTCTTGCAGCACTCTCATTCCAGATGATCCAAAATCCATTCCATGTACTTGTAAACGTTGGTATAAATTCCGGGCTTCCCAACGGTTCCGCAGTATTTTGGTCCGTAAGAAACGATGCCGTATTGAATGAATCTAGGCGTGTGGTCTACTTGTCCGATGAACTTCAAGGGGCCGCCACTATCGCCTGCGCAAGAATCGACACCCCCGTAACCACCTGCGCAGATTTGGTTGCTGCTTATCGGAGGAAATCTCTGGTAGGTCTTCTTGCACTCTGACAAATCTACTACGGGAATGGATGCTTTCCTGAGTATTGGGCTTTTCAGACCTGCAATTGAGTGAGCTCAGGTAAATTATTGGTATCCCTGCATAATTTTTTGAGTTAATTTCATACAGAGAATACAAAGTCGCTCGGACCATAGCTACAAGTCTGATAAAGATTGGAGAACGAATCAATTGGAATCCAGCCAGTGTTATTCCTACCGAATTTTATCACTTATTTCAGCAAACATTGATGGTACACAGTTGATTCCTCTCAAAATAAAAATTTTTAAAATATCTGACCATTTTCGAGTAAATTTTATATATCATTTCTTTCAATCCCATACACGGTTTTGTATTAATTTATTATTTTCTTTGTTTGACAGTTAATGAGTTGTTAAAGTCCTCTTTTGCATCTTGTTGATTTGATGTTCAACAATTTTTGAGCGGAATGGGCAGATGAAATTCAGTACGAACAACACCAACAGAAAATAGCTCAAAAATCGTCTACAAAATATAATTACTCAATTGGAAAACTACCTGCACGCATAAATTGAGGTTGTATCCTTTTCTTCTGATCCTTATTACCTGGTAAGTAGTAAGTACTCATAAACAAAATACGAGGAAACTTTCATCAAAGAAGACCAAGACAATTAATTGATTGTGAAGACAGCACAAGCCATACTTTTCAACACCATTGGATAATTTTTGTTGAGGAGTATTTCAACAGAGCATAAACAAAAAGGAACGAGAATGACGTATATGAATTTTGTCAACTGTGAACATATAGTGAATATATCAAATTTACATTTATAAAAGTATAATGCTTTGGAAACAAAAAAATAATTGGAATACAATGTTATATCAAGAGTACCACCAAATACAGACTTTCCGTTTTTCGCATTCGCCCCAATTCAACCAACTTTTTATTTCTTAGGATAAGCGAGTTCCCCATAGTGACAGTCGAAAAATGGACAGCCTGTATACCAAGAGAAATAATGAATAAATAAATAAGGATATTTAATGTATCAGCCGTCATTTTTTGCATTTAGAGTTTAGAGTAGTTAGTTAGTAGTTTTTCAAAGATGATATAAAATATTGCTTACCAATTTCGGTGACTCCCCATCCAGAAACTATAAGCTTTTTTCCAATTAGGTTTGCATTACTCGTAGGTAGACAGATCGGTTGTACATTAGCTGATGAAGAAAATGTAATATGAAATAGTACATGATACCACTACTGGGAATCGTTAGAAAGAAAATTATTATTTTTTGTATCTAAGGTAAGTTTTATGGCCAAATTAATAATCTAAAACGGAGAAAATGACCATTTTTTTGTTTTGGTAATTTCATCTGAAGCAACAATCTAAATATACTCGTGATGATAAATGTGACTATTTTCATCTGTTTGTGCTGATACCATCGTACTGTATCCTATATTATAACTTCGAATAATATATGGCTAAAATTCACATATCTATTTTCCACTCTGAATTTTTTGATCAGGAGTTTATTTCACCACCTGAGTATTGCATTCATCTTTCTAGAGAGCCTTTCTGGATAGCCTTCTCAAGGCTCATCGCAAGGCATAACACGTCGAGTTCGTCAACGACACATTTGAAGCAAAATGAAACATGAGCAAAATGAGCCACCCTTTATATATTATAGGTTTTGTATATTATTGAATTCATTTTTGGAAAGAATGCATGATGAAATACTTATTGTAACAAGGAGCTGAACATTTTCGTATCGAAATGAGTGAGAAATCTCTACGTATTTCCCGGGGGAAAGCGATGTAACTATTGATAAATATCCGTTCAATATCAAAAGAAAAATTCTCAAGAAATCAGTATACTGAGCATGTCCGCAAAGTAAGCTCCGTTATCATTTCTATCCGCGGTAGCGCTGTGATCGCAGTTTCGCGCATGCGCGGCAGATACTTTGATTCAAGGACAACAAAACTACGTCACTTTCAGTTCGCTGCTTACACTATGGAATTTCTGGTGGTCAACAACTTCAACGATGATAACGAGCTGAAAGAATATGTTACCTCATGGTTGAAAACATAAGCGGCAACCTTCTATGAAGAAGGCATACAAAAACTTGCGCAACGCTATGACAAGTGCCTAAAAAATTTTGGAAACTATATAGAGAATCAGTTCAAGACTCTCATACAATAAATATTTTTTCAGTATCTATACACGTTTTTTTATAAAACTAAAGAGAACTTACGTTGTGGACATGCCTCTAATTTTCGATATATCGCATGCATTATATTACTTAGTTAACTTACCAAAATTAACATTTGCTGAAACTGTCAATTTTATGAGTGCAATATCATGTCGGAATTCATTACTATCATATTGCGAATGAACATAGATTTTCTTGATGGCAAAGTCTTGAGGAGGAGGTGCGCAGTATCCAGAATCTGTATTACAGTCTCTAGGGCTTTCCAAATCGTACTCTCCTAACCTTACTCCAACACTGAAACATTTTTTTGAAGGATGAATTTACAATTATTACAATTGTGATGTCTTGATTGTCATTGTTGTTTTTATGGCCTCAAAGAATATTCATGTTCATATGGTACATTCTTATATTCTGATTTTCTGAATTGACAAATGATGAAGCGATACATTTTCAATTTGTTTGTTTGAACGTTATTGACAAAACTTCTAGTTGTGATTCGGAATTTCCAACTTTTATTGTCTGAATAATTAGTGTGGATCCTTGAACAATATGAGGAGGTATTTTGACGACGATTTCGATGTTAATTAGGTCGATGAATCAATGTAAGTTTCGTTATCTTTTTATATATCAATTTCAATATTAGCAAAGAATTTCGTTCAATTACTGCATGAAATTAATTAGTTCTAGTACTCATTTCATTCCAATTATACGCTCATCTATTGTTTCCATATTCTTTCTGCGAGTTCAGATATCAAATATAAAAAAAATCCAATTCAACCTAATGATAAGGAATAAAAGTTCCATAATCGAAGCTCACATATGAACGATGGACAAACACCATATAATAATCTTTTTGTTCAAATTTCCATTTCGTGTTTTCGAAAGGAGAGTAGATATATTTTGTGTCGTTGACATGACATACCTATTCAAAATCAAGGAATTAATTAATAAATTCAACTATCGGGTACCATAGGCGATCATAGTATAAAAAATAAACTACTCACATTTCAGTATCCAAGATACAGTGAGCGGCAGTCAAAACATATTTTTCGGTTATTAGTGTCCCTGCACATTTGAACACTACATCCTCGTCATTTTCTGAAAATTGCAGAATGATTATGTGAAATGTTTTCTTGGAGTCTGCCTACAACGATCAGCCCATTACATAAATGAAACTTTAATTTTTTAAACAAGAAAAAATCAAATTTGGAGATGATATGAATTGTTCCAATGTTCGATACTATTTATTTTCATTTCGGCATTTGACTTTTGTACGATCCTTCATTAAGGATCAATTATATTGAAGTTCATACATAAACGGTACAAAACTGGGTAAATTTTTGAAGAATATTCATCCAAAGCCATAATTTTTTTAATCATCGATTTTTAGTAAATAGTGATGGTATACCACGTGGCAAACCTTCCTCTATAAAATGAAGTTTTCGTTTGGAACTCGCATATCCGGATAGTAACTGTCCGCCATAAAAGTATTTCTTTGCAGCCTCAACTTCGACGCCCTCTAATTTTTTTCATGAAATGCTGGCCAAAATAAAAAAAAACACATTCCTATTCTATATGAATAACATAATATTCTGGTTGGAAATTTCTTGTTTCATCTATCATAAAGGCCGAGCACAAAACTTCCTTTCTAGATTAGACACCAACCTCAGACATGATCTGTTTTTATGAAAGTATTTTTGTTCAACTATTCACTCACCTGTCTTGTAAGCAATCAACGCCATCCAAGGAAACTCGTTGATATCCGTCAGCCTACCATTTGTAATTCTCGCATTCGAGGATATAGGCCCACAAAAATCTTTCGGTAACATCCTGAAATTTGGATGCGACCTCAACGACATAGCATCGTCAGCATCGTTGTCATAGTACGACGTATCAGTAGTACCACTTCTGCGCCGTGTGGTCCTCCTGATTACTTGGGGAGGCTGAGTGAACTCTTCTGTGTAAGGTAAGGGTGGCAAGGTGGGTGGAGGAGCATAAAATGGCGTCGTTCTGTTGCAGCAGACGTACGGCGTGTTCGACCTGAAGTCGCAATGGTGCGCCCTGATTTTGTCGATGACACTTCTCGGTCGGGGAATCGGCGACAAGTTGAGCAGCTCGTCGAAGAAGGGGCATTTCCTGATCTCCACGCATATCTCTCCTCTGGGTGGTTCGCAAGCTTGTGTTCGGAAACCTGCGAACAAAATGTTTTGTTTTTCGTTAAGGTGTAACTACGACACAGAGAACAATTTCGGTATATTTTTGATTATTGTGGTTTCAAAATCTACTCCTACACGAATTGTGCACAAAAAATTTCTCGAATAATAATAATTTTTATACAACAATACGTGATTCACAATATATAAAAAAAAATCGGTTTATTGTCTAACAGGAGAGATCCCAATTCAAGACAATTTATATATGTATATAAGTTTACATTTCAATTTGTTACAAATAAATGAAGGTACTGAAAAAGAATGAGCAATGAGAATAATGAAAAAAAAGATAGATTAGAGCAAAATAAATCGACTAATTATTGTTACAGCTTTTGAAGTAAAAGTGCTTTAATTTTATTTTTGAAATTACTAAGATTATCTGCAAAGACGTCAGTAAAAGAGCAAATTTCATTGTACCTTTTGCATACAGTATGTATTGGTATATATATAGACAAATAACCTTGGAACAAACAGAAATAAGGACGGAAGCTGTTTCCACAGCATAGCTTTTCGAATAATTGATAATATACAGGGTGTTCCATTTAAATAAACGGAGTTTCAGTCATTTTCATGACTCCCCGGAAGGCACTCACTTCTGAGCCTCCCGGTATGCTGAAACTGAGATCCAGTTCATCGACAGAATACTTGATGGTCTTATGCAGCTATAACCCAAATAGCAATATTTTGTGAGTTTGTATTGGTAAGAAATTGATATCTTTCAATGGTCAGGTTTTGCACAAAAATTTGACAAAATAATTTTTTTCTCGGAAATCGTCACAGATAGGTATAGGGAATTATGTGGGAAAGTTGTGAGGAATCTCATTAGGATTCCAAAAATGGTATAATATACGAGGTGTTTGTAATAACAAAGTAGCTACTACTTTCTGATACAAGCGGCAACACTGTATTGACGGATAGAGCAAGTTCGATTATCCACGCTCACAAATTTTCGAAATGATCTGTCTTTCTGTTCTCAAGATACGTCTAATGTTCCATCCACTGTGAAACACCCTATATATTCAACAATTTCGGTGTCAAATATGATTGACTTTTTTGACCAATTGTTTTAGAAGCAAATGGTAATTGAAGTACTATTTCAGAGAAAGTCATCAGACATTTTGGTATTGAACAAAATATTGAGTTTGGCATCAAAACACATGAAATATTTTATTTTTGATAATCAATATCTCGAACTCTCATCAGAAATGGTAAGTATACATGATGATCTTTGGAATGAGATCGAAAACTGAAATGCACGCCACAACAAAACTTGGAAGATAAATAGCCAATATTTCCAAAACTAGTTTCTTCATACATAGATTTCCTCATCTCCCCAATAGAATTAATTTCTGAAAATGAAGAGAGTTACCATTTCGAGAAATTGATTTCCAAAAAAGTAATTCTTACTCCTACAAGTCCTACAACGCATTTCAATGAACTGATTACTGGTTTCAGTATTTTATTTAAATGAGAATATTATCATGAACGATACATACAGATGAATACGAATACATATTGGATTTCTCAGAGAATTATGTGATCTCCAGTATTCTTTGTACTAATAAATTATAGTTTTGGAAACCTCGAACACACTCTTGTAGCAGAAATGGAGTCCTTATCATGACATTCTTAGATCAACTTTCATTTCAGAACCCGATGCTTTTCTAATAGTGATATTAATTTTGTCATCGATGAAATAATTGTTATATTGAAAATTATTATTCACTTCTTAATTGACATGTTTTTCAGTTTTTCTACAGTAAGAATTCATTATAGGGCGGCAAAATTTGTGAAGTTGAAAAAAATTTTTCAGTCTCATTAAGATTGTTGAATAAAATGAACTAACTCTTTTGATTAACCATTCTTTATTCAATCGATAATTTAAGGAATTCAATTTATGCATTATTTGTAGATTCAATTTTCGTAACTTTTAGTGAAAATGCAATAGATTAGTTATTTCGATAAAAAAAAATAAGATAAATGAACTATAAATTTGAATAAAATTTCAGTATTGGGGTGGTATTTCTTCTGGTGCCCAGGGCGGCATTGAATTTAAAACCGGCCCTGCTTTCAAGTTTTATACACACTGACAGCGTGTTTTTACTACTTAAACTTTGGAGAATCTCCTTGTCATCCAGTAACTTGCTCATTTATGATTCAACTTCTAAATGTATGCAACCCAACATACACACATACGCATTGCTAATTATCTACTCTCACCGTTAGGTCTGAAACATAGATTCATTATCTAATTAGGAAAGGATAATAAGTATTTGATCTGAAACTATGCGTATAGGCATGACCAAAAAGTAAGTTACAAACTTATTTTGAAAGCGTGTTGAAAACGTATTCTGGCAGCATTATTGAAACTCAGACAAGTGGATTAAAGGAATCAAATATTCGTTGAAACCCATTCAGCCGTCAAGGAGTTACAGCTTCAGCAATCATTGAAGAACACTACGTTATTTCAGTCATGGACAACAAATACTGGAATGAGGAAGCTTCAATAAACATATTTGTTTAATGTACAGAGTGTTACTTTGGAAACTTACAATACAAATATCTCTGAAACACTTCTCTTGTGAACATTCTGTAATAATCCGTTGCCGAAGTTCACCGAGTGAAGCGGGTTGTGTTTCAAATATAGCAAAATGTGTGAGAAATAAGTTTGAAAATAGGTTATCTTTTTATTCAGCCCGAAATGGAATGCATTACAAGTATCTAATTGAATAAAATAGCACTTGATAAAACGAAAAAATTTTTATTCAATTTATACCTTTTTTTTTCAATCTGTATGGAATTCAGAAAAAATTCTTTTGCAGGTGAATTCTACTCCCAAAGACCTTCAACTTGAGGTATCACGGAAGGAGGGTACCATTTAAAATTTTGGGGTTGGGGTGCATCGGGTCCAAAAGGTGAGTCACCCTATAACCAAAATATGGTGGTTGTAGTTCCCCTTACCTGTATACTATTTGTACCCTATTGCACTTCCCTTACTGTTTTACTTGCAGAGATATTTGTATTGAAAGTTCCTAAATTGACACCATGTATACATTTACTAAATAAATGTAGATCAGTGAAAATCACTGAGGAATATTTTGAATGGAGGTTACGCCTCCTTGTAGCCATTTAAGATACCTGATAATTTATTCCAGGAATTTTTGTGGTCATGACATCTCTCAGTGCGAGCATCTACGACTGATACTTTGAGAGATACAGAATTTTGCATCCACCGTGTACATATCAGTGACATTGAAGAATGTACAATTTTTCACAGAGTGCGAATGATAACATAATTCAGAAAGTGCTAATATATAACTCACAAATCTTACATAATATTCATCGACTACTCCAAAATATAGAATACAGTGAAACTCTTCAAATTTTGGCAACGTTGCAATGGAAATCGAAAAATGTTAGAGTCGGTTAGTCAAACTTCAAAGATGCGCCCTTTATAAATGATGATAAGTATCGTAAGGTCTGTATGAGCGAAATCATCTCATTGATTCACCCTGTACGTCTACGTGAAATCGATCAACAAGCAACGAATGCTTTCTTTGTATGTGAGCATTGCAATAACAGTACAATTTTCTCCACGATTTTTTGAAGAAAAACAAGTTTTTCGTAATATTTTTCAAAAAGCACACAGTGAAAACGTTCGATTAAAAATCAAATATCCTATTATCTCTTGTACCCACAATAATAATGTGAACTGAATAGATGGGTGTGACTACGTGAAACAAATGGACTCAAATTCACTAACAAAATTACTTACTTATATATAGTTTTTCTTCTGTCAACTTGAAGTGGTCACACAAAAACAACAGAAAAACAGCAAAAAGCGCCATGCCACGGAATCGAAATAAACACATCTCACTCCTACTCAAAATAATGTTGAATAAGGACTTTCATCTGGTCATCTGCATGTTAACGGAAAATCCAAACTCAATTCTAGGTAGTCAAGATTACTTTCAGAATCAGGCAAAAGGTACTAGTTTACGATTCGGCAATTACCTTTTCTAGCTACCCCAAATGGTAGAACGTTTTAACTTACTACATAAATGATGTTCAAACTGGTATATGATAATTGCAATAATTATTCCATGAAGTGTATCAAGGTTTCCTTACGTATTCAGATATCAAATAACAATAATTTACGTCTATCACCTGTTGCAAAATTTTCACTGTATTGAAAGATTGAATTGGAAAATTCAATATACAAGGCGTTGTGTTGTATGTGAGAGAATAAACGAGCAATTCTGTCGCTTTTTAAAACTTTAGAAATTAAGAGTTGGTTTGGTCCTTAAAATTCTGCACCCAAAACAATTTGTTTATATTTTTCCACAAAGAAGGATACTTTTTGTGTCGTAATCGTAGGTACCAGTGAATTATACTTTTATTGCTTCTCGAAAGGGAATAATTAAAATTGACGTAACGTAATAGATGAAGTATACAGTATGTCCCAGATTTTTTTTGGACACAACTGTCAAAATGTGCTACCTGAACACTTTCTTGAGACACGTCTCAACTGTCTACTGTTGATTTGCAACCCATCTTATCTTAAGGTCTATATTCTTTGTCGAGTGTATAGAATTTAGGTTGTATAATATTCATTCAGGAAGATAGTTGTCACAGCCCAGAAGATTTTCAGCGATATTCTGAGAAACTGAGTTTACTTTGATAACTCATATCAGAATGAAAATTTCACAGTTCTTATCATGAAATATTGAAATATATACGCAAATATTGAATCACTGTTAACTAGTTCCAAATATTTTCGATTTAGAAATTATATCAAATGGCATAATAATTTGAAAGTAGTAAAGTGCATATGATTCAATAAAGCACCTGATTTTGACGTCACAGCCAATCATAACATAACTGAAACAATAGTTCAATAGAAACAATACGAATGAGCAACTGGAACGTCAAACGGACACAATGAATATAACATAATTGTTTGAAGTGGTTTACCTCCAGAACTAAGAGATTTTGTAAATTTTTTGACGTGCCGCAGATGTCGTATTGGTGCTTGAAAGGACTTGAAGAATTGTTATTTTAGTAATAAGCTAGATACTTTTCATTTCCAACCCACAGTTTTGAAATATCCAGACCAAATGTGTTATTTTCATCAATATACTTACATTAGGTTTCAATGTACTCGTATTTGTGTGTCACGACTTTATAACCAACCCTGTATTATTAACACTTTAACTGTCTGGTAGACGCTTATAAAACCCCGAAACTTTTGTATTTAACTTTTTTTGATACCTTGTATTTTTTACCGAATAATCGACCGTTTCCAGACTTTTCTAGATCCCTGTATGTAATGCTGTCATTACTAACGTCACTGAAGGTTGGGAAGTACCATATTACCTACCTCTACTTCCCGCCCCCTAAAATTTTGTGTTCTCTAATATTTTTCCCATTTATTCTGATGAAATTTGAATTATTGTAAGCGTTTATAGAAATATTTAGGCCAGTACCAGTGCTGGCTTCTGCAATAGTTGCATTTTTGGTCGACCAATTAATTTGCTGTTGAATGACTGAGGTTTGTGAACTACTTGGTAATTTTTTGTTAAACGTAATGTTTTATGTTGTTCAAAACGAACCAAAGATTTATTAATTTCGATCAAAATATTATGGTTGTGAATAAAATAGTATACAAACCTCAGTAGGAAGTTTCACTGCCCGCCTCGGTTTGTAATATACTATTTTCTCGCGGTTATCATGATTTTTTCCAAAAATTTTGAAACAAAAAGAACTTTTGAAGAAGAATTGCTCCAAAATCGGATCGAGTACTAATTCTCTAGAATCTGCCGAAGAACTGATTCAGGAAATAGATCTATTATACTGATCTCCACGATGTCCTGATCTCTTACCTGACTTTTCAATAATAGTAGTAATTATGAGGAATTGATGTATGCAAACTAGAGAACTGCCTTATCTTATCGCTATTCAGAATCTCAATTATGCTAGAATAATCGAAAATCGCAGTGAGTAGAAAAGAATCGATCATCAATAACACAAAAATTGCGATTGATATTGGTTTATCAACAGTTTATTGAAATTGGCATCGAGAATTAACTGTTATAATTTGCTGAAATTGAATAAAACCTATGAAGGAGTAGAGACTTTTCAGTCTTCAAAATAAATGAATTTTTACAATAGATAGACACAATAAATTTGAATTAGCAAGCGTGAATTTGTTGGGTTGGATTGTATTAAAATTCATTAGGTAGGTTTTGCGGAGAGCACAACAGGTATTTCACTATTTTTCTATAGATGTCGATTATAATTGATACTCTCGGTAGTTAATTTGTAGTCATATTCTCTATTCATCCAATGAAAATGTCTAGTTATGAGCCAAATTCTTGCCATCTGCAGGAAGTCGAAAGAAGTTGGCAATAGCATTGCCAGTGATAAAGCTCTAAAAGTGAAAAAGAATCGGTGAAAGAAGAATTATAAAAATTCTGACTCGAAGAAAAAATAAAACATAGAAAATGCATGTGAATATCGTTTTATCTCTACATGTTACGAACGTCTCATCTTATTTCGATATCTAAAAAGCTATCATTGTCATATCTCTTTTTCCTTAACACAAGATCGAAGCTGCCAGTGTAATCGAAGAAATCAGTAGACATTATTTCATCCCTGAAACTATCGAACTCCTGCTTCAAACGATTCGTAGAAGGACGAGGACTTGCCCGTGTACTTCTTCTCGTAGTTGAGAACTCTTCTTCTTCTACCGCGCTGAGCTTCTTGAACGGTCGCCTGGACTCAGGTCTGGCGTGCTTGGCGGCGTGGAAATTTGTTGGTAGCGCAGTACAGCAGACTTTTGGCATGCCATCTTGAAAGCCGCATTCTTGGGACCTCAAAAAGTGAACCAATGACCTGGGAAGAGGACTTCCTACTGACTTGATGAAGTTCATGTATATGGTGCAGTCTTTAAGTATAATACATTTCGACATGTCCTTGCAGAATTGTGTTTCTACGAAGTAATTTAAAACGATACTGTATCAGTAAGATCAATAACATACATTTATTGTGGTTCATAGAAATAGAATTAATTGATTTTAAGCATTCTCATGAATGCTACGTTTTCAATCTGTATTCATTTTTCATTCTTGAAATTGGTTATCAAAAATGTTTTCGGTAGAAATTTCGATGGGGTTGTAATTGGAAAAATATTTTTCCCTCAATTACAAATTGCATATCATGAAAATTTACAGGGGTTTCAATTTGAAATAAGGTAATATGAAATTTTGCAATAAATCAAATTCAGCTCAGGCTTCATTTAATTTTTATCATAATTCATAATTTCTCCTAACAGGTACTCCTTTCTTTGGTTATCAATATTTTTCATCAAAGGTGCGAAATTCTTTTTTTTTCAGCTTTATTTTACAAGGTATTCATATGAGTGTTTCTCTAGCGTAGATAACCAACAATCAATCAATCTGAAAATTTCGGATAGTGGGGTACATTGGACATTGCATATTTCTCATGCAGATGAAACACTGTGATTATCATTACATTTTGATGTAAGGACGAAAAAAATCATTAATACTTTATATTCTGATGGAAACTGATAACGAATAATAACTAATCCTAACTTCAATAATACTCACTCGATGTTTTGGTTGTACTTGATATTGTCGTAGTAGAAACAATTCTATTCTTATTCACTTGATCGGGACAACAAACCTTTTGCTGATGTAGTTCTTGGTCACATTCCTTGGTTCGCAAATAATCGATAAACGAAGACTTCATTGGTCCTTCCAAAGTTTTAACCAAGAGAATGAATGGACTACAATCCCTCAATTTTATACAGTTACAATTTTCATGGGAATTGCCTGTTGATTAAGATGAATAAAATTTTTAGATGAGCTGCTCATACGTTATTATTTTTATTTTTTTTTTGGATAAACATTAATTTCCGTTCTCGATTGAAAAACAGGTTTTCAAAGCATCACTGGAAACGTAGAATGAATAGTTTGTGAAATTTTGAAAACCTTTTATTCCATCAACTTTGAAACCCTAATATTTTCTTGTCAAAAAATTACGTAACTGATCGATTATCTCTTGAGGTGAAGTAAGGTAAATACAAACACTTCTGTATTTTTGAAATATATCATGATGAAACTGGAATTTTGAAATATGTTTTGAAAACTCAATCAGTTTCAACGACGACTTGAAACAGTCAAAACATTGTTGACAACAGAACAACAATATTGTTTTCCTGCATTTCTTGCAAAAAATTTGAAATTGGATTTTTGACCATTCCGTATTATTGAATCACCATATGCGTAACTTTGTCCCAATTTAACCAACTTTGTTTCTCATAAGATACGCGAGATCTCACGAAAAACGGACAGCCTGTATATTTCGGGGAATTATATTTGTTCCATGAATTATAAATAATTTCTGTGTTTTTATCAAATCACTTGAGAAACAAAGAGACCGTGAATATTTTCTTCCGTTTGAAATATGACATTCTTAATGATAATCTGAAAGTATTATCCTGCTTAGACAATATAAAACACTCCCTATAATATGCTTTGGTACAATATATCAAATCAGAAGGCATGAAAATGAAATAATGCTCACCTCTCAAAATGTTATTTGAAAACACCAACATCATCACAATATTCATAACTTTGATAGACACCATGTTTATTGTCGATAATGGAATTTATTTATATTTGTTTTTATCCTGATGGAACTTTTTTGTTGTCCACTAGATAGAATACTAATAGTAGGTTACTAGAACTCACATGTATCACAAATATCACCACGATGTTGAAGAATTAACAGGATATCCCAAAATATTAGACATGTCTACAGTTAAGTACGTGTTTTCAGGAGGTATGCTCAATGGAACATCCACAAGTCATGAAGAGTTATAGCAAAACAAGTGAAATCGTCAACAAAAAGATTATGCACAAACATTTGGCCATACCTACTTTCGGGTTTACCTGAAATTGATATTGGATTTTATACATGCGTTTGATGAAATCGTTGTAGAAAATGAGACATTCATGCAAAAACTTATGCCCTTTCCTCGACAATTCTGAGAATTGAATAAGAGGTTGTGTTGTTTCCTTTGAATAGCCGAAGAGTTGCAAAACGACATTTTGTTGGCATTGTAACATCTCGAATCCAAATCAATATTGTCGCGTACAGGGTTTTTTTGGGGATCACCCCTGTTGCTTGCGTCGTACTCAGGAAATATAAATATGTACATCCTCTAAAAGAGATTCAATGGTAAATACAAAAATAGAATTGCTTACCCTAAAATACACGGGTCAATTGCATTTGGAATATAATTATACTTGGTGTTTAACTCAAATGGGTTTTGAAAAATGTATATCTTGACAATATCTGTTATAGTTCGCATTTGCTTGGTTCTCATTTGATCACATAATTCATCCATCCAAATGAAATGTTATTGGTAATATTATATATATTATATATATAGGGTGGGGCACCACATACGACACGGTCTCTGTAAACCAAACCATTGAATATTTCGGAAATTTCTTCTTTTCATCATTTGTATATTCATTGAGGCTGCAAGAGGAAATTATTTTGAGGTATACAGGGTGGCTCAAAGAAGTGTGACATATCAAAGTTGGGTTCTTCTGAATGGAACACCCAGTATTTTGTTGCAGTTTTGGATAGTTCAGGGGAAAATAATACGATTTCATATGAGGTACTATGTACCTAACTATAACCGAATTCTCATTGACAGTTATTATACTTCACTTGATCGAACATTTTACTGTTATTTAGATCCATATTCATCTCAAATTCACTGTCCGACAGTTTTTGAATATGTGCTTTCCGCATGGGTGGATTGTTAGGGGAGGATCACGAAATTGGTCAGCGAGATGGCCAGATTTGACTTGCCTTGATTTTTTTCATGGAGATATTTGGAAAATGGGATTGACGACACTCCTCCAACCACATTGGAAAATATGGAGGAGAGAATAAGGGCTGCTTTTCGAAGAGTGTCGCCTCAAATGTTATTAAATGTTGGCAGATTTCCATAGAGAGAGTAGCTTTTTCGAGCACCTAGTTTGAATTGAATTTGTATTTTATGTTTTGTTGAAGTTTTTCAGTTGAATAATGAAAAAATTGTCTGTTAAATGAACTACTGTCGGAGTATGGATCTGAATAAAAACTTCATTTAAGTGAACAGTAAAAGTTTGATGAAGTGAAGTATAATAGATAGATAGATAGATAGACATTTATTTTCCAACAGGTATACACCCAATTACAGAAGAAGCAGTGGAAATTCTCAAAATTAAAATAACTGTGAATGAGAATTCTGTTACCAAATCGAATAAATGTCGTTTCACAGCTCTCTCGATTCTCTCTGAGATGCCCAGGTTGGAGGCGTCGTTTAACAAAGATGGGGTGTTTGTATTTGTGGCCTCCGACGAAAAGTCAAAGGAGTGGTTACTGCCTAAAGTAGCCACTCTTGAGACTGGAGGCGCAACGCTTCAAGTGGGAGGAGTGGAGCTACTGCAAAGGCGATATAAAGCCACGGTATGGCTCCCCGGACCACCGGAGGAGCCAGCCGAAGTGCTTAGCCGGCTAGGGGCCTACAACCCCACTTTAAACACTAGTGCCTGGCGGGTGGTCAACCAACCGACACTCAGAACAGACTCCGGAAGGCAGGGAGAGGTGGGCAAGTATGTCCAAATCTACCAGCTGCCGGAGTCTCAAGTCAAGGCTCTCAGCAACCTTCACAATAGGTCCTGGTTGGAGCTGGAAAGGTCACCTTTAAGATGACACTTCCGACAAACCAGGACGACAAGAAGGTGAGGGAGATGGAGGCGGAATGGTCCAGATGGCTCCGCATCCACTCAAAATTACGCAGATCAACTTGCCCCACAGTAAAGGCGCCTCTGCTTTAGTGCAGAGGAGCATGACTGCGGGGCACACAGGCATAGGGTAGTGAAGGGCACTATAAGGGGAATGGAAGGGCTTTTATGTTTCAGAGACACCAAGTCAACCAGACCCAGAGCATGCATAATCGCCAAAGGAATCAATCTTGTACCACTGTGGAAACTCTGTACGGGGGACCTAATGGTGGTCATCACTGAATTCGACAACATAGGGAGAGTAGTGATTGCATCAGCATACTTCCCACATGATAATCCAAACGTACCACCTCGGAAGGTGAAACAACTGGTAGACTACTGCGAGGTAAGGGAGCTTCCCCTACTGATAGGGTGCGATACCAACTCCCATCATGTTATCTGGGGGAGCACGAACACCAACCAAAGGGGCAACGACCTTTTGGAATACCTGACAGCAACGGACTTAGATATCCTCAATGTCAGCAACACACCGACCTTTCACAATGCTCGAAGAGAGGAAGTACTGGAATTAACCCTGTGTACTAGAAATCTCTGCGACAAGATCACCAACTGGAGGGTCTCTGAGGAGCCGTCGCTTTCGGACCATGAGCAAATCAGATTCGAAATAGCGACGGACATCTGAATAGAAACTCAGTGGAGAAGAAATCCTAGACTTACCAACTGGGAAAGATATGCAGAAGAACTCCAAGAGGCACTCAAGGAATGCCCTAAGAAAATTGACGATATACCTACATTGGATAGGGCCGCCAAGTTTCTAGAAGAGGGACTGCGAACAGCCTATGAAGGCAACTGCCCACTAAAGAGAATGAGACCCAGAGGTCAAGTTCACTGGTGGAATGATAAGCTGGCAAGTATGAGGCAGAAAATTATCTGCATCAGGCAAGAAGCCAGGAAACGTAAAGATCCAGTGAGATGGGAACATCTCAGACAAATGAGGGATCAATACAGAACAGAAATTAGGAAGGCCCAACAGACTAGTTGGACCTCTTTCTGTGAAGAGATTAGTGAAGGAACTGAGGCAGCCAGGCTGGATAAAATACTCTCAAAAAATCCAGAGGCTATACTCGGCTCCCTCAAACTACCCAATGGCAGGTTCTTAATCTTCTTTCTATTTCAATAGTTTGAATGTGTGAAATATAAGGGTTATCCCAAAAAAACAAAATGTTTCAAATTTATTCTGCATTTCAAATATAACGCATGGAAAAAATGTTCATGGTATCGTAAGTTTCACCAAAAAGCAGCCAAAGTTCATGAATACTGCATTTCCCCATCTCTGAACTCAAGAAAAACGAGAATGGGACTGTACAGAAATCCCCAAGTATCGTAAAGATCGATAAACAGTTTCCATAACGACAATTGCCAGTTCCTTATAAACAAGACAGTGAGTAGGTGTGAAGTCGCGATGTATGATCACAGTTCAACTGTTTTCAATTATTCATGTTTGAAAGTTCCAAGAAATTCATCAATTAATGAATCTACACCAGTTTACGATAAAGAATACGGGTTGAAATTAAGAAACAAATTAGAAAAGGATACTACCATGACTAAAAAGGAATTCATCAATAGAGAATCGACAAAATCATTTTTAGACTTTTTCAGCAATATTCCCAAGTATGACGATATGAACCACTTGTCGAACAAAGAATTTTATAAGAAGCTGGAGATGCTGAAAGAAAAACAGAAGTTTTTCGAGGATAACTTACGCAACGAGATTAAGTTTGATATCAGAGACTCAGATTGGATAGAAGACTACAAAAATCTGAAACTCGGAGCCAGAAGAGACCTAGAGGATAGAAAGAAATCAAATTTGAAACCATTTTGTACCACACCTATCCTAAAAAATTCAGATTTAGATTTCGATATCCTGTCAGTGAAACCTCCATCAAGAAGATCTGTTAGAATAGAAACTCCAAGTGAAAATTCTACGCCAGAGCCTAATTTCAGGTCGAAATCAAGAGCCAATATTATTCCTTCGTCAGAAGCCAAACGTGGGGACAACATTACTGATTGTGATGATTTGAGTATGGAAAATTTGAATTTATATTCTGAAAGAAGCACGCCGTTGCCAACTGGAACCAGAAGTGCTCCGAATAGTCCTGCCAAGTCAAAAAATGACACGATAAACTATCACATTACAATACCCAAACCATTTCAAATGACAGTGCGGTAAGATATCTCATATAAAATATTCCATTTCGATTAGTATACCACATAATTTTGTCATTAAAGAAATGGAAATAGTATACAAGGAGTTCCTTGATTCGTTTATCTATTCGTTCAAGATCAAATTGGCTAGGATTATTAAGGACCCGATTCTTGTGGCAATACGATGACAAATTTCACGAAAATTCCCGAATTTTTTTTACCAAATCGAACTGTTCAACAGTATCTGTTTCCATTGGGAAAAATGAAATTTTTGATGATAGCGGAAAGACGAAACGTTCAATAGCAAAACTGGAAAAACCATTAAGTACCAGAGAAAAATTGACGAAATGAGAGTATGATCTATAATTTCATTATCGAAATTTTAACTTTTTTCTTGGGAAATACTCCCTATTTTTCCACCTTTTTTTCGGCATATTCTGTCATGGGATTGCTGGATGCAATCATTTTTGTCTTCCTCATATTATCCGAGTTCTTGAAGGTGAGAACCGAATTTGAAATATATGGTATATTCCAATATTGTATAAATTGAATCATATTCTCATGGTCTGCATATTCTGACAAGCTGTTTCAACTGTCTTTCTTTCCTTGAATGAATAGACCATAGCAAAGGAATCATACGGAAAATTCATACAGAAAAATAAAAAATAAATATTTTTGTAATCGTGACATATCTTCTTCAGTTACTCTGGATTTTTCATGAAAAGTGTCGAAATGATAGGCTATCATAAGAAAGTAATCATGGTCGAATTCTGAAAACTTTTATACCATAACTTTCCATTGAGAATTTTCTGTCCAAATATTTTACTGTTTTTCGAATTATCTCGGAAGATATGTCAATTCTCATAGGAAATTGTGGAGGTTGTATTCAGAAACCTAGAAGTAACACGAATTAGTAGGAATTTGGTATAATGTAAGCAAGTTCTGAATAGCAGACATTCCTGAACCCAAACACAAGATGTTTCTTCCATTCATTTTCCGTTTTGAACCCCTTCGCTAATTGAAGAATGAATAATTATGTACAAACCCCACATAAATACACCACTCGTATTCTGAGTTCGCAAAAATACCAGCAGGTAACGTCGAGATATTCGGAATCACCAATTTATCATACGAAATATTAAATCTTCCCTTTACATAAATGAAGAAAACTTTTCCATACATAATATCTGCTCGATTTGGTCAAGTTATATATGGATCGATTAGAATTCAATATCAAGTTTACTCAGCTTCAATACAATGTTTGTTCTGATAGAAGCCATATCTTGTGTAATTTTCGATGATTTATCAATTTGGTGTACTCATATTGGTGGCTGTCTATTCATAATTGTTTTCAATAAAGATCTTCGGATTTAACCTCAAGTCCTTGGATCCCACTGATTGAGAGATGGAAAGTCATCCAATGTTTACTGGATATTGAAAAATATCGAGAAAATAGAGTCAATTAATTTGTTTGAGTTTAAAATATTCCGTATATGTATAGAGGAACTTCTTGTATAAACGATGCTTTCCATAGTACTATTTAATGAATTCGTCTGTGAATAGAGATGAAGAAAATAAAATAGTTGATGAGTTGTTCATGAAATTGAAAAAACCTAAGGAAGACAAGCCTCAACAATTCAAAGCTCATGACATTCCGATAGAATCTCAAATTCCCTTATTCGACAAAATTATGGCAGACCGAGAAAGAAGGTACTTGGGTTAATATTTCACTTAACTCTTTCCTGTGATGTATTCTTGTTGAAGGAGTTCATATTTGAAAGACAGGAGGAAAGCTGCTTTGCAAGCTCAAATGAAACCATTCTCATTCACGAAACGAGATGAAGAAATTCAAGAGCTGACAAGAGAAATGTCGAAATCGTCACCGGATTTGTATTCTGACCCTCCATTCAGGATAAAAAAATTCAAGGCGAAGCCTATACCAAAGAATCTATTCAGCAATTATATTTATCAAAAAATGCATGAAGATGAATATTACAGGTGGGTCCAAAATGAGTTTTCACTTTCTATTATGAGATTCTCTCTGTTTGCAATATATAATTGAAAACGAATTATATAAGACGCAGAAGAACTGCGAGAACAATTCGTCAGAAATTATTTCACGAAAAGAAAATTAAAGCAAGTTTGCGAGATTTGAAAAAAGAAAATAGTCCAGTCATCTTGGTCAAAATAGGGTGAGAATCTAGGAATTCAAGATAACCGGCTGGAAACTCGTACAAACCATTTTTGAGCATCCTTAAACATGTCTCTAAATCTACTTACGATAGCATATACGTGACCTATAGATACTAAGGTCCACAACTTTCGTTCCAAAAACTTTTTCATGCCTCAAACCGTTTTTGAGATAGAGGGCGGTGAGCGCGCAGTCTTTCACCATGTACGATATCATTCAAGTACAATCTATAGTCTCGGTCAAAAACACGCCGTACAAAGCCTCTCATTTATTCAAAAATATATAATTATGAATAATTCACATTCTTTCATTAAATACCAATTTTTTTTCCATAATTTAAGTATATCTTCCTTTAATAACAAGACATTCTGCGCTCTTTAAAAAAGGTGAAAAAAAATTGTAAGAGCACTTGGAAAACTTCTGGATTTCGATCAACTTGCTGCAGCATTTGAAGAAAAAAATCATCCGGTTCAAAGGTTATTGGAGAATGGAGTGCAAACTTTGTTGGCAATCTATAATGCTCCAAAATCTGAGGGCATTATCGATCATTTTCCGAGGTGAAACCGCTTAGATGACTGGACTGAAACATATAAAAAATAAATAATATTTGCATGAAATCCATGGGAGCCAAAATATTTTTCCTCTCGTATTGTTTTTGGATTGTTTATCAGGGTTATTTTGTGTATTTTTCCCATTTGAACCTTTTTATGTGTTTATATTTTCATTTTCATTTTTGCAGCTATACACATTGTTAGAGTTGCACGAGACTCTCGAAATTTCGAGAATTCTCGTCTCGTCTCGAATTCGAGACGAGATCGAGACGAGAGTGTTCTTTTTTTTTCGAGACGAGATCGAAAAAAAAAATTCGAGATTTTTCGAGATCGAGAATTTATTTCGAGATATCTCGATCTCGAAAAACTATACCGAGTGATTCTCCAAGGTGGCTCACCACTATAACTTCAACTTTTTTATTATTGGAAATAGAAAAACGAAGTTTGGGGGTTGTGTATCACAGTTCAATTTACATTTAATGACATGTTTACTTGCTTTGCCATACTTCCGGTTTGACCAGAAATTACCCAAACTTTCGATTTTTAAATGGGACATCCTACGTCCTTATTTCGATTGAGAATGAAATTTTATATCCAACAACACTTTGTAAATATTTGACATAAAATAATCTTCACTTTGATTTACATGTCTCGATCTAGAATGCCATTGATTTATTTCACTATTAACCAATTTGCGTACATCTTGCTTATCATTATTAGCTTGGTTTATACAAGTAATGATAAAGTACTGTCCGGGTCCAGTTCCACTTATTTTTTTAGAGACCTCGCAATCTGCCGCCTATTGTGTTGATGTCTTCTGAACTCTGTTTTCCTTTGCCTTTCCGAGAGGTAGACACCTGGTTCACGATATTTTTCGATCACTACAATCACTAATCGATTCATTGCTACCAACAATAAATTCACTCCCACTATCGTTAAATAGGTTTTCCTGAAGGTCGCGAAGTATCAGTACGCAAAAAATGTAGGAAAAATAAAACATACCTAACAATATCCCAGATAAACGAAACTATCTATACGACTTTTGTAAAGAATGTCAAAGCGCACCGCTTCTTTAGAACACAGTGCACGGACTGACGGGCTCAACACGCATAATTTCAAATTCAAAGAAAACCTCCTGCACCCCGCTACTCCCGGACACATATCGTGGTATGGCCACAGAGTATGCCAATACTTTCAGTACGAAACAGTCCTTAGTGGGAAATCCTCAAGAACATTTAACGTTTTCCTGCCAAATCTGGAATAGCGATTTCAGGATAAAGAATGCCATAAATACATTTATAATAGAAGACTGTTCTGAGTTGAAAAAATTATTTTGTTGCAGGAACATTCGTATTATATAGTTTGCATTGAAAAATGAAGCTGTAATACACAACCCCCAAACTTCGTTTTTCTATTTCCAATAATAAAAAAGTTAAAGTTATAGGGGTGAGCCACCTTGGAGAATCACCGGGTATAGTTTTTCGAGATCGAGAAATCTCGAAATAAATTCTCGATCTCGAAAAATCTCGAAATTTTTTTCTCGATCTCGTCTCGAAAAAAAAAAGAACACTCTCGTCTCGATCTCGTCTCGAATTCGAATTTATTATCCCCGAGGCATATGACCTTCAGAAATTTCAAAAGAACACCAATTCCTTCCTCCTTTCCCTTCCTTCTCACGATGTTCTCTGAACATTAAAGGATGTCTCATTTCGTGAGAAGTTTTATATAAAAAAATACATATTTGTTAGTTGTATTTTCTTTCATTATATTAGATCTGTCTGTTATTTCTTCAATGGAAGAGGACATATTATTATTATCTTGAAATAATTTCAATTCCTGATTGAAGAGCCCTCCAAAAGAAAATAAGAGCTGAAGAAATGCTTCGAGCAGCATCTTTACCACCTTCGATGGCTAAAAGAGAAAGAACAAGATCTAGGACAGACGTTTGCCCACGATCTTACCGCAATTCACCAAAGGAAGACAGGATATCCAAAAGGTCTAGAAATATTCCGAATTTCAAAGCCTACCACGATCATATTGAGAGAGAATTGGAAGACTTAAAGAACGAATTTATATCAACAAGCCCTAAACCATTTAAATTAAAAACATCGAAAAGAGTGAGTATGATTAAGGTGTCAATCTGTCGAGACCCATAAACGATAATTTCTGTTTTTGAACATTCACGAATTTGCTTCATAGAAGTTTCTATAGGATAGGTCAACACGATTTTCTTGGTCGATCGCTCCTTCATGAATGACTATTCGATTCCTTCTATTTTTGTCAGCATACAGGTAGTCCCATTTGGAGCATATTCTGAAATGAGTTTTCATCACATATATATACATTATCTGTATATTCATTGAGGCTGCAAGAGGAAATTATTTTGGAGTATACAGGGTGGCTCATAAAAGTGTGACATATCAAAGTTTGGTTTTTTGAATGGAACAGCCGGTATTTCGTTGCAGTTTTGGATAGTTCATACAAGGTACCATGTACCTAACTATAACCGTTTTCGAGTTATTGTTTTCTTTTTGAAAATGCAGGGTTCAATTGGAGACTGAATAACATCGGGATGTATGGAAACCATCCCTTCCAATTCTGACCAAGCATTAAAGAGGTTTCAGGCTATTGATTCCGATAGAACCCATTTCCCAATATTATACAGGACGTTCAAAATTCATTGTCACTTTTTTATAATTTCAAACGCAGATTACTTTGTTATTTTAAATAGAACACCCTGTATTTTTTCAATCTGAACAATACAAAATTCAATTATCTTTCATTTTATATCAAGGTTCCCTATACCTAGCTTAAATGGTTTTGAAGATATTGGCATTTTCAAATAGTAGTTATCATTTCAATGCATTCTTTGAATCGAGAGAGCTGTGAAACGACATTCATTTGATTTGGTAACAGAATTCTCATCGACAGTTATTAAACTTCACTTGATCGAACATTCCACTGTTATTCAGATCCATATTCATTTCAAATTCTCTACCCGACAGTTTTTGAATATGTGCTTTCCGCAAAGGTGGATTGGTAGGAGAGGACCACGAAATTGGCTAGCGAGATCGCCAGATTTGACTCGCCTTGATTTTTTCCATGGAGATATTTGAAACATGGGATTGAGGACACTCCCTCAATCACATTGGAAAAGGTTGTCAAATATCTCCCTTCCGCTTTTTTGCACTTTATTCAATGCTTTATAAAAAGTGTTACAGTGATCGGATTTAGTTCAAATATGCGCCGTTTTGTTCGATAATCTGTTTCCATCTGGACGGCAACTTCATGATACCTCCCTCGTAGAAGCTCCCCTCCTTATTTGCGAAGAATTTTTCACAAGCCTATTTTGAGTTCAACTCTACACCACCAAGGGCGTTCGCCATGGACAGGAACAGATGGTAATCACTTGGCGCTATGTCTGGGCTGTATGGTGGATGCCATAAAACCTTCCATCCGAGCTCCCGTAGCTTCTGACGAGTCATCAACGAACTGTGTGGTCTGGCGTTGTCCTGGTGGAACACTACACCCTTCCTGTTGGCCAATTCTGGACGCTTCTGGTCGATCGCCTGCTTCAAGCGGTCCAGTTGTTCGCAGTAGATGATAGAATTAAGCGTCTGGCCATATGGGAGCAGCTCATAGTAGATGATTCACTTCCAATCCCACCAAACACACAGCAAAACCTTCCTGGCCGTCAATCCCGGCTTGGCCACTGTTTGTGACGATTCACCGGCCTTCGACCACGACCGTTTTCGCTTGATATTGTCGTATGTGATCCATTTTTCTTCGCCAGTCACCAACCGCTTCAAAAATGGGTCGAGTTCGTTCCGTTTCAGCAGCATATCGCAGGCGTTGATTCGGCCCAGAAGGTTTTTTTGCGTCAAATCATGCGGCACCCAAACATTAAGCTTTTTTTTGTATCCAGTCTTTTGCAGATGGTTTAAGATGGTTTGGTGACTAACTCCCATCTTCTGGGCGATGTCACGAGATGCCACATGCCGTCGTCACAGGTCTTCCGCCGGCTGGCTTATCCATGGTGTCGTTTTCACCGGCTCTGAATCGTCGAAACCATTCCTCCGCGGTTCGAAGTGATAGAGTACCATCCCCCAAAACACCATTAATCTCACGGAACGTTTCTGTAGCGGATTTGCCTTTAACGAAGGAAAACTTTAAAATAGCGCGAATTTCGGCGTTAGTGAACTCCATGTTTACACGTCTATAACTGTTGAACGCAATATCCAAACTGATCATGCTTAGCGTCGTTTTGTAGGTTATGTCAAGACATTTCAAATTATGTATAGTATTGCCAGATACGAGCTCTGTAGCGCTTTGTACATAGCCGCGAAATTCGAAAGACAAAAAGGCGGAAGGGAGATATTTGACAACCTATTATTTTCCAAAGAAAGAGTAGCTCTTTGTAGTCATAATTTCGAGCACTTATTTTTAATTGAATACATTTGTATTTCATGTTCTATTGAAGTTTTACAGTTGAATAATGAAAAAATTGTCTGTTAAATGTCGGAGTATGGATCTGAATGAAAACTTCATTTCAGTGAACAGTAAAAGTTCGACGAAGTGAAGTATAATAACTATCAATGAGAATTCTGTTACCAAATCAAATGAATGTCGTTTTACAGCTCTCTCGATTCAAAGAATGCATTGAAATTTCAACTACTATTTGAAAATGCCAATATCTTGAAAACTATTCAAGCTAGATATAGGGAACCTTGAAATAAAATGAAAGATAATCAAATTTTGTATTGTTCAGATTGAAAAAATACAGGGTGTTCTATTTGAAATAACAAAGTTATTTGCGTTTGAAATTATAAAAAAGTGACAATGAATTTTGAACGTCCTGTATAATATTGGGAAACGGGTTCTATCGGAATCAATAGCCTGAAACCTCTCTAATGTTCAGTCAGAATTGGAAGGGATGGTTTTTATACATTTCGATGTTATTCAGTCTCCAATTGAACCCTGCATTTTCAAAAAGAAAACAATAACTCGAAAACGGTTATAGTTAGGTACATGGTACCTTGCATGAAATCGTATTATTTTTCCCTGAACTATCCAAAACTGCAACATAATACCGGATGTTTTATTCGAAAAAATACAACTTTGATATGTCACACTTTTTTGAGCCACCTTGTATACTCCAAAATGATTTCCTTCTGCAGCCTCAATGAATATACAGATAATGAGAAGAAGAAATACACGAAATATTCAATGATTTGGTTTACAGAGACCGTGTCGTATGTGGTGCCCCACCCTGTATATATATATATATATATATATATATATATATATATATATATATATATTTTCAATATTGAAGCATGACTGATCAAAGTTGAAACATAATTTAGTGATTTTTGACTTAGTCGAGCAGCTCATGGAACAATGAATTTTAATTCCATTCCAGAGTTATTTTGAATACTTTTTGTTGTAGACCTTCATTTGGAGAACCATCATATTTCAGAAAAAATTTATTATCGAATATGAGAAAAGTGATTATTCAAATGGGAATACGAAACAGTTCTTTCTTCGAATACTTGGCAATGCTGTAAAGAATTTGACTTCAATGGTTCAATCTGTATGAAAAATTTCAGTATACACTGTGTCCAATATAAGGATGTCTATCATGGGGATCTCGGAAACCATAAGAGATACGGAGATGGTTAAATTTAAGAAAAGTTGGGCATTTTCAAGTCTAACAATGTGCCGTTCAGAAAGTTCCGAAATTCCAATTAGTTCCGGAGATATGTCTGAGAAAATGAAATTAGTCGATTTCGTTTTAATTTTTTTCTGAAGTTATTTGAAGAAATACAAGAAAACAAAAGACACTTTCTCATTGCCATTTTTCAATCCCTACAAAACAACATTGAGAGATTTTCCGTACGACGTTTCGTTTCGGAGAAACCATCATCAACTTTATTTTTTCATATGGCTCGTGATAAAAACATACCCTGTATTGAATAGCATATTTTATTACCAATACAACGACGTATGACACGATATGATTCTGCGATATTTAAAATGGAAAAAAATTGTTTTTATCAAAGATCGAACGTTTTGGTGTAGTGTGCGGTGAAATGATGAATGAGTATGGTATAGTAGGCTATGATTACTCATTTATTACACAATGCCCTAATAGTGCGCGAGTTTCTATCGAATAGATTTCCGGAAAAATGGATAGGTACACACACATTTAGCAGTTTCGTGGCCCCATCGTTCGCCGGACATCACTCCGCTAGATTTTTTTTTCTCTGCGGTATTGCAAAAATTATGTTTACCGGTGGTTTTTTGAATCTGAGGATCAGTTTAGGAAACTAATTCTTGAAGCGTGCGAGTGCATCACACCTGATATGTTGAGAAGTGTTTTTAATTCAACATTTAGAAGGTGTTATCTATGTTTAGAGAATAATGGTAATTTGTTGGAACATTCTCTATAATAGAGATTAGTTTTTTTTAAGTTTCTAGTCAGAAATTCTTAACTGAAAAGTTTAATTGATCAACACATGATGAGATCTACCTACTTATACGAATGAAGTTCTCAAATCTCCAATAACGTGATTTTAATTTAATATTTCGACACATGAGTAATCATAGCCTACTATACCATACTCAGGATCATCATTTTACGGCACACTACACCAAAACGTTCGATCTTTAATAAAAACATTTTTTTTTCCGTTTTAAATATCGCAGAATCATATCGTGTCATACATCGTTGTATTGGTAATAAAATATGCTATTCAATACAGGGTACTTTTTTTCCACGGGACATATGAAAAAATAAAGTTGATGATGGTTTCTCCGAAACGAAACGTCGTACGGAAAATCTCTCAACGCTGTTTTGTAGAAATTAAAAAATGGCCATGAGAAAGTGTCTTTTGTTTTCTTGTATCTCTTCAAATAACTTCAGAAAAAAATTAAAACGAAATCGGCGAATTTCGTTTTTTCAGGCATATCTCCGGAACCAATTGGAATTTCGAAACTTTCTGAACGGCACATTGTTGGACTAGGAAATGCGCAACTTTTCTCTAATTCAACCATCTCCGTATCTCTTATGGTTTCCGAGATCCCCATGATAGACATCCTTATGTTGGACACAGTGTATATACTGGAAAAAATAAAGGGTGAATCACAATCATCTAGATGAATCACCACGCTGAAGAATTATATCAAGTCTTCTATAACAGAGCAATCAATCGACGGAATCGTAATAGACTCCTGACCCGGTCCAGTAAATGTTTGACTAAATATCATATGTTTTGTATTTTTCATGGGGTATAACCTAGATAGACTCGTAAATATGATGTTTTTCATCAGGAGAAAGCAAAAAAATATGGCCGTATTCTTTTCTGGAAGACAAAATTAAACAAAAACTATAATAATTTCAGGAATGCTCATTTCAGGATTTGATGAGATATTAAATAACTATAATTATTGTATTCAGAATAACTGTAATTATTTCAAGGCAAAAAAACAAAGAAATTCCTCTGCAAGCAGTAAAAGTTCCTCCACAAAACTCACAACTCCGTCTTCCTTCGATATGCCATCAGTAAATAGATCCAACCTTGCTGCAATCTTACGTATACATTCCGCCAGGTAATTAGATGTTGATGATCATAAGGTGATAACTCGAAGAAAGAAGGTGATTTTGTAGGCAGAAGCTAGAAACAGAAATGACGACACAACTGGAAGAAGCTAAATTGAAGGAGGAAGCAAGGTGGAGGGAGAGACTAATGAGAAAAAAACCGGTTTGGCAAGCTTTAGCCTATAGCAATGAAGAAGATTTGGCTATGAGACTACAGTTGCGTAGAGATGAAGAAAAGCTCAGAAGTGAAGAGCATAAACTGAGAATGCAACTTATGTTGGGTAGGGTCTATCAACAACCAACATTATTCGAGAGACAATCTCAGGTGAGAGATAATCACAGGAAACTTTTTGAATTCTCGTGAAAATTCATGACTATTTCTGTGAAAATAATACAATAATGTTAAATTTGGAACATTATATCTAACGTTGAAATATATTTCATCATGTCACTGTGTCCAAGACAAGGATGTCTATCATGGAGATCTCGGAAAAAGCGTTAAAAGATTTTTTCTACAAGCGTGCGTGATTCACCCTCTTTCCGCACGCAATTCAGTGTGGAAACTGTCATTTTCCCACACTAGTGCGGGAAAAACATTTATATGATATCCTCGTAAAATATAAGTGGTGGGTGACAAAATATGAAAGTTCAAGCTTTTTTGTTGCAATACTAAGTGAGTTTGTTCAAAATCATCCATCATCTTGCACTATTTATTGAAAAAATGAACAAATATTGATAAATAAAAATGTATTGTTATGAAAATCACCCTATATATAGGCTTTGATAGATCTGATAACGAGTAGGTAACAATTGATGTTGTCATGCCGATCGATACACAAATTTGTTTGTAATTGTCAGAGTGACAGACAAAGCGTACTTATATAAAATTTTCGATTCAGTGAAATTGCCACAATGAATGAATTTGTTTCCTACGCTTGTAGAAAAAATATTATTCCTAATTCATGCGGAAAGTGTCTTTCCCGTACTCGACTGCTTACCCGAACTCCGCTCCGCGTCGCGGCGTTGAACATAATTTTTGCAACACCCCCAGAGAAAAAAAATCCAGCGGAGTGATGTCCAGCGAACGAGGGGGCCACGAAACAGCTGAATGTGTGCGTACCTATCCATTTTCCCAGAAATATATTCGATAAAAACTCGCGCACTATTAGGGCATTATGTAATAAATAAGTAATCATAGCCTACTATACCATACTCAGTCATCATTTCACCGCACACTACACCAAAATGTTCGATTTTTAATAAAAACCATTTTTTTTTCGTTTCAAATATCGCAGAATCATATCGTGCCATACATTGTTGTATTAGTAATAAAATATTCTATTCAATACAAGGTATTATTTTTCCACGGGCCATATAAAAAAATAAAGTTGATGATGGTTTCTCCAAAACGAATTGTCGTACGGAAAATCTCTTAACGCTGTTTTGTAGGAATTAAAAAATGGCAATGAAAAAGTGTCCTTTGTTTTCCTGTATCTCTTCGAATAACGTCGGGAAAAAATTAAAACAAAATCGGCAAATTTCGTTTTTTCAGGCATATCTCCGGAACTAATTGAAATTTCGAAACTTTCTGAACAGCACATTGTTAGACTTGGAAATGCACAATTCTTCTCTCATTCAACCATCTCCGTATCTCCTATGGTTTCCGAGATCCCCATGATAGACATCCTTATCTTGGACAGTGTATATTGAGAGCCAAAAATATAGCTGAAGTGGATAAAACTTATTCATCGCGAGTATATGTTGAGCTCTGAAAATAAAGACATTATAATATGTCGTACAGGGCGAATGATGAGTCTGAAGACAAAATTAGAGTAAATTTCCATTCCGAACGGAGTGTTGAAGAAAAAAATTTTTAACAGAAAGATTATTGGAAAAGATTTCAAACATAAAACTGAAAAATAATCTATTCCAAGTTTTTTGAATACATATTCAGATGAAAATAAATTAACAAATGATGTTGAATCGAATCTCTAGAATAGAAATCAACTTGACAAATTATTCCAATCGATATGCAGATCCTATAAAGGGAAATCACACAGAATCTACTTTTGTCAGGAAGTAAATGTAGTAATCAAATTGTTGATTAGAATAATTTGTCCAGTATGTGGCTTGACAGTCTATTGCATAACAGTTTTCAATAATTCAAAATGATCATGAAATATCACAGAACGTCAAAAACTAACGGCATGTTACTGTAATTTTTTACAAATATTTCGAATTCAGACCCCTAGACTAAGTATCATTCTTTTACAATGAAACTTCAAAATTTCATAACAAAATAACGTATTATTAGACAGAGACAGAGTTATTCGATAAAATACCAATTGCATCGATATTTCGATTCGATAAAAATGTATTATACCACGGCTAGAAAGGATGAATGCATTCACTGATAACAAACGAAATGTTTTCAGGATATTCATCCAAAATCTGCTACTCATTCTTGCAAAGATACCATAGATCTCAAGAAAAACTCAAGAAAATATTCGAGAGAGGATATCAAATCACTAGTGGAAATGAAAGACGAAGCAATTCAAGCGTTTTTAGATGAACATTTTTCTGAGGATACGGAACGTAGCAAGGAGAGTGGCAGCCTTTCAGAAGAAAAAGAAAAACGCGATTGTTTGAGTGATGAAAATTGTGAGAAGAATTGATCATGCAGCAAATCAGTTTGAGAAAGTGAAAACGAATGCAATTAAACATTATGTATTGAGGCCTCAAAAAACTATTCGGAGGATGGATGAGAAATTTTATCTCACCACCATCGAGATGAACGAAACACATTTTTGCTCATTGCTCAGCTTGAGAAACTTTATATGTGAGCTCACGAAGACAAACACCTTTGGAAAAGTGACCTCAGATATGTTGTGTAATGTTTGCAATTTCTACTGATCTATCTCCTGTTACTTCATCATATCTGCCATTGAAAAATCCATCTATAAATAATTACATAAAAATAAATTATAAATTCCTATCTTCTCCAATAGTTGTGTCATTTTTGAAGACCTTTATTTTTTCTCTGAAGGCAAGTGCAACTCGACATCATCAACAAGAATGTGGAAACAGCAAACTAGCTCAATATCTTATTAGATTTGAATTCGAGTCACACTCACGTACCAATCCATGCTGGATTCGAAGGCGAATTATGTCAAATTGAACTGATTTTCTGTTGAGGGGTATAAGTGTCGATAGCACTAACTCCCTAGGCTAGTAGTTCTCGAGCAATGTCGTGTCAAGCATACCCTATGCATTGCCTTCTATACAATGCAACATCTTTGTTGAATTTGTAAGACGAGTATCTGTTTCAGTGTGTTGATGTGCCTAAGACAAGTATACACAACATGGAAATTTTGGACCCGTAAGATTCACACAGTATGTTGAATAGAAAGAAATGATGAACCAGTTGAGAGTTGAATGAATTTATGTTGAAACGTTTTGAAGTTATTTGGAAGTTTCGAAAAACCAAAGGCATTTTTTCACCTTTACTAATGGCTTTTATAAAACCTCAGAATGAAATTTCATTAGGCTTTGTTTATTCTTGTGATTAGTACATAAACTGTGTCGTTCTTGTAATTGCATCATATTCGAAAAGGAAAATACAATTCAAAACCATAAAATTGGAGAAGAAATATCATATACTGAAGCTAAGCAGCTACAATATTCAAGTACAAGACAAAATTTTAATCTCGAATGATGTCCGAGCAATACACTTGAGATTCTTTTTTGCAATTGATCTCAGTTTTGCAACTCTAATGCTTGCTGAATCTCCATGGTTCGGACCATTTTTTCATCCGACTCCATTCCCAATCTCGATCTTGATGAAACTACAATCGAACAGATTGGGATGTGTGATACTAAATAGACGAATCGGTGATAAAAGTTCTAGAGTTATTTCGTATGTGAATGTTCTATGGGGTAATGGAATTAATATCGATCGGGCTTTTATTGGTCGAAAACGCATAATTCGACTCGTGTATGGTCTACGTTATACAGAATCATGTGGACCAATTTTCAAAAAATACAAGATTCTGACACTACCCGTCTTATTCATTTACCACTGTGTCATATACAGGGTGCTCGTAATTCGAGCTTTAAGCATGGGGATCTCCGGTTACCTTGAGATATAAGATGTTGCTCAAATTAGGGCAAAGTTGCGCATTCTGGTACTGATCAATAATCTGGAAAGAAATCTGACCTATTTTCCTTGGTTTTCAAGATATCGCTGAAAAACGGGATTTTGCGATTTTCGTTTTTGTTTTTTCATTGGAAAACCCATCAAGTTACCCATTTTCAGCCGAAACATTCCCATAGCAATTTTTTGCGAGGAATTAGGAAATAATACTACATTTTTTCTAACACACGAAGAAAGAAACAAATGACAATTAACACTTTTTTCTCTTATGGACGCCATATTGAATTTTCATATTTCCGAATGCAGTGTTTTTCTGATTCCGACGATGTACTACACAACATGTTTTGATTTCAAATTATGGTCGAAATTTCATAATAAACATTTTTTCGAAGATTGCTGTGGAAAACAAACTCGCCAGAATTGTTCAATTCGAATTTTGACAATTCAGTTGTTTTTACGCTTGGAGTCCTCTTTTGTGAATTGCAATATGCCATTTTCCAATGAATACAAACAATTTGTATCTGCTCTTCCCATGTTAAGTTACAATCTATGAGCGTTCCTAAAAATTTAGATGAAGTGGAGGTCCTTACGAAATTATTATTGATTTCGAAGGTGAAATTGGAGGGCATTTTGTGTTTTGTGTGGAACTCAATTATTATTGTTTCATCATGATTAATTATAAGTGTGTTTTGCATACAGTAATCCGCAAAGTCCTTCAGAACTGAGTCTACTTTTTGCTGTAACTTTTGGCCGTCAGGATCAGATACCACAATGAAGGTGTCATCAGCATACATGAAGACTCTACCATCCCTTATGTTATGAGGCAAGTCATGCACATAGGTTAGAAAAATCAAGGGACCCATGACACTGCCCTGTGGTGTTCCGAGATCTAAATCGTAATCCTTCGATCTGGTTTCACCGATTCTCACAATAATTCTTCTGTTTTCAAGAAAAAATGTTATCCAATTATTCACTGGGCCACGCAGACCTAGATAGTTGATTTTCTTTCGAAACGAAATTACAACTGACCGTGTCGAATGCCCGCGTTAGGTCGAACGATATAACGATTACATGTTCGTTTTTATCCATCAGGTCGTTGATGTGTTGTACAAGTTCTGTAATGGCTGTTTCGGTAGATAGACCGGGGCGGAAGTCATGTTGGCAGTCAGTTAGTACCTTATGCTTTGTAAAGAAATCTGTAATTCTCCTGCAAATGAGTTTTTCAATCATTTTGGAAAAAATGCTCAGGAGGGCAATTGGGCGGTAGTTCTCGATGTTGCTCGCATCACCCTTTTTAAATACGGGAATGATGGCAGCCGATTCCAGAATATTAGAAAACGTGCCTGAATTCACTGATACATTTATGATGTCGGCAAGATATTGTGATATCTTACATGCACACTTTTTTTATAATATCAACCGGGATAAGAATAGCTATCCGACTCGTAAAGAAATTAATTAAGACTCGAGCTAGCTACTTGCAACAGTTACAAAAGATCTCCAAGATATGTAGGGGCGAATTTTTTCGATATGTTACCCGAGAAATAGAAGAGTCAACCAGACTTGTATAGATTCAAGTCTAGGTTGAAGTCTTTTCTTCTTAAAAACGCGTTTTCCAATATAAAGGAATTTACACTATGCTGCCAGCGTCCTGCTGATTGCCTTAACTGATTTATATGATTTTGTCTGTTTACATGTGTGTTGTATGCGACTGTGTATGTTTTTGTATCTTACAGTTCTATCTACTTATTTGTATGTAATATGGACATATGCAGTTTTCGCATTTTGTTTCAGTTTTTATGCCGCTCACTGTGTGACATCATTCGTATTGTTCTTGACTTGTCAATCCAATGTCAATGTGGTGTATGATCAATAAACTTCTATCTATCTATCTATCTATCTACAAAACTAATTACAAAATAATTTCAAAACCACTAATTATTGTTTTTGTGATATTCTCTGGTTTATGTATCGCTAGAGACTAGGAGGTAATCTTTTAAAATTCATGCATTTATGTGATCGGGAACGTATTGACAAGGTCAAAGTCTGCAGAATGAAGGATCCGAGAATCAACTCCTAGTTTCATCCTATCCATTGTCACAATGAATTTTATCTTTCAGATTGCTTCTGAGGATGTTAAAGTGTCTTTGTATGTTGACTATAACAGCTTATGTCTATTCTAGATACACTTGGATTTTTCGTGTCCTAAGGTATGGAGTGTGCATGCCCACTCGTGTCCGGACCTGATTGCATTTGATTCTGCTAAAATTTTACATTAGCGAGAGAGCTGATCATCACTCACCATATTAAAAATTAAACTTGTGGGCACCAACATCAAAGGGATCGACAGCAAGTGAAAAATCACCATTGGATCCGACCTAATTCATAATCAATTAGAAATTTCATCGAAATATTACAGACCTTATTATAAACTGAATCAGATTCATTTAATAGGAGGGGCTCGAGTTCTGAATTGCAGTGATTGAAATACGAATCGAAATATTCCATATTGAAATGTTTAATCTTGATTTTTTTGATACTTATCATTGTGCAAACATCATCTTCCCCTTCTGATAATGATAACAATGATATTGACATAGTCTCATTCGATAAAGCAATGTAAATCATTATGATTTTTCCTTTTGATTGTTTATAGTCACTTGATTGATTGTATTCCATACTAAGCAAAATATTCCATTTGTTGGTCGTATAAGCTGGTTGTGAATATAAAATGTCTTTGATTGAATATTCCTAACTTAATTTTGATATTTTCGAAGAGGAACTTTTTTTTTTGGCAACATGACATATTGATCTTTTCACCCCTCTATCGAGTTCAACAAAAAAATTTCCAAAAGAATTCTCATCTGAACATTAATAGAAAGACAAATTTAGTATCGTTATTATTCATCAGTAGTGAAATTCTGAGAATAATCTCAAAATTCTCAAGAACTCAAAAATATCTTACGATATTTTGTAGAGGAAAAATAATTTATAATTTTGAATAACGGTGAAATAAAAAGATGCTCATTGATACACAATTTCGGTAAGTTTTATTAAAAAGAGCTAATTGGAATAAACAGAATAAGGTAACAATAAATTAACACATTTTTCGTGCAATCCCACAGTTGTTCATTAAAGTGACCATAACTCGTGGTTTATACTTCACCCATTTATATCAATGAAAAAGGGAGATACCGATTAGAAGAATTGAATTGGGGAGCTCCTTCCACTCCTATGAGATTCTGTGAAAGTGTTGGTTATAAGAAAAAGTTCATATTGTGTTAACCGTGACGTATCAACGGACATCGTCGGAAACCTCAGAGAAACTACTCTACGAGAATTTTGAAAATTCACGACAGTTTTCGTCCAGAGCTGACTTGCAAGTGCGATTCAATCTTCATTATACCGAAGTCTTTGGAATTTGTATTGGCCCTCGTGGATTATTTTATCAGATATATATTTTCAGGTCTTTGATGGTTCCATCTGGTTTCGATGTTTTCTCTGAAGAAATTTTGGTAAGCAAACATCCTCTTTCTTTTTTTCGATGAGCTTCGGCACCGAGATAACCTCTGCAACTACATCGAGTTAATTCTGTTTCAGCCACTTGCTGAAAAGCTACGTGACCTAGATTCGGATTTCACTTTAAACTGTTAACCCTACTTCAACACGCACCAATACTTTCCTGAATATAATTTTTCGAACTCTAAAGAGTGTACATGATCGAAAAAAATCAATATTTTCGATAAGACGAATGATATGTAAGAAGAATGAGCAGAAATTCACAGTGAACAATCATGCATTCCAAAGTTCACATCTAAAGAACAATCAATTGATTATCATAAAACAACTACTTGAGAATGTATATTTTCAACTTACGATCATTGTTATTGTTATTTTGATCTTGATAGGAGCCTGAAGTTTAGACTCTCACACAACATGATCAGTTGACTCATGACCTGCTCAGAATTCAGTTTTACGTTTCTATCGACATGGAAGGAAACTCAGTCAACATCAAAAATGGTAAGTTGAAAGAATATGAATCCGTAGCCTAGTGATTCGATGAGTACTTTATCAGTCTCCAACTTATTTGAAGAAACAAATAACTGTTCTGCAATAGTGACTTTTAACCGTCATGTAGTCTTGCTCAAAAAACTATATATTCTAGTATAAATAATTTATTATAGTAATAATATTGAATCATGTAGAGGGAGACTTCCACACTTTTTAATATCCATTAGAATTATTTATTATTATTAGACGAAACTGATATTACCTGAGTTTTTCATATCCAAGAGGATTGTGAACAAGCCATATTATTTATTTTTTATGTTTAGCTGCAGAGACAAATATGTTCAAAAGAGTTACCATTAAAATTGATGATACATTTCTTGATTCTTTATGCTTTTCCTTCCATTGGCAACATATCCAATCAGATCACAAAAACCATAGCAGAGTAAGAATTTGTTTCATAACCAGTGATTTTTTAACCTGAAACATTTGCATGAAGATGTTGTCCTTTTAAGGGATAGTGAACTTTTTACTACCTTGTAGAAGTTAAGACTGTGTATATCTCGAAATATTTTTGAAATGTGTATTTACGCAGATGCTCACATTTTTCTGTAGAATAATATTCTAGCATTTTTTATAAACTCATCAATGATATATCACACATTATAACGATCATACATACATGGTGGAATTTGGAAACTGAATATAAAGGTTGTAAACTTCCCTACTAATGATGATAGATAACAAAATCGGCAACAGCCTCACATTTGAAGGTGTACAAGAAGAGTTTAAGAATAGAATATTTCACTGTCAGGGAGTTAATAAAGGTCACTTCGAGCAAATTTTACTGATTTTTGAATCTGTAATTGATACCATATTGGATAGAATTAAAATTGTCATGCTTACTAAAGAGCCATTGAAACTGTCATAAACACGATAAAATCAGTAACATTGAATAGGTTGTTTTGATACCTTTAAAAAGAGATATCGGAAGCATTCTATTCAAAATTATTGGCCACGATGGCCTTGTGTCGTCATCTTTGCTTATTTTGTCATCTATCATTACCAGTTGGGAAGTTTACAACCTTCAATATTCAGTTTCAGAATGTATAATTGTTCCAAAGATAAGATTGAGGAAAGGACTCACAATATATAAGACCCCGCTTTACTCCGGGAATACGTTCCATCATAGTAGCGTAGTAGGTTAGGGAGGGATCTCGTAAATGATGGAGTTGAGGAAAGATGAATAGAAATTGGTTAGGCTTCGATTTGTTAGAAATATAACATTTATTTGATACTACAATGAAAACAATATAAACAAATAGATGCGAATATAAGCGAATATACTAAAATTCTAAGTCGGTCAGATTCGGTCCATCCTGTGTTTCCAATGTGTTTCCTTTTTGTCATGAAGGCATCTATAGTCGATCCATATTGAAGAGGCCAACCATAAACAGTGTGTTGATCACGCGTTGAGAGCGTATTTCCGCAGCGACGTTTTTATAAATTATGATTTGGTAGTAGAATATTGATAGAAAATTTGAAACTTGAGTTGTTGAATGTTGAACTTTGGCGATCCTGATAAGGCATATACAAGGCGTAAATTCGAAAACTTCCCATCCTCGATATCCCCTTTCCAGTGAACAAAATGAGAAATTGGAAAAACAGGTTAATTTTTTTGCAAGGGGGACTATTTGTGGCGTTCGTGGTTCAACCCCTTAGGAGGGGTAGATGTTACCCTTAGAATTTTAAATGAGAATGGGGGTCAAAGTGTCACATCATTTTGATTGGCGTTCGATTCTGTTTCCAATGGTACGTCCCACCCGACTTTCGTCGTACTCATGTAATTAGAATTTGTCTGTTCTGAGATGCATTGTTGTATCGACTTCTTTTAATGAAAATGGTTAGAAGAGAAGGTGGCACCGTTTCACCCCTTGAATGACAGGAATAAATGTATTACGGGTGGAATTTTTTATTCCTTGGTTATGTTCCCTTCACAAAATGGAATTCGATTTGCGAGAAAAACATCTTCTCACACTCATCTTATAGACTGTTCAAAATGTCGTACAATGAAGTATATCAGAAAAGGTATATTCTTTTTTCGGAAACTAATACGTCATGGTACCATTGAAAACAGAATTGAACGCCAATCAAAATAATATGCCACTTGACCTTACATCTCATTTGAAGTTCTGAGGGTAACATTGCAAATAAAATTGACCTGTTTCGATTCTTCATATTGTTTACTAGAAGGAAGATATCAATGGTGGAAGGTTTTCAGATTGACATCCTGTATAAGGTTACAACTTTTTGTAGGTTTGCCTCTAGCTTCTGGATGGACTATAATGTGGTTTGCGGTTTATAAGTGAACAAAGCATCTATAACACCCTACTATTGGTGTTTTTGTTTTATTCTGACTCAGTTAATTCCTTAATTTCATCATCAGGAAGACTAGCTGATGTTTTTCTGAACTATTTCTTCGAAGTTCTCCACATTTACCTTATCATCACTTATCATCAACAGCCAAGCGGTGTCTTATTGTATGTATAGTGTACGTATAGATACAGATATTTTTTGGAATCTGCGTATACTATTATTATTATTACCCTTTTTAGAATTTTTCATTGTTGAAATATTGGTTTCAGAGAGGTTGAACGAATAAACTTGAAAGAAAATATCTGCTCACTATTTTAACCGCAACAAAATTTATAACGATATTATATATTTTGAAGGTCCACGATTTGGTGTCCGTCATATACAACTAATCTTCATGTTCACCTTGATAACTATCGCATTCACGATGAGGGTGGAATTATCAGTCACAGTTGTAGCGATGACAGACAGGAATTCAAGTTCAAATCCAGATATTCCGGTGAGTAGATTGAGAAGCTACCACATATCGATAAGACCAAAATGAATAGATTCAAACAAAATTACATCAGTACGCATCTGAAAACTCTTACGTCAATGAAATATCCCACTCATGTCAGTTCAAAAAATTACAGGAAATCACGAATTGATGGGACAAAATACTCAGGTCTGAAGATATGATAATATTTCACGATAAAATTGAATTACAATCGTAATTAGATAAAACAGAGTTATGTAAAACCTATATTGTGCGCCACATGAATATCTCAATTACATTTTCCCCCAACATGGAATTGATCAGTTACTCAAATGTTTTGTGAGTGAAAGATACATTCATTCGCGCCATCTGAAATGCACATTGGACATAATCGAAGGAAGACATCGATTTTGATACAAAAAACATTTTTCAATATGACATATCCCAATTGATTTGGCAGGTTGGTGAAAGAAATCGTGTATCTCATTTTCGGAATATTCATCATAGAGAAAATGAGATATTGTGACAATATTATGGATTTGGGAAATCGTTTGGGAAAGGTATATGGGAAAGTTTTGATTTTGTTGAAATAAAATTGAAATAAAATAATGAGAGCTTTGAGGATATCATTGCGATATTGGGAAGAGTTAATTTTGTTATATATTTTCTATAAATATGAAATAGATTCGATCTCGATATCTATTGTCTATAGTAAATCTTAAAAAAACTATATACCTATGCTCCTTTATAGCTATTGAAAGTTATCATGATTTAAAATTGTGGATATCCATTATGAAGGAAATCCATACAGATCGATACAAAATTGAATTCACATTCATTTGGTGAATGAGAAACATTGGCATTCCATCTGGAAAAAACAACTATGATCTATATTTTTCAGAAATGATCAAGTCATCGATTTCGAAGGATAAAATGCAATATGAGAAGAAAATATATATCTGTTTGAATTACATGTTTAGTTCTACTCAGATTATTCATGGTGAATATTGGTGAACTATTCTGACAATTGGAAAACTGAACGTTACGAGTCTTTCCAAAATATTGGCAACTGTTATTCAACAAACCAGCCATTGAATTCACATTTCTGGAATAAAAAGATATTTGAGCGCAATGTAACGAACACCTTATGTTCATAAATTCTCACAACCTAGCCGTTACTGAAATACATTCCAATTCCATCGAGGGAAAAGTGTAGTCGAATTATTTATGATACACAATTGGATGGATTGATCCCCAATTAGCTGTTCATATAAATTGAAAAAAACTGCATACAAACCTAAAATACAGCGACATTCATTGATATTCCCTTTTCTGCAGTGTTCAGGATATGTTTATCATTATTAACGGTTTGAATCATCTCGCAGGTCTACGACTGGAAAAATAAAAGCGTTATACTTTCATCTTTCTACTGGGGATACATTGTACTGCAAGTGTTCGCCGCAGAAATGGCTAAGAGATATGGCGCTAGGAACTTCCTGATAGGATCAATGTTTATGAATTCAACGATGAACTTGCTTGTGCCTCTTTCTGCTAGGTTGATGGGATCTTATGGCGTCATGGGCTGCAGAGCAATCCAAGGTCTATCACAAGGATTCTTTTATCCTTGTACTCACAATATACTGGGAAAATGGGCACCGTCGAATGAAAGAAGCGTCCTTAGCACTATAGCCTTTTCAGGTAAGAGTCATCGAAGTCATCCAAACGCAAAAATGTAATGATTATTTCAAATATACCACTGTGATAAAAAAGTGAGATGTCAGTCAAAACTATCAAGCATTAGGACGGCAAGTGAATTTTTCCCTAGGTTGGTAGGACTATTTATAATATTTGCCAAGCATCTGTTGGTCCAAAAGGTTGAATTATCTCCGAGTTACTTGTATTCTTGTGAACAACCAAGAGTTAATTCTTGGAATTTCACAATGGATGATTTTTTGAGCAAGGAGCTTGCATCAATTTTATTCAAGGAACAAATAATTCAGTTCTTTGTCATCGATTTCGATTAGACACTTAAAAATATTTATATACAATATATATACAAACGAATAAGTCCGGCCGCTTCACAATGTTTTACAATTTAACTTTTCTCTACGTGTTCACAATTTTCAGTAACAATTCTAAGTTGATTTTCGAAAATATCATTCGTTAACTGATATCACATACATCATTATAAAAATTTTTTTATGACATGATGATTATTTACTCACTTCCCTCTTTCGAATCTATTTTGAAGATCGTCAATCGGTTTATTTTTCTGTACTGACGGCGTTTTCAAGAGCTCACTGAAAATTAGGCACAGAGGGCGACGCGTCTGGCTCGATCAAAGGGCACTTTCGAACTTGGACACAATAGCAGATATAAAGGATCGCCCCCTCTCGAGTCTGGAACTCGACCCTTGGAATATTACTATAACTAACCCACCATTGCAGATCCCCGAAATCCATACTTTATTTTCAGACTTTTGGCCGTCGATTTGGGATTTCGTCCCACTGTGCGACGCCCGAACACTCCGACGTTTCGTGATGACTTGAATTTGCACCTTAATTCCCTAGGCCAATAGCCCAGTCTCAAATGACAGGATGTACTAACATTACACTAACAACAATTTGCATGTAAACAATGGATCTTAAGGATACTACTCTGTGGTAGATTCATTGAACTTTCGTCATGACCCATTGAAACTTCATTGATAAGATAACATTTGTGCGATACTATTAGACCAGTCTCAGATAAGTGACAAGTAAACACATGATATAACGTTTTCAATGTCAGTAATTAGCCAATTAGACCAAGGTGATTGAGAGAAACCTGTAACTATTACTATTGTCATTGGAAGACACCTGTGATGAAAAATTCTTAAATTAAGTCAAGAGATGACGCCAATCGCGGGATTACATTCAAACGTGTAAAAAGACTGTTTTGAGCACGGCGAAAAAGTGCCTCAATTAATCTGGAAATGTGAATTTGGAATTTGAGTTCTGTAAACGAATTAACCTCACATCTCATCACAGCGTTCATCAGGCATAGTTTTCGAACGATCTGCCGATTAAATTACCAAATTCAATATGCCAGTGTGCAGTTCAATGAAATGTCATCATTTTTTATCGAACTTCGTTATCTTTTGGACAAAAACGTATTCTTGGAGAAAGTCGAGAAACCTTACCGTTTTTACGATACACCCGATTTTAAGTATTAAAGTCACGAATAAATTCAAATAATTTTATCAAGAAAAAACAAGTAGGTTGCTGTCAGGCAAGCAAATAGTTTTCTTATGTCAGAGAAACCGATATCATAAAAACTGTAGAAGCTATTAAGAAACTTGCAAATAAAATTTCAACTTTGAACGCACTGTATCTTTGAGTGATGATACCTTCAGTTAAATCTTTTCACCCAATTAATGAAACACCCTGTATAATAATGAATAAAAGATCATTGGTGGTTGTACAGAGACGAAATATGTGAGTAGGTGGGGATGTTTCACAATAAATTTTAGCTAGGATGATGATTGACCTCAATTCTCCACAAAATAATAATAATCTAAAGTTTCTTCAGAAGATGTAATCTTTCAATTTTGTATTCTTTAGGTTCATCATTTGGTACGATTGTGGCCATGCCATTGGTCGGGTATATATGTTCCTCCTGGATAGGCTGGGAGTCTGTGTTCTATATACTGAGTGGATTAGGATACACCTGGGTATTTTTTTACTGTATATTTGGTGCGAGTAGTCCAGCTACACATAAAACCATATCCAAAGTTGAAAAAAAGTATATAGAAAGTTCATTGGATTCGGAAGATGCCAGTAAGGTACGTCTTATACAGGGTGTTTCACAGTGGATGGAACATTAGACGTATCTGGAGAACAGAAAGACAGATCATTTCGAAAATTTGTGAGCGTGGATAATCAAACTTGCTCTATCCGTCTGAAATATTTTCATCAATACAGTGTTGCCGCTTGTATCAGAAAGTAGTAGCTACTTTGTTATTTCAAATGGAACACCCGCATATCATTTTTGGAATCCTCATGAGATTCCTCACAACTTTTCTATATAATTTCCTATACCTATCTGTGACGGTTTCCGAGATAAAAATTATTTTGTCAAATTCTTGTGTAAAACCTGACCATTGAAGAATATCAATTTTTTCCCAATGCAAATTCACAAAATATTGCAATTTGGGTTATTGCTGCATAAGACCATCAAGTATCCTGTCGATGAACTGGATCTCAGTTTCAGCATACAGGGAGGCTCAGAAGTGAGTGTCATCCGGGCACTCATGAAAATGACTGCAACTCCGTTTTTTTAAATGGAACACCCTGTATATTATCACTTATTCGAAAAACTATAACATTTTCCATTCTAGTTGAGTATACTTTCCCTATACCTATCTCGTACAGTTTTTTAGTTATGCTCACTTATGTTATGAATTTCTTTTTCAATGAAAAAAATATTGGATGGTGCTTTAGATAGTAGGCTATGAACTTCCATGTTATTCCTTCATTGTTATCCTCTATTCAAGATGCATGGGTGTAAAAGTACTATGGCAGAAAATAATTACTTGAATGCGGTTTAGATGGATTTATTCATCATTAATGGTCAATATAACAAGAATATCAGTAGAACATGCAGAGAGTTTAATGAAAAGCATAAAGTGATTTACCCCGGATGAATCCGGAGAAATTCATTAGATTGAAGAGAAATTTTGAAATGTGTTTGAAATCTTTCTAGATTTATTTATACACATGTTAGACTTTGATACTTTTAGCTTTTCATGATGATATAAGCATTTCAAAATTTCTCTTCAATCTAATGAATTTTCTCGAATTCGTTCGAGGTTAATCAGCATACTTTTCATCAAAATCGCTGCTTGTTCTACTGATATTCTTGTTACATTGACCATAAATGATGAATAAATCCATCTTAACCGCATTCAAGTAATTATTTTCTGCCATAGTATTTTTACACCCATGCATCTTGAATACAGGATAACAATGAAGGAATGACATGTTAGTTCTCTGTCAGAATGAAGTTCATAGCCTACTATCTAAAGCACCATCCAATATTTTTTTTATTGAAAACGAATTCATAACATAAGGCATAACTAAAAAACTGTACGAGATAGGTATAGGAAAAGTATACCCAATTAGAATGGAAAATGTTATAGCTTTTCGAATAAGTGATAATATACAGGGTGTTCCATTTAAAAAAACGGAGTTGCAGTCATTTTCATGAGTGCCCAGATGACACTCACTTATGAGCCTCCCTGTATGCTGAAACTGAGATCCAGTTCATCGACAGGATACTTGATGGTCTTATGCAGCAATAACCCAAATTGCAATATTTTGTGAATTTGCATTGGGAAAAAATTTATATTTTTCAAAGGTCAGGTTTTACACAAACATTTTACAAAATATTTTTTATCTCGGAAATCGTCACAGATAGGTATAGGGAATTATGTAGGAAAGCTGTGAGGAATCTCATGAGGATTCCAAAAATGATATAATATACGAGGTGTTCTATTTGAAATAACAAAGTAGCTACTACTTTCTGATACAAGCGTCTGTCTTTCTGTTCTCCACATACGTCTAATATTCCATCCACTGTGAAACACCCGATATAACATGGTCTCAATAAATATTTTTGTTACTCGTAACATATCGAAACAAAGATCTGATGATGTTTGTTCTATTAGAGGTTTAGAATATCACGTAATTGTGACAAGCAGCATGCAATTGACATTGGAAAGAAAATTTTAACGATGAGAACATCTGAATTAACTCGAGCACAACATTTTAAAAAGTGCATACTGGAGGCGAAGATCGAACGTAAACGTATCTATGCCATGCGAAGCGAAATCTATTTTTCATTGCTACATACCTGAAAAATAATGTACAGATCGGATTCCACAGTTCAGTGGGCCACTTCAATCAGTTTCCGTGAATTCAGAAATCAATTGAAGATAACGGTAATGATATGGACAACGCATTGATTTCACACAATTCATGGACAACCAAAGGAAACCCATTTATCAATTATGGAATGTTGAATTCCAGTCTCATGAAAGTTTTGCCTAACCTCATATAAATAATCGTTTCAAATTCCATTTTCATAGTGAGATTATATCAACAGAATGTGTTCAAAAAGTAGAATGTACGAATTATTGTCCATATTCCTAGAGAACCGTATCAATGCGTTGAACATGTATGTAGTGATATCTTGTCATCTTTCATATCTTTCTGATTCTAATTAGGAAATTGAGACTGGTAGAGAACTGGTGGAGTCGGGGTTTTTGGGATCATTTTCCCAAGATCAAGAGATAAGATGCAGTTATACCATACTAATCACTTTGCTCACTTGTCCTCTCCTCTACTAAATTAAATCTTATTCATTCTTGATTTGTTCAATTCCAGTCACAAACTCCGTGGGCTTCAATATTCACATCATTACCATTCTGGGCAGTTTATGTTACTCAAGTCGGAACGGTATGGAGTAATACAACATTACTATCAGAAATACCCAATTACATGAACAAAGTGATGGGTTTCGACATGAAATCGGTGAGTTTTAATACTCTCAAGAGTTATAGCTTTCTAGACTATCCAGTGAGAAAAGTATTCTTATTTTTCTAACTCTATAATTACATAATTACGATTACTAATTTATATTCAACACGAACCACATACAGAGTAGGTGTGGAAGTCAATCGAGTTGAATATGCAATTGTCGTTTTTTCTACAGATAATCTATTCGCTTCGGAAAGTTAACAAAGAATGATTTATAATTTCATATATCATATAAAAAAGGCTTGCTCTAGCGATCTCGTAGGTTTTCTTGGAAGTATCTCTAGTCGTCGCTGCTTCTGATAAACTTATATCTTTGCATCCTGATAGGGGGTATCATATAACTTGCATTAAAAACAAGTGAAACAAACAATAAAAATTGATTCCAACAAGTGCAAAGATAACAGTTCATTGGAATTGACTGATTGTCTTGATATGATGTCATTTGACAAAAAAACTCCATTATTAATCAATCAAACTGGATACATTATTTCCTCTATTCCATTCTATGGTATGGCTCATCATACCATGAATAAAAGGAATATATCAGTTCCTTTGCTATGTTCATTGCAATGTTATCCTATACTTACTGGTCTAATATACAAGGTGACCCAACAAAAAGGTACCGGAAGGTATAACTACCAAGAAGAGATTTCATCGAGAAACTAACTGAAATCAACAAATACAAAAAAAAGTGAATTGTTCTTAGTGAAATATTCTCAACATTCACTTTAACAAAACGGTAACTTTTGAGCGAAATAAGGGGAGGTGTGGCAGGTTGTTTTGCAAGAATATAAGTCGCGTGAAAAAAGTGGCGGATCTTCAGAGATTTTCACGATAGAAGTATATTATTTCTGATTCGTATCTTTTCCTTCTTCAATTAAAGCTATAATTGAGACATTTAGCGGGTGTGGTTTCGATTTTATTTGCCTTTGAATCGGTGTCGATCATGAAAGTCCGCCTCGATGAGCGGAATTGTGTTTGTGAAATCACAACAATTTTTTCGCAAAATCAATGAAAATCAATTCCCAAGTTCTATTATAAAAATTAACATTCGAGTGACAAAACCACAATGATAAATTCCGAGTTGATTTTCGGTTTCATCATAACAATGAATTATATCATCAATTTCACTTTTGTATTCAAGAAATATGTATATTTTCAATGTTATAATTGTAAGATTTCTCGAAGAGGTTATCGATCATTCCATTATATAATTTGTTTCATTTTATTCAATGAATCCATAGTCTTTATCGAGCTCGATTCGGCGCCACTCTAATTCCAGCGTGAAAAGACGATATGATTAAGATTATGTACAGGGTGTGCAAATTTCGATGTTGGTATAGGGCAACTCGGTAACCATACATATACTTTTTACCGTTCAATCCATTGAGTTATGACTTGAAGTTCTATTTTTCAAATGGAAATCATAGTTGGTTATGGTTTAGCTAAAACGGATTTTTTCCCTATTCATCCATGTATAATATGTTGGGTCACTCTCGATGTGCGAGTCTTCAGAAGCGAAAATAACAATTGTGGTTTATTCAACAAAAACAGATGAATCAATCTGAAATGAATGACACCTATAAAAAAGTTATACATAAGAAAATGAATGTTGAAACTGATGTCCATTATGAGCGACACATAGATCACATCTCCTTATAACACTCTGAACTGCATTATGAAAATGAATATTAGAAATGGATTTCACGGAGTCTCCATTCATGTCTCCACTGGTTTTCTTATAAAACTTCAATGTGGCCCCAGAAAAAGAAATTCAGTGGTGTTGAAACAGGTGAACGTGGTGGCCACCTCACTGGTCCGTTGCTTCCCATCCAATTATTTTCGAAATTTAGGATCAAAAACTCAATATAAAAATGAGCATGGTAAACTAGTTACCTCCTGTGTTCTTGCAGTAACAGCATGAACTTTGTAAAGCTGGAAGTTTTCAGCTATTGTCTGATTCAGCTTTGATAGTGATATCCAATTCATCATCAGTTTCATCAGAGTCAATGATTTTTTTATTGTGGGAGGAGACAGAGTGGGAAGGTCATCTTCTGATGATGAGATGTTATGTTTCCTTGTCACAACATTCAGTTGGGAATATTCCTTTGGCCTGGTCTGAAAATCTTTGTATAATGAATTTGACCTTGATTTACTTTTTTACTGTCTATCATCTTCAGATTGACTGGTCACAGAGTTTTTTTACAAGAATCTGAAAAATGGAAATCATGAATTCACCTTCCAAAAAATTATATTGAGTATTTTGGTAAATTGTTTCGAATGAGTAAAATTACTTGTATTGTATTTCACCACTATTGTGCAACTGGTACAGGGCTCTTGTTTGAATTGAATTTCTTGTATTACTGCCCTCCTTCTCTCTTCATCATTTTTTAAACTGGGCCAATATCATATATTTCGCCTAGTAGAAACCCACACCTTCGGTATACCACAGATAGTGGTATTGAGTTTTCATTTGCATCATCTAGAAACTCAACAATCAAATAGTCTCTGAAAATAATAAAATATTAAATTTTCAACTGTAGCGTTTTCGCTGTTTGGTAATACTTAACCTCAAAACTAACGAAGGTTGTTTCTTGTAACCGTGCTTGTAACTAACGCTACAATTTATAGATATAAATACTAACTCACCTCCATTCATCATGAGATGTCGTCATTTTTCTTCAATTATATTATCTTGGAATTTTTGTACACAAAAGTATAAATAGCAGTGAATACAAAAATAAAATAAGAATGTACCATATGAATGTGACAAAACTGTCAAATGTCAAACCTGTCGACAGCATCAGTTTCACATGACCGCTCTCGATAACCAATCAGATGATGATACGCCGTAAGGCGTAAGTTGAATGTTGAAACTTTCCTTCACATATTCAGCTATTCAGCAGGACGGTAGTTGATATTGGTTTTGGGATTGGTCAGTAGGTTATTGATGCTGAATTAAATATTATATTCCTTTCTCTGAACATTACAGGATGTCTCCTTTCGTGAGAAGTTTTATATAAAAAAAATCATCCTTTATGTGTCGACGTCTTATAACAGAAAATCCGACCTCATGTGTGAATAATGTGTCATAATAAAGCACCCTTTTTATTATATGACAAATTTAATGCAAAATAATAATACATTTCTATCCATAATTGGTTGGTCCACTGCCAAACTATTGGTAGAATAACACTTTAACTGGCCTTCATTTTTATGATGTCAGTCGAAAGACACACTTTTGATAGTTTTGGCCCATTGCTGGCTGGATTGTAGGTATCCGATTACAATATGCCATACATTGGGCCGACATTTTGCCGATGTATCTTTGCCGTTGCCAGCATATTGCCGACCGATCATGCATTGGGCCAGAAGACGGCCAGAGATTCATTGTTTGCTGGGATGTTTTTTTGTAGTCTTCCTGAAGAAGGGAATAAACATTTCCGGAAGCTTGGAATAACTTATAAGAGAACTCTTTTACTTATTGCTGCACACCCGCATATTCGCAGTTCCATTCATACTGGTCAGCAAATACCTCCTCTTCGTATATAAACTAGGAACTGTTGTGGGGAATTGCAGCAAATTAAGATATACTCTTTGAATTTCATCCAAGCTTTTTAAATCCTCATTTTATTCCATCATCAGGGACACTAGAAACAACGGGACATGACAAAAACCATGTATAAAAAATTAAAAACAATCATAAACTTACATCTTCTGCGAGAATGTATACATAAAAATAGTTAGACATTTAAAATAACTAAGATACGGAAAACATTCTAAAATCAAACAACATGAAGGTATCACAATGTATACCTGCGTCTTTATATAAGAAAATTGAACCAATAGCGCATATGGCGCATACCATACTCAGGGTCATCATTTCACCACACACTACACCAAAACGTTCGAACTTCAATAATAACCATTTTTTCCGTTTCCAATATTCATATATATAATCATATTGTATCATACATCATTGTATTTGTGATAAAATATGCTATCCAATATAGGGTATTTATCTTTTTTCCACGGGCCATATAAAAAAATAAAATTGATGGTGGTTTCTGCGAAACGAAACGTCGTACGGAAAATCTCTTAAGGGGTAGGGATTGTAAAATTTAGGAATTCTGTAGGAATTGAAAAATGACAATGAGAAAGTGTCTTTTGTTTTCTAATATCTCTTCAAATAACCTCAGAAAATAATTAAAACGAGATCGGCGAATGCATGAAAATACCTTATATATTCAAATTGATATGATGTATATTTCCTTAGGAAAGGACATTACATGGACTTGATGATATATGATTATTTTTCCAGAATGGACTTTTATCGGCAGCACCATACCTGACAGCTTATATTCTTAGTTTTGCATTCAGTCTTTCATCAGACCACATCGTAAACAATGAGTACCTTTCTGTGACTCGCTCGAGGAAATTATTTACACTTATTGGTGAGTTCATAAAACGTCCCAACAAAAAGTGAATTGACGTATGAATAAATTGGTTATGCATCGCTGAATTGAAATCATCTTCCACATGAGTGTGACTGTGAATTGTAATGCACATATTTTTCTCAGTGAATCGATTGAAACATAGCATACCTCTTGGGAAGTAATGAGAATAAGATCAGTCCATTCAATGAACAGGACGCTATATCGTTTTTTCATTCAATTTTTCATAGAAGAATACGATTGCATTTGAAAAACTAAGTTAAGAATTATCCTAGCTATCCCTGACGTACAAATTCCTTGAAATAGCATGAAAGACATCGTAATTATTCATCAGCAATTGCAAATTTCAAGTTGAAGTCACCCAGTGTAATCAATGAATATGTTGGATGGAAATCTAGATAACTATCTTTGAAACCACATAAAATTCGATGATATTTCCAGTAGTCACGATTCCAAAACACGATATTACTGTCTCGAACGAAATTTGATTCAGTTCGGATAGTTAAAGTTAAGAAATAACTGCAGTTTAGATTAGCTTTTCTGAAGAAGTATAAGGAAACAATTCTATGGCAATAGGGTGTCAATATAAGTGTATACTTGCTACTTTCATCATCTTAAACAGCGGAACTTGGCCACTTCAATCAATAGTACTCTTAGGATTTTTTCTAGAAGCTTTCGGAAAGAAGTTTTTCTCTCGAAAATATTTGAAAAAGGACCACCTCGAATTTTAGCACGTCTCAAGGAACACCTCGTATAAACGGAGTTACATTAGTGGAAATGCCTGTCATTCAAACTCATTTTTCAGAAAATGGATTGTAGAATCGTGTCATTAACAAAAACTTTGGGATCTGATTGAAGCAATTTTATTTCCACTTCTTTAATCTTAGTTCATTTCATTCCTTATATTGTTCAATTTCCCATATGAATTCATACATGCTGGCCCATTTACAAACACTAATGGTCCTCTCTTGCACACGGATATAAAGTCGCCCATATCGTGGACCCATTGATTGCCAATAATGATACTATTTGCGTTGATTATAAGGCAACTCGCGGAAGCTGGATATGCATTTTCGAGAGATACTTGTATAGTGTGTAGGCGCTCTAAAGGTGTCTAATGAGCAACTGTCGATAGCAAAAGGTCATTCAATCATAGTCAATAACACAGTAGGTATCCGAAGTATATCTACTTGAATATGGATATATGCATTTCATTAGTTGGTAAGGATAATTTTTTGAATTTTTCTCAACACTTCTTTTAATTCATGACAGTTTTCGATTACGGAACATGAATAGTTTGATGTATCTACAAGAAATTATCGAAAATACGAATAATTTGAACGTAATCTTCAGGGGTTGCTTCTTGAAAACGTGAAAATTTTTGAATCGTAAACTAAAAATGCACTTTCCCCAAAAACGATCGATTTCACAGGGTATATCGTATGAATGAAATTTGAAAGCATAGAATAGTCCAACAAGATGGTGGAATAATATACATTTGAAAAAATTAAGTTATCGTTAATTGAAATCCCCCGAATTGAGGTGTCTCCTGAAAACACCAACAACATTTTCCCGAAGTATTTTTTGTAATCCCATTCCACTGATGTGTCAATGGTTGATTCGATGGTGATATTCCCGCAAGTTTTGACAATAAACTTTAATAACTTCAATGTGATTTTCAGCTACCGTGATACCAGCGACAGCACTCCTGATACTTGGATACCTTCCAAAGGAATACACAACTCTGTCAGTTGTTATGTTAATAATTGCTGTTGGTTTCCAGAGTGCCCAAACTAGTGGTTATCTCATCAATCACATTGATCTCTCACCCAATTTTGCTGGTACCCTCATGGGAATAGGAAATGGAAGTGCTAATATATGCTCCATATTGGGTCCTTTAGCAGTTCAGTTTATCGTCAAAGATGAGGTAATTACAAATATCGAAATGGCTGGACCTTATGCCAAAGAAAATCAGACCAGCTTATGACTAATTAGTTTATTATTATCAATCGTTTTTCTTCATGCTGAGCTTTACAATAGTGGGATATATGTTGAAATTCGGATCTCTTATCAGTTCATTATGGAGGTATTTTAGTGCCATCCGAAACAATAATTCAATTTTAAAATCATTTTGTCAAATAAGAAAGATATTGTATGTATACTATAATTTGGGAACTGTGATGTGACTCACTTATTTTATGGCAAACAGCTAAGCGTTCCAAAGCATTTCAAACTCGTCAGCAACTACTCAGAAAAAATCAAAATTCTATTGAACAGCATGCACAGTTTAGTTCAAATTGTCACTGCGTTTCAATCTTTCATCAACTGTTGAGTTTATTGATGCGATTTGACTTCGGTTTTTGTAGTTTTTGGTGAGCAATCAAAATTATTATGAGTGCAGAAATTGAAGCTGTGTTCATCAAATCAGAATCGCCCATCATTCCACCGAAAAATCATTCGACAAATAAGAGACTTTGAAAATTAGCGTGTGCGCATTCTGACAATCAAAATGATCACTGATGAATCCATGATTGGTTACTGGAAACATCCTTGATATCGATACCGTGAGATGTGTTTACATCACATTAATACATGTTCATGAATATAATCTGTTCACTATTACTAAACCATAATGAATGTATCATATCAATTTCAGACAGACAAATCACAATGGAGGATAATATTCATAATAGCATCCGCCATGTTCTTGATACCTTCCATGATGTTCACGTTTTTCGCATCAGGAGAGGTACAACCTTGGGATTCCTCTCAAGACGAGGAGGCTGTGAAGAGAAGAGAGAGGAGAAAGAAGATCTCTGTATATTCCATAATGTCGATAAATTGAATAAACTCTGATACATCTTGATTATTTCATTTATACTTTTGACTCTTGAGTATATTACACAACAGCAATCGATGAAACACTTGATGAAGAATATGAGTATATGAAAACTGTGATAAAGAATTGAAGAAATCTGATTAAACTCCATGTTCATAAATGATAACATTCTAATATATCTTTACGAGTACCCTCCCAACGAATTGGTAGTAAATACTTCAGATAATCTCATTTGTATTCGTAGTAGTTGTTTATATCGTGATGCGGTATCAGGTGCGATCTTTGAAATTGATACTCATTTCTCTAATTGATACAATTGAACCAGTTTCACTATAGTCAAGTTTCTGGCAGTGTGATTTGGTTGATTCTAGAATTCATGCTGGGTTGACAGCCGTTGACTTTGAATGACTGTGATGTTGCTCCGATAGAGAAATAATATATGTTTTTGTGATGAAACGAGTTTTCAATCATTATCGTTCACGATTGATATAATGATGTTTTGATAAACTATAATAGAGATAAGACAACATTGTTCCCGCATTTACGACTCCTACAGATTTATCAGAAATTGCGCTTTGGGGGGTTACAAAAACATTGAGGAAATGTTGGTGTTCCTAGTGTTTCGTCACCTGTAACGCAGTCCTCTCTTCAGGCGATCACAAATCAGATCCGATCAGCTTTGATTTATTCATTTATTTGGGGGAATTTTACACGATTTTTTTCATCATTCCAAGTCCTAACCGTTTGTTTTGTTTTCAATACGAACTGCCAAATATTAATCACGCTATCATCCCTCTGTTCACGTACGATCCTATCGGATGAGTATGGCGAATTATTCTTCGGAAATAGTGACATCCTCCACCATTCGAAAGTGCCATAGTTTCCAGATCTGTATGTAGGATCGTGACTTTTTTCAGAACAGAACCTACACTAACCTAAGTGTCCATGATATCGAATTCAAAGATGAGAAGATTATCTCCCATCTTCACTCAACCTAGTTGAATTGTACTTGAATCTCAGAGTCTAAATGGCGTCATCACGACATTCGGTCCTGTGTCGATAAATCTAAGCGAAGAAATAACATCAGAAGTTATTCGGACAAGTTTGTTGAAGTGTTGTGAAGAAAAGAACCCAGTTGATTAGATTCTCAACATATTTATACATGCAGCATATACAGTGCTAGTCAAAAGTCCCCTCCCCCCTCGTATCTTTTGAACGGGTATACTTATGATAATGAAATTTGGAGGGTGGAAATAAACGGATGTAGGCTTCTCAACTGGTCATAACAGGTGACGCAATAGTCATAAATGACGTCACAAAGCCACTGTGACCAATATTTTTAATAGGACCCTTTGGCAAGTGACAGCTTGTTTGAAAGGTATTGAGAATACCTAGTCAGTCATACCAATTTTATTCGGGTTTCGGCTGATTTTGATTGATAAATTGAAGGAATACGAAATTTATAGTTTCGCATTTAATTAATAAAGATTTTAAAGTACGCCTCTGGTTAATTGTCAGAAAGGTTGATAGGAAGATAATCCAGATGAATTCGACAACGTACCAATTTGAAGCAACATATCATACATTTTTGGAATCAACTCAGCAAAGGCAATTTGGAAATTGAAGAAAAAGGGGGGGTTCCATTTGAAAAAAATGGTGATGACGTCATTACACGAAAGTGGTTCATCCTGTATATTGGATTATGATTTGAAACAATAGTAAATTGAAATCAAAAATCGACCTGTTCTGGGAATTCCTAATTTTATTGTTCATTTAGCCAATAATGAATTTATGCGTTACTTTATAGACGCACTGTATATCTATATGGACAATTGGACATCGTTGAGATTTTGGATCCATTTGGTGAATTTTTTGTTGTCTTCAAAAATTAAAATCGTGAATAAATATGAAAGTTAAGTTAAAAGTGATACCGATCAATATTGGTGGTTTTTATTTTCAAAACAGATCCTCAAGTAGTATGAGACTGTCTCAGACCCATTCCTTGGTGGGCCCCATTTGAGGTTGGTGATTTGAATAGTGCGTGTACTTGGCCGGATAGTCCTGGTAACTAAGGCCATTCGAACCGAAAGGAAGAAGAAGAAGAAGTAGTTCAATCTTCCAAGGTTTTGATATTTCGAGAGAATCTGATATCGGTATTTACTCTGGTGACATTCATGACCGTTGAACGAGTTTCTATGTATCAAACCATCAACTTGATGATTTTATCGTATTCACCGTAAAATGTTGACTGGCATATAGGGTGGCCCATTAGTGTATGGAAGTAAAAAAACTCACTTGGAAATGAGAAATCAAAAAAATGTTACGAATCGAAGTTGTTGAAAAAAATTGCGCAGATACACAACTCTGAAATATTTCAAGATTTACAGGGTATTCAGTCTAGGCGAGGCAACATTCAGTTAATTACTAACTAAAACTATACCCAGTAAATATTGGAGGTCGGCAAAGGATCGGCCTTTTGCCGCCAGTGGAGGGTAAATGACGACGATCGGCAAACCTAAAAGAAGCCAGTAGTAAGCCTTCAAATATAATATTCTAAAGCTCTTCGATCGGCCTCCTCACATATCCCTTCGATCAAATATCTACGTCGGCCCATCAGAGGCCTCGCATACATAAAGTGTCGCACACGCCACCACAATAGAAAGACAAACGAATGTATCAAAAAAATGCGTCAAATTTCATTCTCGTTGTCTTAGCTTCCATTTTCAATAACCGAACTGAAAGCATCTCGTCAGGTTAGTGCGCGTAGTGTCCATAGCATCATTTGTAATTTGCAAATTTTCAATACACGTGGCGTATTTTATACTGAGCAAATATGAGCAAGTTATGCATGGACAAGTGAGGATGACATTTTTTCTTAGAGTATATCTATATTCAGTATACATCCTAAGTAGATGTCTAACTTATTGACAAACAAAAATCTCCTAGCTGAGTTGTAATTGTTTGTGGTGATAATTAGTTCATTCATTCATACATTTATTCATTCATTCATTTATTCATTTATTCATTTATTCATTTATTCATTTATTCATTTATTCATTTATTCATTTATTCATTTATTCATTTATTCATTTATTCATTTATTCATTTATTCATTTATTCATTTATTCATTTATTCATTTATTCATTTATTCATTTATTCATTTATTCATTTATTCATTTATTCATTTATTCATTTATTCATTTATTCATTTATTCATTTATTCATTTATTCATTTATTCATTTATTCATTTATTCATTTATTCATTTATTCATTTATTCATTTATTCAATTATTCATTTATTCATTTATTCATTTATTCATTTATTCATTCATTCATTCATTCATTTATTCATTTATTCATTTATTCATTCATTCATTTATTCATTCATTCATTCATTCATTTATTCATTAATTCATTCATTCATTTATTCATTTATTCATTTATTCATTTATTCATTCATTCATTCATTCATTCATTTATTCATTTATTCATTTATTCATTCATTCATTTATTCATTCATTCATTTATTCATTCATTCATTTATTCATTTATTCATTTATTCTTTCATTCATTTATTCATTTATTCATTCATTCATTTATTCATTTATTCATTTATTCATTTATCCATTTATTCATTCATTCATTTATTCATTTATTCATTCATTCATTCATTTATTCATTTATTCATTTATTCATTTATTCATTTATTCATTCATTCATTCATTCATTCATTAATTCATTCATTCATTAATTCATTTATTCATTTATTCATTTATTCTTTTATTCATTCATTCATTTATTCATTCATTCATTTATTCATTTATTCATTTATTCATTCATTCATTTATTCATTTATTCATTCATTCATTTATTCATTTATTCATTTATTCATTCATTCATTTATTCATTTATTCATTTATTCATTTATTCATTTATCCATTTATTCATTCATTCATTTATTCATTTATTCATTCATTCATTTATTCATTTATTCATTCATTCATTCATTCATTTATTCATTCATTCATTCATTCATTCATTCATTAATTCATTCATTCATTAATTCATTTATTCATTTATTCATTCATTCATTAATTCATTCATTCATTTATTCATTTATTCATTCATTCATTCATTTATTCATTTATTCATTTATTCATTTATTCATTTATTCATTTATTCATTCATTCATTTATTCATTTATTCATTTTTTCATTTATTCATTTATTCATTTATTCATTTATGCATTCATTCATTTATTCATTCATTCATTTATTCACTCATTCATTCATTCATTTATTCATTTATTCATTTATTCATTTATTCATTTATCCATTTATTCATTCATTCATTTATTCATTTATTCATTTATTCATTCATTCATTCATTCATTTATTCATTTATTCATTTATTCATTTATTCATTCATTCATTCATTCATTAATTCATTAATTCATTTATTCATTTATTCATTCATTCATTTATTCATTTATTCATTTATTCATTTATTCATTTATTCATTTATTCATTCATTCATTTATTCACTCATTCATTCATTCATTCATTCATTTATTCATTTATTCATTTAATCATTCATTCATTTATTCATTTATTCATTTATTCATTCATTCATTTATTCATTTATTCATTTATTCATTCATTCATTCATTCATTTATTCATTTATTCATTCATTCATTCATTCATTCAATTATTCATTTATTCATTTATTCATTTATTCATTCATTCATTCATTCATTTATTCATTTATTCATTTATTCATTTATTCATTCATTCATTTATTCATTCATTCATTTATTAATTTATTCGTTTATTCATTTATTCATTTATTCATTCATTCATTTATTCGTTTATTCATTTATTCATTCATTCATTTATTCGTTTATTCATTTATTCATTTAATCATTTATTCATTTATTCATTTATTCATTCATTCATTTATTCATTTATTCATTCATTCATTCATTCATTTATTCATTTATTCATTTATTCATTCATTCATTCATTCATTCATTTATTCATTTATTCATTTATTCATTTATTCATTTATTCGTTTATTCATTCATTCATTTATTCATTTATTCATTTATTCATTTATTCATTTATTCATTTATTCATTCATTCATTTATTCATTCATTCATTTATTCATTCATTTATTCAGGTTTACACCACCCTAACAGCTGATGCCACAAGCAGGGTGGGAAAAATACAGTGAGCACAAATTACAATACAATGATCAAAATAATCCAAAAAAGGAAACAAGATAAATTGGTGTTAGACTCTTTTGAGGGGTGATTCTTCTTCATTGTTTTCAATTAGCAAAATGTTAACCATATTTTTTGAACTTGTAGTTTGCATCAAGGAAGTATATACATAATTGGAAGTTATTTCTGGGGATGTTCAGCATTCATTCTCACAGAAATTATTAGTAATATGGAGATTCAACTGTCTATTATATATCAGCATCTACAGTGTACTAATTTTCAAAGAATTCTATTTGCTCTAGTCTGACAACGTCGCACTTAATGGAATAATGGAGTGGATTCGGAATTCAATGCTGATTTCGATGGTGAAAGAGAATATTCGATTGAAAAAAATAACCTGATGTGTTGTGTATCCACGTGAACAACTTTTATACGATTTTTTTTCTATTCTCATTCCCAAATGAGTATTTCCACCTGCACACACTAATGGGCCACCTTGTCGAACATTACACCATCGATATATTTCTCATCCTTAGTAAGATGGTGCACCTTCAAGGCGATGAGGAGAGAAATGATAGGTTAAAGTACTAGACAAGCCGAGATAGAAATCATCGTTTGAATAGAAGAATTGTTGAACATAGGTTTCAATTAATCAAACTCGTATGATGTAGAAACCATATTTTTGGACCTAAAACCAAGAAGAGTTTGCCACTTAGGCTTGTATAATCTATTTATTCTGGGTTGATACCTGTGTCAGATTTGGTAACTTTTCAATGCCATTAGTGCAAAACAAAAATTATCTAGCAATAACAGACGTCTCAATAGATTGATACATAAGCTGAAAACATCAAAAGATATCAACAATTATGGCAACACTTCACTGTCACTTTACAACGATGCCAAATTGTTGTGAGCGAATCCTTACAATCGTTTATTTACATGCGATTTGTTCTTTTCTTGCGATATTCGAGAATTTGTTCTTTTGGGAGCTTAATATCATCGTAATCTTATCAAAATACCGAGAGGATTGAATGGAGATGAGGATTTTATTTAAAAAGTAAGTGAAGAATCTTCATGAATATCACAGTGCAACAGGAAAAAAAATAACCATATTCGGACACCACTACGTGGTAAAAGACTAAAAAATAGAAGACCCGTGTCTCCCAATTTTTCCCAAAGTCATGCACTTTTTTTTTATAGGCCGCCAAAGTTTGGGGCCTCGGTATCATTTTCCCGAAAAAAAGTGATCATTTTCTCAGGCTCATATCTTGCAAACCGTTCAGAAATCGATTTACTCTCTGAGACAAAGTTGTAGCTCTTGTCATAAACAACAAAAATTGCGAACATACCGGGTGTTTCACAGTGGATGGACCATTAGACGTATCTGGAGAACAGAAAGACAGATCATTTCGAAAATTTGTGGGCGTGGGTAATCAAACAAGCTTTATCCGTCTAAAATATTATCATCAATACAGTATTGCTGCTTGTATAAGAAAATAGTAGCTACTTTGTTATTTCGAATGGAACACCTCGTATATTATATCATTTTTGGAATCCTCATGAGATTCCTCACAACTTTCCTACATAATTCCCTATACTTATCTGTGACGATTTCCGAGATAAAAATTATGTTGTCAAATTTTTGTGCAAAACCTGACCATCGAAAAATATGAATTTTTTCCCAATGCAAATTCACAATATTGCAATTTGGTATAGCTGCATAAGACCATCAAGTATTCTGTCGATGAACTGGATCTCAGTTTCAGCATACAGGGAGACTCAGAAGTGAGTGCCATCCGGGCACTCATGAAAATTACTGAAACTCCGTTTTTTTGAATGAAATACCCTGTATATTATCACTTATTCGAAAAGCTATAACATGTTCCATTTTAATCGAGTATACTTTCCCTATACCTATCTCGTACAGTTTGTTAGTTATGATCACTTATGTTAAGAATTCGTCTCCAATAAAATAAATATTGGATAATGCTTAAGATAGTAGGCTATGAACTTCATTCTAACAGAGAACTAACATGTTATTCCTTCATTGTCATCTTGTATTCAAGTTGCATGGGTGTAAAAATACTAGACAGAAAATAATTACTCGAACGCGGTTTAGATGGATATTTTTCAATGGTCAGGTTTTGCACAAAAATTTGACAAAACAGACAAAATAATTTTCATCTCGGAAATCGTCATAGACAGGGATAGGGAAGTTGTGAGGAATCTCTTGAGGATTCCAAGAATCATATAATATACGAGGTGTTCCATTCGAAACAACAAAGTAGCTACTACTTTCTTATACAAGCGGCAACACGGTATTGATGAAAATATCTTAGACGGATAGAGCAATTTTGATTATTCACGATCACAAATTTTCGAAATGATCTGTCTTATTGTTTTCCAGATACGTCTAATGTTCCATCCACTGTGAAACACCCGGTATGTTCGCAATTTTTGTTCTTTATGACAAGAGCTACAACTTTGCCTCAGAGAGTAAATCGAAATTCTGAACGGTTTGCAAGATATGAGCCTGAGAAAATGATCACTTTTTTACGAAAATGATACCGAGGCCCCAAATCTTTGGCGGCCCATAAAAAAAAAGTGCATGACTTTGGGAAAAATTGGGAGACACGGGTCTTTTATATCACGTAGTGTTGTCAGTATATGGTTATTTTGCCATGACTTTAAAAATTACACACAGTGTATTTATTCACCACGATCTTACAATGGTTCAATGGTTTTCATGAAATATGATTATTACAGATAGTGATTGCTGCTTTAAATGTAGGAATTGAACTGTGTAGGGAATATCTGCATACTTTCACATAAGGTAAGTTAAGAACTAAACCGTCCTTCTACAGAACTACACAACGGAAGAAACAAGTTGTGGATATTGATCAACCTCAACAATATCGAATAAGGAACTTCACTTACAATATGTACAAGAACAGTGAGTATTTAGTGCATATCACATGGATATTTCACAATGGAACTCTAGGACATTCTTGGGAAGATTCTAGTGTCAAAAGTGTGAAAATATAAAGTATATGAGATTCAAGGTATTTAGAATTTGTATATGAGTTAGATGGAGTATTGGAATTATGTTGTCTATTAGATTCATTGTTTTGCATGCTGGTTGTTCGGATGAATTCATTCCTGGGACAACATTTGTTTTTCTCCCTGAAACTGCTAACAAATTTAACCATGGAGAAATGAACCAGGATAATGTTTTCCACTGATTCGATACACAACTGCTGCCAAAATTAGAAATCCTTCCATAATTCTTATGTATGGATAATGCTACTTACCACAGCACAGTTATTCAAAAAGTTTCCACCTCAGCTTCTAAGGCAGCAATGTAATTGATTATGGAATGTTGAAGCTGTAGTTACTAATTTAGTATAATTGTAGGCCATAGACTTTGAATTCATCCTTTGAAATGTATGTGATATATTTTTTGATTTTCAGAACAAATCAGCCGCAATAAATAAGGCAGATATATTAGCAAAAATATATGGATATCAAGATCTTTGACTCCCACTTTACATTTGTGTTTTTTATCCAATTGAGTTGATATGGAATATCAAGACGTGGGTACATAGTGAATTGAGAGACATTTGAATCCAAATCTCATATTGTAATTTTTGTTGAAATGTAATGATGTGTAGTGTTTACATGATGAGCAATTGCACACCTATTAGAGTTGGACAGTAATTGGTTTTGAAATATATACCATCAAATGATAATGAAAGGATCTTTAAATATCATTATGTAGTTATTATGTAATTGCTTTGAATATTCGATTCGATTCCTAGCATGAGAACAGTTCATGATATCATTTGAACCATTCAACACATTATTATCCACAATCGATAGTAATCCAAATAAGATGAATATATTTCATCAGTCGAAAACACTTTCAAAACGAAACAAACCTAACCCAAGTTTTTATTTGGAGCATCGCTGAAAAAGTGAAAAACATTTGGCATCACGGCTCAATCTGACGACGCGTCACAGGTATGAACCCAGAATAAATAGACTATAGATCATATTCAGTACATAATATGAGGTAATAATTAGATTAGATCAACCCCGTATTGATGTGTATCTTGATGGGAAAATTGGCAAGATGTTAATCAATAATGAGATAATATTCAGATTGAATAATCAGTCAAGTATCCTACTATCTTACATTAAACTACAAACCATTCAAAAAAGAATTTGCTCACTAACGAGTTGGTATACAAAAATGAAAGAAAATCCTGTTGTATCTTCGAATGGTGAGTTGAATATTATATCGTCTATTGAATTAAGACGCCCAAATGTTCAACAGAATTGAATTCCCAACAATAAAAAAGTTTTTTCATTGGAAAGTCAAATCAACTGTAACGACAACGTCGTTGGTATTCGTCCAACGATATTTACAACAAGAATCCACTTCTTGACGAGGTAAATCTGTGGTGCACACAAATATTCTTGGGTGCTACAATACTTCCTCTTTCTCCTATTGAACATTTTATATAACGTTGACACTCGTTCATTGTATTATACGTTGGTATCAATATATTCATTTGTATTTCCTAGGTCCACGATTTGGAGTACGTCATGTTCAAGTTCTCTTCTTATTTTTTCTTACGTCCATCGCATTCGGAATAAGGGGGCAGCTGTCTATAGCAATTGTGGCAATGACAAATAGTACGTCGAGTCCAAATCCAGATGTACCAGTGAGTAGGTTTTAACATAAAGTTCATTACGTAAACGAGCGTTGATCTTCGATAAAAAGAAAAGCATCACAGAAATGATATTCAATTGTTATCAATATTGTATCTGTAGGTATTGTCGCAGGCCAAACGAAACCAATAATGAACTCGTAGAACAAAATTCTGGGAAGGTTTTGAATCGACAGTAGCCAATCTCAGTTTTATGTTCAATTTCAGTCAATATCTAAAGGAGAGAAGGCGTCATTCAGTCTCGTCCAAAATTTAAAGAGAAATGTATGTTTCATTAGTATCTGAAAACAGAAGAGGAAGGACTATGAAATTTTCATTAAAAATTTGGTCCAGAATATTGAAATGTGGAGAAACGCTGAAATTACCCGTCCACAGGAAAAATTCAATGGTTGCATGATGATGATTTAGAAATTCAATACTTCAGCCGAGTGTTTCGCAATTTTAAAATCACGATACGAAGATTGAATTAAAACAATGCTTCGTATTTATGTGACCAACAATCGTGCCAACAATAGAGAATTGAAGTAATCACAGCACGTGATCCGTTCTAGATACGGTAACGTAAGAGATATGACGTAAATGATGTACACCTACAATGGTGTTGAAGTAGTAACATCACGTTTGCACAGAACTCGACTAGACTCGACTATTATTCCAATATCTTACTTTTCATGCTGTTTCATGTAGTCATATTTTCATGTCCTATGCCATTCGTGAATCATCATCCTTATTTCATTGGGTTCAACTCACCTCTCTAATACCTATAATGCTTGGTTAGCGAAGGAACGAAGGAAATCTGAATTGAGGAAAATTACTTTCGTTTTTTTCAACTGTTTAAAGGATCCTAGTATGAATCGCAAGTTAACATTATCATTTTTTTCTGCTACACAATGGTATTTTCAAATTTTCCATAGGGTATTTTAACTCCTCATTCATTGAGTTCTTTCATTTCCAATTTGATATTCGAAAGAGTGGATCTTGACTTATTCTAAGGAAAGACTTCCGATATAATATACATGGTGATTCACCTAACTGGTTCATTAGAGGTTCATGGAGAATTGGAAGAGATATCAACTTGAAATTTTTGTGGATGCTACTACTCAATGTGATCTATCTTCCTAAAATATTTTCAATACGCTGTTACTTCCGGTTAGACCGGAAGTGATATCAACTTTGTTTTTTCAAATGGAACACCCTGTTTATCTTCATGTTTTCTAATTCTACGAAAAATTCTGGACCTGTTCCTTTTAGAATTTTCTTCCTGTCGTAATTTGTTTTCAAGATATTCCATTTTTTCGAAAAATTTTGACAGATGGACTGACTAACTAAAATGTCCATATCATCTTTAATTTTCAAGATTTGTGGTTCAATCTTCGTATACACATAAATGAAAGAGTTTTCTATCAGGTATCCTTAGAAGAAATATTCAACAGGGTGTTTGATATTTCAGTTTACTTTATGTAAATTTCAAATCGCAATAACTTTCTTATTTCAAATAGAATGACCATGAACTTTTCACACTATCCGACGCATATTGCTTAAATGGATATTTACAGAGATATCAACAAAAACATGAAAATACGCTCATTCGTCTCATGTGTATTTTCACAATGTGTTTTGGATGGTTCTAAATTTCATATTTGACGAATAATATGAATATTCATTCATTCCTAACACAAAAAGAAACAAATATGGTGCACCATCATAAGGTGTTAGAAACATTATACAGAAATTGATGACTGATGGATTCGGCAAGGGTGGACCATGGTAATTGCCTTCGAGGTCACGTGACTTCACGTTTCTTGATTTCTATCTCTGGGGTTTCAGGAAAAATAGAATTTTCAAAAAGGCTAATAACTCCCAAGAGCCAAAAATTTGCGCATAGCTTTCGCAAAATTGTCACAAGATATTGAAATGTCGACTACTGAAGGTGTCCGGAGAAGAATTATTATGTGTCGTGAACAACATGGACATTTTGAACAATTACTTGTTTTGTTTGATCAGTATATCAGAATATCATTTTTAATGCCATATTATTTGTTTCGTGATAGGTTTGCATAAGTATATCCATAGTTATGCGAAGCCACACTATAAAATACATTGTTCATCACCAAAGTCATCCAAAGTCAAGGATTGTCGACTCAGCATTATAATACTATAAAACTAATTGGAATTGTTTATCTCCAGCTTTATATCATTCGACCACGATTTGAATAAAGTTCAATTGTAGTACTTGTCGTTTTTTTAAAAAGTAACTTACTACCTACGCAACCAAAATTGGCGCAGTCGATACGGATAAGTTTGCACAACAGAATAAACGACAAAAATCGCGTTTTTCTGGTCTGTACCAACAGTTTAAACGCAGACGAAGTAAGAGGTTCGTGAAAAGAAAAACTTCAAGACTACACCTGGTAGAGGACAAGCATCGCCAAAACCAGTTCGAATTAGAGGACAAGCATCGCCGAAGATTCGAAAAAACCCCAACTGGTCGAGGACAAACATCGCCAACACCAGTTCTAGGATAGGAAGTCCAGGGACAAGAGACAGCATCGCTCAACTCCTATTGGCAGTAGGTTAAGAAAAAAGCAACGAAGCAGCAAGCAACAAAGCAGCAAGCAACAAAGCAGCAAAGCAACAAAACAAGCAACAAGAATCATCCCTCATCACCATCACGCAGAGAATGAAAAGAGCAACAGTTATACTACTATTCCTCATCCCATACTCCTTCGGAATCCTCGAATTCCCCAAGTATCACCTAATGAATAAAAATCCCGGACTTTTACCATTCAAACTGGGAAATGCTCAAAATAAAATAGATTGTTGGTCATTTATTCAAATATTTGACATAACACACATTATCGAAGAATTTTACAAGCTACAAGTAACATTCACAAAAGTAAGAACTTTATTTAAAGGAAATTATACAGAGAAAAATTATGATAAAGAATTCCACAATTCCCATAATTTGATCAACAACATCGAGAAGAAGATAACCGTACAAATAAATCAGCTGAATCCCACAAAATTGAATAAAAAGATAAAAAGAGGAATTTTCGACGGTCTAGGAACAGTAATAAAAGCATTAACTGGAAACTTAGATCAAAATGACGCAGAAAAATATGACAATGCAATCCAGAGATTATCAGATAATCAATCAAAAATGAAAACAATCATGAAAGATCAAATAACTCTTCTTCAAAAATCAATTGATAATTTCAAAAATAACACAAAGGCTCTAGCTCACAATCAAAACATATTAGAATCAAGAATTGTGCAAATTGAGAAAATATTGAAAACCAAAGAACTAGTCAATATTGAAACCTACGAATATTTCATTATTCATACTGTCCTATTCCAAATAAACACAAGCTTTCAAGCAATATATGACATATTAGAAAAAATCGAAACAGCGATTACTTTTTCCAAATTGAATACATTCCATAATTCTATGATAGATCCAAATGAACTACTAAAAGAAATCTCAATTATGAATAGAAGACTCACAAATGGAAAACTTCCTTATGAACCAATCTTGGAAAACATCTTAACTTTTGAAAAGATAATTGATATTAAAAGTTATAGCAAAGGAAATCAGATAATATTCATCCTCGAAATACCAATTGTAGAAACTGATAGTTACAATTATTATCATTTATATTCCTTACCAATCCAAAAGAAAAATACTTTCAAAACCATCATTCCCCAATCCAAATACCTCATATTGAATGACAAACAGTATGTATACCTTAATACAAAATGTTCGGAAATAATCCCAGAAGAATTTATTTGTCAAGAGACAAGTCCAGCTAAAATAAGAAAAGAAAATCTACCCTGTGAAGTAGAAATGTTGATTTATTCCGAAAACGTCACAAATTGTAACCAAATTGAAGTAGACATTCAAGAAGTCAAAATCCATAAAATTGAAAAGAATACCTGGATTATTATTGCTCCAAGAAATATTATTGCACACCAACAATGCGAAAAGAATAAAGACAACATACCCATAGAAGGAACATACCTACTGGAATTAAATCCTGAATGTCAAATTAAATTAGAAGATACCCTAATAAGAAACTATCATAGTTCCCAAAAACAAATTAATATTATCGATCTACCCGAATTAAAAGAAGATTTCCATGCTACTGAACATCTGAAAAGAAACTTCAAACCTTTGAAGATGGACTCTATCAACCTAGATGAATTGGACCATATTAAAAATAAACTCGATTTTCAAAAAGAAAACTTGAATGAAATCAAGACGTCACCTATTGCGAAAAATATTAGTATATGGACAATAATAACATATATTTTGCTTTCTGTTTTTATGTGTATCATTGCTATTAAGCATTTTAAGAAGAAGCTACATCAAAGGGCCAAAATAAGGAAACAACTCGAAGAATCCGAGCTGCAACATCCTGTATGCCACCCCGGATCTCCATTCTAAGCAGGGAGGAGTTATGCGAAGCCACACTATAAGATACATTGTTCATCACCAAAGTCATCCAAAGTCAAGGACTGTCGACTCAGCATTATAATACTATAAAACTAATTGGAATTGTTTATCTCCAGCTTTATATCATTCGACCACGATTTGAATAAAGTTCAATTGTAGTACTTGTCGTTTTTTTAAAAAGTAACTTACTACCTACGCAACCAAAATTCCATAGACGAAGTGGTAGTCACTTCCTAATGGATTGATGTTCATATCATTCGTCAAATATGAAATTCAGAACCATCCGTAATTTCACATTTTTGTTGATATCTCTGTAAATATCAATTTAAGCAATATGGTATGCTCATGCAAATCGATAAAAAATTAAATTTTGCGTCGTTTAGTGTGAAAATTTCATGGTCATTCTATTTGAAATGAGAAAGTTATTGCGATTTGAAATTTACAAAAAGTAAACTGAAATATCAAACACCCTGTTGAAAATTTTGAAACACTCCTAAGAATACCTGATAGAAAACTCTTTCATTCATGTGTATACGGAGATTGAACCTCAAATCTTGAAAATTGAAGATGACATGATCATTTTAGTTGATCAGTCCATCTGTCAGCATTTTTCGAAAAAATGGATTATCTTGAAAACAAATTACGATAGGAAGAAAATTCAAAATGCAACAGGTCCAGAATTTTTCGTAGAATTCGAAAATCTGAAAATAAACAGGGTGTTCCATTTGAAAAAACAAAGTTGATATCACTTCCAGTTTAACCGGAAGTAACAGGGTATTGAACATATTTTAGGAAGATATAACACATTGAGTAGTAGCGTCTACCAACATTTCGAGTTGATATCTTTTGCAGTTCTTCATAAACTCCTAATGAACTAGTTAGGTGAATCACCCTGTTTATATCGATATCAATTTTTAATCAAAAATGGCTGAAAATGAACGATTATTTTTTCGAAACATGAGCCTTTTGATGTAAGTCTTCGCGCAATAACCCATAATGTGCTGATGTGTGTCCTCCGACCACAGACACGTTATCAATAAAGTTTGAACTTGGTGGAGTTCGACTGAAAGTTTTTTCCTATCTCACTGTGGATGTTCAAGAATTAGAAATCGTGAAAGTTACTACTTTCAGAATCATGAAATGATTAGACTTGCAGATTCAATTTTTAGTATCACGAAATGGAAAATTCGTTTACTGAAAAATCGTGTGGGTGACAAGGGAATGATTTTCACCATAGTATTCTACATCAAATTCTACACCTCTGATATGATTTTCATCGCCAAACATCTTCAGGTTCCGATTATACAGGGGTTTGAATTTTTAGTATTACGAAATGGAAAATTCGATTACTGGAAAACCGTGTGGGCCACTAGAAGATCATCATGACTTCAGGATTCCACACAATAATTACCATTCGTTACATCATTCTCATAGACGCATTCGAAATTCATGCACATATCTTGGTCACAGCCACAGATTTTAGTCCGGGTGCTAATTAATTCGTATACCAGCCACATATTTGAAATTGCCTCCATGTCAGAATCTGTGGCTGGGAATCTATGTATAACTTCACACTAATCATTCATAGTGCCACGCGATAGAGGGCCATAAAATATAAAAAAAGGTCCTATGAATATATGTCCTCCAAGAAATACAGGGTCTTGAAGTTTATTTTTTGTCTGTTTTTTTTCAAGAACTTTGGACAAAGAGGTAAGAATTGAACGAAATGTGGTATGCGGGATGGTATGATGCATAATCACATATAGGATTCCTCTACATTCAAATCAACCCCAACTTTATAGCCTTTCACTGTATGTTATTCTGAACTTGACTAAGCGATTCCTCTACCCATTTTTCATCAAAAAGGTATACTTTGTTGAAGTCTAAAAGTTATGATGCACGCAAATTTTCCAGAAGCGCCAAAATAACCTACTCACAATAACAACTATTGTTGTATTTCTTAAAGCAGTTTCGGACATATATTCATACGACCTTTTTTCTTATTTTATGCCCCTTTATCGACTGGCACTATGCGTGGTACTTTTTTCCTTGGCACGCTGTATATATCTCATTATTTGTTCCTAATTGAATTCAATGACCCTATTGAAGTTATTTGCTGAAATCTTACATTTGGTAATCCATGTTTTTTTTACAATTTTCTTTTTAATTTTCACTAACGGAAAGGCATATGGGTCTTTGCTACAGATAGGATTCCATAAAAGGCATTCATTGGTTCAGAATTATTCAATATGCTATGCCAGATAATATCATTACAATGTTTTTGAAAGTTGAAGAAGTTTTGTTCACTATAAATTCTGCCATGTCGTTGCCTCCTTGTTGCATCTTTACTTTTTATTGAAATGTGAGTAGTTACTGCCTCATCGTCCGATATACCGAAAGAAGTCACAACAGATGTTACATCTTCTTCTCTGAAGTTAATACAGAAGTAATCAATAATAGTTGATGCATGTGAAGGAATCCGGGTGGGTCACGAACATTGTCAGATTCAAAATCAACAATAAATTTTTGAGTGCGTTATCATTAATTTGTCAGCGATGTTTGTATTGTTCGATTGATGGATGGATTAATCGGTAACCTTGTGAATTGGCCATATGACCAACACAAAGAATGTTTATGAAATGTTTTGTTCATTCATAATTGATTCCGAATTTGTCCTAGCAGTTCTATTTTGGAAATACGGCACCATTTAGACCTACTTTATCTTTCACAAAGACGGAAAAAAATGTGGTATGGAAGAAATTCATCAGGTTGATATCAATTCTTCCGGAATCTTTGTAAAAGGAAAAAAACGGTCAATGAATTTAATTTGTCTTCAAAAAGTTTCAGAAAATTTATATCGAACCGTTTATCAACTTAGTTATTATTGACGGTCAATGGTTATACTTACTATAATTGATGGATGCTTCGTTTCTTATTTCTCATGAGGAATAATTTTAATGTTCCTGAAATAATGAAGAAGTTGAGCCAATTGATTCATTGCAGTGAGAGGAGGAAGGGACGCGTTTACAGATATTCTCATTTTTATAATTTCCATAAAGTAGATGGGAATCCATAGAAACTGGAAACACTATCCATACATGAGTATTCAGAAGCACACTAGAATAATGTTCATCTATACATATTTTCATTTCCTTCAGCATAATATTCCACTATTCTTCACAATTTTCAATGTATCTATGATGTTTTCTAATAATGAAAAAGAGGAGAATCCATCACAAGATTTTAATTATTCGTATCAAATACTCTCAGTTTGTTTTGTAGTCTCGCTTTATATGATTCAGAATTGATAATAATCATCTTCAATTCCATCAACTATTTTTTTTTTCTTTTATTATTTGAAGACCTCTTAATTCATAACCATACATATTTTTCGAATACTTTTTACATTCCAATTTATAACCTAACTTCAATAACTATCAATATAAACCTGGAAATCAAACGAAGTGAAGACCTTCTTATACAGGGTATCAATTTGAAAACTTCCCCCTCAACATCTTCCTTTCAGTAAACAATATGAGAAATCGGAAAAATAGGTCGATTTCATTTGCGAAGGAGACACTTTCGAGGACTATTTGTAGCGTTCGTGATTCAACCCCCTAGGAGGGGCAGATGTTACCCTTTGAATTTCAAATTGGAGCTGAAGGGGGCTGAAGTGGTACATCATTTTGATTGGCGTTTAATTCTATTTCCAATGGTACCATGAATTATTATTTTTGAAGGAGCATTTTCCAAAACATGGCGTTCTGAACTATTCTTTAAAATCTCATTATTATTCCATTATTCCTGGAAGAAAACTTGACTGGCCATGTGTACTTTAAAATGCTTGAAGAGACTATCGATCCTCTTATAACTCACAAGCTGAAACTCAAATTGATGCAGAATGTAATGCACTTTTGGAAGAGGATATGTTACATTTTCAACAGGACGGTGTTCTACCTCATTATTTCCTTCCCGTTTGACAGTGGTTGGACGAGAGATTTACGGATTGCTGGATTGGCCGAAGGGGAGCAGTTGAATGGCCTCCGAGATCACCCAATTTAAGACCTTTGGACTCCTTTGTTTGAAGGCATCTTGAATCCGATGTTTAAACAACAAAATCGTCTGATATTGAAATATTTAAAAGACGAATTACAGCAGCATGCCTTTCAATTCCTAGTGAAATTCTTCGTAAAGTTAGAGGGGAGTTCGAAAACAGACTTTATTACTGTTTAGAGCAAATTAGACGACATTTCGAACAGTGTATGAGATAAGCGTGAGTAGATTTCATGTTTGACATGTCTTTTTCGCAAATTTTATTTTATTTTGTGAAAGAAAACAAGTAACAAATAAATCATTCAAGGGTTGAAACGGTGTCACCTACTCTTCTGACCATTTTTAATTGAAGTAGTCAAAGAATAATGAGTCACAGTACCATTGGAAACAGGATTGAACGCCAATAAATATGATGTGCCACTTGACCCCCCTTTCTATTGGAAATTCTAAGGTTAACATCTACCCCTCCTAGAGAGTTGAACCACGAGGGCTACAAATAATCCTTGAAAGCGTCCCCCTTGTGAATAGAATTGACCTGCTTGTTTGATTTCTCTTATTGTTTACTGGAAGGAAGATAATATATTGGGGGTATGAAGTTTTAAAATTGACACTTTGTATTGTTTATCTTTGAAATTCAAAAATAGCATGTAATGATTATCTCAATCATCGAACGATTCCAAAGAAGTTCCAAATCTTGTGTAATGATAAAGAATTTCAGATCCACCGGAGGTTTTCGGCGATTTGAAAATGATAGATCATCTTTTTTGTACTATCAAGAATACATTCTCGATAACAAGAATTCAATGTTAATGAAAATATTACCAGTAATGAAGAATTCTGAGAGGAATCGTTGAAAATTTTAACACTCCGAATTTTTGACAGACTTATGATTGGGACAATAAAAGTGTCATACTCTCCTCATTCTACTGGGGATACATCATACTGCAAGTGTTTGCTGCAGAACTAGCTAAACGATTCGGAGCCAAGAATTTTCTGCTAGTAGCAATGACGGTGAACGCGACGATGAACATGCTTGTGCCTATTTCTGCTAAATTGATGGGATCTTATGGCGTCATGGGCTGCAGAATGATCCAAGGTCTTGCACAAGGATTTTTTTACCCTTCTATTCATAACATACTGGGAAGATGGGTACCACCAAACGAAAGGAGCGTACTCAGTAGTATCGCATTTTCAGGTGAGGTTTAATCGAGGATTGTATGGGTTGTTCAGTATTTTCCATACCTCAATTACCTCAAAAGCAGTACTCTACTTCTATAGAGTCTCGGACTTTCACTAGTTTCAGCAATCCTTAGCAATTATACAGGATGGGCAGATTTTAATGTTTGTATAACTCAAAATCAACGGAAGAAACCCTCTTTTCCAGTTGAGTTCACTGGCGAAAACCAAAATTTTGCTATTGGCAAATGAACATAAGCGATACGCCACCTGGTGGCACTAAAAATAACTAGACATGCAGACATAGCTCTTGTGTTTGATATTATGTTTTGTTGAGTTTATACTGAATTTGAATATTTCAATTTATAATATTATAATATGTCGAAAGAGCTGCGCTGGCTTCTTTTTGCAGTGTTCCACATTTGATGTTTTGAATTATTGAACTGTTATTATTTTTGACATGGATACACCGTTGCTATGCCAGTACACCTGCCCCGATGACGAAAAAATTTAGATGTAACATTTTTTTCTCACTCTTCGTGAAATAATTTCACCCTATTATTACGAATTTCTACTCGTTTCTCATTTACTATAATAACAACATTTGGTTCTTGTTCCTCTACAACAATATGAGGACCTTTGAAAATTGGATCACATTTTTGAGTGGATGTGTTCCTAACTAATACCCCATCTCACACTTTAAGATTAATACAGTTAATTCTCGTATCAAACTTGTCTTTCCGTTTAATTTTGCTTTTATTCAAATTATTTCTTGCTTCATTCCAAGCTGTTTGTATTCGGAATCTCAACTGAATTGGATAATCATCGAAATTGTATACTGGGTCAATTTGAGAAGCAATATTCGAAGGAAATAGACTCGTTTTTCCGAAGACTAATTCATATGGAGTATACCGAGTTTCAGTATGTACAGTATTATTATACCGGGTGATTCTTCAAGGTGGCTCGCCCCTATAACTTTTTAATTATTGGAGATAGAAGAACAAAATTCAAGGGTTGTGTATTATATGTTAATTCGCATTATTTGACGTATTCACTTGCTTTGCAGTACTTCCGGTTTGACCGGAAATGACCTCAACTTTCGATTTTCGAATGGAACACCCTATATATTTTTACTTATTTCGATCGAGGATGACATTATCTATCCAACAAAACTTTGTTTGTGAATATTTGACGTATGAAAGAATTTTTATTTCAATTTTTATTTTTCGATCTAGCGTGCCATGGATCGATTGAAACGCTTCCTTTTTGATCAAGTGACATGGGAAAAATACAACTTTGAGGCATATGACTTCAGAGTCGTTTCAATAATTTTTTCAATGTCACAAATATCATTTTTTCCATTTAACTCGATTTTTTCAAATGGAAAGAGGGTGGCTTGTCGGGTTTTTGTGAAAGATCATTTTCCTACGAACAATTTGATACCACACACTTCCACTTTATTTTCACTATCTTTCTCAATAATTGCAAGAAGCCCAATACCTTAATTGAAATAAAAATTCTTTCATACGTCAAATATTCACAAACAAAGTTTCGTTGGATAGATAATGTCATCCTCGATCGAAATAAGTAAAAATATATAGGGTGTTCCATTTGAAAATCGAAAGTTGAGGCCATTTCCGGTCAAATCGGAAGTACTGCAAAGCAAGTGAATACGTCAAATATTGCGAATTGACATAATTATAATACACAACCTCCGAATTTTGTTCTTCCATCTCCATTAATGAAAATGTTATAGGGGCGAGCCACCTTGAAGAATCACCAGGTATGCAAAACACCAGTACGAGATCCATGAGCTCCAAGTGTCTGGTTGTTTTGAAGTATGTATGCGTAAATACGCGCCTAAATTTTTATGCGTATTTTCCAGAGCTCCTATGGTTTCGTGATGAAAAGCAGTTGAACTCAGCTGATCTATTTTTAATAGTTTGCATGATTCTTTGAATGTAGACGCTAAAAATTCAGTACCCTTATCGGTTAACACTTGTTCTGGAATGCCGTATCGCAAAATAAAATTATCTACAAAGGACTTTGCTACTGTAATGGATTCTTCATTCTGTGACGGATATGCTTCCACAAATTTTGTCAATTCACATTGCAATGTCAGAATATATCGGTTATTTTCCTTGTCTGGTTCTAACGGTCCTACTAAGTCAAGAAAAACCTTCTGAAATGCTGAACTAGCAGTTGTGGTTATTTTCATAGGTTGTTTATGTGGTCTAGAATACTTATATCTTTGACAATCTCACAAATTTTTCTATATCTTCACGAAGTCCGGACCAGCAATAAACTTTTCTAATATTATTGTACATGCGGTTGACACCTGCATGTCCTCCTGTTGGTAACATGTGGTAATCATTCATAATCAATTGTTTAGTCTCATTCCTAGTGATTTGTTTCTGAGCTTTAATAACGTTTATTTTTATACCAGCTTTCTTCATTTCATTGGGAACCCTTTCAATTTCTTTAAATAACGATGCACATCGATTATTTTTTATTATTATTAGTTCTTGAATTCCATATTCCTGAACTAATCTGAATTTAGTAAGCCTACTTGAAGGGTTGGTCATAACAAAAAGATAAACTAGGGGTTTGTGATCCGTCAAAATAGTGAATTTTTTACCATATAAATACGGACGAAATTTTCTAACGCTCCAGCATCTAGCTAACAATTCCTTTTCTATAACACAATGATTTATTTAAGCTTTATTTAGAGTTCTGCTAGCAAATGCGATAGGTTTGTGATCCGAATTTGATAAAACTGCACCGATAGCATAATTGAATGCATCAGCTCGTAAAATGAATTCATTATTTTCGGAAAAGTCAGGATACGCAAGAATCGGTGGCTTTATTAATGCCTGTTTTAATATTTCAAAAGCTCTCTGGCATTATTCGTTCCATTCGAAGACCACGCCCTTTTTCGATAATTCATTCAGAGGTGAAGATATTTCAGCAAAATTTTTAATAAATTTTCTATAATAATTTGCGAATGCTACAAATCGTTTAGTTTCGCTCGAATCTTTCGGAATTGGATATTGTTGCATTACTCGTATTTTCTCGAAATCTGGGTAAATTCCTTCAGATGAAATCACATGACCAAGGTATAATATCTGTTTTTTTTAAGAATTCACATTCAATAGGATTCAATTTCAAATTAGTCTGCCTTAATCGTTGTAAAACTTTGATTGAATTTTGATTGTGACCTGTTAAATTACTACCGAAAACTATTAGATCATCCAGATAAATGAAGCAATTTTCATAATTTGAGCCTGACATAGCTATAGTCATTGCTCTCGAGAAAGCACTCGGGCTTAATTTCAACCCCATTGGTAATCTCGTCATTTGATACTGTCCCCTATCAGTTGTGAAGCTTGTGTAGGGTCTGGACCTTTCATCCAATTCAATTTGATAATAACCTTGCGACAAGTCGAGGTGTGAGAAGTATATTGCTCCTGATAATGAATCTAATATTTCATCTATACACGGTAATGGAAATTTATCGTCCTCAATACGCTCGTTTAAGAGATGATAGTCAATGACTATCCTCCATTTATTATTACCCTTACTATCCGGTTTATTTGTTTATTTATTTCAGCTTTTTGTGAATGTGGTAAGTGATATGGTTTACCATATACCGGAGTCGCATCACTTTTCAAATTTATTGTCTGTTTAAAAACATTCGTTACTGTTAATGGGTCAGATCTTTCACATTTATAGTCTTGAGCGAAGAATCTATACGATCTACAGAAAATTGTGTGCAACTTCCAAAATAATTAACATCAAATTTTGATATACACTCTGTATTTGGAATGAAATTTTTAACCTTAACTTCCCTTTCAGTGACATTCAAAATTTTAACTGGTATCCTTTGATTACAGGGTTTTGTAATAATTCCCGCAGTATAAACTCCTTCAGTAATTTCTTCCGGAATATCAACACAATCGTCTGGACTTTGAACTGGAAAATATTTGTTGATTTCGCACCTTGGAGGAATCGTAGTGTTATTATTACATTTGGAATGAAGTGGTATTGTACACATCTCGCCATTTATAAAATTCGAAAGTGTAGATGTCTCATAATTCAATATCGCACCGTATTTAGTAAGGGAATCTGACCCAATGACGTCATGCATATCATTCCCAAAGTCATTCACCACATGAAATTCATGACCTACCTCACCATCAGCTAATTTTAATATGATACTTGCTGTACCAAGCGTAAACACTGAACGACTTATACCATTTATTTCTATTCTATTCATAGTGTCAACATATTGATTCTCATTCACACTTGATGCAAATAGTACACTCACTGAGGCACCCGTATATATCAAAAATGTCAAATCATTCATTCCATTTTTTATACATACATAACTCGAACTATTCATACATATCATCTCGTAATCATCCTTACTATTGAATACGAAAAAACTGATCAGCCTGTTGTGAAGTGTTATTCATTTCGAGTTCCTGATGCGTTTCATTCATGAAAAACCCTCTTTGTGTTGAATTGGAAGTTTGGTGATTGTTAGAATTGAACCGGCCTCTGAAATTTTCACGATTTTGTCCTCTGAAATGATTTTTATTGTTGGTATGTGGAGTACTGTTTCTGAAATTACTTGTGTTTGGGTTGTTGAATTGTCTATGAGTACCCCTTGCTTTTCCGCGCCAGCTTTGCTGAAAGCCTCTACTGGTATTGTGTTGATGACTGAATCTAGACCTACCACGCATGTGAAAAATTTGTGATTTGCATTTTCCTCATCAGCAGCTCCGCATATAGCGTCTTTCAACGTACTATAATTTCTCGCCTTTATGACCGTGCGTAAATCATGATTCCGTAAACCGTTTGCGAATCAATTAGCCTAAAATTGGTCATAAAATATGAAGGTATCGAATCGTTGAAAAAACTTCGATTTTGAAAAATGGCTCTGCTCTGTTTGGCCGAAGCCAGCAATGCCACAGATTTGTCTATGGAGAAGAGCGAAAAAATTGGGAATGGGGTAATAAATTAGCCTGAAATTAGATCTACAATTTGACATTATCAAGTTAGCAAAAATATTTGTTTTTCAAAAATGGCTCTGCTGAGTTCGGCCGAAGCTAGCGAAGCCACAAATTTTTGTTTGTAAGATAAGATAAAAAAATTCGGGATCAGGGTAATAAACTAACTAATCCCTAGTCGTAATTCGTATGTGGTTTTGCTAGCTTCTTTAGTATAAATTTCAATATTGTCAGGTTTAGTAGCGTAAACCTTCAATTTAAACACAAAAACACAAAAAAACCTGTCTGGTGATCGAGGTGACCATTCCATTGAACCTCGTCTTCCAAACCATCTACCATGATACTCCTCATCCAAATACCGTCTTACTGCACCGTAATAGTGTGGTGGAGCACCATCCTGTTTGAATGTTAATTCCGAATTGCCGAATACATCAGGATCATCTTCCAAAATTCCAACGTTTCTAAAACTGCCATACACACAAACAAAACTGGTATCATTGAATAGGTTTTTTCGATACTTTTTCAAAGATGCATAACTTGCTATAGGAATCCATTCAGAATTATTGGTCATAATGGCCTCATTGAGGTAATTTTCGCACATTTTATAATTTATCATCACTAGTAGGGAATCGACGGAGATAGTCCATACTCCATAGCTCAAAGTGGAGTGAAAGATTTTGAAAATTAAAAACTGCAAACCTTCTCTACACAATGGCAGGTTTTCTTTAATTATTAAAAGAGAACAAACATGTTTCGATCAACGCTGTGATCATCATCAGTGTTACTGATACTTGAAGAATATTAGGTTAGAAACTAGTAGGGAAGTTTACAACCTATACTATTCAGTTTCCAAATTCCACATGTTTATGTGAAGCATACGATATACAATTTGATATGTTTAGGGAAGTGTTGATTTACTTCTGGAAATGGTGTCAGCTGACAATTTTGATCCTTCAAAATATAGGTTCTATTGTGTTTACGAAAGTTTCAAAAACATTTTATCAATCATTGCCTTCTCGAAATGAAGGAAAAATAGCGGTGGTTCTGATAGTATCACGAATCAAATGTAAAAAAATGTTTCATTCTAGGATGAATTTATGAAATCTTATACACTTATGTGCTGAAGCCACCACTATTGAAATTTCATGTTTAGGGATCATACTTACGTCGAGTAAGGGCATACATAGGTTCAGAAGGTGAAGCCATCATGGACTCTTCAATTATCATTGTGTATGTCGAATTATTTTATGGATTAGGAATAAATGTCGAGAAGGACTTCAACAGATTGTTCGGTTCAACAGTTTCAAGAATTCAGTAAATATGTAACATACAATATGACGTAAATTATCAACAGTGAAATAACAAGCCATAATTTGAATCTATTTTACGGAGTGATGAATATTTGAATAGTAAAGTTGAGCAGTCTTGAGTCTAACATTTTATATTCAACTCTACCAGCATTGTTCATATCATTTGTTAAAGTTTTTATCGAGAAGAGTTGAACTCATTAATCTCGCATTTTTTCGGCTGTCACACAAGATCAATCCAATAATTTCTCCAATAATTGTTATCCGATTATAAATTTCATATATATGCGATATATTGACACATGTTTTCTAGGAGGATATTTTGGTTCAATAGTACCTGTTGCAATTATTGGACTGTTATGTTCGTCGTGGATAGGATGGGAATCTTCATTTTATATATTTGGCGCAGTAGGCCTGATATGGGTATTGTTTTACTTTCTATTTGGCGCAAGCAGTCCATCGGAACATAAATCCATATCCAAAGCTGAGAAAGAGTATATAGAAAGTTCACTGGACACAGAAGATGCTAGTAAGGTAATATTCCTCAAATGTAACTCACTTACAATAATACACGACTATATAATAATAATTAATCAATAATAAGTTTAGTCAGACTTGCGATGGAAAAAATGAAATAACGAGATTTGGTTATCGATTTTCAGAAAAAAACAAGAACATTATTTTAAACGAAAAATTATTAAAAAATATTCATCCTTCGATATTTTGGACTAGGAATGAGATATCGAAATGAGGTTTTCACTAGATCATTTCAGTATTGTTTTACCTAATTTCTATGGAGAGAAACTGCAATTTCTTGACACTGTAATGAAAGAGGCATCACTTGAAATCAAACAATGCACTGTATAACGAGACTAACATTGCTGAAATCATTTGAGTCGTTTAGGAGTTACAGATGTTTATTTCAATAGATACTCAAAAGGGGTATGATAAAAATTACTGCAATAAAGGTCAATTTCAAAATATATACTCATATTTGTAAGTTTACTAGATATATTTCGATGAAAAACCACACAAGGAGCGTCGTTGTTGCTAGTTAATTTTTTCTAGGATACTCCGAAACTGAAAGTTATGTCAATATTATTTATCAAATTGTGTTGAAAAATGTTTCAGATTTATGAAATATATGCACCAAAGTTGGTTCTACTATTGACTGTGGATAATCGTTGAACAGTTTCTTTATTATTTTGAAACATTCCTACTGGAATTAACAAACTTTATTAGCGGATCTAAGATTTCTTTCCGAATGAATTTGACATAGCTGTGAAGTCACTGTGAAATGTTGTCATAATTATTATTGATGCCTAAATGTTCCCAGCTATATTTCAACCAATTAGAAGTTCAGTGGTTTGCTAGATACTTTTTATCTCACACCAATGGTATTAAATGATAACCAAATCTGTCAGAAATATCTTTCTTGAACAAATAGCTAATATCTATAGAAAATCTCGATTTCTGGATCATGAATATCGCAAGGTAAACAATTTATTTATATGTAAGAAAGACGATGTGCAGAAAAAAAGTCTGATTTCAATTTTGATTGGATAATTTCAATGGAATTTTATGATGACATCCTTTCAACGATTCTTTCTACGTGAAATGATCTCTTCAAGAAATGTTTTATGTTATATGTTCTATGTACAGGATGGGCCAAATTGGACACTTTCAAAGGGAAAGTCCTGTTTCTAAACTAGATAGATGGAAACTGATGTCGGTGTCTGAGGATCAATTTTTATGACAAACTTCATGGTGAAAACTGCATATTGATATCTATAACCGTATCTGAGTTACAGCGTGTTTTCCGAAAATGTGCATTTTCGAAAAGTTGCTGTAACTTCTTTTGTGGAAAATTCTTTGTTTCTATAAAAACATTCCCGAAGCACTTCTTTAGGTAGAATTCAATTGTGAAACTCATTGATTTTTTCAAGTCATGTATCAAGAGTTATTGATAGATAAATCATTTTTTCAGATAGGACACCCTGTATATTCCTGCGTATTTGAGTAGTACTTCAAATTACCATTCCAAAAATATAGCACACTCATTGTTTTGCTTGGGACATCTTTGAAATACAAGGCTTTTAGTTTTCATCTATCTAGTTTAGAGTTTGGCCCACCCTGTACAGTAGATTGATATTTTCGTTTGGCTCTTCCACATAGCATACCTATTTGTATATCCAAGGGGGAAGATGGAATATATTTCACCTGTTTTATTATAGTTACAAACCCCATGGAGGTCGATCTTCACTTCCTTGCCATTCTTATGTATCTATGTTACTCAAGTTGCAACGGCTTGGGGTCAGTCGACGCTGCTGGTAGAGATGTCGAATTACATGAACAAAGTCATGGGTGTCGATATAAAATCGGTGAGTTAGTGAAACTGCATAGAAACATAAATTTCTCAAAGGGAATAATTCAGACAAACAATTGAGGCTAATGATAACAAGAATGAAGATGATTTTTTTAAAAAACTTTTCAACTTCTACTTCTAACAAAATTCAAAAATAACAATGTCTACTTGTAGAGCAAACTGATGAGACATTAAGTGGATTCAGACCTCTGTGAATTCATAATTCGAAAATGAGTTGACTTCAATTGATACCGAAAAGAAACATTCAAAAATGCTATTGACCGAAGTTATCTTTGGGTGACATCAGATATATCTCGTTGTTGAAATAAATGAGTCCCATTTCCTCATGATATTAAATGAATTAGTAATATTAGGATAAGTTCACTTATTCTGAAGAATTCATTTTTCTCTCTGAATCATCACCATATAATTGTATAATTCTTCGACGTAAATTGATATATTTCTTGATCGTTAACTGATTGTTCTAGGATTTTCAATGAAAACTTGTATAAACTGAAAATTGTGGAGCAACAAAATTCAACCTTGCTCTCGAAAATTCGAATCAGATCGAAATATTCGACTTTCAGAGAAATAAACTTCCCTCCCCCGAAACAACCCAAATTTCTATTATATTATTATTTGTATTTTCAGAATGGTCTGCTTTCAGCAGCTCCACCGTTGACAGCTTTCATTCTTGGATATTCATTCAGTTTCGTATCGGATTTTATAATCAACAGAGAATACGTCTCCATAACTTGCTCTAGAAAAATATTTACTCTGATTTGTAAGTATGAATAGTAATTTGAACATGACGCATTTTTTGTTTACATGCTTTATCGCGTCTCGTGTTCGATAAATACGAGATATGCTCTTGACAATTATGTACTTCATGAAATTATCAACAGATATGAATGTCCACCCACGAACAACCGAATCAAGTACTTGAATTGATAATTTATAGCTTTAGGACAACATGCAAGATGGTACTGAAACACATGAAATATCTTATTGAATATATCAGCGCTGATTACATCAACTTCGTACTTTCTTTTCTCAGTTCATCAACTGACACTTAATGCAAAGCAATGACCTGAATGCTTTTATACGACGTATCCTCGCTACTGAAACGTAGTTGAGCCAACATAAGTTTGGAAACTTGACTCATACACAATTGACTAGTTTGAATTCGACAGTTCGATCACTGATGCCATTGAATTATACTGTAGTTAAGTATAACTACTCAGTAGACTTAAATAATTTTTATTTGAAATTATAGTTTGCCTAAAGTTTATTACACAAATACCACATGTCGTTATTGGAATGAGGATTTTGTTCAATTCATTTTCTCTTTTTTCCATCGATATAAAGTCGTATTCCTCGATAAAATAATGCAATCGGTTAGCTAGTGAAAGAAATTGTTTCATAGACAATTGAAATGTCCCTCACTATACCCTACTGATGAACTATACTTGCTCATATTCGCAGCCTTATTACAATGATGATTAGCAGAATATTGACAGGAATTGCTTTCAATTCCACTGCCGAATTTTATAGTTCGGCTTTCGTCGACTTTTATCGGAGCGATAATAATGCGTTTTGAGTTTACGTAGAAAACCGTATACAGGGTGAAAATTGGAAAATTATCAATAGGCATAACTCACAAACGCTTAGAGATAAAAACAATCTTCAGACTGTTTTTTCGATATGTAGGGAGAACCAAATCTATGTACTAAATGAACTTGACAACCCCCTCTTTCGATTGTAGATTGTCTCTGCCTCCTGTGTTGAACAGTCAGCCAGTTGAATATGAATTTGTTCCAACAAACATTTCTGTATGGTTTCGAAACTGTTTTGTGGATTTTTCGGTTTTGGTTTTATTCACGGTTTCTGTCTACCCACGTTCTACAAGATTGAGGTTATTGTTGTTCCTCATTCCATTGTACTGAATATCAATCTCCATCGTCACTCATATTCATTTTTTCTTATTTGATTCGAACGGAAGAAATTATCATTAGCACAAATGAAATAGTGAATAAAAACCCAAACAAAAAGCTAGGTTAGCTAACCTATTCTTTCGGCAAAGAGTTTCTTAATGTGCACGTCAATACTCGTGAATCAAAACAGTTTTAAATTTTGAGCATGTACCGAAATTACCCTCCTGAAACCATTCTGCGGACGGTCACGAGTTTGGTGGAAACAAAAAGATGATGGTCAGATTACGATCACATCTCGGTTGGAGTCTGTAAATTCTTAATATTTGGTTGGTAAAGAAGTGATATTTTCTTCCAAGCTGGACCAGTAGGCTTCACATTTTGAGCAAGAGTTTATAGACACATGAATGATTGAGAATTCAAGATTAAATACAGTGTGGAACAGCCATGTGATAACGAATAAATGAGAGGGTGTCGGGAAAAATGCTTGGACATGTCGATTTGTACTTCTAGATGTGAATTTTTTTCAAAAAAAATAGTTATATAGAGTGTGTCATGTGACAGTGGCCGATACCAACTTTCTTTCTTTAAATACAACCCCCTGTACATCATCAGTTTTTTGCATTCTTTAGAAAATTCTAGACATAATTGATGTACAATGTCCCATACCTATCTTCAACATGAATGCGACATCCCATAGATGTTTGTGTTAACTGGGACGTATCTCGTAATGTGAGGAGTGTGTAGCCTTAAGTGTCTTATTGTTTTGAGTACGTTAACGTTAACTTTGGAATGAAATCAGGTGATCTAGATGGCCACCCTAAAAGTCTCGACTGTCAACTATTTATTATAATCCATATTATCATCTAGATATCCACGTACAAATTTCGTACACGATGCTGTGTAGTTTATATTTTTATATTCAGTCTTATTGTCTTTATTATCGTGAATTTCTCGAACATACCTACTGTTATTTGTAGTGAGAAATGTTATACCTACCATAGCCTTCAAAGAGGCCAGTAGTAGCTATTTATATTGGTCACGGAGTCTCATGGATGACATTACATACTTTTTCAGCCACCATAATACCATCAGCAGCGTTGTTCGCACTTGGGTATCTTCCAGCACATAACACAACTCTTTCTGTTGTAATGCTGGTGATAGCTGTCGGTGTCCAAAGTGCACAACATAGTGGTTTTGTTGTCAACCACATTGATCTGTCGCCTACCTTCGCTGGTACACTGATGGCCATTGCAAATAGCACTGCGAGTATTTGTTCAATTTTCGGTCCTTTGGTCGTTCAGTTTGTCGTCCACGATGAGGTAAGATAACTGATATAAATATTCAGGAGTTGATGATAGTAAGCAATTATATGTAATGATAATATCTTTATTTTTCGATTTAACGATTCATGAATATGTAACAAAATATCTGAGGAAAAAAATGAACGAAATTCAATCCACCAAATGAATTGTTGATCTATTCGAATCATTGAATGTATCCACGCCAAACAACTAACATTGAACGTCATATCGAAAAAGAATCATATTTATATCCAGACCGATGAAGTTTTGAGCTGTATCTTCCTTTTTTCCGTAGGGTTGAATCAGAAAAGACCTGTAAATATGATTGATATTTCAATAGATACTTCATTGATTAGTGTTGAATTCATCTTCGAAACTATTGAAATCAAAATCATTCTAATTTTTAATTCGATGTGTATTAGGTTCTTGTATCAATGAATTGTTAATAATAATGCCATTCTTGAGTTGAATTCAATATGTATAATATATTTATCTGGAGAAGGTAGTTCTGACAGATTTGGTTATCTTTCAATATCATTAGTGCAATATGAAAATATAGCTGGAAACATTTATGCATCAATAATCATGGTATCATTTTACAATGACTTCACAACGATGCTGAATTCATAGAGAAATAAATCTTTGATCCGCTAATAAAGTTTGTTCATTGTAGTCGAAATTTTTACAAATATTTAAAACTTTCTTCGATGGTATTCCACAGTCGATAGTTATCCAATGTTGGTTTGTTTATATAATTTAGGGATCGATAACATTTTTCAGTATAAGTTGAATCACAACTTTCTGTCTCGAAGTATTTCAGAAAAAAAAAGCAGCAACACCATAGTGTCGGCGAGCTGTCAGATTTTATAAGTAGACATTACCTTCTCTGCTTCATCCACGGTGAACAAACTTTTTTGTCATTTTCTGAGTATTGGTACTGAATGGATTTTCGTTTTCATGAAAAATTACTGAGCAGATTACGATCAAATGATAGGTTATAATCAATAAGATTTTCTTGATATGCGCCATACATATGAAGTCTGCAAAATAACGATATCCTGAGTCAACTAATAACTAAACTATAGAACTAGAGCTGAGCGCAGGACCATGTATATCAAATGATCCTAATAATCACTTGAACTGTAATTCTCGATATGCAGCGTGAAAGTTGTTGTTTTTTTCATTTATTTTATTTACAGAGTGATAAATCACAGTGGAAGATAATATTCATTGTAGCAGCTAGCTTGCCACTAATACCTTCATTGTTTTATACACTCTGTGCATCTGGGAATGTGCAACCTTGGGATCCGTCGTATAATGATAGTTCGGAGGAAAAAGAAAGAAAGAAGAAAGTATCTGTGTATTCTTTGATTTCATTAAATTAAGCCAGTTGAGATTCATGTGTATTAACATATTTCGATGATTTTCAATATAAAAGTTGTCATTAAACAAATACATCGATGACCGTGTAAGCTACCGATATACCTCAATGAGGTTTTTACGAACTGAATTGTGTTTTGATAAAACACTCATTGAAATGAATATAAGCTCAAGAATTAAATGTTTAAAATAACTGCAAAATTGTTTTTTTTTTATTATTTTTTTTAAGTTATTGAAAAATATTTTCATTCATCAATGATTTATAATATTGCAATATGTATACAATCCTCGGCAGAATTCGCGTTTTTCAGAACTCACAATTTAAGAGGTTTTTGGAAGTTTATGAAAATATAGGACTTTCAAACTCGATGGATGCAGAAAACGATATGATTTTATTCTGAAGCTATACGCATACAGATAGTAAAGACTTGCAATAGAGAAGATTTCTGTATTCTGTATACAACAAAAAAAAAAAAAGATTTACTCATGAAACTAATTATGTTTAGTCCTTTATATTCGTTTCTATGGATTAAATATCGTTAATTTCAATCATCAGTGATTTCCATCGAAATGCATCATATTATTGCAGAGACAAAATCGAATCCTCGAAGCAATTTCATTATATTGCTGTTTTGTTGATATTCTGATTCAGAAATGTTTCAAATAAAGTGGAATTCCTTTGAATTTCATTTATCTTTTTATTCAACATCCCCCAGGCATGTATTTTTATATAAAAATCGATAAAGTATTTCTAGAATGTCCTATTTTATTTTTTATATCCATGATCGATATTGATTGAATAAAACCAAAACTGAGTGAAAGTTATAGTTGCAACGTCAGAAATACACACGATTTCAGACTTGCGTTTAAACCCCATCACTAACATGTACAATTAATCATTACGTGTGTGGGTAGGTCGTTTAAGTCTCATCGTATGATTGAAATGTGTTCCTTCGAATAATTTCACTGTTACATATAATATGCCCATATATGATTCTTTAGGGTCATTTCAGTGAGTAAAATATCATTTCAAAGTCTCCCTTCGCTGTTTTGGCCACCGTGAAAATTGCATTTGTTTTGGATATCACACCCTGCGATGTTTTGTGGTAAGTCTTCAATAGACTATTTATGTTCAACGGTGTTTTCCTTTGAGTTTGCTATTTTGAAAGTACCAGTTTGATAGGAGTGCGGTCAGAGAAGAATTTATTATTTATTGTTTTGTCTCCATTTAATTTCAATTGATTGGCTCAGAACCATATCCAGAAGCATGGTCTGAAGCATCACTCTTTTTCACTGTTAAGTTACTGATTGTTTTGTCAGATGTTATGATAGTTGTATCGTCAGCAAAGAGTACACATTTGTTCGACGCAGTCGAACGCCTTGGATAGGTCGCAGAGAGTCAAAGCCACATGCTCATTGTTTTCAATACATTCAACAATCAGATTTATTACTTTTTTAACAGCTTCTGTTGTTGATCTGTTACTTCTAAAACCATATTGGTTTTTGTCAAAAATTTCATTTTGCGTGAAATAATGGACTAATCTATTTTTTAAGATGATTTCAAGAATTTTTCATATGATCGGAATAGAAATAGGGCGGTAATTTTCGACACAGATTTGTCGCCCTTCTTGAATAATGGCAAAACAACCTGATCTTAAACAAGAATTCAAGAGTATAGTAAGTGGTTCAATTATAATTCCGATTATACCTCTAATAATATCGCTACTCAGGCCATAGAAATCGAAACATTTCGATTTCTTCAGAGTATTCACAGTTCAAGTATTTCAGATTGCAATATTGGTGTCATAAAAAAGAGTGCCGTGTGGTTGTAAGAGGCCGCAGGAAACTCAATGAGTTTTTCTCAAAAGGAGGTAGAGTTGAAATGAGGTTTTCAGCAATATCAGCAAAATACTTACTGAAGGTTTCAATAGAAATGTCAGTAGTATGTTGCTGCTTATCACGTTTGATTCCGTGATTTAAAATGCGCCAACCACTCTCTTGCTTGTTAACAGAATTTGTGACGTATTTGCTATAGGAATATTTTTTGGCATTATTCAAAATGCTCGTCTATAATTTTTGCGATAGTTATTGTAGATCGCGTAATCTTCTGGATTTTTGGTATTGTCACTAATAGTTTTAATGCAAGATAGTACATTTCTCATTTTCCGCAGGGAGTCATTGAACCACAGAACTGGTGGTTTATAATGTTCACATATTTTTTTCAGTGGAAAACATTCATCAGTACAACCTGTCAGGGTCTTTAGAAATGCGTCAGCAATGACATCCGTTTCCATAGAATCATTACATACTGAATTCCAGTTAACTTATGATAATGAGGATTTCAATCTTTCCATGTTTCTAAAATTGATTTACCTCCTACAAACCTCCAAAGGAGAGAAAGACTGTGCATAGTAGAAGTTGAAGAATTGGCCGTAGTGATCCGAAAGGCAGGCTTCTACTACTCCAGTTTGAAATGAACCGTCTTCCATATTAGAGAGAATATTGTCGATGCATGATGCAGTATTCACGGTGACTCTTGTATAGTCTTGAATGTGTATATCCAAATCAAATGAATTATTCGAGCATATAAATTGGGAGAGTTCAAGTGATTTTGCTCTAAAATCAATATTAAAGTCACCACGAACAATTATTTTCATACTATTCGCGCTGCATTTCAACAAGAGATTTTCAAAGTTGGTAAGGAACAAATCATAATCCCCTATACAGGACCTATAACAAATGATGATATGGGTTAGTTATCTCAATACAACAGAATTCAGAATTGATTTCACTATTGAAATCAGCACATTCTATATCCTTATAAGTGAACTTAGATTTAATAAAAATAGAGACATCCCCATGTTGCCTAGTTTCTCTGCAGATATAAGATGCCAGATGATAATCCAACATATTAATAGACTTGAGAGAACTTTCTGTCAACCAATGCTCAGACAAACAAACTATATCATAGCTACGCGTTTCCAGAAACAAATTGGGTTGATCAACCTTGTTCGATCCCAGGCAGCAAGCTGACGTGATTTTCACGTAATTTTTTCGACACCAGACACGTTCTGCTGACGAAAAGAATGACGCCATAAAGACGGTAGGATGACGTGATTATGTCACAGACCAAAGACGTAATTCTGTAACGTCATTGTGACGTTATATTTCGACTTTAAAGGGCCGTCCCTAACGTCATATTAACGATAAGATCACCACTAAGGAATAACGCTCAACTGACTTCAAAATAAACCATTGCTTTATTCATAACAATATATTGATATCAGTTCAAAATTATTTGTATTCACTTACTAGTCTCAAGCTCATATTATTTGGATGTTAGTGCATATACAAATCAATATCCTATCTATGATGTTATAAGGTCTGTAAATAAAATCACAATTAGAGAACGAAAATCTATATGTTCCATCGGCATCAAAGGATATAATGAAGATATGATGAAATATAATATATATTTATATTATATATATAAAATAACAGTTTGAGTAGAGGGAGTTATTTTTTGACCTATGAGGATCACAATTATCAAGAGTAAAATTGTTAACCCAAAACATATGAATTAAACCAAAAATTGATTAGCTCATTAGGAAGAGAAAATGCCAAAATTTATTGTGAATAGTTGATGTAGGGGTACTTGTTCCACTTATATATATATAATTTAATGGTTAATGACCAATAGATAAATGAAAACTCTACTATTATTCACAAACTATTAAAACAACAAATTTCAAAAATATACAGATGTGATAGTATTCTAAAAATCTCATTTGGTCGAACAAATTGTTGAAAGTTCTGTCTTCTAGATTACCACCAGTTACAACAGATATGTAGGAAAAAATCATTGGAAGAGTAAGAAAGAAAGAAGTACCTTGAATTGTCTGAACAAAAAGTTATTTGTGCAGACTCATCTCAAGATCTTTCATAGCTTAGAAGAGTCGACTCTATTTATTATACAGTTAACCAAAATAAGTGAATAGTGTATATATATATAACTAAGATTCTCTTTTTTTCTATAGGTAGATTCACTGATAAGAAGCTTCTTTCCACCAGTATTAACACATTAATTTGTACTCTCATCATATGTTTCTTGATTTTTCATCAAATTATTTCAGTATCTCGACAAAAACTCCTAGTGAGTTTAATCAGCACTCTAACCTTAAGGATACAATTATTTTCACAAAAAAGAAAAACGTAGCATCATGATAAAGGTACAGAAATCATGATAAGTGGTGAGTACATGACATCAAACTACAAAATACACTTATAATAAGTAGGGTTTTGATACTCTGGATGAGTATCCAATACATGCAATAATACGCCAATAGACCAAAAATTAAACTTACCTTACAAATCACTAGTAAAGGAAATGCACAATTCACAACCGACGGTCGAAAATCGACTTCTGTAGTCAATAGGAAATTTCAATCGAAATCGAATACATAACAACCTTAAAATTTTTGTGATGATGGCGTGTGCGTCGTCAACGCAGCTTTGCCGCACCAGGCTAAAAAATATTCAACGTTTTTCCCCCGAAGGGATAAAAACGATTTATTTCAGTTCTTGCCTAGGCTTGACCTTTAATGAGATTACACCCCTCCCTCGCCCCAGTGCTACTACGTATTTTCCCCTTCTACCCCCCGCGTCATCAAGATTCTCCGGGCCTTCCCACCATACCTAGCGCTCATCGGCCGGCGGCGTACGAGATTTCTTCAGTACCTTCTTTGCGAGCCGTCAAGACATTGAACGGGTCAAGCCTAGGCAAGACCTGAAATAAATCGTTTTTATCCCTTCGGGGGAAAAACGTTGAATATTTCATGTCTGTGCCGTCGGCTTGACCCTTAATGAGAAGTGTTTGAATTCTGACGACGCGGGGTAAAGCGTACTGTGATAAGGTCTGGAGTATTCGTAAGAAAACAACTGACAGATCATAAAATAATATTCATGAGTTAAACGAGTATGTCACAGTATCAAATCACGCAACATATCAGGGAAAGCACCAACTAAACTTTAAACTGAATAAAATCAATATTCTTGTGAAAACAAAGCAAAAAACCAACGATCCTTTCACAATGTAGTAATAAGTCTCATTCATTTGTACCATACTCAAACTTATCATTCAAAGAGGAACAAAACCGTGCTTGGTTATTTCATCAGAGGGTTGCACAGGCTGGCACTTTTGGACTTCTTTGTAGTAAAACTTGAAGAAGTTATCTTTTGCCTTCCAGTTTCCGTTTCTCAAAATTGTATCCAATGGCACCTCATTTTCCCACATGGAAGAAGCTACTGCCGACCTTATGCTTCCAGGAGATGAGCAGATTCCAGCCTCCTTAAAAGCAGTTTTTACCCAGCCAGCGATTACAGATCTAGACGCCGGTGTCACTCTGCTTCTTGTTGAAATGAAAAGATGATTGAGGTTTTCTGTGGCTTTTCTTTTTTCAGATAATAAGCGTATTAAACGCTTCAGCCAAAATATTGGATCCACAGCTTTTTCTTGGTTATACAACAAATTCCATCCAGATTGACGGTGTGAACCTTTATCAGTTTTCGAACCAAAAGCAGGCCAAAAGGATATCGAAGATTCAGCAATATCAATATTGTCCTGGTTAATCCTTAATAGGGTTAGGTCATGTATTCTACGCCCTGATGCCAGTAAAAGGATCAGAGTTACACGCCTAGAGACTTGGAATGAACTATCTTCATTTACAATGTCAGCTCTCATCCATGGAATGAGTTTATCAACATCCCATATAACTTTCTTGTTCGGAGGCGGTTTACAAATCTCTATGGCTCGCAGCATGTGCTTCACTAGGGGGTGCGATGAAATTAACTCAGATCTGACTGGGTTGGCCAGAGTTGCAATAACCGATTTATGTACCTTGATAGTATTTGGAGCAAGCTTTCTCTCTCTGTGAAGGTACCCAAGGTACTGTGCTACAGCCTCAGGGTCAGGATTATTCTGAGAAATTTCCTTGGTCCTTGCCCAAGATACCCAATTCTTCCAAGCGGTCGAATAAGTACTGAAGGACGATTTGCGCTATGATTTCTCCAATGATTTCATGTCGTCTTCTGACCATTTCTTGGTACAATGGGACCACCCCGTATCTTCCAGGCCTCCAAATGAAGTTCCTGGGCTCGAGGTATGGGAGTCAAGTTCCTTGCATCCACTAGATGGTGTTGAAGATTCTGAATTTTGAAAGGTGGTGCAATAGCTTGTGACTTCAGGTCTGATCTCCAGGATACTTTTTCCCACCTCGGCACCACTAAGATATATATTTCCTTCGCGAGATTCAGATGGTTGAGAAACCGAGGAATCAGTGAAGGGGGAGGAAATATCAATGCCAAACGAAAGTCCCATTGTCTGCTGAAGGCATTTGTGGATGTGGCTTGATGGTCTCGCACATCTCTCGAGACATAAACTGGCACTACCCTCGACTTGTCTGTCGCAAACAAATCGATCTGAGGAGTCCCCCATTTAAGAAAAATTTCAGATGTCACTTCCTCCGACAGATGCCAGTCCGATAGCAGTTTGTTGCGCGACAGGCTGTCCGCAATATCGTTGCACCTGCATGGAATGTAATGGATTGAAATGTCGATATTGAATCTTTTGGCTATTTTCAACACTCGTGACGTCAGTTGTAATAGTTCCTGGGATCTTGTTCCCCCTTGGTTTCTGATGTAGGATACTACTGTTCTGTTGTCGGACTGTATGAGAAGACTCTTGCCCCTCAATCGATTCGCAAACCTCTGAATTGTCGCATATATCGCATAGAGTTCCTTTTTGTTGATGTGCCAAGCCTTTTGTTTGTGGGACCACTTCTGACTCGAAGTCCATTTCTGAAGTTGAGCTCCCCATCCCAGATTGGATGCATCCGTTGATAAAAACATTTCGGGGTTTGTCGGAAATAGCGGAGATGTTTTTCTTAAATTCGTTACCCACCATCTGCATTCCCCGATCACAGTTTCTGGTACAGGAAACGAATTCTTTGGCTGAGTCTGGGGCAGCATTAGGCATGCCCGCTGCATCTGACGAGAATGAAGTCTTCCTAGGGGCACCGCGAATGCAGCGAAATTCAGTTTTCCCAAGAGGCTCTTTGCTCCAACCCAATTCCAGTGCTGATCTTCCATTATCCTCACCAAATCCTTCTCCAAAGAGTTGCTTTTGGTAGAGACACTTTGTCTTCCACCGTGTCCCATATTATTCCCAGGTATTCCATGGTAGTCTGTGGTACATTTAGGGACTTCTTTACATTTATAATCCAGCCTAACCTTTCCAAAAAACTCATGGCTAGTGCCATCTGAGACTTTAGGATATTGGGATCCTGGTTTGCTAATAAAAAGTCGTCGAGGTAGACTATAATTCTCAAACCCATGTCCCGGAGTTGACTTGCTATCCAATTTGTTATTTTGACAAAGGTTAACGGGGCATTCGAGAGGCCAAAGGGAAGACATGTCATCTGGTACACCTCTCCTGCATGGACTAAGGACAAGAACTTTCGATGATGATCTTTTATCGGAATGTGGAAGTATGCGTGGTTGATGTCCAACTTTGTCATGAAGTCTCCTCTCTGTTAGAAGTTCGGTACTTTGAAGTGGTTCATCAAACGAAAATTTCTGGGTGTCAGGAACTCGTTCAGCCGTCGCAAATTGAAGATCGGTCTGCAGCTTCCATCGCGTTTTGGGATAGGGAACATTCTCGATAGGAACCCTGTGGTCCCCTTGGATCTTTCTAGAACCCCAAGCTTGAGCATATCTTCTATTTCTTGATCCATTCCTATTGTAGAGAAGCGACCCTGATGAACGGAATCGAATAACCTTTTATAATTGAAAGAATACTGGCCGGGGCTCCAGCATTCCTCCATTCTTCGACAAAGCTTACCAGACGACCCCCTTTGAATGATGTCAACAGGGCGTCATCGCCTTTTTGCTCGTCTGACGTCGGTACTTTTTCTGAATGATCTGTCCCCCGTAGGCATCGAAGTGAGTTTCTTAGAGCGGGAGGCTCTCGGAATATACCGTCCGCTCCCTCCAGTCGCCTTCGCTTTGAAGGAGAAGGACCTATTTCGGGGATATTCTGGTTTTGCAGAGGATCTTGAGGCATTATCTCTTGATAATGTTGGTCTGAGCGCAGTGTTAGCCCGGCGATGGGCAGCACCTCGAAAAAACCCTCCATACTGTTTGAAAAACTCTGCTAGGGGCCGCTGGTCAAAAAGGTGCGATTCCGAGGGAGGAATAGCATCTAGGAGGCTTGACACCAACTCATTATGGGGTCTGAAGCCTTTCCGTCTTTGCTCAATAGACTCGGCTCTACGGCCGCAGGTATATTGCAAAATGTCATCAGAAAAAAATCTGAAGCTTGTATGTGGTCCTAACAACTCTGCTTGAACATCTTGTTTGATATTCGGGAATTTGGTGATCAAGTTGTTGATAGCTGCCGCGAATGCTTCTCTCTGTAGAAGAAGGCCATGGCTGATCGTAGCAAGAGTGGTATCCATTCTTGTTAAGCAGTCATGATGTTGGATTGACGAAACCATATGTGAAAGTTGAGGATTGACCCGTAAAGCACTGAACACAGGCGCGACTTGTAGCTGCTTCTGTACCTCCACATATCGAATTTTATTGAAAGAATCCTTGCCCAACCTCTGGAATTCGATGCCTTGGATTTTTATCTGTTCCCTTGGAGCGGCAACTAGAGGTTCCAACTCCTTGATGGTTGAAGTGAAGTCCAGAAACACAGGTGTTTCGGGCATGTCCCCCAGCTCAGGGGCCTTCCAAATCAAGTCCTTTTCAGGTTCCTCTTCTTCCCATTCCATATTTGGCGGAAAATTTTCCTCATCCTCATAATCTTCGTCATCATCACACTCTTCCTCAGGCTCATTCATGGGATGTTCTAACCTTTTCATCAAAGCTTCCAACATGCCTTTCATTTCCCTGTTATTTTCCTCTAACTTATCTAAACGGGTCTCTCTTCTTGGTTTACGAGAGCTGAGAGTATTTATGCTCTCCGCTCCAGAAAGATCAGCTGATAACTGTAGCGATGCTTCTTTGCGAGAGATCAGCAAGGGTTTCAAATCACCGAAAGCTGCAATAACCAACTTTTGAGCTGCAGATCCTCTAATACGGGAGGCTAGACTCGGAGGGCCGATTATCAGACCCACGCAGAAAGGCCAATTCAATAATTTCACCTTCATGTCCTTGTAAACTTTTTCGGGTAAGCTTATTGCCCCGGGGTTGAAGGCCTGAGCAAGTTCCACTGTCGGCAGAGCGAACCTGATTTTATTAAGAATCTGTGGATCCATTTCTTTGCCCACAAGCTCCTCCCTGCTGAACGGCACAGCTTTCCAATCTTGCCATTCAATGGGAAGGTGTGATGCTGCCAATGACTTCACCCTCTCCAAGATTATGTTGTCGCCAGAATTATCTGCCTCAAACTCTGCTAGTTCAGCGAGCGTTTTAATGTGGGGATTAACCATGATCTGCATAAAAACAAAAAAGTCCATCAGATTGGCCATCAAAATGAGCACCTAAGGTTTCTAAGATCGAGCCGTACGGCTGCTCGGATTGAGCCGCATGTCTCCTCAGATCGGGACGTACTTCTCCTCAGATCGGGACGTACGTCTCCTCAGATCGGGAGGTACGTCTCCTCGAATTGAGCCGTGCGGCTGACCAGGTCGAGCAGTACGGGTGATCCAATATAAACAGAATTCCGTACTTGTACGTGCCGAGGGCCGCCGTATCTGTACATATTGATACTCTAGCTGAAAGCAAATAACTTACCTGTATTTCGATCAAGACACGCACAGGGTCTAACACATATTTCAAACGGCACACGCCGTTGTTTGGGGTTCTTACATACGTAGCACCAACGCGAAGTTAAAGCGTACTGATGAAATCTCCTTACCACAGAGTACCCAGAGGCGCCACTTGCCCTATTTAAGAATGAAATGGCAAAATAGTAAAGATGGCCGTGAAAATAAAGGAGAGGTGGAACGGTAACCGGGTTACGGTTTTCTGATTGGTCAAGAGCTGACGTTTGTATGTGTCAATGCTAAAGCTTGGTACACAATACGACGTTAGTTATGCGTCGGTTATACGAATTTCGATTGGATATTAGCTTGATGTCAGTCCCTTCATCCAATCATATATCGCTTTCACCACAAACGGATCACGACATGTATTGAGCTTTAATTGAGTTCATATTAATGTAAACAATTTGTAGAAATATTTCTTATATCACGAAAGTATTCTTCTCACTGAAAATGAAGTTTCAAATTAAAATGATAATACTTCAAAAAGGCTCAGCTGACTTATTTTCCATATACTCGAAATTAAATAGATATCCTTGGTTTGTGAAATGAATTACTACAACAAATTAATGTGGGAATATAATAATAAAAATCTTTTACTTTGAGATATTTTGGATTTTCTAGTACTTGGCATTTGGAAACATGGGTTTCCTCAGGTGTTTCCAGCAAAAACATGCATAAGATGACAAAAGTATAATAAATTTAGGTAAATTTGGATATTCTATTTGAGTTCTACCTTGCAGTTAGAGAATTTATAAAATGTAGAGGTTTATTCAATAGTTGTCCATAGTTTGGACAACTTTGGTAAATTTTCAAATACTCTGGAAACCCATTCAAAGAGTTGATGCGTATATTGAACTACAGCAGATTTTATTGTATTATCGTAAACATATATCAATCATGTAATCATATATCATTATTTTGATAATATCTTCTAGAAAATCTCCACAATCACATATAAGTTGATAAGACCTCACTATCAGCTTCACAGTTGAACTTTAAGCCCATATCAAATATTGGAGTTCCAACACACCTTCCTCTTTGATTCTTTTTCTGCATCTTCACCAAGTAATTCATTTCATAAGTATAGTGTGTAGTAAGAAGAAAGCCAAGCATTGTAGATACCTCTAGCCATCAAAACTGGGTAATTTTTGGCAGTTTAGTATTTTTTCCAATATACTGAATTCTATAAAAAGTTATTAATATACAGTGCGTCCATAAAGTAACGCATAGATTCATTATTGGCTAAATGAACAATAAAATTAGGAATTCCCAAAACAAGTCGATTTTTTATTTCAATTTACTATCGTTTCAAATCATAATCTGAAAATGCAAAAAAAAATATGAAAATTGTTTATGGAAACTAATAAACAAATTAAATGGAATTAGTAGTTATGCAATTAATGTGATACACTTCCAAAAACGAACAAACGAACGAAAATTTACAATAAATGTTCAAATTGTTCTCCATTGACCGTTAGACAATGACTGGGGCATTACTTTCGTCTCTAACATTCTATAGCATAGCGTGTGTTATGTTCTGTATTTCTTGTCTGATTCGGTCTTGTAGTTGTGGGATATTTCCAGGTCTGTTTTAGTAAACTTTAGATTTCAATTAACCCAATGAAAAGAAGTTTAATGGGCTCAGATCAGGTGATCTAGCAGGCCATTCCACTGGTCCCCTTCTTCCTATCCACCTTTGTGGAAAAGTTGTGTTTAAAAAATCGCGCACAGTTACTGCGAAATGTGGCGGTGCGCCATCCTGTTGAAACCAGATTCTGCGGTCTACATTAGTGGGTATTTGAATATCAGGAAAAAGCTGGATCAGGAATTGATGTATTCTGAAGGAAATCCAGATATAATGCTCCTGTTAAGTTTTCATCGAAAAAATATGGACCAATAATTGTCATTACTCTGTAAAAAAATGTTTGCATTTTTGCCCACCCTGTACCAATTTGAAGCAACATATTATACATTTTTGGAATCAGCTCAGCAAAGGCAATTTGGAACTTGGAAAAAAAAGGGGGGGTACCATTTGAAAAAAATGGTGATGACGTCATTACACGAAAGTGGTTCACCCTGTATATTAGATTATGATTTGAAACAATAGTAAATTGAAATAAAGAATCGACCTGTTGTGGAAATTCCTAGTTTCATTGTTCATTTAGCCAATTATGAATTTATGCGTTACTTTATGGACGCACTATCTAGTTAGTGAAAAAACAACCTTCTCACAGAAATATTACAATTTGAAAACGCCTGTGGGGGAAAACTTTTCAAATGGACAGCCTAAGTCTTGACGTCACAAGCTTAAAAACCTTTCCAAACGAAGCGTTCATTTCACGTAGTTGCTCCTTTCAGTTGAAACTAAGAATGACATTTTTTGTATATGGTGATATCAAGTTCTCATTGACTCATACTTAACATTTTCATTCAAGTTAGTCGCATGATGGATGTTATTTCATAGATTTAGCGAAGCCCTAGAGGCATCTCTGAATCAGTCAGAAGAGTCCGAGTTCTGACAATCTCCTAATATAGGCAGCAGAATTTAACTTGAAAATATTTCAATCATCCTGTACACACATTTCGGTATCACAGAGATGACTAGTTTCAATTATGCAACCCTATTAATCATGCGTAAAGGAATTGGGAGACTGATAAGACGACACATATTACTCAGTCGATTTCAAACCTCCGTTGGGTTCGGACGTGCGAGACGAAAAGACTTTCTCGTGCGGTGGAAAGTTTTCGCGAATGTGTTTCCAATTATCCCGTGTGTGTTTCCAGTGATCTCGTGTGTGTTTCCAGTGATTTCGTGTGTGTGTGTGTGCTTCAAGGACAGTTTGAGAAAAATTAATGGGTGAGTTTTTTTTGCATGTCCCTTTACACAACTGAACGATTTCGAAATTTTCTGATTTCTTGGTGGAATTGTTTTCAATGTTTTCTCATGATGAATACATAATAAATGAACCCTTTCTTGATATTTAGGAAAAGATACAATCAACTAAAGTATGCAATTTTATAGATTCATTTTTAATTTTGTTATAGATGGCATGTGACGTCTGGAAAACAAAGAACTAGGATAGAAGGTGTAACTACTACTACCAATTTTTTGATTCCTGTAACTTTTACAACCTCACATTCAGCTTTTGTCTCCTCACTTTCAAATATTTCACATTCCAATTCTAAGCTCCTCATAAAACATAATTCTAACTTACTGACTTTCTTTTTATTGTATCGATTTGTTAGGTTTTATTTATTTTCTTTCAATTTGTGTAACCAATGGGCAGAAGGGCTTAGGTCGATAGCCTATTGGAACAGTGTAAATTGTTTCAATAATGGACATTTATTATTATTATTGAAATTTTCCATTATATGATTTCTCGAATTCAGATATTTATTCTTGAGATTTAATGAATGTTTTCTGTTGTTACAGGTAGTAAGTAGTTCTTCTAGAAAAAAGTAAGTGATTTTTGGGTTATGCATGACTTTTTGCACGAATTTCAGCGGGTGCACCCACAATATTCCGACGAACTATGGAATTCGTAGGATTATAGAGAATCCTTACAGTCGAGATATACGTTCAGTATGTCCAAATTGCAATCTCTCGATTTCAACCTCACTTTTCCAAATTACACAGGCCTACCTTTTTTTCTGTGAAATAGTGTTTTCAAGTGACAGGTCGTTCAACACACAGTACATCAGAATACTGAATAGAACGTTTATTTTCGAATTGGAATCCTCGACATCGCAGTAGCAAAAGTAACAGTCGTCTCCAGTGCGATGGTACAAATCAAAACTACAATCGAAAATGCGCTTGAAGAGATCAAGCATGCCGACAAGTGATTCACAGCTAGAAGTTCCATCGAAATTCAAATGCGGTGGGTCGAAAAGCGAATTTCTACCCGATCATTAACGACAGTTGACAACCTCACCCGATAACACGCGCGGTACCCTTACGAGGGGAGAGTATCGACTTTTGGTGTCTGTAAGTTTTCCTCCTTACAAAGGAGGCTGTCACCTTAAGAAGTCGGTATGACAGTGTTTTTCGTGGTCGTGGGAGTCTTCCTAGTTCTTGATGTAGGTAGAAATTCGCTTTTCGACCCACCGCGTTTGAATTTCGATGGAACTTCTAGCTGTGAATCACTTGACGGCATGCTTGATTTCTTCAAGCGCATTTTTGATTGTAGTTTTGATTTGTACCATCGCACTGTAGACGACTGTTACTTTTGCTACTGCGATGTTGAGGATTTCAACTCGAAAATGAACATTCTTTTCAGTATTTTGATGTACCGTCTGTTAAACGACTTGCTACTTGAAACACTTTTTCATGAAAAAAAAGGTAGGCCTGAAGATTAAGATGACAAGTTTCCAAATGAAGTGCATTTCATTTCAGGAATTATTTTATTTCAGAAATCATTTTCTTTCAGGAATTATTTTATTTCAGGAATTATTCTCTTTCAGGAATTATTCTTTTTCAGGAATTATTCTTTTTCAGGAATTATTCTTTTTCAGGAATAATTCTTTCTCAGGAATTATTTCATTTCAGGATTTTTTCCTCAGGAATCAATCTCTTTCAGGAATTATTTTATTTCAGGAATTACTTCATTTCAGGAATTGATTTATATCAGGTATTAATTCATTTCAGGATTTAGTTTTTTCAGGAGTTATTTATTTCAGATATTAAACAATAGAAAGTGCATTTTGCAATTTTGTATAAATGCCAGTAAACGAATCTCAGAAATTATTTTATTTCTGGAAGGGGTAAATGCAGTGAAATAACTGTAAAACGTGAAATAAGTGCCGCGTAGACTTTTCAAACACGAAATCTGAAACAATTGAGTGCGAGTGCATTTTGCAATTTTGTACAAATGCCAATGAACGAATTTCAGGAATTGATTTCAATTTCTGGAAGGGGAAAATGCTGTTCGACTATCATCTGGTAAATGCATTCAGATGATCAGTCCTTAGTGAAATAAGTGGAATCGTGAAATAAGTGCCGCGTAGACTTTTCAGAAACGTAATCTGAAACAACATATTATAAAGTGCATTTTGCGAATTCGTACAAATGCCAATAAACGAATTTCAGGAATTAGTTTCAATTTCTGGAAGGGGTAAATATTTTCCACATTCATGGTTTGTAGGCCTACTGGGGATGCTTCCATTAAAAAAAGCAACGCATTGAGAACTCTACCTCTTGGGTGATGAAGGAAACGAGTTCAAATGTATTTTATTTTGCCTAAATACGCCTATTAAATAAGCCAATTGCCATCACTTTTCTGTACCTTGAAAAAGTTTCATCTAGTAACTTGCGCTTCTTCAGAATCTGTACTATTTTCTGACGGATTTTGAAATTTTTCAGTGATGTTTTTCAATGATTCAGTTTTAGGATCATTGAGTTCTTCATGTGAATGTGATGTTTCAACTGAAAATGATCATTTCATTCAAAATTGAATATTTATACAGTGCGTCCATAAAGTAACGCATAAATTCATTATTGGCTAAATGAAAAATAAAATTAGGAATTCCCAAAACAGGTCGATTCTTTGTTTCAATTTACTATCGTTTCAAATCATGATCCAATATACAGGGTGAAACACTTTCGGGTAATGACGTCATCACCATTTTTTTCTAATGGAACCCCCCCTTTTTATTCAATTTTTAAATTGCCTTTGCTGAGCTGATTCCAAAAATGTATGATATGTTGCTTCAAATTGGTACGGGGTGGGCAAAATTGCAAGAAAAAAGTATGAAAATTGTTTATGGAAAGTAATACGTTACTGAATGTAATAAACAAATTAAATGGAATTAGTAGTTATGCAATTAATGTGATACACTTCCAAAAACAAACAAACGAACGAAAATTTACAATAAATGTTCAAATTGTTCTCCATTGACCGTTAGACAATGACTGAATCGGGTATTACTTTCGTCTCTAACATTCTATAGCATAGCGGGTGTTATGCTCTGTATTTCTTGTCTGATTCGGTCTTGTAGTTGAGGGATATTTCCAGGTCTGTTTAAGTAAAATTTGGATTTTAATTAACCCCATAAAAAAAAGTATAATGGGCTCAGATCAGGTGATCTAGCAGGCCATTCCACTGGTCCCCTTCTTCCTATCCACCTTTGTGGAAAAGTTGTGTTTGAAAAATCGCGCACAGTTACTGCGAAATGTGGCGGTGCGCCATCCTGTTGAAAAACCAGATTCTGCGGTCTACATCAGTGGGTATTTGAATATCAGGAGAAAGCTGGATCAGGAATTGATGTATTTCGAAGGAAATCTAGATATAATGCTCCTGTTAAGTTTTCATCGAAAAAATATGGACCAATAATTGTCATTACTCTGTAAAAATTTTTTTGCATTTTTGCCCACCCTGTACCAATTTGAAGCAACATATTATACATTTTTGGAATCAGCTCAGCAAAGGCAATTCGGAACTTGGAAAAAAAAGGGGGGGTACCATTTGAAAAAAATGGTGATGACGTCATTACACGAAAGTGGTTCACCCTGTATATTAGATTATGATTTGAAACAATAGTAAATTGAAATAAAGAATCGACCTGTTTTGGGAATTCCTAGTTTTATTGTTCATTTAGCCAATAATGAATTTATGCGTTACTTTATGAACGCACTATCTAGTTAGTGAAAAAACAACCTTCTCACAGAAATATTACAATTTGAAAACACCTGTGGGGGAAAACTTTTCAAATGGACAGCCTGAGTCTTGACGTCACAAGCTTAAAAACCTTTCCAAACAAAGCGTTCATTTCACGTAGTTGCTTCTTTCAGTTGAAACTAAGAATGACATTTTTTGTATATGGTGATATCAAGTTCTCATTGACTCATACTTAACATTTTCATTCAAGTTAGTCGCATGATGGATGTAATTTCATAGATTTAGCGAAGCCCTAGAGGCATCTCTGAATCAGTCAGAAGAGTCCGAGTTCTGACAATCTCCTAATATAGGCAGCAGAATTAAACTTGAAAATATTTCAATCATCCTGTACACACATTTCGGTATCACATAGATGACTAGTTTCAATTATGCAACCCTATTAATCATGCGTGAAGGAATTGGCAGACTGAAAAGACGACACATATAACTCAGTCGATTTTAAACCTCCGTTGGGTTCGGACGTGCGTGACGAAAAGACTTTCTCGTGCGGTGGAAAGTTTTCGCGAATGTGTTTCCAATTATCCCGTGTGTGTTTCCAGTGATCTCGTGTGTGTTTCCAGTGATTTCGTGTGTGTGTGTGCTTCAAGGACAGTTTGAGAAAAATTAATGAGAGAGTTTTTTTTGCATGTCCCTTTACACAACTGAACGATTTCGAAATTTTCTGATTTCTTGGTGAAATTGTTTACGATGTTTTCTCATGATGAATACATGATGAATGAACCCTATCTTGATATTCAAGAAAAGATGCAATCAACTAATGTATGCAATTTTATAGATTCATTCTTAATTTTGTTATAGATGGCATGTGACGTCTGGAAAACAAAGAACTAGGATAGAAGGTGTAACTACTACTACCAATCGGTGAGTGATTTTTTGATTCCTGTAACTTTTACAACCTCACATTCAGCTTTTGTCTCCTCACTTTCAAATATTTCACATTCCAATTCTAAGCTCCTCATAAAACCTATTTCTAACTTACTGACTTTCTTTTTATTGTATCGATTTGTTAGGTTTTATTTATTTTCTTTCAATTTGTGTAACCAATGGGCAGAAGGGCTTAGGTCGATAGCCTATCGGATCAGTGTAAATTGTTTCAATAATGGACATTTATTATTATTATTGAAATTTTCCATTATATAATTTCTCGAATTCAGATATTTATTCTTGAGATTTAATGAATGTTTTCTGTTGTTACAGGTAGTAAGTAGTTCTTCTAGAAAAAGGTAAGTGATTTTTGGGTTATGCATGACTTTTTGCACGAATTTCAGCGGGTGCACCCACAATATTCCGACGAACTATGGAATTCGTAGGATTAAAGAGAATCCTTACAGTCGAGATATACGTTCAGTATGTCCAAATCGCAATCTCTCGATTTCAACCTCACTTTTCCAAATTACACAGGCCTACCTCTTTTTCTGTGAAATAGTGTTTTCAAGTGACAGGTCGTTCAACACACAGTACATCAGAATACTGAATAGAACGTTTATTTTCGAATTGGAATCCTCGACATCGCAGTAGCAAAAGTAACAGTCGTCTCCAGTGCGATGGTACAAATCAAAACTACAATCGAAAATGCGCTTGAAGAGATCAAGCATGCCGTCAAGTGATTCACAGCTAGAAGTTCCATCGAAATTCAAATGCGGTGGGTCGAAAAGCGAATATTCTACCCGATCATTAACGACAGTTGACAACCTCACCCGATAACACGCGCGGTACCCTTACGAGGGGAGAGTATCGACTTTTGGTGTCTGTAAGTTTTCCTCCTTACAAAGGAGGCTGTCACCTTAAGAAGTCGGTATGACAGTGTTTTTCGTGGTCGTGGGAGTCTTCCTAGTTCTTGATGTAGGTGGAAATTCGCTTTTCGACCCACCGCGTTTGAATTTCGATGGAACTTCTAGCTGTGAATCACTTGACGGCATGCTCGATTTCTTCAAGCGCATTTTCGATTGTAGTTTTGATTTGTACCATCGCACTGTAGACGACTGTTACTTTTGCTACTGCGATGTTGAGGATTTCAACTCGAAAATGAACATTCTTTTCAGTATTTTGATGTACCGTCTGTTGAACGACTTGCTACTTGAAACACTTTTTCATGAAAAAAAAGGTAGGCCTGAAGATTAAGATGACAAGTTTCCAAATGAAGTGCATTTCATTTCAGGAATTATTTTATTTCAGAAATCATTTTCTTTCAGGAATTATTTTATTTCAGGAATTATTCTCTTTCAGGAATTATTCTTTTTCAGGAATTATTCTTTTTCAGGAATTATTCTTTCTCAGGAATTATTTCATTTCAGGATTTTTTCTCAGGAATCAATCTCTTTCAGGAATTATTTTATTTCAGGAATTACTTCATTTCAGGAATTGATTTATATCAGGTAATAATTCATTTCAGGATTTATTTTCTTCAGGAGTAATTTATTTCAGATATTAAACAATAGAAAGTGCATTTTGCAATTTTGTATAAATGCCAGTAAACGAATCTCAGAAATTATTTTATTTCTGGAAGGGGTAAATGCAGTGAAATAACTGTAAAACGTGAAATAAGTGCCGCGTAGACTTTTCAGACACGAAATCTGAAACAATTGAGTGCGAGTGCATTTTGCAATTTTGTACAAATGCCAATGAACGAATTTCAGGAATTGATTTCAATTTCTGGAAGGGGTAAATGCTGTTCGACTATCATCTGGTTAATGCATTCAGATGATCAGTCCTTAGTGAAATAAGTGAAATCGTGAAATAAGTACCGCGTAGACTTTTCAGAAACGTAATCTGAAACAACATATTATAAAGTGCATTTTGCGAATTCGTACGAATGCCAATAAACGAATTTCAGGAATTAGTTTCAATTTCTGGAAGGGGTAAATATTTTCCACATTCATGGTTTGTAGGCCTACTGGGGATGCTTCCATTAAAAAAAGCAACGCATTGAGAACTCTACCTCTTGGGTGATGAAGGAAACGAGTTCAAATGTATTTTATTTTGCCTAAATACGCCTATTAAATAAGCCAATTGCCATCACTTTTCTGTACCTTGAAAAAGTTTCATCTAGTAACTTGCGCTTCTTCAGAATCTGTACTATTTTCTGACGGATTTTGAAATTTTTCAGTGATATTTTCCAATGATTCAGTTTTAGGATCATTGAGTTCTTCATGTGAATGTGATGTTTCAACTGAAAATTATCATTTCATTCAAAATTAAATATTTATACAGTGCGTCCATAAAGTAACGCATAAATTCATTATTGGCTAAATGAAAAATAAAATTAGGAATTCCCAAAACAGGTCGATTCTTTAATTCAATTTACTATCGTTTCAAATCATGATCCAATATACAGGGTGAACCACTTTCGGGTAATGACGTCATCACCATTTTTTTCTAATGGAACCCCCCCTTTTTATTCAATTTTTGAATTGCCTTTGCTGAGCTGATTCCAAAAATGTATAATATGTTGCTTCAAATTGGTACGGGGTGGGCAAAATTGCAAGAAAAAAGTATGAAAATTGTTTATGGAAAGTAATACGTTACTGAATGTAATAAACAAATTAAATGGAATTAGTAGTTATGCAATTAATGTGATACACTTCCAAAAACAAACAAACGAACGAAAATTCACAATAAATGTTCAAATTGTTCTCCATTGACCGTTAGACAATGACTGAATCGGCCATTACTTCCGTCTCTAACATTCTATAGCATAGCGGGTGTTATGCTCTGTATTTCTTGTCTGATTCGGTCTTGTAGTTGAGGGATATTTCCAGGTCTGTTTAAGTAAAATTTGGATTTCAATGGGCTCAGATCAGGTGATCTAGCAGGCCATTCCACTGGTCCCCTTCTTCCTATCCACCTTTGTGGAAAAGTTGTGTTTAAAAAATCGCGCACAGTTACTGCGAAATGTGGCGGTGTGCCATCCTGTTGAAAAACCAGATTCTGCGGTCTACATCAGTGGGTATTTGAATATCAGGAGAAAGCTGGATCAGGAATTAATGTATTTCGAAGGAAATCCAGATATAATGCTCCTGTTAAGTTTTCATCGAAAAAATATGGACCAATAATTGTCATTACTCTGTAAAAAATTTTTTGCATTTTTGCCCACCCTGTACCAATTTGAAGCAACATATTATACATTTTTGGAATCAGCTCAGCAAAGGCAATTCGGAACTTGAAAAAAAAGGGGGGGTACCATTTGAAAAAAATGGTGATGACGTCATTACACGAAAGTGGTTCACCCTGCATATTAGATTATGATTTGAAACAATAGTAAATTGAAATAAAGAATCGACCTGTTTTGGGAATTCCTAGTTTTATTGTTCATTTAGCCAATAATGAATTTATGCGTTACTTTATGGACGCACTATCTAGTTAGTAAAAAAACAACCTTCTCACAGAAATATTACAATTTGAAAACGCCTGTGGGGGAAAACTTTTCAAATGGACAGCCTGAGTCTTGACGTCACAAGCTTAAAAACCTTTCCAAACAAAGCGTTCATTTCACGTAGTTGCTTCTTTCAGTTGAAACTAAGAATGACATTTTTTGTATATGGTGATATCAAGTTCTCATTGACTCATACTTAATATTTTCATTCAAGTTAGTCGCATGATGGATGTAATTTCATAGATTTAGCGAAGCCCTAGAGGCATCTCTGGATCAGTCAGAAGAGTCCGAGTTCTGACAATCTCCTAATATAGGCAGCAGAATTTAACTTGAAAATATTTCAATCATCCTGTACACACATTTCTGTATCACAGAGATGACTAGTTTCAATTATGCAACCCTATTAATCATGCGTGAAGGAATTGGCAGACTGATAAGACGACACATATTACTCAGTCGATTTTGAACCTCCGTTGGGTTCGGACGTGCGTGACGAAAAGACTTTCTCGTGCGGTGGAAAGTTTTCGCGAATGTGTTTCCAATTATCCCGTGTGTGTTTCCAGTGATCTCGTGTGTGTTTCCAGTGATTTCGTGTGTGTGTGTGTGCTTCAAGGACAGTTTGAGAAAAATTGATGGGTGAGTTTTTTTTGCATGTCCCTTTACACAACTGAACGATTTCGAAATTTTCTGATTTCTTGGTGAAATTGTTTTCAATGTTTTCTCATGATGAATACATGATAAATGAACCCTTTCTTGATATTCAAGAAGAGATGCAATCAACTAATGTATGCAATTTTATAGATTCATTTTTAATTTTGTTATAGATGGTATGTGACGTCTGGAAAACAAAGAACTAGGATAGAAGGTGTAACTACCACTACCAATCGGTGAGTGATTTTTTGATTCCTGTAACTTTTACAACCTCACATTCAGCTTTTGTCTCCTCACTTTCAAATATTTCACATTCCAATTCTAAGCTCCTCATAAAACCTATTTCTAACTTACTGACTTTCTTTTTATTGTATCGATTTGTTAGGTTTTATTTATTTTCTTTCAATTTGTGTAACCAATGGGCAGAAGGGCTTAGGTCGATAGCCTATTGGATCAGTGTAAATTGTTTCAATAATGGACATTTATTATTATTATTGAAATTTTCCAATATATGATTTCTCGAATTCAGATATTTATTCTTGAGATTTAATGACTGTTTTCTGTTGTTACAGGTAGTAAGTAGTTCTTCTAGAAAAAGGTAAGTGATTTTTGGGTTATGCATGACTTTTTGCACGAATTTCAGCGGGTGCACCCACAATATTCCGACGAACTATGGAATTCGTAGGATAAAAGAGAATCCTTACAGTCGAGATATACGTTCAGTATGTCCAAATTGCAATCTCTCGATTTCAACCTCACTTTTCCAAATTACACAGGCCTACCTTTTTTTCTGTGAAATAGTGTTTTCAAGTGACAGGTCGTTCAACACACAGTACATCAGAATACTGAAAAGAACGTTTATTTTCGAATTGGAATCCTCGACATCGCAGTAGCAAAAGTAACAGTCGTCTCCAGTGCGATGGTACAAATCAAAACTACAATCGAAAATGCGCTTGAAGAGATCAAGCATGCCGTCAAGTGATTCACAGCTAGAAGTTCCATCGAAATTCAAATGCGGTGGGTCGAAAAGCGAATATTCTACCCGATCATTAACGACAGTTGACAACCTCACCCGATAACACGCGCGGTACCCTTACGAGGGGAGAGTATCGACTTTTGGTGTCTGTAAGTTTTCCTCCTCACAAAGGAGGCTGTCACCTTAAGAAGTCGGTATGACAGTGTTTTTCGTGGTCGTGGGAGTCTTCCTAGTTCTTGATGTAGGTAGAAATTCGCTTTTCGACCCACCGCGTTTGAATTTCGATGGAACTTCTAGCTGTGAATCACTTGACGGCATGCTCGATTTCTTCAAGCGCATTTTCGATTGTAGTTTTGATTTGTACCATCGCACTGTAGACGACTGTTACTTTTGCTACTGCGATGTTGAGGATTTCAACTCGAAAATGAACATTCTTTTCAGTATTTTGATGTACCGTCTGTTGAACGACTTGCTACTTGAAACACTTTTTCATGAAAAAAAAGGTAGGCCTGAAGATTAAGATGACAAGTTTCCAAATGAAGTGCATTTCATTTCAGGAATTATTTTATTTCAGAAATCATTCTCTTTCAGAAATTATTTTATTTCAGAAATCATTTTCCTTCAGGAATTATTTTATTTCAGGAATTATTTTATTTCAGGAATTATTTCATTTCAGAAATAATTTTATTTCAGGAATTATACTCTTTCAGGAATTATTCTATTTCAGGAATTATTCTCTTTCAGGAATTATTTTATTTCAGGAATTATTCTCTTTTAGGAATTATTCATTTTCAGGAATTATTCTTTTACAGGAATTATTATTTTTCAGGGCTTATTCTTTCTCAGGAATTATTTCATTTCAGGATTTTTTCTCAGGAATCATTCTCTTTCAGGAATTATTTTATTTCGGGAATTACTTCATTTCAGGAATTGATTTATATCAGGTATTAATTCATTTCAGGATTTATTTTTTTCAGGAGGTATTTATTTCAGATATAAAACAATAGAGAGTGCATTTTGCAATTTTGTATAAATGCCAGTAAACGAATTTCAGAAATTATTTTATTTCTGGAAGGGGTGAATGCAGTGAAATAACTGTAAAACGTGAAATAAGTGCCGCGTAGACTTTTCAGACACGAAATCTGAAACAATTAAGTGCGAGTGCATTTTGCAATTTTGTACAAATGCCAATAAACGAATTTCAGGAATTGATTTCAATTTCTGGAAGGGGTAAATGCTGTTCGACTATCATCTGGTTAATTCATTCAGATGATCAGTCCTTAGTGAAATAAGTGAAATCGTGAAATAAGTGCCGCGTAGACTTTTCAGAAACGTAATCTGAAACAACATATTATTAAGTGCTTTTCGCGAATTCGTACAAATGCCAATAAACAAATTTCAGGAATCAATTTTAATTTCTGGAAGGGGTAAATATTTTCCACATTCATGGTTTGTAGGCCTACTGGGGATGCTTCCATTAAAAAAAGCAACGCATTGAGAACTCTACCTCTTGGGTGATGAAGGAAACGAGTTCAAATGTATTTCATTTTGCCTAAATACTCCTATTGAATGAGCCAATTGCCATCACTTTTCTGTACCTTGAAAAAGTTTCATCTAGTAACTTGCGCTTCTTCAGAATCTGTACTATTTTCTGACGGATTTTGAAATTTTTCAGTGATGTTTTCCAATGATTCAGTTTTAGGATCATTGAGTTCTTCATGTGAATGTGATGTTTCAACTGAAAATGATCATTTCATTCAAAATTGAATAATTATACAGTGCGTCCATGAAGTAACGCATAAATTCATTATTGGCTAAATGAAAAATAAAATTAGGAATTCCCAAAACAGGTCGATTCTTTAATTCAATTTACTATCGTTTCAGATCATGATCCAATATACAGGGTGAACCACTTTCGGGTAATGACGTCATCACCATTTTTTTCTAATGGAACCCCCCCTTTTTATTCAATTTTCAAATTGCCTTTGCTGAGCTGATTCCAAAAATGTATAATATGTTGCTTCAAATTGGTACGGGGTGGGCAAAATTGCAAAAAAAAAGTATGAAAATTATTTATGGAAAGTAATACGTTACTGAATGTAATAAACAAATTGAATGGAATTAGTAGTTATGCAATTAATGTGATACACTTCCAAAAACAAACAAACGAACGAAAATTAACGATAAATGTTCAAATTGTTCTCCATTGACCGTTAGACAATGACTGAACCGGGCATTACTTTCGTCTCTAACATTCTATAGCATAGCGGGTGTTATGCTCTGTATTTCTTGTCTGATTCGGTCTTGTAGTTGAGGGCTATTTCCAGGTCTGTTTAAGTAAACTTTAGATCTCAATTAACCCCATAAAAAGAAGTCTAATGGGCTCAGATCAGGTGATCTAGCAGGCCATTCCACTGGTCCCCTTCTTCCTATCCACCTTTGTGGAAAAGTTGTGTTTAAAAAATCGCGCACAGTTACTGCGAAATGTGGCGGTGCGCCATCCTGTTGAAACCAGATTCCGCGGTCTACATTAGTGGATATTTGAATATCAGGAAAAATCTGGATCAGGAATCGATGTATTCTGGAGGAAATCCAGATATAATGCTCCTGTTAAGTTTTCATCGAAAAAATATGGACCAATAATTGTCATTACTCTGTAAAAAAATTTTTGCATTTTTGCCCACCCTGTACCAATTTGAAGCAACATATTATACATTTTTGGAATCAACTCAGCAGAGGCAATTCGGAACTTGAAAAAAAAGGGGGGGTTCCATTTGAAAAAAATGGTGATGACGTCATTACACGAAAGTGGTTCTCCCTGTATATTAGATTATGATTCGAAACAATAGTAAATTGAAATAAAGAATCGACCTGTTTTGGGAATTCCTAGTTTTATTGTTCATTCAGCCAATAATGAATTTATGCGTTACTTTATGGACGCACTATCTAGTTAGTAAAAAAACAACCTTCTCACAGAAATATTACAATTTGAAAACGCCTGTGGGGGAAAACTTTTCAAATGGACAGCCTGAGTCTTGACGTCACAAGCTTAAAAACCTTTCCAAACAAAGCGTTCATTTCACGTAGTTGCTTCTTTCAGTTGAAACTAAGAATGACATTTTTTGTATATGGTGATATCAAGTTCTCATTGACTCATACTTAACATTTTCATTCAAGTTAGTCGCATGATGGATGTAATTTCATAGATTTAGCGAAGCCCTAGAGGAATCTCTGGATCAGTCAGAAGAGTCCGAGTTCTGACAATCTCCTAATATAGGCAGCAGAATTTAACTTGAAAATATTTCAATCATCCTGTACACACATTTCTGTATCACAGAGATGACTAGTTTCAATTATGCAACCCTATTAATCATGCGTGAAGGAATTGGCAGACTGATAAGACGACACATATTACTCAGTCGATTTTAAACCTCCGTTGGGTTCGGACGTGCGTGACGAAAAGGCTTTCTCGTGCGGTGGAAAGTTTTCGCGAATGTGTTTCCAATTATCCCGTGTGTGTTTCCAGTGATCTCGTGTGTGTTTCCAGTGATTTCGTGTGTGTGTGTGTGCTTCAAGGACAGTTTGAGAAAAATTAATGGGTGAGTTTTTTTTGCATGTCCCTTTACACAACTGAACGATTTCGAAATTTTCTGATTTCTTGGTGGAATTGTTTTCAATGTTTTCTCATGATGAATACATGATAAATGAACCCTTTCTTGATATTCAAGAAAAGATGCAATCAACTAATGTATGCAATTTTATAGATTCATTTTTAATTTTGTTATAGATGGCATGTGACGTCTGGAAAACAAAGAACTAGGATAGAAGGTGTAACTACTACTACCAATCGGTAAGTGATTTTTTGATTCCTGTAACTTTTACAACCTCACATTCAGCTTTTGTCTCCTCACTTTCAAATATTTCACATTCCAATTCTAAGCTCCTCATAAAACCTATTTCTAACTTACTGACTTTCTTTTTATTGTATCGATTTGTTAGGTTTTATTTATTTTCTTTCAATTTGTGTAACCAATGGGCAGAAGGGCTTAGGTCGATAGCCTATTGGATCAGTGTAAATTGTTTCAATAATGGACATTTATTATTATTATTGAAATTTTCCATTATATGATTTCTCGAATTCAGATATTTATTCTTGAGATTTAATGAATGTTTTCTGTTGTTACAGGTAGTAAGTAGTTCTTCTAGAAAAAGGTAAGTGATTTTTGGGTTATGCATGACTTTTTGCACGAATTTCAGCGGGTGCACCCACAATATTCCGACGAACTATGGAATTCGTAGGATAAAAGAGAATCCTTACAGTCGAGATATACGTTCAGTATGTCCAAATTGCAATCTCTCGATTTCAACCTCCAAATTACACAGGCCTACCTTTTTTTCTGTGAAATAGTGTTTTCAAGTGACAGGTCGTTCAACACACAGTACATCAGAATACTGAATAGAACGTTTATTTTCGAATTGGAATCCTCGACATCGCAGTAGCAAAAGTAACAGTCGTCTCCCGTGCGATGGTACAAATCAAAACTACAATCGAAAATGCGCTTGAAGAAATCAAGCATGCCGTCAAGTGATTCACAGCTAGAAGTTCCATCGAAATTCAAATGCGGTGGGTCGAAAAGCGAATATTCTACCTGATCATTAACGACAGTTGACAACCTCACCCGATAACACGCGCGGTACCCTTACGAGGGGAGGGTATCGACTTTTGGTGTCTGTAAGTTTTCCTCCTCACAAAGGAGGCTGTCACCTTGAGAAGTCGGTATGACAGTGTTTTTCGTGGTCGTGGGAGTCTTCCTAGTTCTTGATGTAGGTAGAAATTCACTTTTCGACCCACCGCATTTGAATTTCGATGGAACTTCTAGCTGTGAATCACTTGACGGCATGCTCGATTTCTTCAAGCGCATTTTCGATTGTAGTTTTGATTTGTACCATCGCACTGTAGACGACTGTTACTTTTGCTACTGCGATGTTGAGGATTTCAACTCGAAAATGAACATTCTTTTCAGTATTTTGATGTACTGTCTGTTGAACGACTTGTTACTTGAAACACTTTTTCATGAAAAAGAAGGTAGGCCTGACGATTAAGATGACAAGTTTCCAAATGAAGTGCATTTCATTTCAGGAATTATTTTATTTCAGAAATCATTCTCTTTCAGAAATTATTTTATTTCAGAAATAATTTTCTTTCAGGAATTATTTTATTTCAGGAATTATTTTATTTCAGGAATTATTTTATTTCAGGAATTATTTCATTTCAGGAATTATTTTATTTCAGGAATTATTTCATTTCAGGAATCATTTTTTTTCAGGAATTATTCTTTTTCAGGATTTATTCTTTTTCAGGAATTATTCTTTTTCAGGAATTATTCTTTCTCAGGAATTATTTCATTTCAGGATTTTTTTTTCAGGAATCATTCTCTTTCAGGAATTATTTTATTTCAGGAATTACTTCATTTCAGGAATTGATTTATATCAGGTATTGATTCATTGCAGGATTTATTTTTTTCAGGAGTTATTTATTTCAGATATTATAAACAATAGAAAGTGCATTTTGCAATTTTGTATAAATGCCAGTAAACGAATTTCAGAAATTATTTCATTTCTGGAAGGGGTAAATGCAGTGAAATAACTGTAAAACGTGAAATAACTGTCGCGTAGACTTTTCAGACACGAAATCTGAAACAATTAAGTGCGAGTGCATTTTGCAATTTTGTACAAATGCCAATAAACGAATTTCAGGAATTGATTTCAATTTCTGGAAGGGGTAAATGCTGTTCGACTATCATCTGGTTAATTCATTCAGATGATCAGTCCTTAGTGAAATAAGTGAAAACGTGAAATAAGTGCCGCGTAGACTTTTCAGAAACGTAATCTGAAACAACATATTATAAAGTGCATTTTGCGAATTCGTACAAATGCCAATAAACAAATTCCTGGAATTAATTTTAATTTCTGGAAGGGGTAAATATTTTCCACATTCATGGTTTGTAGGCCTACTGGGGATGATTCCATTAAAAAAAGCAACGCATTGAGAACTCTACTTCTTGGGTGATGAAGGAAACGAGTTCAAATGTATTTCATTTTGCCTAAATACGCCTATTAAATAAGCCAATTGCCATCACTTTTCTGTACCTTGCAAGAGTTTCATCTAGTAGCTTGCGCTTCTTCAGAATCTGTACTATTTTCTGACGGATTTTGAAATGTTTCAGTGATGTTTTCCAATGATTCAGTTTTAGGACCATTGAGTTCTTCCTGTGAATGTGATGTTTCAACTGAAAATGATCATTTCATTCAAAATTAAATAATTATACAGTGCGTCCATAAAGTAACGCATAAATTCATTATTGGCTAAATGAACAACAAAATTAGGAATTCCCAAAACAGATCGATTTTTAATTTCAATTTACTATCGTTTCAAATCATAATCTAATATACAGGGTGAACCACTTTCGGGTAATGACGTCATCACCATTTTTTTCAAATGGAACCCCCCCTTTTTATTCAATTTTCAAATTGCTTTTGCTGAGCTGATTCCAAAAATGTATAATATGTTGCTTCAAATTGGTACGGGGTGGGCAAAAATGCAAAAAAAAAGTATGAAAATTGTTTATGGAAAGTAATACGTTACTGAATGTAATAAACAAATTAAATGGAATTAGTAGTTATGCAATTAATGTGATACACTTCCAAAAACAAACAAACGAACGAAAATTTACAATAAATGTTCAAATTGTTCTCCATTGATCGTTAGACAATGACTGAATCGGGCATTACTTTCGTCTCTAACATTCTATAGCATAGCGGGTGTTATGCTCTGTATTTCTTGTCTGATTCGGTCTTGTAGTTGAGGGATATTTCCAGGTCTGTTTAAGTAAACTTTAGATTTCAATTAACTCCATAAAAAGAAGTCTAATGGGCTCAGATCAGGTGATCTAGCAGGCCATTCCACTGGTCCCCTTCTTCCTATCCACCTTTGTGGACAAGTTGTGTTTAAAAAATCGCGCACAGTTACTGCGAAATGTGGCGGTGCGCCATCCTGTTGAAACCAGATTCTGCGGTCTACATTAGTGGGTATTTGAATATCAGGAAAAAGTTGGATCAGATCAGGAATTAATGTATTTTGAAGGAAATCCAGATAAAATGCTCCTGTTAAGTTTTCATCGAAAAAATATGGACCAGTAATTGTCATTACTCTGTAAAAAAATGTTTGCATTTTTGCCCACCCTGTACCAATTCGAAGCAACATATTATACATTTCTGGCTCAGCGAAGGCAATTTGAAACTTGAAAAAAAGGGGGGGGTTCCATTTGAAAAAAATGGTGATGACGTCATTACACGAAAGTGGTTCACCCTGTATATTAGATTATGATTTGAAACAATATTGAATTGAAATAAAAAATCGACTTGTTTTGGGAATTCCTAGTTTTATTGTTCATTTAGCCAATAATGAATTTATGCGTTACTTTATGGACGCACTATATAATATAAGTTGATGTGCTATAAATATTACATAAATTAATCTTACCAAGATCCTGGAAACCAATATAATCAACACATATTTCCACAGGAAATATATCATCATATGGCTATTTGGTGGTCTAAGATTTCTTCTTTCATTCGAAATATTGCAGGTGAATAGTTTTGTTATCAATTTCAGAGATTAATTTGTACGAAAATATTCGTCAACAAATCGTAGTGAAATATTAAGGTCAATTAGACATATCCCGCCATTTTTGGAATGAACAATCTGGTTTACATATAGTCCGTACGCCGCCGGCCGATGAGCGCTAGGTATGGTGGGAAGGCCTGGAGAATCTTGATGACGCGGGGGGTAGAAGGGGAAAATACGTAGTAGCACTGGGGCGAGGGAGGGGTGTAATCTCATTAAAGGTCAAGCCGACGGCACAGACATGAAATAGTAGTAGATTGGAGATTGAAAGTGGAGTAGATACAGATCAAAGCGGAGTAGTATTTAGTACATATTCAGTTAACATCTTTTACGCATGCGCCAAACACTAATCAGAAGAATCGGCAACTGTCCCTTACGAATAACAGAATATCCGTACATTCAACCTATTGGAGTAGCGGAGTAGAATGTGATCAAAGGGACTAAATCTACTCCGAATGGAGTAGCTTCGGCAACCCTGCGTCAACGTTGCGTGTTGGCTTGTGGCCGGACTTGGCCGATACCGATAACTCCGGAGATTGGCGAACGCCAAACAAATAATGAACGTTTTGTTTTGAAGCGCCAAATTCAAACTGTTTTTCAATGAGTTGATAATCATACGAACCTCATAAAAGATGGGCTGTGGTTGAATAATAATACCTATATTGCGTCTGTTTATTCGTCTAAAGAAAAATTTGATTCCATTCTGTACCTACAATGTACACTTGCCTATACACACGTTAAGGTATCTATGGTAAACTTTCGTTTAACTTTTGCATTTCGATGAAAAATATTTAGGAACCTATAAGGATCATTGGAATGAACATCAAAATGCAAAAATATAAAACAATGAGTCAACGTTCTATAATGACGTAAGAATATCGTCAAACTAACGTCCTGATTATGACGTCTTCAGTACGTTCAAAAAATGACGTCAGTATTCACGTAATTTTTTGGTAATATGACGTTGCGGACCAATAAATACCAAGAAGGGACGTCATTATGACGTCAGCTTGCTGCCTGGGATAGACATTGAATATTGATATGAAAAACAGTTAGGCTACTACAAGCCTTCGTGCCACAATCATTGCTCATCAGAGGCTCTTTCGAGGAAACTGTCGTCGGTGAAAAAACCTATTCACATGTGCTCCCCTTGGCCGAACGCTAGGATTCATTGCTTGTTCCAAATAAGCATGGTCAACAGTGACTTTAAAAGATGAGTAGTATTGAGGATACATTGAATTCAACTTTTCTACTGCAACTTCCGGGAAACTTTCAGTCAACAGTGATTTGAGTTCATCAGTCGTCATGTCTGGATGCAGTTTGAATGCATGCAGAAATGCGAATTTGGGAAGGAGTTTCACATTCACATTATCCTTGCTATCTAGTTCGCCAACTATGGGTTTATTAATTCTTCTTTTATTACGAAATACTTTTGTGAACGGCTTTCCGCCTATTGGTGCAGCTACCGAAGACAGTTGCGAAGAGGGTTGGCGATCTATCTCTATTCTACAGATATTTTTATGGGCGGTGCTCTTCTGAAATATCAACAATAGTTCCTCCTTTGGCGGTCTCTTCGAGGTTAACCCGTCAAGTCCAGTCTTCACACCCATTTGTGGTAAATTTGGTGACCTGCAGAACATCTCTTTTCAAAGACTCGTTCATCCAACGAACAGCGAGGCTCTGGAACACATTGCCCAGGGAGGTGTTCCCCGAGGCATGTGACCTTCAGAAATTTAAAAAGAACACCAATTCCTACCTCCTTTCCCTTGCTTCTCACGATGTTCTCTGAACATTACAGGATGTCTCCTTTCGTGAGAAGTTTTATAAAAAAAAACTCCCGTCAGTGCCAGGCAGAGAAGCAGAGGCAACTGCGACAGCATATGCTACTTGCGACGTTGTGATCTGCTTGGCATTAGGTTTCTGTGAACGCCTCACACTCTCTTCATGATTTTTAAAAGATTGTTTGGCTCCTCCTTTCGAAATATTAGTGAACTGTTTTAGTTGAATCAATATTGACTTGTTGTTGATTAATAATGACATCCCTCTGTTCCAGGATCATTTTCAAATAGGATACTTCCAGCTTTCCACAGCTTTCCTGTATCTCACCACTGGCCCCGCCTAAGGTCGTACTAAGGTCATCACTGATTCCACAACAATTGATAGTCTTTCCACTCTCACTGATGATTTTTACATTTTTGAGTTGATAAACACAGCTGATACGAGACACAACGCCGCAATGAATACATTTTAATCCACTCTTGGCAATTTCAAAACACCTTTTACAAGGTTTTGTCGAAGACTCTTGAGACAACGTATCTTGTTATTCAATGAATAATATGCCGTCCGATATTTTGCAATTTCTAAGAAGTGCATTGCGAAAACGAAACTTCTTTTCTCACCGTGTTCAATTCCACGGACATAATATCGAAGGTGATGGTTTTATAATGAATGATATTTTCTATTTATCTGTCGGAGATGTAAAAGACTTTGTCAAAACAATGGAGTTGGTGTTGAAGATAGCAACGAGGAACAAGGATATAAGACAAAACTATCCCGTCGATGATCTATATCGAAATGAATGTTTGTTTTCGAGATAGCTTGGCCATTATTCCTGAAATATCAAATTAAAGTCTTAGGCTCGAAGATGTTCAACATGGTACTGACCTGTTTGGCTACAAAAACCGAACCGAATTATCAAAAACTATTCATTGAAAACTTGAAAGCAGAGCAATATAAAATTTTGATCAAGAAGGATTGCTTCACACAATATCAAATCGAAGGTGTTTTTCGAGAGTATGGCAAATTTCATGCAGTTTCTATGGCAATGAAATAAACGTATCCCCAATTGTTCCCCAAGTCGCAACATAGATTTTTACATTATTTCGATGATGTTTCGAAAATCAAGCACTTGAAAATTCCAGTTGAACATCATCAAAAATATATCAAACACGTTTTTCCGGTCTTCAGAAATAGTGGATTTTATAAAGGAAATAATATCGTTCTGATACATGGAGATAGTCAGAGTGATAATATTATGTTCAAGTATCGAGAAAACGGAGTGAGTACTAACCGTTATTTCACTACATGTGAAAAAAATCTGATATTTCATTTTTTCATACTAATATTTCAGAGAACTTTTGATAGTCTCAGCGAAAATAAGAGGTAAACTTTGAATTATAACAACTTTGATTTTTATAGGAATTGTGTGGTGGGCAAGATTGTGCAAATGAAAATCTTTCTAATTATCAAAATGACCAAATGAAATCAAATCTCCTCGCAACGATTCATCCAGAATTAATCATCATCAGAACATCATATTTTATTGTGAATGAAAGTAAATTGGATAGTGGCGATGTTTCGTAGCGCTTCAGTATAATCAGTGACGTTACGGAATATTTACTCGTAATACATGTATAGTATATCTTTTATTGATATCCACGATTGATGACCAAATATATCTTTGAACAGGTTTTATTGAGAAAACCAATGATGAGCTGTGATGATATTTTTTATGCTTCTTTCCAATTCATTTTCTTGTTCTGATCATTGTGAAGGTTATTTTATCGTCAACCATGTTGAGTGTTTTTTTTATACGTTGTTTCCAGTATATTCCAATATAGATGAAATGATTTCAACTTCATATATGCCAGTCATATTTCATTTCAACCCAAATCCAGTATTTTTCATGCTACATTTGTGAATCCTCGTACAGATGAAAATCGTAGTGCGGCATCTCGGAGTCAACAATGCCTACCAAGCTTTCCCAAAACTGCTCTAGGAAAAAGTATAGTTTGATGAATAAACTCATGGCCAAAATGAAAACTAAGAAGAATATATCCTCCGAAGTTGAAAGAATTGAAATAATTACTTCGCGTAACTCCTGAACGGTGAAAGCCACCATAAATTTGCTACATAAAAATTTGTTATAAGAATACATTTCTGAAATACACGTTTACATTCATGATATAACTATAAAGGGTGTTTTCAGAGGGTGAGTGTTTTGGGGACAACTCAGGAAAATTGAATGTCAAAGTTTGTGAATGGAATTCCAAAACTATGCCGAAATATTTATTTCACCAATGGACTGCTATCGACAACAGACACACAGTCAAATAAAATGTTCAGAGCGAATTTCCTGATGATTGATTGGACAATGTTCGATTGCACAATGCATACTGGCTTCAAAACTGTGCCCGCGAGTCTTGGTTTGCACCAATCTCGACAAAAACAACTTTTTCATCATCTAAGGTCGCATTGCATCCAATATCCAATCCAAATAAAAGTCTACTCTCGTATTCACTGTGGGAACTCCAACCTTTCCGCATTTCGACGGTCCAAAAGAAACAATCCCCTCTTGAACGTATCTCACATCACCATTGAGGAACTTCAGTGTCTGCAAAGGACCTCCACTATCACCCGGGCAAGTTGATTTCATAGACTCCGAGCCACCTGCACAAATTTGTCTTGAAGTTATCATGGTTGAGTTCCTGTACCTTTCCATGCAGATTTTCGGATCAACAACATCCAATTCGACACGTTGAAGTTTTGGGTTGGCAGTAACTGTAACATGGAGAATTATTCATGTGATGGAATCATTTACGCAATTCATTCAATTTCAATCTATTGGTTTATTATCATAATAATATCTAATATTCTTCAGAAATCAAACTTCTATTCTTGATGAAGATAATTCGAAAATAACATCAATATCCTATACGATCATCGTCAATAATATAACCAAACATTAATTCATCTTCATCTTCAAGTTTCAGAGAAGTTGTTGCGAAGAAATATTTGTGAGATTGATTTCAAATTCCATATTGGGGATATTCAATGGAACAGTTGGAGTAATTGAATTCTTGTTCGGACTTCCACTGTAGTTCAATTAACAGGCCGTACTCCCTCCATTTTCGAGTAAATTGCAGGGAATAGTCAACTAGCGAAAAACGGATTTTTCAGTGATGGAAACAATTTGTGGATCTAATTGTAAGACAAGCATAATTTGTTTATCATCGAAAGACTAATTTATGAACTCCGAAGTGAAAAATCTCTTCACTAACGTTACAATTGTTATGTTATACAGGGTGTCCAAAAGTCGACGTCAAGGTAAAATCGGACAATAGGCCATATTTTTTTTATTACTTCAGCTGGTCCGAAGGATATACTGCAGCCGGAGGCTTATTGTATTTCCCCTATCATTCCGATACCCTAAAAGATATTGGTCCCTTTGACAATAGGCCATAAAAAAATCCAAGTTGCGTATTTCATCCAATAAGGATCCAAAATGATATGATAATTGCTGAAATATTTGAAACCAATTCTAGAGAATTTTGATCCAGAAGTGAGTGGAGAGTTATTTATTCCTATTTATTGATATTCAAGGCTCCGGCAGCTTTTCGTCTGGCGAGCTGTTATCATAAACGCAGTCAACCAAAAAAGTAACAGTAAGTCGCAGGGAATACCAAATAATATCACATTGAGGATCATCTTGGAAACCTCTCTGGGTTTTACATGGGCCTTCGCTTTGTGGATATCAACATCCACATATTGTTATCGTTGCGAAGTCCCCAAGTTAACTTTCTTAATGAACGATATATCATGAATAAATTAGTGCTTGCGCAGGGCATAGTAACAGCACGTGCACACAAATGAAAGTCAAGGAACAAAGGAAAGGTGAAAATAATATATTATGATCTGTGTGGTGTGTATTTAATGGTTGGTTGAATTGTTGGTTTTGTGTGCAGTATTTTGAAATAATTTTTGTTAAGAAGAATATAAGACAGCTCTAGGTGCATGTAAGTATACATTTCCAATGGGCAATGGCAAAATGATGCTCATAAATGTGCAATTGGGAAGGTGATGCCCATTGAAAAGCAATGCTTTTTAACAAGATGGACTCCTCAACCGTTTTGTCGTATCATTATCGGAATTTAGTATCAGAATATTGAATGATATTTTATAATGTCAAACATGTATACACTGTTTTCAATACTCAGAAACATCTTTCTCTACAATAAAAGCTGAATTGAAAAAATTTCAATAATTTGATTAGAAATATACAGGGTGTCTCTGAATAAGTTTAAAACATTTGAGGGGGTGATTCCTCATCGAAAAAAAGATAGGATCTTTCATATAAAGAAACTTCATTGGAGCATTTTGTAGTTAGTACCTGCATTAAACGATTAAAAATTAAAACGTCAGGTTAATTTCAATATTGTAACTTTTTCAGTGCTTGTGAAAAAAAAATTGTTATACAAATTTTATGTACCCCCTTTAAGGGGCTGTATCTTAACAAGGGATGCTCCAATGAAGTTTCTGATGTTTTCCACTTATTCAGTTACACCCTGTATAACATGATATGGTTTCAACATAAGTGTTCAGAACAGTTTTGAACTATAAGAAAAACAACTCAATTTCTATTACTATTATTTTCAGTTGACAGTGGCAATCCATTATTTGGATCATCATAGTATAAAATGTGATATGGTAACAATCAATGTTTTTGTTGTTTCCTTTGATTTCATTTTGTCTGTACAGCATACTATTTTTGTTTTGTGAATAATACCATTTAGTATTTCATTATGTTTCGAAAATAATGTTTTTGTTTTTATATTCTATGATATTACAATGCGAGTTGAAGTTTTTATAAAGTATTTTGGGTGAGTCAAGCTGAATGCATTGGACTAATATACAGGGTTATGATAAAGTAATGCACAAAATTTATGAAACGTACAACGATCACTTTTGGGAAAAATGCAAAAACACGTCAAACTGTTCTTTTTATTCCGCATCCTTTGACATAAGTTACAAAAATAACACGTCAAAGTTGTCAAATTTATGACGTCATCAACAATTTTTTTTAATGGGAAGCTAAGATTTTTATCACATCATGTGACAGAGCTTGTGTTTTTACACACGGGAAAAATAGTTGCAGTAGGGCTCACATAGGAAAAAAAACGAGAAAAGGAATAAAAAACTAAATAACATAACTAATTATAAAAAGAGGTCAAATTTACACTTATCTAGTAAAAACATTTATTCTTACGAATTTTTCCAATTGTTTTACTAAAACAACGGTTTGTCAGTGTCAGTCGTACAATTCGTGTCACCACAGTTTTATTATTATGGCTCGTTTAACCGAAAGAGAAAGGATAGAAATTCTAATGATGGTAGGTGGAACTATTTTTCCCGTGTGTAAAAACACAAGCTCTATCACATAATGTGATGAAAATCTTAGCTTCCCATTAAAAAAATTTGTTGATGACGTCATAACTTTGACAACTTTGACGTGTTATTTTTGTAACTTATGTCAAAAGATGCGGAATAAAAAGAACAGTTTGACGTGTTTTTGCATTTTTTTCAAAAGTGATCGTTGTACGTTTTATGAATTTTGTGCATTACTTTATCGTAACCCTGTATATCTGATGATTCTGTTCAGTCATATGCTTGGCTAGAAATGCGTACAGCTTGACTCTGACTGTGTTATATTCAAAATATACAGATCAGTATTTTATAATAGTTGTTTAATTATTTCCCCTTGAGAATGAAATGAATATGAATATGAAGAGCAAGCATATGATGTGTTTTATTGCTGGTTCTGATTATACCTACTGGTGTACCACCCTGTATATAAATCTCATAGACTTATCCTATGCACATTTCATAGGCATTATAAAATGGTTGAAATATAAGGCAGCTGAGGTATATTTAGTCTGCTTTCCAGGTACATACTAATTCCATGGGTGTTGCAAAATTAACATTATTTCAATTAAATTAGAAGACACTTATAGAGAGCAAATTCAGTGCCACGATGGTGATTACCAAATTACATATGAATAAAACTTCAACGGAAGACGTAATTTGAAAGCTCATTTGGTTCAATAAATAATCTTTCCAATAAGTGCTAAAATGCGAAGTCGCAATGTTGCTATTCATGGTACCTTCCACACATCCACATTGTGATGTATCAGGTAATTACCAGTGATATACGATGTTGCGGACATTAGGCACTCCCCAGTAAGAACTGGTTGCAGTTTTTTATATCAATATGAAGTCGCATTTCCACGAAACGACTTACTGTTACTTTTTTGGTTGACTGGGATCTTACTCTCCCTCATGACAGTGGAACCTGAGTAATGCTGAAGCCCCTATGTAGCTGACCCTCCTTCAATAGCTTTGGATTCTCAGGAAACCTTGACAGCAGGAATGTAGGAAGCTTAGACTCCAGAGTTGTCAGCCGAAGTGTCAGCAGAGAATACCGCAGAGATAGCTGGAGCAGCTGCAGGGATAGCTGCAGGGGTTGCAGACCTATTTCGAGACCTCCACCAGGCTCGTATGCCAAAGGGTCGGCCAGAAAAGGTACCCCGCGATGTCTTCCAGGTGTCAAGCGAATAAATCAAGGGTAAACCTACAGTATAGGTAAGCAATTCCGATTGTGATGAAATTTTCACAGAAGCTTCGGAACACTAATAAAAACACCCAGTGATAAAAAAATTTCTGCGGAAACACCTCTAACATACTTTTTTTTTAGGAAAGTTTCTGAAAATCGATCACAGTAAGACCTAAGAATTTGATTGATATTGTACTTACGTAATCAGTAGGACAAATTTTGAATAGACTTAAATATCATTAACATGTCCTAAAATCGATTTCCTCGAGAAATTTCATGATGGAAAGCTGTGAAAATGCCCATTTTCATGATTTAATATCGTATATTTTCAACCCAATATGGCGTGCAATAATTGAAATGTCAAATGACTAGTTTATTGTCACTATAACAAGCAGCGTTGCCAAGTGAATAAAAAATCGGAGATTTGATTTATTTCAAAGTTCGGGATACAATCATTCAACGAATCCAAATAATTCGATGCACACGATTCCTGCGATGGCGTGAAAGATCAATCAAACGTAGATAATTCAAAATGCAGGTAACTCGAGGGAGATGGTTCCTGCGACGGTGCTGGCTCGCCATCGCAGTCCCTAATTAAAAACATCACTCTCGCCGGGATCCACCCCAAACGTAGATCAATCACACCTAGATCAATCAAACGTAGATCAATCAATTGGCGACATAAAAATATATTGTACTTGTATGTAGACTCAAGTTCTATGGTTTACCACTGAAAATAGAAATACAACTTGGCAACCTTGCTCTCTTGTGACATGACAGATCTCATTTGACATAGCAATTATTATATATCGTTTTGGGTCGAGAATATACAAATATAAAAACATGAAAATATCTTATTCCAAAGTTTCTAATCATGAAATTTCTTGTGAAATTTGATTCAAGGACATGTTAATTATGATTTAGTGTAATAAACATTCTCTCAAACCATAACGTGAGTACAATATCAATCAAATCCTTAGGTCTTACCGTGATCGATTTCCAGAAACTTTCCTAAAAAAAAGTATGTTAGAGGTGTTTCCGCGGAAAAATTTTTATCACTGGGTGTTTGTAGTGTTCCGAAGCTTCTGTGAAAATTTCATCAAAATCGAAGTTGTTCACCTATACTGTAGGTTTTCCAAATCAAGGTGCTAGGCGATTTTAGCAAGGTTTTCCCCGAGGGAGAAAATCCTCTTTCTGACAACCACAAAATGGAGGTTCAGGTGGAGTCACCCACAAAGCCCACAAATCTGCAGCAAAACACCACACATATAACCAATCGTTATAACAATCAAAGGCTCGTTCATTCCCTATCAAAATCCAACACTTATTAGGTACCCCTGTACTCAAGACGGGCCTCACTCCAAAAAATTTCGTGTTCAGAATCCTGCACTCAACTAAAATGTTTCCAACCGAAATAACAAAGAACGCATTCCCTTCTGGAAGGTTCGATTCCTGCGTCTTCTAGAACGTTACAGTCCAAATTCTATTCACAAGAAAAAACTAAAAAACTGCTTCGCATCATGACACCAGGAAACGTTGGTCATGTGATAGTCATCCTGATTGGTCAGCTTCACCGATTCTGCACGATTTATTCCGAAATTCGAACCTGTACCTACTGCTCGATACCCACAACCAGTATGCCCACTAAACAAATCAGAACTTCTCTCGCTGAATCCGTGCACATAGAATCGTATCTGACACCTGTCAGACATACTAAGCAACAAGAGATAACTCCTTCATCACAATAAGATATCACTGTCGAGTGCCAAGTCTTATCCAAAATATAAACAATAACTATATTGATATTTAGTTTTATCATCAGTATTCATCAAACACACCTAAGGTTACGAATCCGAGTAAGTAGCGAGTATTCTTATTATTTTACTTTATGAAGTAGATTGGATCATTCAGATTTATTTCCTATCAGGTACAAGCAATCAATCCAAAATACAGGGTGTGCTAAAAGCTGAGCTATCTCTACTATTCAAGACAGAATACCTGGAATATCGCGGTGAAATATAATTTGTATTGAATAAAACCATAACATACAGTGTGAGTGCTTCATTATCTGTTGAAGATCGAAAGGCATCAGTCAAACACATGATATTCAAGAAACCCCACCTATTCAGATCAAAGAGGCTGAAAATTAAAAGGAAAAGTTAGTTTTCACGTTACATATTATTTGAATTGTACGGAACTTTCGCACAAAAAAAATCCAATTTTTAACAATTATTTACTCATCAGCTTGACGTCGACTTCTGGGACACCCTGTAGAGACGAAACTACGAAATGACCTTACGGTAAACAGTGAAGTGGGTTTGAATAGATTATTATCACTGAATCTGCTCTTCTCAATCTTATTCTATACCCAAGATAAATAACTACCAATGGGATTACAACTGTCACCAGTGATAATGAATATCTACATAGAATGGTTCGAAACAATTGTCTTCTAGCACAAGTGTGCCAGCCATAGACTTATTACCTGTTGCGACGTTGCGGAGGGTGTGAGTGGCTATTTTGAAAAAAATTCTGCTTATTCTTGTTATTTTATTGTGTTTTTCGGTGATTAAAAGCAAAAATATGGTTCGTCAGTGTCGAGCATGTGGAAAATGTGATGATTCTAGCCCTGATGTTTCATTTCAGTGGTAATTACCCTAACCTATAAATGCGTATATTATATTGTTGATGCATACAGTGGCGTGGATATGAGAATATATCAATACGACTTCTTGCAGAATGATTCATTGTATTTTTATATTTTCCCAGATTTCCACTTAATACGGAGAAAAGAAAAATTTGGGTATCTCTCATTGGTTGGCAGGAACAACTTCCTTTATTTATGTTCAAACCATTTCCATCCAAAAGATATCATCACAGATGAAAATGGTGTGAAATACTTGAAGACAGATACGAATCCAATACCATGCCATTCAGCATTTCATTCACATCTGATAGGTAATATTATATGTCCATCACCAACTGAGAATAACAACTTCCAAACTATCACTCTTTTACAGCTCTGATTCATCAGTTCCAAATAGTCCATGCAGAACATCAATGGGGTAGGAATATTTCCAGATCATAAACAAAAACCTGTTTTTGTAATCAAGAAAATATTCTCACCTTCAAACAGGTTGAAGATTCTATTGAATAAATTCGTGATTTTTCTCAACTTTCACAGATTACCAGAATTGTCAATCGTGGAAGAAGTTGCATATCCAGAATTACCTTCAATCCATTCATCTTCTTCGAGTACACCTACTGCCTCAGAAGGAAGAGAGGAAATGTTGAAATTGATTGAAGAAAAATCCCCCACTCAATCAAATATCAAAATCATTCGACGGAGATAGTCCATAGCCCAAAGTGGAGTGAAAGATATTGAATACTTTGAGTTTATTGTAGTTCTTTTTCGAATAACAAAATGAGATGATAGTAAGAGCAGGGTTCTGAGAAATTTCATGGAAATTTTTCAGTTGAAACAGTATAATGAGATTAGAAATATTAACAACCGAACGTTAGATATTGTTTTGACAAAATTCAATTGTATCATTGAAAGAGATTTAGAATCCCTTGTAAAAGAGGATAACCATCACCCCTCCCTCATGTTCAGGGTTAGAACCTCGCATAATCAACTCAATAATTTTTCCAACCCCAGTGACATTTCAAAATGTTTCAACTTCAGGAAGGCTGATTATCCGATGATGTACCAACGCGTATCTGAGATTGACTGGTCTCATTTATTAGAACAAACAGATGTTAATTCTGCATGTCACTGTTTGAATGATACATTGTACGTAATTTTTAATGAAACTGTTCCATTAAAATCCATTCGCAAACGTAGATACCCGCCCTGGTTCACACCGCTCATAATAAAAAGTATACAGGAGAAAGAACGAGCTCATAAAAACTATAAAAAATACAAAGCAACTTTTTATCGCAATGAATTCAATTCATTAAGAGCACAAGTAAAAATACAAATAGACAAAGCCTATAAAAACTACGTGAGTGATACGGAGAACAAGATAAATGAAGATCCAACAGCATTTTGGAGCTTCATCCAAAATAAGAAAGGCAATTCCAGAATTCCAGGAGTCATGAAAGATAGCCGTAATACTTATACCAAACCTCAAGATATAGTTGATGCGTTTGCAAACTACTTTAAGAGCGTTTATGTCATATCCGATGTAAACCTTTGTGATGGACTTGATGCCATTCACAATAATTGGCCAAATATAAATATTGAAATTGTTTACGAAAAAGATGTTAAGAAAGCAGCGAAAAAATTAAAAAGCAAACTTATTATAGGTCCAGATCAAATACCCAGTTTTTTAGTGAAAGATTGTATTAACCCATTACTAACTCCTTTGCTTCACATCTTCAATTTGATTTTAAAAGCGGGCAATTTTCCAAACTTATGGAAAATAGCACGAGTTTGTCCCATTCTAAAAAAGGGTGATGTTACTATGATTGAGAATTATAGATCAATTTCAGTATCGTGTAATTTTTCGAAACTATTTGAAATTATTTTGTATAAAATCATCTATAACTCTGTTAAAAATATCATCTCCGATGATCAGCATGGTTTTGTTGAAAAAAGTCTTGCGTAACCAATCTTGCATGCCTTTCACAATTTGTGTCTGATGCTCTAGATGTGGGTCAACAAGTTGATGTCATTTATACTGACTTGCAGAAAGCTTTTGACCAGATTGATTTCTATATAATTCTTCAGCGATTATCATCATTCGGCTTCTCAGAAAACTTGATAAAACTATTCTCCAATTATTTGTTCGATAGGAAACAATTTGTAGAATACGAAAGCTATAAGTCACCTCTATACACCCCCAGTTCCGGAGTGCCCCAAGGATCAAATTTAGGACCACTTCTGTTCCTACTATTCATTGATGACCTCGCTATGAACATAAGCTGTTCCAAGCTACTCTATGCTGATGACCTGAAGATATTCAAAGTTATTAATGACTGTGAAGACTGTCAGAACTTACAAACTTCAATCAACTTAGTATACGATTGGTGCACAAAAAATCATCTGAAACTAAATATATCAAAATGCCACGTTTTATCTTTCACTAAAAACCATAACATTATTGAGTTCCCCTATGATATAAATGATGATGTTATTAACAGGATCAATCAGAAGAAAGATCTCGGAATTGCTTTCGATCAAAAGTTCACTTTTACGTCACACATTGATCAAGTTGTCTCTTCAGCTAATCGAATGTTGGGTTTCATAATGAGAAACACCAGGGATTTCAATAACATTAATGCAATTCTCACACTCTTTTACGCGTATGTGAGATCTAAACTTGAATATGGGGCATTGATATGGTACCCCATTTATGATTGCCACACACATCGGGTTGAAGCTGTGCAGCGTAAATTTCTTAAATTCCTGTTATTCAAAGTTACAGGGAATTACCCTGAACGGGGCATTGACTATTCTGTGCTTATTGATGATTTCAATGTAATTCCTTGAATACACGTAGAGTTTTTATTTCTATTTCTTTTCTTCATAATTTGACGCACAATGATATTCTTTGTTCCTGGCTCTTACAAAAAATAAATTACCTTATACCCCGTTTGAATTCCAGATACAAAATAACATTCTATTGTGAGGCTTCTCGAACGAATGTAATGCGCAGATCACCTGTGTCTCTGATGTGTTGGAATTTCAATTTGATTTGTGATCTGTGTGACTTAAATAATAGTTCTCTCGAACATATTTTTTCCTGTACAATTGATAGAACACAAAATGAATGATTGTTATTCAGATAATATGATTTAAATTAATTTAATTCAATTTATTTTTGTTAATTTTAAGAATTTCCACTGCTTTTCCTGTAATTGGGTGTATACCTGTTGGAAAATAAATGTCTATCTATCTAGAAGGTATTTGTAGATATTTCCTGTAAAAAAAAATTCATTGGTATAATGTCAGATGATATTTGTTTGTGTTCAAAATTCTCATCTTCAACAAATGTTTTTTCATGTGTTGCAGTGATTTTTCAACACCAGAAAAAAGGAGAAAGAGTTTGTTGTCAATTGAAAAATCAATTTTCAAGCAAAGAAAACAAATATACACAAATTGCAGACTACTGTCAGAAGACTAAAGTTAAGAATAAAATCTTTGAGTAGTTTGTTAGCATATATGAGAGAGAAATTTCTTGAGAGGACGTATCTTATAAACATTCATCAAATTCTTCAACCAGTACCGTCATTGCACCTCATACCTCAATCATTGTTAATGTACATAGTAACCTTTCATAATAATTCATTCGATTTTTAAATAATACTGTTTCCTTTTCATGTGTTTTTTTTTATTCATAAAAACTGAACTTGGAAGTAATTCAATATTGCCTTCTACTCTGTATAATTGCGAGAGGAATGTCTATAAAAAATGAGAATGAAATTTTGTCTATGTATAGTCCCCTGTTAATTATTGAACGGCACGCCTATGTTCGAAATCTTGGTGTTAGAAAACATAAACACTCACATTGTTGCCAAGACTGTTAGCGTGACAGGGAACTCCTATGGGTAGTCTTTGTCTTACACATTAACGTCTCTTTCAATCATTGCAACAAAACAAACCCAGATTTATGAATGAGATGTTCTGTCTCCTTAGGATGATAAGTCTTTGGTGCCAGCGCTCCTGATCAGCAAGAATCACATATTTCATACATTATAAAAGTGCAACACTTTGTTGGACACAACTATATATGCATATTGCGAGTAGGGGCGCCCTGAAAAAATACTAAACCTAAAAGTGCGACGCAACCGCAAAAAATTTGGGAACCCCCATTCTAGCCCATGAAAATCTCATAAACCTAGTTAATGTGGTCAATCACACAGCATGACATCGAATTTGTCATAAGCTTAGATCAACGAGCAAGTTCAAGGGGAGGATCTGAAGAGGCTGCAAATATGATGGACAATAAAACTAAAGTCAAACGGTTAAGGTTTACTGACACGAAAACACACTTTGAATCCTATGAAAATTTTGTGGAAACATATTTCCTGCCCGAACTTCCCGATCTCAACCGCATAAACAACGCTAACAACATTGAAACAAAAAAATATTTATTTCCGACTGATATTCCAGAAAAATAGCCCACTGGCTTAGATGTATGTTCGATCTTCTTATCGTTTTATTTGAACTCCTTGAATTGAAGAAACGCGTTACCATTCCTTCGTAATCGATTGTTGCCTAATTGATATTTTCTAAAAATACGAGTGCTATGGCTGAATAGTCTCACTACAGTTCATTCAAGAAGAAAGATTGTTCCTAGTTTTGACCAAAATCATTAGGTTGCAATCTTATATCGGTGAAAAAAACTAGAAGACTTCAGAACCAATAAACCTAAATGAATACATAGACCATGCACTTTCAAAATAATATTATCACACCTTTCATGCTTTTCAGAATAAAGCATTATTTATTATTACAATTGAAGATTACCTGCATTTTTGAAGGGAACACCCCAACCGGTCACGATGAAATGTTTTGAGCTTTGTTGTCTTCATCACTTACTGGCAAACATATCGGTCTCACATTCTCTAAAAAATATATAATATATAGTCTTTTCATTAATGGAAGGTAAGAGATTTGGTTATTATTCATTTTCCAATTGAAACATTGTGTGTTCATTCTTTCATTTGAATTGTTCCACAGTGCTTTCTCAGGCGTATATGCTTCAATTTTGTATAAATTGAATTGTATATTTTTCATTTCAACCAAAATTACTAACATTAATGACATGTTTTCTCGTAAAAGTAGTAAAAATATGACCTGCAACTGTACCAGGTGAGCCAATAAGAGTGAAGTGGTAGTGTATCTCTGAAACTATAATATCAGTCATAAATATTTGCTGTGTTTGAATGTATAACCGAAGTGGTCAAGGAAAAATCATGACAATTCCCCAAATTTCACCAGAATATGTTTTTCGCAAAATTATTGAGTCTAGCAATGAGATATAGTTATTATATTGATCATTTTCATTAAAAGGATCTCTGGATGAGTCAGTATTCGAATAAATCAAAGATTATAAAATAATTTTCAATAGCATCTAGCAAGCTTCAAATGATCAAATTTTTCTATAGATAATGATGATAATTATAATAATAATATTTATTCACTCAGCAGTAATATAGAATCAACATATAAACTTTGATAGTTAAAGAAACAAAAGATCCCACTAAGGCATAGCCAGCACGTGGGCTTCTGAATGTAATTCAACAAATGTGCGTTTTTTGTTTATTAGTATGTAACGAAAACGAATAGTTGTTTGTACAAATATAGTGAATGATAATATATTGAAAGGCCCAACTCTAAATTATGAGATACAAATGTAGCCTCAGAAAGCTATAAAGAGTAAATTTAAGTTTGGAAAATGTAAAAATGAAAAATGTAAGAATGTATGTAATGTCCTAAAAACGTGTCGAATTATACAGGGTTATGATAAAGTAATGCACAAAATTCATTGAACGTACAACGATCACTTTTGAAAAAAATGCAAAAACACGTCAAACTGTTCTTTTTACTCCGCATCTTTTGACATAAGTTACAAAAATAACACGTCAAGGTTGTCAAAGTTATGACGTCATCAACAAATTTTTTTAATGGGAAGCTAAGATTTTCATCACATTATGTGATAGAGCTTGTGTTTTTACACACGGGAAAAATAGTTGCAGTAGGGCTCACATTGGAAAAAAACCGAGAAAAGGAATAAAATAAATAATAAATAATCCTTTCTCTTTCGGTTAAACGAGCCATAATAATAAAACTGTGGTGACACGAAATGTACGACTGACACTGACAAACCGTTGTTTTAGTAAAACAATTGAAAAAATTCATAAGAACAAATGTTCTTACTAGATAAGTGTATGTTTGACCTCTTTTTATAATTGGTTATGTTATTTCGTATTTCATTCCTTTTCTCGTTTTTTTTCCAATGTGAGCCCTACTGCAACTATTTTTCCCGTGTGTAAAAACACAAGCTCTATTACATAATGTGATAAAAATCTTAGCTTCCCATTGGAAAAATTTGTTGATGACGTCATAACTTTGACAACTTTGACGTGTTATTTTTGTAACTTATGTCAAAAGATGCGGAATAAAAAGAACAGTTTGACGTATTCTTGCATTTTTTTCAAAAGTGATCGTTGTACGTTTTATGAATTTTGTGCATTACTTTATCATAACCCTGTATGTATATAACATGATTAATCATCTCACCGACTGAAAAATTCATCTTGGGTGTTCTTAGCAATGCGATATCATGTTAATCATGGTTTGGATGAAGAATTATTTCTTCAATATGCAAATTTTGAACTGGAGAAGCATATTTTCGAATTCCGATTCGATTCATTTCGCAGTCTGTTTCTGTGCTCAAATCATGTTCTCCAACTCTCACATCCGACCTGAAAAAAATAATAAAAAAAAGATCAGATTGCAGACTTTCCACAAATGAGTGCTTCAATAATATTTCAGAAAAATGTATCATAATTGGTTAATTTGAAAATATAAAATTTTTCGAGGAACTGGACAACTTTGCTTTAATTTAACCAAATGAGCGAAATCTGTGTAGAGATACTCAAAAATTGAAGTGATATATTTTGATTACGTCTATATTTTTCTAATACTCACAGTTTGTACTTCAAGTCACAGATGCAATGGGCAGCTGTGAGAATATATCTCTCGTTGATTATAGTCCCAGAACATCTATTGATTGGCTGCTCTCCTGAATATTCTGCAAAAAAAGACAGCCGAAGTGATAAAAATCGAAACACGTCGAATGAAAGATTAATGTCAATGGTATATCTGCAACTGGGAGTCACAAAAAATATTATTCATGGAATTTTTTATCCCCACATAATATATTACTTTCCGATGAAGAAGTACAATGAGTGGGTACTAATATTTCATATGAATCAAAAGTGTATTTGTATGTATCTAACGAAATGAGCAATGAAAATATCATAACATACGGCATTTGTCAATTATTTTGTTACGAATATTATATCCTCATTAAAACCAAAATTATTATTCCTGGTATCATATGTTTGAAAAATCTAAACATTCCATAGAATTCTGAAATAGAGTATATTGATTGTAGTTGAAGACGACTTCAAACGAACGTAGATTCGCAAAGAATATTACTTCTATATCCTTATTTTGTCATTATGATTCGGGTTGAAATTCAATTTGAAACATAAATATGATCGAATTGTGCCAATTGAGTATTTTCATTAGAAAGTAGTTGGTCAAAATTTTTGGAAAATCATACCCGTATCTTCCAAGGTCAAAATTCGGATATTTTCGTGTAGTTTATACTTGAACATAATTACACTCCAATATTATTATTGTGAAATCCCTGTGGAGAGGAATGATAACGAATTTCATTTATATTGATGCAACAGTGGATTTGTAAGATTTTTCTAATTTCGTTGTCTCCCCAAATTAATGGCGAATAAGAATTGTATACCGTATGTAATAGGATCATGGTATACCCCACTATTCTCGTTTAGTTTTCAAACTAAAAATTTGGAACTTGGGGTATCCTTCACATATGATGAAAAACAACATTTGTCATCCAAATAATTTTTTTCCACTTCCGGTTTCGCCGGAACTACCTGTTACTTTCGATTTTTAAACGGTACACCCTGTATTCCATTACTTTTTCGGTTCCTGTACAATTTCCTGAATTCAACGATACCAAGCAAGTGACATTTTGAATATCAATATTTTTTTCAAATATTGTTTTCATTTTTCTTTCTAAGTGTGCCATAATGGTTCCGAAATATTAAAAATAATAATGATCACGTTTTTGAGGGTACTAATAGTGCCACGGTATGGTTCCATTTGAAACTGAGTTTTGGTCCAAAAATTATTTACATAACATTGCTTTGGTCATAAATGTAATGTAATCCATGTAATCCAGTATTTCCGATGTTTTCCAGATGTTTCTGGCATTACACGTATTATTTCTAATAAATCGGAACCATCATGGTACACTCATGAAAAATATATTCAAAACAATATTGTCATTCGAAATGTCACTAGCTTGGTATCGCTGAATTAAGAAAATGGTACAGAATTTGAAAATGTAATAAAATACAAGGTGTCCCATTCAAAAATCGAAAGTAACAGGTACTTCCAGCGAAACTGGAAGTGGGAAGAAAATCATTCGGATGTCAAAAGTTTCTGTTCATTACGCTTATAGGATACCCTAAATTTGAAATTTTTTATTCAAAAAATAAACGAGAAAAGTGGGGTATAACATGATCATGTTACACACGGTATAGGCTCTTTGTTCTTCTCGAGAGATGCGAAGTTGTCAAAGTTTAATTCACATCTTTGAAATTATCGACGATATTCTCAGTTTCTCAAGATCATCTTTCAGCGCGAAAAAACGCAACTTTGTCCCAATCCAACTTCGTATTTCTTGAGATAAGCGGGATAACCATAGTAACATTCGAAAAACAGCTTGTATTCGATGAAAAAAGACGAAAAATATACTTTATATTAGCCTGAGTTGTATGTATGTATTCATGTATGTAGCTTTCCTTTGGACTGATAGCGAGTGGCGTCATTTTTTGAACGAATCTAGAAGTTCATCACAGGTGTCTTTCAATGACAATGGTAATAGTTACAGATCAATGACGTTTCAAGGGGTCATGACAAAGGTTCGATGAATCTACCATAGAGTTGTGTCCCTATGATTCATGTTTACATGCGAATTGTTTTTTAGTGCTAATAGTAATGTTGGTATAGCCCAGCGGTTCTCAAACTTTCATACCTTGTGCCTCCCTTTTCTACTTTGAATAAATTGGCGCCCCTCTCTACAATGATATAAAGAATTGAGATTATGTTATTGTGAATAGCTCAGTGTTTCCAGATCATACGATCACCAAATTTTCCTACTCCACCCCTGTCTTTGAGACCCGTCACACAGGAGTTACGTTGTGCCCCTAGCAGTTGTGATTTGTAGCTTGTAGCTTTTTGAAACCAAATTTGTGTTGAATAGCTCTCCTCCACCATTCACCAATTCACACAATAAAAGATTGACTTTTCTCGATGCTTTTAATGAACATTGAAAATGCAGGTTACAAGTGACAAAAATGGAATGGTTAATTTCATTATAGGTTCCACTTATATAGGATTGAAATAATAGAACAAAGATAATTTACGGTGTGAAACATATTCAGCAAAAATGTAAAGATAAAGTCCAGTAGGAAGCTGATGAGTCTTCTATTTTGATGTGTCCACATTGTCTCCTTAGACAGGACCGGCTTCAGGGACGTAACTCAGGCTCGCAAAACATTCGAGGCGCACGGATTACGAGCTGGACCTTTCTAGATTCGAAATAGACGAATATAAAAAGCCTGCGAACCGCGTTACATTCTATTGTTGTGTAGTTAAGGCTGTTACTTCGGTGTAGTGTAGAGGAGTTGAAACGTAAGATTATTGTTACTGGATTTTGCTCATACGTATATTAACTATGGACAGATTTTCAACTGGGGGCAAACATGAGTTTGAAGGCGAGGAGGCTTCTACTTCTACTTCATCCGAAACGTCCAGTAATTCTGCTATTGCTGCAATAAGATCCAAAACACGAAAATATGATCAAGCCTATTCAAAATTCGGTTTTACAAGCATTGAAATAAGGCCATGAGGCCCAACAAATTGAGGAGACATTTAGAAGCTCTACACAACGAATGTGTCGATCAGCCTAGCGAATTTTTTGCTGAAAAGTTGTAAGCTTTCGGAAAGCAAAGGTCAAACTTCCTCAAAACTCTAACCATGAATGAGAAAGCATTATTGACGTCATATAAAGTGGCTTACAAAATAGCCAAATGCAAGAAACACATACTATTACGGAGCAACTGATTCTACCAGCTGCAATTGATATGGTAGAAACAATATTTGTCGAAACTTATGCTGAGCAGGTTGAGAAAATTCCTCTGTCAAACGATAGCATTTGCCGAAGAATGAACGATATATCGGAGGATATTCAACAACAGCTTGAAACTGAAATAGTTGAAAACTTATTTGCCATCCAACCTGATAAAGCAACAGACAACAGTAACAATGCTTACTTAATTTACTATATTAGATTCTGTAAGGTGACTGAAATTGTTGAAGAGTTGCTATTTTGCAAGCCTTTTCCAGGAAGAGCAACTGCTGTCGAATTATATCGAATCACAAATGACGCTTTCGTTAACGCAAACTTGCAGTGGAAGGAGTTTGCACCCATTAAGCTCAAGCTATGGCTGGCAGGAATAATAGTTTACAAACACTTGTTTAGAAGGAATCTCCAGTAGTGGTGTGGACCCACTGTATGATACACCGAGAAGCTTTAGCATCAAGTCCTAGGCTTGATATTGTTTTGCAAGTGGTTATATTGATGTCGTTAATTATATCTTTGTGAAGAGATGGGTGCTGAACATAAATAATTTATATTTTATTCTCCATCCAGATGGTTGGCACGCGGTCAAGCGCATTTTTGAATTGAGAAATGAAGTAGTGAAATTCCTGAGGGAGGAAGGTCATAAGCATGCCAAAGAATTTTGCAGCAATTTATTTCTAGCGAAACTCTCTTATCTAGTAGACATTTTCAAAAAACCTAATGCACTCAACCTTCAACTTCAGGGAAATAATAAAACTTTATTTGGCTTAAGTGGAAGGGTTGGCGCTTTCTGTAGAAAAGTACAGTTATGGAATAAGAAATTGAAGGAAAATGTATTCGAAATGTTTTCTACAATGTGTAAAATTATCCAGACTCATCCGCTGGAGGACAATTATAAAAAAGTATTGCTGCAGATAGTGGGGAATCATTTGGAAAACTGCAACACTACTTTGTCACCCGTCAAAACTTTCCACCATCAAGTGATATAAATGGCGAATATTTGCGGCAGCTGCAGTCGAAGAAGGGGTGGTTCAAAAAAAAGAAATTGAATTTCTTAAAAATGGGCGCCAGGTGAATTCTACCACCTCGCAAATATCCGATCAGAATCTTTACCTAACCCTTGAATTTACCAATAGGGTCAAGGCAGATAATGCAAAGTAATCAGAAGTGAAAACAGATGCGAAATGGTGAATAACTGAAGAAAAAAAAAACAAAAAATTTAAAGGAACTACACAAAGGTTAATCACCTTAAACGCACACATTTACTGGGAGAAGGCTTGGCTAAGGGTAGACTTGAACTGAGCAAACCCGACAAAGCCGACATATACAGGGTGAGGCACCACATACGACACGGTCTCTGCTAACCAAACCATTGGATATTTCGGAAATTTCTCCTTTTCTTTACCTGTATATTCATTAAGGCTGCAGAAGGAAATTATTTTGGAGTATGCAGGGTGGCTCAAAAAAGTGTGACATATCAAAGTTGTGTTTTTTAAATGGAACACCTGGTATTTCGTTACAGTTTTGGATAGTTCAGGAAAAAATAATACGATTTCATTGAAGATACCATGTACCTAACTATAACCGTTTTGGAGTTATTGTTTTCTTTTTGAAAATGCAGGGTACAATGGGAGACTGAATAACATCGAAATGTATAGAAACAATCACTGTTCACTGAAATGAAGTTTTTATTCAGATCCAAATTCCGACCGTAGTTCTTTAAACATTTTTTTATTATTCAACTGAAAAGGGTGTTTCATTTAAAATAACAAAGTTATCTGCGTTTGAAATTACAAAAAAGTGACAATGAATTTTGAACGTCCTGTATAATAATGGAAAACGGGTTTTATCGAAATCAATAGCCTGAAATCTCTTTATTGCTTGGTCAGAATTGGAAGGGATGGTTTCTATACATCTCGATGTTATTCAGTCTCCCATTGTACCCTGCATTTTCAAAAAGAAAAAAATAACTCGAAAACGGTTATAGTTAGGTACATGGTACCTCCTATGAAATCGTATTATTTTTTCCTGAACTATTCAAAACTGTAACAAAATACCGGGTATTCCATTTAAAAAAACACAACTTTGATATGTCACACTCTTTTGAGCCACCCTGTATACTCCAAATTAATTTCCTTTTGCAGCCTCAATGAATATTCAGATAATGAAATGGGGAAATTTCCGAAATATCCAATGATTTGGTTTACAGAGACCGTGTCGTATGTGGTGCCCCACCCTGTATATAAATATGTAGAACTTTCACCTTAATCGCCGCATAAATCGGTCCCAACAGATAAACAAATGATATTATGGCAAATGACTGTGTCAAGCTACTGAAGGGAGAGCAGAAATTAACGGAAGCAACAAAGCTAGTTTCGCTTCGCGTGAGCTCAGGCGCATGCGCGGCTACTATTAACCATTTCAACCTCAATAATTTAAGTGTGGGTTGTAGGTGCGAACTACTGATTTCCTATTTCCTTATGTGTGCCACCCTGGATATCCCTGCTGTTGGGAGACCACCTTGTATATGGAATAATCCTGGTGCAGGTTGTCGTAGTCTTCCACTTTGATTGAGTTGGGTTGTTTTTCTTCTGCAATTGATTATGCTGGAGATCATATGGGGACTTCAACCTTATAGATTCCGACACCCAGGTTTGACTTGAGGTTCAAGTACTCGGATATTTCAAATCCTCATCGAGAGTACAATTTTGGCCAACTTCTCAAAATATACTCACATAGAGAACAAACGAACCCCGAAATTGAAAAATATGTGTCACAAAAATAATCCCCATGAAGGATGCCTTGAAAAAATCATAAAAATTGTGCACACTCAAAACCCCTTCAAAAATTAGATCAGAACCCTGTCGCCCGCCGCAGAACTCACAAACAAAAACCGGAATTGTCACTGAGGTCATTGAGGGAGAATAACGTTGTATCTCTCGGCGATAGCCTGGACCACTTCTTGCCTTTGTGGAACGGGTTTTTCCACCGTAGCTGCTTTAAAGTCTAAATATAGAAACAAGCTTCAGATAGAAAAGGAACTCAGAGTTTCTATCTCAAATATCGAACCAAATCTGGACAGACTATGTTCTTTAAAGCAGGCACATGTTAGTCATTAGATTTATGTCTTGATGTTTTGTTTATTTACTTAGTTGTATAATAATGAATTTTGGTTATAACATTTACGGAGTTACGCTGCAATTTATTTCAATTTTTAAATTTTTTTCGGAGAATAAAAATGTAATATTTTTTTCAGTTGTTTACTAGTCATTAGACGCCCCCTTGTCTCCCTGCGGCACCTCCCCAGGGGTCGAGCCCCACAGTTTGAGAAGCGCTGGTATAGCCTGTCATTTAGAGTTGGAATGTTCGGGCGTGGGTTCGAATCCCGTTCACCACCAAAGAAATTAAAATTGAGAAATAAATGTTTGTGAAAGTAATAATTAATATAGAATTAACAATCAAAAAACATTGTTATTGTAAAAAAACGTGGGGTGCTACAAAGATCAAGTTTTGATAAGGCGCTCGACATTTTTTTCACAATAACGATGTTTTTCTTCATTTATTGAATTCTATATCAATAATTATCAATTTTTTTATTTCATCATTGAAGCATGTTTCATAATTTCTACAAACTATACATATTTATCTTATTAATGAGGGTGGAGAAATCAAAGATTAAAATAAATTCATGTTCTCCTAAATTTCTGTTTCAAGTCTGAAAATTTAGTACAAGAAATTGAAAAAATGCCAACAATATATTCAGTCATATAAGGCCAGATTACTGAAAGAGTCGAGACAAAATCTTAAGCAAGACAAGTTAATTACTCTACCCTATAGATAAACATGTTCTCTCATGTATGACGTTCTACATTATAATGAATGGTATTTACTAACCTTTCTGAAAGAATAAGACTGCCATCCAGGGAAACTCACCCATCTGAGCGTTTTTTCCATTTCTTATTTTATCATCATTAAGTGATCTACCGCTTCCACCCGGTAACAGTTTCAAGTTTTCATGATTCGATATGACTGATGGCTTTTCAGTGGTGATCTCCATTGTCATTTTTTCATTCATGTTCATTTGTTAGAACAACAAACCAACTGTTCCCTACCATTCAAATTCATACAGGAGTACATTCTGAGTAAATTATTCTTTTTCGTTGGTAAACGCCTATTCGATTTGAAGTCATTCTGGAAATAGAGCCATATCGGTTGACATTCTTCAATCAAGACACATTTGCCTGGATCACGATCTGCAGTTTGACAATCTGATGCTTGACCTTCCGCTCTTGCAAAAATTCACTTTTGATTCGTCCATTTCGAAACAGAATGGATAGCGCATATTCCTGGTGAACAAATTGTAGTGATTTTATAAGTTTTCATGTTGTCCAAGAACAAACCAAAGAGGGAGGGAATGTTTGTTATATAAAAAATCCACATACAAAGATACATTCGATGAAACATTCGTCTCAGATTTATTTATATTGGATATAATGATTTCATTAGTATGCATTTGTTTCTAATCATGTTTTATAAATTGAATGACGTTGATGTAAGAGTTTTTAAATAATATTCATCTCAATCATTTCTTGTAATGGATCTACCAATAAGCTCACTTCCAAATGTTCCACTGAAAAGAGTAAACATTATCAAATACGCGAACATGTTCACTCAATCACTAATCCATGAACGACATATTTTCTTCTTCTTTGAGATTGAAGCAATGATTTCAAACCATATTTATCAGCTCACAGGAAACCGCAAATGATTAATATCCTTCGATATTGTTAGTAATAAAAATGGACGAACCTATGGAAACTGCGGTTTGTGAGCATATATTGTGAAATCTCAATTGTGCCTCCATCGAATTGATTGCTGAAAATGATATTCTGAGGACATCGATTGGCCTCCAATGGACCACCAATGGCCTGTCACACATGCAGTGTAGTACGGTTCATGTTCAGCTGTAGTGACAAAGGAATGTAAGGAAAATATGCATTTTGCATCATTAAGCTAATAGTATTTTGGCATTCTAACTAGTTTTCAGAAGTTGAACATCCATCATATTATTTTTTGTTTTTTTTGCAATTCGCGAATATAACCTATATTCATGGATAATCAATCCTCATTCGTATGTCTCATAAACACTCAACGGAATCTCAATTAATAATAAGACTCCATTGTCTGAATAATTTCCTACATCGCATTCAAAATCTGAAATTTCATTTTTTTTCAGTTTCCATTCATCAAGAGAATGCACATAAAATTGAAAGTTATTTGTGGGGATGTTCAGCATTCAATGGCATGAAACCAGGCAAAGTGACCATTGCTTTGGATCATTTAGATATATCATTAAATGTGAACGAATTCTTACAGAAATTGTTGAAATTTTGTAAAGAGTGACTCGAAATTTTCTTCCTATTGAAGATTTATTTCAATCAATATTGTCTGTCAGACTCCGTTCATTTTGAAACTTATGTTTTATGATAAATTGATTGTTTTACATGGTTGGTGGGGATAAGGGTGTGCTCAAAAACATTCTATATCATATGTGCATTCACGGTGCTCATTAAATAAAATTATATCATTAGGTAGTAAAGAATTTACTATACGACAGGCCAATAAATAATTGTTTCATATTCATTGTACGTAAACATCAAACAACAAACATATTCAGTGTGGAACAGCAGAATGAAATAAATTCGATAACGAATAAATGGGAGCGTGTTGGGAGAAACGATTGGACACGTCGATTGGTATTTTTTAATGCGCATTGAAAAAAATAATTATATAAGGTGTGTCATGTGATAGTGGCCATCAGTGGACAGTCATCAAATATGAAATTTAGAACCATCCAAAGCACATTTGTGAAAATACACATTAGACCAGGGGTTCCCAAACTTTTTTGTACCACGCCCCCCTCTGGTTATTTGGAGACCTCCCACGCCCCCCTACACATATCACACAGAATATTGAAATCTTGTGTGTTTTGATCTGTTTTATTTTAAACAATGGCTTTAATTTTTCACAAACACTTGACCATTATGTCAAGTGAATATTCCTTATGTGGAAGCGTGGAAATTGGTAAAAAAAACGTGGAAATTGAAACATTACAAAAACAATTTTGAAAACTTAGAGAGACTTTATTTCAAAAATTTGAGGAAATTATTTTCGTACTATTTTTTATTTATTTCATTTGGGTGTCACGCCCCCCCTGGACTTTCTCCCCCTAGGGGGGCGCGCCCCCCAGTTTGGGAACCACTGCATTAGACGAATAAGCGCATTTCTACATTTTTGTTGATATCTCTGTGAATATCAATTTTAGCAATATGGTATGCACATACAAATAGATAGGAAATGAAATTTTGCGTCGGATAGTGTGAAAATGTCATGGTCATTCTATTCGAAATAAGAAAGTAATTGCGATTTTAAATTTTCAAAAAGTAAAATGAAATATCAAACACCCTGTTGAAGATTTTGAAACACTTCGAAGGATACCTCATTGATGTGTATAGGGAGATTGAACCCCAAATCTTGAAAATTGAAGATGATATGAACATTTCAGTTAGTCAGTCCATCTGTCAAAATTTTCCGTAAAAATTGAATATCTTGAAAACAACTCACGATTGAAAGAGAATTCAAAATGTAACAGATCCAGAATTTTTCGTAGGATTCTAAATTCAAAAATGAACAGGGTGTTCCATTTGAAAAAGCAAAAGACGACATCACTTCTGGTTTAACCGGGAGTAACAGCGTATTGAAAATGTTTTGGGAAGATAGAACACATTGAGTAGTAGCATCCACCAAAATTTCAAGTTAAAAAAATATCTCCCAGTTCCCTATAAACCTCTAATGAACCAGTAAGGTGAATCACCCTGTATATAATATACCGATTCTTTAGGTTCATTTCAGTGAGTAAAATATCAATTCGAAGTTTCACTACGCTGTTTCGGCCATCATGATAACAAAAATCGTATTTGTGAAGTAAAAATTCAAAAGATTTTGTTTTTTCAAATTTATTTTGTGGGAAGGAGAAATAATGCCAGGTTAGACGAGTTAGCAAAAACACCTCGGCCACTTGAATTCGGATTGTCCTGAGTCAATTTGAAGCAGCAAGAATATTGTATAATATATATTATGCCTATATTATGAGAAATCATTTTTTGGGGGGAGTAATAAGTAAGTGTGGTTGACTGGTGGGGGTCTCCCCCCTCCATTAGTCAACTCGAGTTACGCCAATGAACGAAAATGCTGATGATGTGAAGGATATAACACAATATTCTTTTAAATTCTTCTCTCTATATTCTGTTTATTTTCATATTATATTGATAGTGGAAACACGTTTCTATTTCAGTAAATTTCATAGCAAGCATAGATAGCAAACGTGCACTGGATTCCACTGTTCCAATTGTAAAAAATTGCACAATTTTAAAACATTTCAGACATTCAGAACGGAAACTGAATACGAAAATACATCTTATCAAAACTTTCATATGGCCTTAATATGAAGGTACAAATTTTGTCAGGATTATTTTTTCACGCTTCTGTCTTTTCTTCAAGGGCAATAGTGTGTTTATTAATCGAATATGTCGATTGATGTATCTGATGTTTGAAAACAAATAATTCAACTTAATCACGTTATATTCATCACAACGTAAGTACTACCAATCATCATTCATCCCATTATTTGATGAATAATTTTATGCTTATTCATGTACTACTGCATTTTAAATGTTCGATGAACTATATCCCAGGTCAAAGTATGCAGGATTATTGCGGTGAGTTTATATAGCAAACAAAATGAAATCAGGAATAAGTCGAAACGTAATTCAGAGTTAGAAGTAGAAACATGAGTTTAAATAGATGATTTGAAATAAGAGTTCACGAATCAAATTCACAGATTCTGCCTTCTTGAATTCACGCACAGAATATATATTGATGAATAACCAGAGAGATAATTCCAAAAATGGCGGAAAAAACAAATAAGTTCCTGAAACGATCTGTTTGACTTCACTAAAAAAATCGGATTTCTTAGATTACTTCAGAATATGTTATATTCTCTTTCATTTCACAATTTGAAATGGAATTTTCACAATCAGAACATATTTGAATAGAATTACAGACTTAAAACAAAACGGTCTGACACACAGGTCTGGAAACTACGGCACTTTTGAGTGGTGGGGAGTGTCACAATTTTTGAAGAATAATTCGACGTACTCATCCACTAGTAGCTTATGTGTCTAAAGGTATGATCACGTGACTAATCTTTGACAGTTCGTATTGTAAACAAATAAGAGGTTAGAACTTGATTTGTGATTAGCTGACAATGGGATAAAGAAAAGGCGGTGAAACACGAGAACCACCAAAATTTCCTCAATGTTTGGGAAACCCCTCACCAAACCAGTTTCCAGACCTCTATCTAAGACCGTGGAATTGATTGACCAAACAAAAATCGTGCCACTTATTCATACGTATACCTTTCCACTTCTATCTCCTTTCAACTATCTTATGCATGAATATGGCATGTACTTCGTATTTACATACTCTGTGGCATAAGTTCTGCCGTGGAATAGCAAGCGAATTTCATGAAATTTAAAGAAGACAATGAAACTTCCGTCGGTACCCGATTTTTATTGCTCATATTGACTTATAGTCTTTTCATTCTGGGTTGATAGTTGTGTCAGATTTGGTTACTTTTCAACGCCAGTATAAAACAAAAAGTATCTAGCAATGACAGACGTCTCGATAGGTTCATACATTAGCTGGGAACATCAAAGCATCAACAATTATGGCAACACTCAAATGTCACTTTACGACGATGCCAAATTGTTTGGGGCGAAACCTTACAATCGTTTGTTTACATGTGAATCATTCTTTTTTTGCGATTTTTGTAAATTTGTTCTTTTGAGAGCTTAATTTCATCGTATTCTTGTTGTGTAACTTATTTTATGAAATAAAATAAGAATAAAATAAATAAAATAAAAATGCCGAGAGGATTGAGTAGAGATGCCCAGAAAATGGTTGTATCTTTATAAGAACATTTTTAACGAAATATGATTATTACAGAGAGTGATTTGCTGCTTTGAATGTAGGACTTGAACTATGTAGAGAATATCTGCATACTTTCACAAAAGGTAAGCTAAGGAACAAACCAGTTGTGGATATTGATCAACCTCAACAATATCAAATAGGGAACTTTATTTACAATATGTACAAGAACAGTGAGTATTCAGTGCATATCACATATTATCATTTGATGAACATTCTTCATTGCAGAGGAACACATAACATTGAAATCATTGAAATGAAAGCTTGCTCAACAATTGCCTCACATCCTAATGGAAAACATTGATGGAGTTACCTAATGTTGCTATGAAACGTAATTAATTCCTCCAACAGTACGTTTATTTGAAAAATTGAGGTTTGAGGTAATTTGTTTTCCTTGATGAGACCTGAATATTTCAGAATGGAACTCTACGACATTCTTGGCAAGATTCTAGTGTCAAAAGTGTGAAAATACAAAGTTTATGAGATTCAAGGTATTCAGAATTTGTATGTCAGTTGATTGATGTATTGGAATTATATTGTCTATAAGATTCATTGCTTTGCATGCTGATTGTTCAGATGTACTCATTCCTGGGACAAAATTTGTTTCAATCCTTGAAACTGCTAACAAAGTTTACCATGGAGAAATTAACCAGGATAACGTTCTCCACTGATTCAATACACAACTGCTGCCAAAATCGAAAAATCCTTCCACAATTGTTATGTATGGATAATGCTTCTATTGCTACTTATCACAGCACAATTATTAACAAAGTTCTCACCTCAGCTTTCAATAAGGCAGCAATTCAAGAATGACTTACTTACATTGTAATTGAATTTGATTATGGAATGTTGAAACTGCAGTTACTAACTAATTTAGTATAATTTTAGGCCATAGACTTTATTGTACATGTAATATATTCTTAGAATTTCAGAAAAAAACCAGCCCTAATAAATAAGGCAGATTTATTAGCAGAAAGATATGGATATCAAGATCTTTGACTCCCACCTTACATTTGTGTTTTTCTATCCAATTGAGTTGATGTGAGATATGAAGATGTGTGTACTTGAGAGACATTTGAGAAACATAATGAGGACATGCATAACTATTTTTGTCCCACGAATAAATTAATCTATAATTCTTGAATTTTTTATAAAACACACCTATTAGAGTAATATAGTATTAGGTTTTGAAATATAGAACCATCAAATAAGAAAGAACAGATTTGATACTGAAGGATAAACATTTTTAGATATATATATACTTATTCGATCCGTAGCATGAGAACAGTCCATTATATAATTTGAAAAATTCAACGGTTAAACACAATCAATGGTGATCCAAATAAAATGAATATATTTCATCAGTCGAAAACACTTTCAAAACAAACGGTCAACCTAACACAAGTTTTTTATTCGGAGCATCGCTGAAAAAGTGAAAAAGATGTGGCAACATGGCTCAATCTGGTGATTTGATTCAACTATCAACCCAGAATAAATAGACTATATTTCGTGCTTTCGAAGTAATGTTCATGCTCAATTCTTCTTTTCATTATGTTCCTTATCTTATTTCATTTGCTGTATGAACTCAGTCTAATGTTCGGTCGTGATTTGATGAAAATATTGCAATTTTGTTGATTCTTACCCAAGAGACGTTTCGATGTAGCAAAATAACAATATCAAGGGTGGCCCATTAGTGTGTGGAAGTAGAATTACTCATTTGGGGATGAGAATACAAAAAATACTTCGAATACATGTTGTTATATTTGCGCAGATAACCAATCCTAAAATATTTTGAGATATACAGGAAAATCAGCCTGAGCCACGGAACATGAAGTTTGTTTTTTTTTAATAGAACAGCCTATATATTTGTTCACCATCAAATTCAGCGTGGAATTCTGCATCCAATACCATCTTTGTTTTTTCAATGATTTGCGACTTTGACAAACTGGGGCGAAAATTATGAAAATTCGACGATAATTTGTGCATTATAAATGGTGTCAAAAAAATGTTTACAGTGATAAATGGGTGCTCATATTTGGTGATTCGGAAAATGAAGGATAGTTGAAATTAGAGTCATTAGAGAATGTGTACCACAACTAAAAGTGTTAGTTACGGAAAAATCGAAAGCATGATTAGTGCAATACGTCAAATCCAAAGGATACTTGTTGAAAATTTGGATATATTCATTTCAATCGTAGGTAACGATAATATTTTGAATTTTTTTCAACACCCTATTTATTTCATCACAGTTTTCAATTATGGAACACGAATAGTTCGATGTATCCACAAGAAATTATTGAAGATACAATTATTTTGAACGTCATATTCAAAGGTTGCTTTTCTCAAAAACAATCGATTTCAGAGGGTATATCGAATCGACAAAATTTGAAGGCATGAAATATTCCTTCAAGATGATGAAATAATATATTGAGTGTTCCATTTGAAAAAATGGAGTTATACTCAATTGAAACATCCTGTATCAAAAACTTGACTTCTACTGCATTCAGACATTTCAACCATCCTTTATCTTCGTATTCACTGAATATGGTCACCCATTTATCAATGTGAACGTTTTTTTGACATCATTTATAGTGCACAAATTATGGTCGAATTTTCATAATTTTGACGTTTGACAACCTCGCGAATCACTGAAAAAACAAAGATGGTATTGGATGAAGGATTTCACGCTGAGTTCGATGGTGAACAGATATATAGTGTATACTTTTTATAAAAAGACAAACTTTGTATTGCCCCGCTCTGGCTGATAATCTTGTATATCTCAAAATATTTTAGCATTGTATATCTGCGCAAAAGTATTTTTTTCTATTCTCATTCCTAAGTGAGTAATTCTACTTCCACACGCTAACGGGCCACTCTGTATAGCAGATAATGTAAGAACCATTCGAGACATAATCAAACATTTAATTCGACAGTATTGATAATAAAATTATTATTTTGACGTGCTAAGAACATCCCAGACAGCACTAGATATTCCTAGAATATTCCTCAAATATCCGTGAATGGATGTATATATTCCGAATATTCATAGAATATTCCTGGAATATATATATGCGTTGGGCATATTCATGGAATATTCTAAGTGGAATATATTAGGTATATTCATGAAAGAATGTTCCAGGAATATTCCGATGCGAATATTCTCATTTGCATGTTCATGGAATATTGTATATCCTGAACGGTTCATTCCTAGATTGTTATGTACGGAATATTCATGAATTATTCCAGAAAAGATGTTCTCATATGATGCGCATGTGCAATGACGCCTTATAAATGGACATCGATTCCTTTCAAAATACAATTTATTGTTTCCAATGAAATACTTTGCGTTAGATATTTGGCACAAACATATTCTTGATCCAAGACCAATTCTGTGGGCACTGAATTTCAAACAATTGAAAACATTTTGACTCTACTATTATAGTCTAGTTCTGTGGTGGTGCCTTGATGGAGTGATGCACTGTCATTTGACATTCGACAGTATTATTATGAGTGCTCTGAGCTCTGACTAGTGTGTGCGTTTCAGTTTCACGTGCGTTTGCGTTTGTTCTTTGTTGAAAGTGGTGAAATTGAGAACAAAGAAGCCTTCTGTTTTTTTATTTTTTTGCTACGATTAACAGTATAATCATATGAAGTGTAAAGTGACTCATCGATAACAAGTTTTCTTATAGAACAGGTAAGTAACAACGAACAATGATTCTTGTGCTGTGAGCTATTTATAAACAATGGTGTATCATTATTTTCGTTTCATTTTCAAGAAACAAAAGACCAAATTAGTTCGCACAATCAAAATGCACATAGCCTGTCAGAGTTCTGGTGTTTGAGGAAACAATATTTATGTAAAGACAGTCCTTTCTTCCTGAACTACTCTAGGATAGAGTTATACAATGACTTGAATGATGTTTCAGGGACAATACATAAATAAATACCACATAAATAAATACGGAAAATATAGGAAATGTTATGGAAGGATATATGTCACTGCTTTTCAATAATTATCCAATATTAAATTGAAGTAAATGTCTTTACCCAAGGTGAGATTTGTGAAGAAGTTATTCTTTCATTAACTGTAATAATATATCAATTGTATTGGCTCAGAAAGAAGGGACTATCAGTGAGTGGATGAATCACACAAATAGTGAAATATATATATTTATTATTGCTATAGATGAAATTCAACGATGTCAGCACAACAAAGTCTCTCTGAAAGAAATTGAAATGGTTATGTCGGTGTATCTTGCCAAAGCCACCAAGCGACTAAAAAGGAACGAGTAAGTTTTTTTTCAACATATATGTATTTTGGTTGGGGAAGGTGATTAAACCAAAGATCAATACTTCCTCTGATTTTTTTAGTTGTCAGAATCATTTTGCACAATTATTTTGAGGACAAAAACTTAATTACCCCAAGAGAACTGAAAAAAAACACATCTTGTACTATCTGGTTCCTCCTTACTTGAAAAGTTTTTTTTTTCAGACTTGCCAATTCAGCAACAGAGATGGATGTTGAATAAAATATACCAAAAAAAAGACGAGTTTTTATGTTAATTATTATATTATATTATGAATATATATCTTTCACTAGTGGAAACATTTTTATTAGAAAATTATCCCCTGATTCCCCTACCTAATATGTTTGGAATATTCTATAGATATTCCCAGAATATTCTGGATATTCATGGAATATTCTCCAAGGATATTGGGTGAATATCCACTACCTGAAATTTTGGAATATTCCATGGATATCCTGAGAATATACCACAGATATTCTTGAATATTCCAGAACACCGAATTTCGGAGAAAGTCAGTGGCGTAGAGGGGTCCAAAAATATTTTGTTTTGACGTAGAACGCGTTGGCGATGAAATTAGCTCGATGAAACTTCATTTTCGCGCACTTTTTTTTCAAACCCCTCTGGGATTTTTTTCGGTACGCCCATGGTCTTCCTCTCGAAAAGTTCTTACATGAGGGTGTTTTTAGATTTTCGCTATCTCTTTTCGTCTTTCCGCTATTCACGAAAGTTGCTTTGTAGGTAAATTTTTGCATTTTTGCCCACCCTGTACCAATTTGAAGCAACATATTATACATTTTGGAATCAGCTCAGCAAAGGCAATTTGGAAATGAAAAAAAAGGGGGGGTTCCATTTGAAAAAAATGGTGATGACGTCATTACTCGAAAGTGGTTCACCCTGTATATTAGATTATGATTTGAAACAATAGTAAATTGAAATCAAAAATCGACCTGTTTTGGGAATTCCTAATTTTATTGTTCATTTAGTCAATAATGAATTTATGCGTTACTTTATGGACGCACTGTATTTCTTGCGTTCATTTATCCTTTTTTTATTTTCCTTCGAAAAAAAGGAATGATTTTCGATTCCTACTTTTGGAAACCTTTCTAACAATGTATAGCACGATCTCCTTGCTATTCAAAAAAGCTGTGAGGAGGTAAGAAGTTACACATTTTTTTGATTCAAAACACCTTGGTTGTAATGAAAAATCACGTGTCCCAAGGTTTTCCTTTTTTTAGATCAATGGGGCGGTAAAACACTGTATAACTAACTGTTGAAACTATTTTCAGTTATGCAAAGATGTCAGATGACTCCTTCAATGATGTGTCTGATGAATGGTGTTCGATGAGCACCAATACATCGAGTGATCGCATAATAAATGATATTGCGAAAATAGCAGGCATCGACGATTGGTGTTCCATGAAAAGTAGCCTACAAGACGAAGATGGACAGGGACATGATTTTGCACTGAATTCGTGTGTCATAACACTCCAAGACAATACAGATCCCGAGAAGAGTTTTCCTTTCGTGGTGAAAACGGCACCAGAGGCTAGTAGTATTGTGAGACAGTATTTTCCTGTAAGCCGCCTTTATGCGAATGAGTGTCGGTTTTACAATCATATCTTACCAGCGTTCGAGAAGTTTCAAGAAGAGAAACTTGGTAAAATTATCTTCAACACTTTAACGAAATGCTATTCAACGGATTTGACACCTACCAAAGAGAAAATATATTTAGAGTACTTGAAGCCCCAAGGTTTTATAAAAATGTACAAAAGAGATTCATTTGATAGAGAACACCTCGACATTATTTTCAAAGAATATGGAAAATTTCATGCAATTTCAATGGCATTCAAGAGGTACTATTTTCACGAATACCGTGAACTTTCTAAGGATTTATACAATTATTACAACGAGATAACCGACATTGAACTGGTGAACACCTCGATGAAGGAAATTATGAAAGAATGTATGACGTATCTCAAAGAAGAAAATGATATTCAAGTGATTCAAACGTTTAAAATATTTGCTGAGAAACCCGATCAGATATTCAAGCATTCCATGAAATATCAAGGGAAAAATACTGTTATCCTACATGGGGATACTTGGAGTAACAATATGATGTACAAATACAGTGACCAGAATGGGGTGAGTTATATTCCAGTGGAAAATATGATTTTTATTGTCATTCGAAACGTTTTATTCTCTTCGAATCAATTATTCATTCTCAAACATTCAGAATGAAGAGTGGAATCATCTGGCATTCTGTCCTGAAAAGAATTTCGTCCTCAGTTCTCAAATTCAATCAAGACTATTTACAGGGTGTTTTATAAGTAGGTGGAAAATCGCAGGATTTTCTGTTGAAACGTTTTATAGTCAAGGGACTGGTGATGTTTAATTTTTTAGTTGTTAACATTCTCGAAAGAAAAATAATAATTTGTGAATATTTCAATGATAATTCAACCTAGCTAGATTGAATTGTTCCAACTTCTCTTATTTACTTAATAATTTATTTATTGATTGCAAGAAGTTTGGGGACGAACAGGTAAAAAGCCCATAGAAGCATCCGCTGATAACATAACATATATTTTGGTTATCCAAAAAAGTACAGTCATAAACTGTTTCTGAAAAACTCCCATATGATGGGTCTAGCGCCCTGTATAACCGTGATACAGAGTGTTTTATGTATTTCTCCTATTTCTTCAATGGCTTTTTCAGAACCAGCTGAGCGCCTCTACCAACCCTTCCAATATGCCCATTTCCCAATGAATCACTTTCTATAAAATGATAATTGAAAGTAATTTTTATATCTACTGAAATTAACTTCATTTAGTACTATACTATATAAACTAAAAGTATCTTGTTTATTTCAGGATTTACTAGATATCAGATTATGTAATTTCCAATCGTCATTCCTAGGAACGCCAGTATACGACCTCTCTTACTGCTTGTACTCAGGAGCCACGAAAGAAGTGTGTTTGAATCTCAAGTACTACCTCCTAATCTACTACAAAAACTTCTCAGACGTTATGAGACAATTCAATTGCGACCCAAATATATATTATCCTTTCGATAGTCTAGTGCGAGAATGGAAGGAATACAGCAAATTCGGATTTTTCTTGGCCTTGCTAATGATGCAAAGAAGAATAGTGCGGATACCGGAAAAAGATACACCGCTTACTTTGACGGAAGCGTTAGAAGACCCTGAAAGGGCACGCAACCAACGATACGATAAAGAAAGCGTTAAGTTCAGGGCTTTGCATTTGATTAGACATATGTACGTGAATGATTTCCTAGATACACCTATCACATCCGGTGAAGAGAATCGAATGGATGATTTTGATTTAGACTTTATGTAGATCTATATTATTCGTTTTTATTTCGTGTGTCTCAATTTTTGTACACTAATTTTCTATTTATGTGGTAACGAAACTAGTCGTGCAATTTTTCAGTTCAAGATTTTAGTACCATAATAAATATATGACTTACATTTCTCGTCATCCTGAAATATATTTCTGAAATTGTTGACGTAGACTGATTTGAAACATGTTTGACATTTTCTTTACCACTTCTCGAAATACCCTGATATACATATTTTATAGTACAATATTTTCTCATATTTCTCATCGAATCTTTTATTGAATATTTTATATACAGATACGCCTATTTTATTAAATATTTTATATGAAGATATGTCTCATTATCATCCATTTATTCAGAGTGCGAAGACAACCTGAGTATCTTACTTTCTATCTGAAAAAATCTATCCACAGAAAAAAAATTGCAATGAGGACAGAAATGAAAACAATGAATGAATGAATGAACCTAAAATCATATATTCCTGACAAATTTTTTTTGCATAATTGAAATATTTTCTGAAATGTAGTGAAATGGAATGTAATGGAATGGTTTTCAAAAAATTGCATTCGACATTTTCCACAGAAACTGCTGAAAATACTTCATATTCAAATATTCATTGGAACTTCATTCAATAAATAACTGCGAAAAGAGAACAAATGCAGTATAATCTACGTCTAATAATTGTTGTTTTTTTTTTATAAAATCATTCTCTTCCTTTATGAAAACTGCGTTTTTTTTTGTGGCTTGTTGTGAGCGAGTCCCTCTCCGGTGTCCAGCAGTGATCAGCTATCATTCTTATATCCCGTCTTTCTTGGTAACGTTACTTCCCTATGTCTTGATGAAACTTCTCTTCCCGTTCCTCACTAACATGATTTTTGGGAGAGAAGTCAAAGTAGGAGTCCAGAAAATGAAGTTTTGTGGCTCATATTGCATCTCAGTTTTTCGATAGTTTTCGATCATGGTGACTACAATTTCTTTGTAGTTGGAGACTTGACTTATGAGGTACAGGTCGTTCAACAGACGGTATATCGGGATACTGATTAGTATGTTTATTTTCGAAATGAAACCATTGACATCACAGGAGCAAACGTAACAGTCGTCTCCATGGTTTTTTGTTCCCTCCATACCATAAGATTACTAAACGATAAAGAGCTACTCGTATCGTTAGTCCAGTTTATTCGTGCTCAAAATGACACAATCTTCAATGAAACTACCGAGTGCAAGATTATTCGTTTGTGGGCAACCAAAAGGACGAACAATATTTTCCAAGCAGTACTGCAAGTAGACTTGTCGGTTTATAAGAAAATCATGTCACAAGGTCACTTACTTATTGGATTTGATAGCTGTTCTGTTTATGAGGCCATATTTGTTCCTCGTTGCTTCAAATGTAATAGTTTTTTCCATTCTAAGTCTGCATGTAAAGGTGAGTTGACTTGTCCTATTTGCTTCTAGGCTCACGGTGGTGAAGGCTGTAAGCCTAATAGCCAGAAACAATGCATCAATTGTGCAAATATCAAACGTAACGAACAAACTAATATCAACACCAATCATGCTGTCTGGGATTATCCTAACTGTGAAGCCTACAAAAGAGCTGTGGAGAAAATGAGGCGAGATCTATCTGGTGCGCCTAACAAGTAGCAACTAAAGGGAAGATGGTGCGTACCCTGCTATGGGAATATCTAATACCGATTTATTAGAGAGACATAACTTTACCTCTCTTGCAAGTGGGAGGAATACATCTGCTCTGATTTTTCTTTATGAGGTGATCCATGGCCAAATCAACTGTAGTGCTGTTTTGAGTATGCTGAATTTTCATGTTCCAAGAGTAAACTCAAGACATAACACTCTATTCTACCTTGAAACCTTGAGAACAGATGTACAGAAAAACTCACCTTTATTCAGAATTTGCAACAACTACAATGTTATCAATAGTGGCTGCGACATTTTCTCTTGCAGCATTGAAAAAAATCAGATTTTGATATTAATTTTCCTTATCTCTAGTTTTTTGTATCTTGTCTCATTTCTTCAGTATCTTTGTATCTTTACTGATCAAATTAATTTTTTTTGTACCTGTGACTTTCCCACCCTGTAAATGGATTTTTGTTAGGTGGTGTACAATAAAAAATAAAAATAAAAACTACATTTGTAATTCTTGCAAGGTGATAATTGGAATTTTAAGATGAGGTAATTCTAGAAGTGCGTAATTGTCTCACAACCCGAGTTGTGTCCTATACTTTTCCTACGACCGCATTCATTTTCATCAAAAATTGGGATTGCATTAATTGAAAATATGTTTTCCTACAACTGCTATGAAAAGTAGCGTATTTTCCATAGTAGTTATGGAACATCAAAATGCTATCGGCGACGCGGCTTGTTATTCGTTTCCATGTCAACTACTGAAGGCTCTATCTTATTGGTTATATGTCGTGCGATTTACTTTACAGATGCTACCGTATTGGTTGTTGATCGTGCTCTCTTTTTACGGTGAAGGTAAATCGTATAGTTTTACGTCACCCAGTGCTTAAATAGACAGTTACATATTTGGCGAGTTGTACAAATTTCGTAATTTTCTGTAGGGGGAGTAGAAAAAATATTTTACTGTTCAGTACCTTATTCAAAAAATAAAAAAGGCCGATATACAGGGTGTCCCCTCTCAATTGGAAAAAACTTCTGGGGCATATTGAGGAACCATAGACAAGCAGTTTGAGATAAGAGACTGATGTCCGGAAGTGCATGGTTTTCAAAATACATGGTGTCAAAGTTTTTTTCAAAAAACTTTTTTTATCAATATTTCAAAGACACGTTAACCGATTTTATTGAAATTTGCCAGTGATGTAAGCTTTAATAAGACGCTCAGTTAGCACTAATTAAATGTTAATTATGACTTCCAGTGGCACCCCGGGGGACAGTGTCACGAATAAAAATGACAAAAAAATGTACGCTGCTGACTTTTTTGAAAAATTTTATATATTTTTTAATAAGCTCAGTTGAAAATACAACTTTTTTGTCACCTGATATTTTTTCGTATCTCTCTCCGTTTTTGAGAAAAAATTTTTATTAAAAACTTTATTGAAAGGTTCATTATCTGAAAATCTAAAACAAAACAATGTTGTCATGGTAACACATGAACATGTCAAATTTTAGTAAAAAAAAAAATGAATCGTTTTGAATTAGCCGAGCTTGCAGATATGCATCTCTTGTATGGGGAAGCGCGGGGTAATTCTTTGTTAGCACAACGGTTGTACGGGCAGCGGTTCCCAAATCGTGAATTGCCAAACCATAAGATTTTTATCAAAATTCATCAAAATCTACGGGAGACCGGCTCATTCGTGGTAAGTATTGCAGAAATGGCAACTTTCTGTGTTTTTTTTTCTTGCGCGTTTCTGTTTTACAGCCAATCTAAGAGGCTTTGTTATCTTTGCAGCCTATTCGAGGATTTGCAAGGCAGTTTCCGATCAGAGATGCCCTTGAGGATGAAGTCATGGCACGCATTCAGAATGAGCCCAACACTAGCACTCGTCTGATTGCGTCGCAACTTGATTGCAGCAAAAATAATGTCCATCGAGTATTGAAAATCCACGATCTCTATCCATTTAAACTGCAAAAGGTGCAGCATCTACTGCCTGACGACGCTCCTCGGCGGCCCGAGTTCAGCGAGTGGTTGCTCCGTCAAGCGGATGAAAACGCAGATTTTTTAAGTATAATCTTCACGAGCGATGAAAAAGGATTTTCGCGCGAGGGGACATTCAATCCTCGTAATAACCACGAGTGGAGCGAACAAAATCCCCATGCTACGCACATCAGAGGATATCAGCAGAAGTTTGGTGTTAATGTTTGGGCAGGTATTCTTGGCGACCATTTGATTGGGCCGTACGTTCTACCTGATCACCTCAACGGGAATAACTATCTAGTTTTTTTGCGAGATATTCTGCCCGAGCTGCTGGAAGATGTACCCCTCCAGTTGCGTAGAGAGGCCTGGTTCCAACACGATGGTTGTCCAGCGCATTTTGCGCGCACCGTGAGAGGTTACCTCGACCAAACCTACAACAACAGGTGGATTGTTAGAGGTTGTCCCGTCCCTTGGCCAGCAAGGTCGCCGGACTTGGCCCCCCTGGACTTTTTTCTTTGGGGCGAAATGGAACGGTTGATCTATGCAACTCCTGTGCCGACCATGGAGGACCTAGTTGCCAGAGTTGTGGTGGCAGCGGAATTTATCGCGAACAATCCAGGCGTGTTTGCTCGGGTGCGTGAATCCTGGATCGACAGGTGCAGAAAATGCATCGAAATGCATGGTGGACACTTTGAGCATTTGCTCCACTAATTAATAATAAATCATTTGTAAAAAAGCCTCCTTGTTTTTCTTTCTGATAATAATGAACCTTTCAATAAAGTTTTTAATAAAAAAATTTTCTCGAAAACGGAGAGAGATACGAAAAAATATCAAGTGACAAAAAAGTTGTATTTTTAACTGAGCTTTCTAAAAAATATATAAAATTTTGAAAAAAAGTCAGCAGCGTACATTTTTTGTCATTTTTATTCGTGACACTGTCCCCCGGGGCGCCACTGGAAGTCATAATTAACATTTAATTAGTGCTAACTGAGCGTCTTATTAAAGCTTACATCACTAGCAAATTTCAAGGAAATCGGTTAACGTGTCTTTGAAATATTTATAAAAAAAAGTTTTTTGGAAAAAACTTTGACACCCTGTATTTTGAAAACCATGCACTTCCGGACATCAGTCTCTTATCTTAAACTGCTTGTCTATGGTTCCTCAATATGCTCCAGAAGTTTTTTCCAATTGATAGGGGACACCCTGTATAATATGAATATAGATAATACATGATGAGAAAATTGTTCAATCTGATTTCGAATAACAGTTTTCTATTGGTAAGAAAGTTGAATGCTTACTTGTTTTCATTAAGGCCTTATTATGACATGTGGTTCCCAATAAGTGACTTTTTAGTTATTTGTATTCAGAAAAGTGTGATTTTTGTTCTTGAAGCAATTACCAGTGCATTCTCATCATAAACCTGCTAGTTGGGCATTAACAAAATTAAGGTGAGCCTTATTTGGTGCACCTATTTTACTATGGAAAACCTGATTTTCATCTGAATTCACCACGATTGAGTTTCATTTTGTTTGTTGATTTCTATTGTGATAGGAATTTCCACGAATTTTTTGTTGAAACAATTTTCAAGTTGTTTAAACTTGACGGAAATCTACATGTCCACCTATAGAGGACTTTCTTGTATACGTATTTTTTCTAGGTTGATTGTTCACATTATACTATGTAATTCTGTCATTGATGTTTTTCAATTATTCCAAAATGATGACTTCAGGAACCAACTATTATTATCAAACAATTATTATATCTCCATATAAATGGAAGTTGCTCCATGACTGTCGGTTTCGCCGTTTGAAACTTATCCAGCAATATTTACTTTCAGCACTATCCTGGAACGCGAAAATCTCTTCGATACATTCTTCTTCTGTAACAAAATCTCTAGCACTACGGTGCAGTTGAAAGTAAATTAGTAATATTTAGTCGTTTTGTGAACTTACTTGATAAGCGTTTTTGGTTAGCACTTTCAAAAAAAGGTATCGATTAAGGATAGTCATAAAATGATTCGAATTATTTCTGAATCCTATTGTCGTTCGAATGTTCAAATAAATTATCTGAATCTATTAAGTATTAAGAGAGGGCCTATGCGGATGAGGTTATTGTTCAATATTCAGTTTCTATGAGTATAGATGTGATGATGTATCATGGTTATCATTGTCAGTACATACAGAATGAATTGGTAGAGACTAGTTATTCAGATACAATTTCATACTAACAATGAATAATAATAACAAAAATTGTACACTCAAAATCATTTGGGAGACTCAGTCGTCTTCATATAGAAAATAATTTATCGTGCGTATTGTTATTGAATGGGATTTTGGCGATGGTTTTTTGATGAACTCTTTGGCCTGTCTCATTCGCTGCGCCCTTTTCCAACATTCACGAGATGAATTTCATCATAAGAATCAATATTTCAGGTGAAAAAATATTCAACAACTTTATTTTCCCTTGACAACTCAAACACGAAAAGAAATTGTGAGAATCAGATCAGAATCATTTGTCAATTGCTATCTATCACATCTAGAGATTCACGGCTTGACTTGATATTCAAGCTACTTGACTTGACTTGGCTTGACTCGACTTGACATCAAGTCGAGTTCAAGTCAATTAGTAGTTTTTGATATCAAGTCAAGTTCAAGTATGTATTTATCAAGTACTTGAAAAATCAAGTACTTCTATCAAGCTACTTGATTTTTAGCAGTTTTATTGTGTTTCAATAAATGATGAAATGAGAATGGAAGTTGCGGAAAAAACTTTCGTTTATGAAACTTATTATATTGAAAAACCAGAAATATGAACTATTTTAAAATGGATTCAGTCAGCTCGGAAGTTGGGGCACCCCCGTATCAAGTCTGAGCGCACGCGAGCTTGCAGAAATATATGCCGTTTGACACGTCCGTATCAAGATTGAGTAATATCAAGTAGATTGCTTTCAAGTCAAGTAATGAATATCTCAAATCAAGTCAGGTCAAGTATATAAATTTTAACGAGTTTGATTTTCAAGTCAAGTCAAGTAGTTTCTCAAAATATCAAGCTACTTGACTTGATGAATCTCTAATCACATCTGTCACTTGGAATTGAGAGAACGTAGTATTGAGTATCCAACCTTAGTTTTCCTACACTATTTTTCAATGAAAACTCATGTTTTCGACAGTGAATGTGATCATACCACAGATTATTAAAAATTCATTCACAAATACTCTGTGATACTTAGGTGACATAGGGCGTTTTCATTCCATCTGATGATGTATTGCTTGGCTTCCAATATCAACAATTCTTTGTGGTACAGCCTTAATGAGTTGATATTTCTAGGGCCGTCTTTTACATATCAAAGTCAGCTGATAATCAGCGTGTTGCCGATATTTTGTTGAAGGATCGTGAAGGCATTTTGTGGTCAGTAACATAACTTCGTCCTCTGTATTCTGGAGTCTCAGAATGAATAATATACCGTCCGATATTTTGCAATTTCTAAGAAGTGCATTGCAAAAACGAAACTTTTTTTCTTATCGTATTCAGTTCCACGAACATAATATCGAAGGTGAAGGTTTTACAATGAGTGATATTTTTTATTTATCTGTCAGAGATGTAAAAGACGTTGTCAAAACAATGGAGTTGGTGTTGAAGATAGCAACGAGGAACCAGGATATAAGACAATACTATCCCGTCAATGACCTATATCGAAATGAATGTTTGTTTTACGAAACAGTTTGGCCATTATTCCTGAAATATCAAATTAAAGTCTTAGGATCGAAGATGTTCAACATGGTACCGTCCTGTTTTGCTACAAAAACCGAACCGGATTATGAAAAATTACTTATCGAAAACTTGAAAGCAAAGCAATATGTAATTTTGAACAAGAAGGATTGCTTCACACAATATCAAATCGAATGTGTTTTTCGAGAATATGGCAAATTTCATGCAGTTTCTATGGCAATGAAAGAAACGTATCCCCAATTGTTCATCAAGTCGCAACATAGATTTTTTAATTATTTCGATGATATTTCGAAAATCAAGCACTTGAAAATTTCAGTTGAACATCTCATGAACATATGCATGAAATATTTGATGGAAGAAGAAGAGTTTGACATCATGAATGATCTTCAAAAATATATCAAACACGTTTTTCCGGTCTTCAGAAATAGTGGATTTTATAAAGGAAATAATATCGTTCTGATACATGGAGATAGTCAGAGTGATAATATCATGTTCAAGTATCGAGGAAACGGAGTAAGTACTAACCGTTATTTCACTACATGCGAAAAGAAATCTGATATTTCATTTAGTCTCAGCGAAAATAAGAGGTAAATTTGGATTATAACAACTCACAGTTCATCTGACACAGATACGAAAGAATTAGGCGATAAAATATTTTCATGTCAATTATTCCGATTTTCATTGGATATTGTGGAAATGAAAAAAATGTATCTTCCTTAGTATCAAAATCACATTAACGAAATCAAATCTCCTTGCAACGTTTCATTCGAAATTAATCATTATCAGAACATAATATTAGTGACGTTTCGGAATATTTACTCGTAATACATGTATAGTGATTCTTTTATTAATATCCACGAATAATCACCAAATATATCTTCGAACACTTTTTGTTGGGAGCATGTAGCAATAACTGTCTACGGAAGTTAAGAATTTCACCACTAGATAGCGTCGAGACTTTGGCAATCGCCAATAGACTTCTTGAATTATAATCCGAAAATCTGAAACTGGGCATTGAATGTCACCGTCCTCGACTTCATTTCCAGAATCAAACACTTATTAACCATTTCAACACTTGAATAGTGTTTAATTTACAAAAATAAGTCAATACTCGAAAATCACCCAAATTTCTACTATTTCAGTAAAATCCACTCTTTTCTTGAAAGAGGCTATCACACATCAAATATCAGACCTGAAATTTAATTTGACCATTAGAATCGCGACCAATAATAATATTTACATGGTATGAAAGGGATGTGATGTTAGGGCCAAACAAATATCTACGGTTACAAATCTTGTTGAGATAATTAAGGACACTTAAGGCACATCGATAACATACGTGAACGTATCTCATGACAGCTGAGCATGCGCAGTTTTGATTTTCGCCACGTTACAAGAGGTTTGTTTCAACACGTCTCAAAACTGTAACAATATGGTCACGCTCATGCGCAATTGATTAAATTTGTTCCAACCGAGAAGTGGTCGTAATCTGACCATCATTTTTTTGTTCCAACCAAATTCGTGACCGTCCGCAGCATGGTTTCAGGACGGTAATTTCGGTACATGCTCAAAATTGAAAACTGTTTTGATTCATGAGTATTGACATGCGCATTAAGAAACTCTTTGTCAAAACAATAGGGAAGCTAACCTAGCTTTTTGCTTGGGTATTTATTCACTTTAATTTTTGTAAATGATAATTTCTTTCGTTCGAATCAAATAAGAAAAAATAAATATGAGTGACGATGGAGATACTGATAATTCATACGAAACAAGTGAAGATGATCCTGATATCCAGTTCAATAAAACGAGGATGAAAAATTTTCATATTATTTTAGTTATTGTAATCTAAGATTATTCTTTAAACAAAAGAACAGTAACCTCAGTCTTGTAGAACGTGGGTAGCCAAAAACCGTCAATAAAACCGATCCAATTTTCAAACGTTTTTGTACCGTCACGAAACTATGCGAAGATCGCGCATGAACGAAACCGAAATGGCCACAAATCAGTCGAAACCATACAGAAATGTTTGTTGGAACAAACCTAAGATAAGTCCGACATGAAGATATCGTTTTCTACGTACAGTCAAATCACGAATTATAACCGAATTAGGAATTTTGGCAGCGACTGATGAAAGCAATTGGAAGCAATTTCTGTTGGTGACGCGATTATTATTGTAGGACAGGGATTTCCCATGTATTCACTTGATCAGGAAAATTGTTAAAGATGTAAAATTTATCCGTCGTCCAGAATATCAATCTTAATCATGTCCATAATGATTTTTATTGAACCAAATTAGAATAATTACTGAATATTCACTGCGAAAATAAATTATTAAATGCTATGGTTTCAATTATCAAACTATTGAATTCAAACTAAATATACGTCATATCAGAGATGAGTGACATTTTCAAACTTGTGTTCGTTAACTTTCGTTTCAGCAGCGAGAAGATACATGTTTGTTACGGGGGATACGTTCACGTCTGTGCGTTGTCTCAAGTGTCTATTTAATTTATGGAGCACACAAAACAGATCCGTCGCAATAACTGTCAAACTAAACTAAGAACTTCGATTTTAGCCATTCCAATCCTGATACACAATAATACTCTGTTTTGCTTTCAGGAAATAGAAGATATCAAGTTCATAGATTTCCAATTTGCGAGATTCGGCACACCTGTTTACGATTTATCATACTGTTTGTACTCGGCCGGCACCGAAGAACTTTTCAACCAGCTCGACCACCTTCTGGAAGTCTACCACCAAAGTCTTTCGGAAACTTTGTCAATGTTCAAATGTAACTCGAAAGCTCTGTATTCTTTCAGTACACTGAAATTGGAGTGGAGACAGTATAGTCGGTATGGATTCATAATGGGCTTGCTAGTGATGACATCAAAGTTGACGGAGGACAACAAGGAACTCAACTTGTCCGAACTAATATTGCGATCTGAGGATGCATGTAGGAATATAGATGAACAAGAGGCTAAAAGAAGACTTGTATCGTTACTGAGGCATATGAGTTTGTACAGATTATTGTAAGACATATGTTCGAGTGTATTCGTGAGCTTGGTACTTTGGTACCAGTTGTTTTAAATTTTGTCCATTCAGCAATATTTTTATATTCATGTTCCTTACTCTCAATAATAGTCTGATTCCAATAGATCAGTCATTGATCATTCTAGTTCAATTTTTTTTTCAAGCTTCTTCGAAAGTCTACAAGGTATTCAATAAATAACCCATAAATATTTAAATTTGGATCAATTTTCACCAATGAAATATTCATGTCAGTACAATGACTTCAACATCAGTATTATTCGCATGTGAAACATTTCTGGAGAAGCTCGAAAAAATGTACGTTATTTTAATAAGTATCTTAATATGTGAATGTTCGTATTGAATATCTGCTTTTTCGTTTACATTCAATTTGTTTTCTGTGAATGTTTCTGATATTGTGATTTGAAAAATATGAGAGTACCCATTTATGGAAATATATAGTACAAAGATCCCAATCTCGATATACAGAACAAAAAATTATACAATCATTTGGTTATGTATTGTACCTTCAGAATGAATTCAGTAAAATAAAATATATATATTTATCGCTCTACATTATGATCTTGAATTCGGGAAAGCAGATGTTATGGGTGTTAAGTTTTTTCTTCAATAACCCAATGCAATAATAAGCTGTGATAATATTTTTTTTTCAGTTTCTTTCCAATAATTTTTTTCTGATCATTGTGAAGGTTATATTTTATATTGTCAACCATGTTGACTGTTTTATTTTATATGATTTTTTTCCAATGTATTCTAATAAAGCTGAAATGGTCTTAACTTCGTATTTCATTTCAACCCAACTCCAGTATTTTTTATGCTACAGTGAATCCTTGTACATATGAGAATGCATAGTGCTGCATCTCGGAAATTTCGTCATAGAAACTTGAGACTAATTAATCCACAGGGTGAGTCAACAATACCTACCAAGCCGAGCCAACTGCTTGAGAAAAATGTATTTTTTGATGAATAAACTTATGGCCCAAAATGCATACCGAGGAAAATATATCCTCCCAAAGTTGATAAAATTGAAATTATTTTTCCGCGTAACTTCTGAACCATTAAATTTTGTTTTTAGAGAACATTTTTGATACACTTATACGTTTCTGATGGGACAACTCAGGGAAATTGAATGTCAAATTTCGTGAATAAAATCCTAAAACTATGCCGAAACATTTATTACACCAAAGGAATTTTATCGACAACAGACACACAGTAAAATAAAATGTTCAGAGCGAATTTCCTGATGATTGATTGGACAATGTTCGATTGCACAATGCATACTGGCTTCAAAACTGTGCCCGCGAGTCTTGGTTTGCACCAATCTCGATAAAAACAACTTTTTCATCATCTAAGGTCGCATTGCATCCAATATCCAATCCAAATAAAAGTCCACTCTCGTATTCACTGTGGGAACTCCAACCTTTCCGCATTTCGACGGTCCAAAAGAAACAATCCCCTCTTGAACGTATCTCACATCACCATTGAGGAACTTCAGTGTCTGCAAAGGACCTCCACTATCACCCGGGCAAGTTGATTTCATAGACTTCGAGCCACCTGCACAAATTTGTCTTGAAGTTATCATGGTTGAGTTCCTGTACCTTTCCATGCAGATTTTCGGATCAACAACATCCAATTCGACACGTTGAAGTTTTGGGTTGGCAGTAACTGTAACATGGAGAATTATTCATGTGATGGAATCATTTACGCAATTCATTCAATTTCAATCTATTGGTTTATTATCATAATAATATCTAATATTCTTCAGGAATCGAACTTCTATTCTTGATGAAGATAATTCGAAAATAACATCAATATCCTATACGATCATCGTCAATAATATAACCAAACATCAATTCATCTTCATCTTCAAGTTTCAGAGAAGTTGTTGCGTAGAAATATTCGTGAGATTGATTTCAAATTCCATATTGGGGATATTCAATGGAACAGTTGGAATAATTGAATTCTTGTAATTCGAAAGTTCGGACTTCCACTGTAGTTCAATAAACAGGCCGTACTCCCTCCATTTTCGAGTAAATTGCAGGGAATAGTCAACTAGCGAAAAACGGATTTTTCAGTGATGGAAACAATTTGTGGATCTAATTGTAAGACAAGCATAATTTGTTTATCATCAAAATACTAATTTATGAACTCCGAAGTGAAAAATCTCTTCACTAACGTATTTAGTGAGTTCTCCGATCACTTTATCTGTGAGTTTGCCTGCCCCTCCGAGTCCCTTGGTTCCTTTTTCCAATTTCCCAATCTCGTTTCCATTCTTTTTTCGACGAGACCAACACATTCTTTTTTTTGTACAGTAACGTCATCATAGGAACCCACCCAGCTAGCCGGGCGCCCCGCTGAGACGGGCAGAGCGCGCTGACAGTATCAACTTCAAACGCGTTTAAAATATCGTAAACGTTCGAAATCCGGAAAACGCTACGACAGGTTCATTTCTACTCACATGTAGATTGAAAATCCGTAACAAAAAAAATATTTATTGAATAAACAAAATCAGTGAGTATTCAGTGCATATCACATATCATCTGTTGATAAACATTCTTCATTGCGGAGAAACACATAACATTGAAGTCATTGCAATAAAGCTTGCTCAACGTTTGTATCACATCTTTATGGGGAACATTGATGAAGTTACCAAATATTGCTATGGAACATATTATGCATTCCTCCAACAGTACGTTCAGTTGAAAAATGAGGGTTTGAGGCAATTTGTTCTCCTTAATGGATATTTCAGAATGGAACTCTAGGACATTCTTGGCAAGATTATGGTGTCAAAAGTGTAAGAGAATAGAATACATGAGATTAGTTAGATGGTGTATTAGAATTATGTCGTTTATTAGATTCATCGTTTTGCATGCTGGTTGTTCAGATAGATTCTTTCGTGGGACAGAATCAGTTTGTATCCCTGAAACTGCTTACAAAGTTTACCATGGAGAAATGAACCAGGATAACGTACCCCATTGATTTAATACACAACTGCTGCCGAAATTAGAAGATCCTTCCACAATTGTTATTCATGGATAATGCTACTTTTTTATTATTGCAGGGGTCCGAAGGATATACTGCAGCCGGAGGCTTATTGTATATCATTTCGATACCCTGAAGAATATTGGTCCCTTTGACTATTTTTCAAAGGTCACTAGGTTTCAGGGTTCACACATCCTCTAGGTGTGAATCTGATTCTCCTAGTTGTTACTCTTCTATGGTTTAGTGCCTCACAATAGCACAAAATGTGTTCAATAGTCTCAGGTTCTGAGCCGCACAATCTACAAGTGCAGGTGTGTTCTTACAGGAGCATGTCCTGTAAGGAGACCTGTTATTAGTCTTATCTGATATCTACTTAATCTAAGTATCTCATCAGTTCTTTTTTCACCTGTTACCTGAATAAAAAGTTCACTATTTTCTTGTCCTGGTGTGTTATCCCAGGCTATTCTTTGTAATTCTTTGATTCGTCTTTTGATGGAGTTACCAAGTAGTTTCTTGGGCACTCCAAGTACTGGTTGCGGGCCAAAGTAGGGTGTAGCTGACCCCTCCCTAGCTATTTCGTTGCCAACTTATGCTATGCTAGGGCTACTTTTCAAAGCACAATTATTAACAAAGTTTTCATCTCAGCTTCTAATAAGGTAGCAATCAAAGAATGATCTACTAACAATGTAATTGATTTTGATTTACTAACTCATTCAGTACAATTGTAGGCCATATACTTCATGATACATTTAATAAATTCTTTGATTTTCAGAAACAAACCAACTCCAATAAATAAGGCAGATATATATAAATCGTTTATTTAGTCATAAAACTAATGTCAAGTACATTGATTAAAAAAAAAAAAATTAACAAAACGTGCAGATCACACACAAACATATACAAAAAAAAAAAAAGACGGAAGAAACAATGCCATCACAGTACATTTGTACCGAGGTACTTCTTCAGCCTAACTTTAAAAATATCAAGATTTCCAGAATTTTTTACATCATTTGGAATTCTGTTGTACATGGTTACACCTTTGACAAAAATAGAATTCTGGCTATATGTTCTGCTAACCAGGGGAACACGAAAATTGCCTCTATATCTAGTGTGGTGCTCATGAACTTCTTGATTGAGGATTAAAATGTTCTGCAAATACTCAGGCGACATCCCAGTCTTAATCTTATGAATGAATATGAGGGAGTGATATAACAGATAATTCCCAACCGGTAACCAATTGAGGATGTCTAGCATTGAATTTATCGACGTATCTCGTGCACAACAAATAATAATTCGCATGGCTCGATTTTGTAATTTCTGTAATCGGTTTAGCACATTTTGACTCACCAGATAAAGCACAGTGGCACAGTAGTTGAAATGAGGGAGTATAAGAGTATTGTAAATTATCATTTTACTCCATTGGGTAAGATGTGGAGAACATCTCCTCAAATAGTTGATTTTCATGGCAATTATTTTTATCACATTTTTTGCATGATCATTAAAGTAAAGTTGACGATCAACTAATACCCCTAAATATTTAAATTTCTCAACCAACTCTATCTGGACATTACCAATGGCCAATTTCGGTGCCGTCTTCATCACTTCTTTATACATTCTGTCTCTACTGATCAACATCCATTTAGTTTTGTTTGTATTTATTTTCAATAAATTCCCACAGCAATAACTGTGTATACTTTCTAAATTTTCATTCATTGTTTTGAAGCATATCGTACTGTCATCTCCAGTACAATAAATAACAGCGTCATCAGCAAATAGGTGTATACAACATCCATTCACTACCTCAACCATATCATTCACATACACCAGAAACAACAAGGGGCCCAGAACACTACCTTGAGGTACACCCATATTGATATCGATTTTGCTAGATGCAACACGGTTAAGTCGTAACTTTTGTTTCCGACTCTCCAAATAGTCCGCAATCCATTGCAATGCCGCATCCACAATTCCGATAGCTTCCAATTTTTTCAATAATCTGGTTCTGTCAATAGTCTCGAACGCCCTTTGTAAATCAAGAAAAACTGTCACTGTCATTAAGTTTTTTTCCAAAGTGTTCTTCCAATCATGGAGCACACATTGCAAAGCGGTTTCACAACTATGTCTATTACGGAACCCCGACTGAACACATGTGATAGACCCATTGAGTTCCAAGTGATCCACAATTTGATTGTAGACCGATTTTTCTAGTACTTTGCCTATAGCTGCTATCATATTTATTGGTCTCATCTCACATGCTTTATTCGTATTTGCGACTTTAGGTATTGGTATAATTGTAGCCGTTTTTATTTCGTCAGGTTCTTTATTCGTTTCGAAGGAATAATTTATAATATTCAGTAGTGGCTTAGAGATAGTTGAGAAACATTCCTTCAACAATTTTGTTGATATTTCATCTGTACTATTTGTATTAGTCATCGAAAATATTATTTCCCTGAGATTCACAATGGTAATCATTTTGAAGCATCTCAATTTGTGTAAAACATGAATAGCCATGATAGGAGTTTCGATTTGGGGTACATCAATCGAATTGGTGATCTGGTTAATGCTTTTGACATAGTATTCATTAAGAGCATTCGACATTTTAATATTATCATTTTCAATAATAACATCATCAAAATCAATACTTGCATACTCCCTGGTAATACTGTTATTTGGTACGTATTTCTTCAAAGTCTGCCACATTTTAGTAGGATTACCAACATTACCATTTATTTTATTCTCTAAATATTTCTTTTTTTCTTGTCTTATCACCTTCACAGCAGTATTACGTTTCTGTCGGTATGATTCCCAGTTCTCTGCTACACGATTATTATAGCTTTCGTCTCTCTCTGCTGTCGCAGTTTTAACTATAGTATTCCACCATTCTTGATATTGAGGAAATATTTTTACCTGCTTCATGGGGGCAACTATATCAATAGCCTCTAAAATTGTGTTGACCAAACACTTATATTTATAATTCATATCATATGTTCTATAATCCCATTCTATACTTTCTAGTCTTTCATTGATTGCATGATAGTCTATAGCCCTACCTCTACTCTCTATTAGTTTAACTTCATTTTCAGAAACTATTCCATCAAGTTTCACCATTATATTTTTATGATTACTAATCCTAGGTATATCCAGTACCTGTAAAGTGATGTCACAATTCGACAACACCAAATCAATTAAAGTACCTCCGCCATTTGTCAGATGCGTATACTCTTTAACTTTATTCTCAAAACCAACATCCTCTATCACAGCCTTCAGTCTCTGAGTGTAAGTATTTGTACCATACCAATTAATATTAAAATCGCCAACGATAATCATCTTAATGTTCCTGTCGGTTAAATTATCGTCGCACCATTTTTCAAAAAAATCCAGAAACATTACATTACCGCTATTTGGGGACCTATAAACTGAAACTGCTAAGAAATTAGTTTTATGATACACAAATTTAACAGATATTAACCAGTAGGACTTCTCGTAACTCGCTTTAGAAATATTTAATATTTGCAAATCGTTTTTTGTATAAATGAGAGCACCACCAGTATGTCTACTACAACTGTCCACTCTATTGACTACATACCCACCCAACTCAATCTCACCACTGTAAATATCAGGCGTCAAATGCGTCTCCGACAAACAGACCACTGTAGGTTTTTTATCGTCAACAAAATGTTTTATTTCATCATAATGTGCCAGAATACTTTGCGAGTTCATGTATAGAAGAAAACATTCATTATCATTTGTTATGCGTTGTCGTCCACCACTTCTCCGTCTATCTCTAAAAAATTACTCCCAATTACATCATTATCGCTACCTGTCACATCCCTACCCAAATATTCACATGTGTGTGTAGTAATATGAACCAAATTACTATGTTGTCTACCATTAACAATCAATCTAGCTAATTTAGACACAAACATGTTCTTATTAAGTATCTGTCCATTATCGTTAATATCTACTACTATTGCTCTTGTCTTAATACAATTGTCCAGTCTGGCAATGTACTTACTAAGTTTGTCATTGAATTTGTTAATGAAAAAGTTCAGTTGTAATACTTTGAGAGGAACTTTAGTCAAGACTACATTTGTATTATTGAGACACTGTTTCAAATTGTTATTCAACATTTTGAAAGATGGGTAACTCTTTCTACGAAAATCATTAAGACCAGCTTGTACAATCACGAAATCGTTCATTGTGAATGATTGTGTTAACTGCACTATGTCTTCAATAACATATCCCAAACTAGCACCTGGTTTAATTATGCTTTGTACAATATAATTTTGCCCCAGCTCTCTACTCAATAGGTTTCCTACCTTCCTACCCCCTTCATCACATAATATCAAAATCCTATTTTTGGTACCTTCAACTGCTTTTACTTCCCCACTATCCACACACACCTGTTCATGATTACTTTCATTATGTGTCTTTGTACCCTCTACGAAAATACTCGCTGAGTTTCTATCTTCTTGAGTCAGGTTTTCCTGTCTCAGTGTGTCATCTAGTATTGGAATGTCTACGCCACTGGTGAAAGGAGGATCCGTCATTGTCGATTGTTGCTTCATATGATGGATACATGTTTGTGTATCAACTGTTTTTACAGCGACCCTTCTTTCTGCGATTTCTTTCTTTAGTTCCTTGATTTTAACTTCCATTTCTTCAATGTGTTTTTTTTGCTTTTCTAGGAGTGAATTCATTTCTTTCTCAGCTTCCAATGCCTGCTGTATTGCAATTTGGTTTTCATCTTTAAGTTTTTGTATGTACTTGTCCTTCAGAAATCCATCTTCGGCAAGTTCGTTTATTGTTTTTTCCAATATGCTGTTTTCTTCTTCATGTTCTTCCTCGATGTTCTCTCGGCATCAGATTATCTTATTGTCCATAACAAATGTAACTTTTTTCTTCCACTGTTGCTGCAGACAGCTTTTATGAAACACACTAGAACACTTTGTGCACACATAATGCACAAAAGGTTTCTGTCTACAACATTTGTAGTTCATTTTCGGGAGCGAAATTGAAACACGTCTTGCTCGTATGAGCAATATGAAATCAATGTGATGTAATGAAAATGGAGAGTACACAGTTTAGTTATTATGTTCTTTTCAGATACTCTATATTACGGACAATATTTTCTAGATCATACCAATAGACAATTTTCGTTAAAGATACCAGATACCAGATATATTAGCAGAAAGATATGGACATTAATATCTTGGACTCCCACCTTACATTTGTGTTTTTAATCCAATTCAGTTGATATGGGATATCAAGACGTGGGTACATAGTGAATTGTGAGACATTCGAATCCAAATCTATTTTTTGTTGAAATGTTATGATGTGTAGTGAATTATAATTTCAGGAACTCAAAGTCTCTTTTCAAAAACTAATTTTTATTACAACTACGAAGTGAACAGTACGAGTATCTAATTGAATCTGTTACAAAAATATGTGATTCTCATGATGTTGAAAAAATGCTAGAACATCTTATTCTTGGAATTGAAATCTTAGATCTTGAGCTGGCAACGTCAGCGTTTCCCATGGGAACGGCCGATATAATTCCTCCTCCTGAAGATTCAGCGTAGGAGGGTCAGCGAGGAAGCTGAACCCTGGACATCTCAATTTCTCTAGGCTGGTCCGTGGATCTTGGCTTGCAGATTCTAGGGATGAATTTCTTGTACAGAAAGTATGCTATTGCGAATATGAGAATGGCATAGATGACGATGGTTCAAAAACTTGGGATGTGGCCTACGTCGTTGAAGGAGATCTTGGGGTAGTTTTCTTTGATTGCAGCTGTTATTGACTGGAGTTCGTCTAAGTTGATATTCTCTAGGCGGATTCTTATGTTCGGTTGGAACGTTTTTGTTTCAGGCTCTTCTAAGTCTGGTAGGAGTATGGGCTGGTTATAGCTGATCTGGTCTTCGTTGATGACTGTTTGATGTGCACAGGTCAATCGACATCCAATTGGAATTTCAACAAAATAGCTTCCTGGTGACACATTCACGATTTCTTCTTGGTTCGGACATTTCAGTTGAACAGGCTCTCGGGATGGTAAGAGTACGACCCATTTATTTGTGTTTCTTAGGTTCTTGATTGTTGGTATAGATATTTCAACGGGTATTCTCTCGCATGAAGATGTGTTCTTTATATTAAGAAGTTGAATCTCGCAAGGGTTTCTATCCCCTAATCTTCCAATATCATTTGGAGAACAAATGTGCATTTGCCGGTTGATCTTCGTACAAGGATCGCTCGAGAATGCGTAATATTCTTCGTTTTTTATCAAGTATTTATTTTTTGGAATAACTGCCTTAAACTGACTGTCAGAGAAAATTGGAATAGAGAAGATATGGTAGTATTCAAATTCCAAAGGATTTGTTATTGGAATGTAAAGAATATAAGTTATTCTAGAATTAGTTATGTAGCTTTCAACTTTCATAATTTTTTCGAATAAAAATGTATTTTCAAATTTTATTTCAATTGGTAATTGATTTTTATCAATCAACTTTCCTAGTTTTTGCAATTCATGGAATAATTCTTTTGTTTTTATTATGCTTGGATGAATAACATTTAATTTGGAAAACTGTATCGAATTCTCTACGTCTTGTTATATGGAGTTTATTATTTCGTACATATTGATTATTTGATTTAGGATATCTTTGATGAATAATGAATTCTCTCGATATACCTGACCTTGAACTATTGAAGCAATTTGTTTGATTTTTGATTCCAATAAATTTTCATTATGTTTTACTTGTTGAATCGTATTGTTGAATTTTTCTATCAGAGCCATTGAGAGTGAGTTTTGTCTTTTGATGTTAGTAGCTAGTTTTTCTTGATTATGTTGCAAATCTGTAATCAGCTGATCATACCTTTCTCCGTCATTAGAGTCTAAATTCCGAGTGATCGACTTGAATATTGATCCTATCCCATTTATTTAACCACGTTTTGATCTATGTGTCTGAGGGAATATTTCATATAATTTTTCAAATACGATCTCTTCAGAAAATTGTGAAATTTTTAAGTAGTTTGATATATCTGATGAATAATTCGAGTTGCTTTTGACGAGTGTTTTCAAAGTATGCGAATGTAGTTTCAGTTTGTTGAGTTCCATAATGACTGGATTTAAATCGTTATAATGAATGAGGGAGTGCGTATAAGTTTCTACCTTTGCTGTTCCCATTTTTGAGAGGAATAAGTCCAGATGGATGATTTCAAATGGTTTCGTTGCGGTAGGGGTGACATTGAGTGTCATTTTAATTGGGTTACGTTCATATTTACTTCGTTGACATACCTCGCAATGATTGATGTAATTCTGAATAGACTCTTTGATATTTGGCCAATAATATTTGTCTTTAACTCTTGCATATGTTTCATCTACTCCGCGATGATTAGATTTTCCTTCGTGAAGTCTCTGAATTATTTCGTTTACATCGTCTTTGTTTGTAATGTCTAGTAGTTTTTTCATGCAACGTTTGAATTTTACTGAAGGCCATTTGAAATATTTTTGGATCGTTATCGAAAATGTCTCGTATAGTTCCGGGTTTTCAAAATATACATGATATTGTACGCCTGGTGAAATGAATTCTTTGATGAATTTCAATACGTCATTTTCTAGATTGTTTTGAGATATCTGAACTATAATTCGTTTCTTTTTTCCGAATAAAATACTGATTTTGGGTTTCGCGGGAGAATGAAGGACTGAGCTAATGATAATCTGGTTTTGACCTAAATTGACTGAACATTGTGCAATGGGTATTGCAACGACGGGGTTTTGTTCAGCATTAGAATGAACAGTTTCATTATCCTCTTCATTCTCTTCATCTCTACGTTCTTCGTCTAGTTGAACTTGCATGGAGACATTGTCTAAGTCATAAGTCGAAGTTGACGGCCCAGGAATTGCTACATCTCTGATAAATTGATCGATTTCGGTATTTTTATGCTCGTTTCTGTCATTCGAGATACTTTGAATAATTTCTTCGATTTGATTGGAGACTGAATTAACTTCTTTTGTATTTATTTCTATTCTCGAAAGGGCGTCACTATTAGTATTTAATTTACCTTTTTTATAAATGATTTGGTAGGTGTATTCCTCTAATTTTATTCGCCAACGCAATAGTTTCGAGCTGGGGTCTTTTAAGGAAAAGAGCCACTGTAGAGGCTTATGATCTGTTACAATATTAAATTTGCGTCCGAATAAATAAGGTCGAAAGTATTTGGTTACCCAAACGATAGCTAATAATTCCTTTTCGATCACCGAATAATTTTGTTCGGAATCATTAAGGGTTCGCGATGCATATGCGATGGGTAAATCTTGTCCGATGGGACCTTGCGAAAGAACAGCACCAAGGGCGAAGTTACTGGCATCTGTTGTAAGGTTAAATGATTTGGAAAAATCTGGGTATTGTAATATGGGATCGTTTATCGATAGATTTTTGCATGTTTCGAAACAGTCCAGAAATTCTTTATTATGTTCGATTTTGGCTCCTTTTTTTAGACATTTGGTTAAAGGTTTTGTCAATTTAGCGAAATTGTTTATGAAGCGTCGATAATAGCCTAAAAGACCTAGAAAACCTTTTATTTGTTTTGTCGTTTTAGGAATAGGAAAATGCTTGATAGCCTCTGGGTTCGGCTTGACTCCTGAAGGGGTCACGACATGCCCTAAGTACGCAACTTCTTTTCTTAGGAACTCCGATTTATCAAGCTGAATTTTGAAATTGGATTCGCGTAACCGACTGAATACAAGTTTGAGCCTTTCTATGTGTTCTTGTAGCGAAGTGGAAAAAATTATAATATCGTCAAGATATACTAGGCATTTTTCGTTCTGAATTCCTCGAAGGATGTTATCCATGACGCGCTGAAAGGTAGCAGGCGCATTCTTAAGCCCGAAGGGCATTCTAAGGTATTCATAGTGCCCTTGTTCGGTATTGAAAGCAGTTTTTTCGACGTCTTGCTCTTCCATCTCAATTTGATGGAAACCGCTAGCTAAATCTAATGTTGTGAAATATTGACACTTCCCCAATTTGTCTAACAGACCAGTTATGTTAGGCAGAGGGTACTTGTCATCAATAGTCTTCTCGTTGAGCTTGCGATAGACCACAACAACTCTCCACTTCTGCTTACCAGAAGCGTCCGACTTTTTTGGTACCACCCAAATAGGTGAGGACCAGGGAGAATTGCTTGGCCTTATTATTTTTTGATCGAGCATTTTCTTAATTTGCTCTTCAACTTCTTTTTTATGTATAAATAGATAACGGTACAATTTTGTATATGCCGGTATTTCGTCAGATGTCCGTATATGATGTTTTATTTGGCTAGTAAATGTCAATGGTGTATTTTCATGGTAAAATATATCTTGATATTCTTTACAAAGAGAAAGTATTTTGAATGTTTCTTCTTCGTTTAGGTGATTCGGATTTTTGAAAAATCTAAATTTTGTTCGTGAGAGTCGTCGAAATTGTGGAAATCAATATTTTGAATTTCGTTTCTATCGAATCTCTCGACAAGGATAGGTTCTGAAAAGTTTAAGGTCAGTGGTTTGGTCGTGTTATTGAGTATGGTGGTTAGAGCTCTACCGTTTTTCGCTATTGTCAAACATTCGGGAATCTCGCAGTTATGTATACGATGGTGTGGTATAATTATCTCACCTTGCTGAATAGATGTATTAACTGATATCACTTGTTCAGAGCGCGCACCTATTGTCACTAAATTCAAATTATTTTTAGTTTCTTGAAATTGTAATTTTATCTTAGCATTTGGTGTTAACAAATAGCCACTACTGTAATCTAATTTCGTTGTAAAAGTTTCAAATTATCGAGACCAATTAGTCCTTGAAAAATATCATGGAATTTGAAAAGAAAGAATTTCAAGTTTTTTCTGTCAGGTAAATTGAATATTTTGGAAGCTGGAATGACTGTACTATATTTGTGAGCCGACTTTTGAAAAACTGTTGAGACAATAAAAGGGTCATGTTTGATTGAATTCGGGAAAAATTTATTAGCGATATCGGGATCAATAAATGATTTTGTTGAACCTGAAACAATAAGAAATTTTACATTGTATTCTGGAAATGTTATATACGATAATTCACTAGAATTAGTGCTGTTGAATGATATTATTTGGCTAGTTATGTTTGATTCTCTGTTAATGGGTTCTCTTGAAAATTTTGATGTTCGGTATTATCCTGTTGAACATCCTCATTATAATATGTTTCGGTGTTACAATAATTATAATCGTCTTCGACAAATTCTTCTTCTGGAATAAAGTTCGATTCATCGTTCTCATTAACTACTGCATTGAAAAGTTCTTTAGATACGAAATTTCTTTGAGGTTGTTGGTAAAAAGAATTCGAAGGACCTGCCTGATTATTAAAAGTATTCCTAGTCGATGTGCTCATCGGTGTTGGTTTATTAAAAGTATTTCTAGTAGACACACTCATAGGCGATGGTTTAGAAAAAGTTTGATTTTGATTTTGATTTGGCCTGAAAACATTTCTATTTTGGGGTTGTTGTCTGAAGACTTGCGCATTGGTGAAAAATTTCTGTTGTTGATTTTGTGGTCTTGACTGTATTGGTATTGGTTGAGAATGGAAAGAATTTTGTGATCTGAAATGATTATTTGGTGTGTAACTATTGAAATGAGCATTTGAATGGACAAATTGTTGTCTAGCTTGCATATGTGATCTCGGTTGAGTGATAGGTGGTTTGAATACGTTTTTGTTCGAGAAATTTTGGAAATAATGGACATTATCCTCTTGTAATACAAATTGTAAAGCTTCACTGAGCGAATTAGGCTTCATGCATCGAATAGTAGTACCTAAAGGTTCTTTTAGTCCGGAAAGAAATGTTCTTAAAGCTAAATTACTATATAGGTTTCGTTTTAGTTGTTTAGATTCTTGTGTTGTTTCATGAACATCAACATAATTACATAAAAGGTTCAAAATATTTAAACATCTATCATAGAACTGTTGTGGTTTTTCATTAATATTTTGTTTCAGCATTACTAAATCTCGATTCAAACAAGACTCGTCTCTTTGGTCCGCAAAATTTCGTGTCAATGTTTCTTGCCAGTTGGATACATTCTGTATATTGGCTACGAGTTTAGCGTTGCCTGATAATTTGGAGTACAGACAATTCAACAAGTAAACGTTATGGAAATCAGTTGGATTTTCCTCTTTGTAAAATGTTTTGATTATTGAATCGCAAACTGATAGATACCTATTTGAATCATTAGGATTGCCGTCGAAATCAGGTACACATTTAAGATACTCTGGTTTGAATTGATTCATTGTTTCTAGTAAAAAGTTATCTCTGTTATCTAGTGAATGAACTGGAAAGTCAGTTGAAGGGTTTTCGGTATTTAAATTCAAATGTTGTAAAATATTCGATAGATTTTCAATAGACATTTACTTTTTCTAACTTACATTAATATTACGTAGACTTTGAGCATCCTTTTATAAGGTAGACAGCTGGTTCCTTGATTTTGAATTCCCCAGGTGACTTCCTTGCGAGATCAGACGATTTTTGTTCCAATCCCCGATGAATTTATTTCTTGAAGGTAGCCAAGGGTCCTCGATGGACTGGGTTTCTTGATAGTCTAAGAGCCGCTCCTTCACAACACCTCCACGAAACAAAGTCAACAAAGTTTCGAATATTCGATTAATTCGTTGAAACGAAAAGTATTCACGTTCGATACGCAAAACTTCGAATATCCTACCGACTGCGCCAATTATAATTTCAGGAACTCAAAGTCTCTTTTTAAAAAACTAAATTTTATTACAACTACGAAGTGAACAGTACGAGTATCTAATTGAATCTGTTACAAAAATATGTGATTCTCATGATGTTGAAAAAATGCTAGAACATCTTATTCTTGGAATTGAAATCTTAGATCTTGAGCTGGCAACGTCAGCGTTTCCCATGGGAACGGCCGATATAATTAGTGTTTACATAATGAGCAAATGTGCAACTATTTTTCCCACAAATATATGAATCTATAACGTCTGGATTTTTTCTAAAACACTCCTATTGAATTTGGACAGTAATTGGTTTCAAAATATAGAACCATCAAATGAGAATGATTGAAGATATGAAAATGAGACATGAACAATTTTAAATCCTTTGAATATTCGATACGATTCCTGATATGAGAACAGTCCATCATATAATTCGAACCATTCAACGTTTATCCACAATCAATAGTAATCCAAATGATGAATATATTTCAAAATCAGTCAAAATCAATCAAAAATAGTTTCGAAAGTTTTTATTCGGAGCATCGCTGAATAGTGAAAAATATGTGGCATCACGGCTCAATCTGACGAGCTGTCATAACTATCAATCCTATAAATAGACTTTGCACATTGCGAGTAGGGGCGCCATGACCAAATACTAAACCTGTAAGTGCGACACAAACTGAAAAAGTTTGGGAACCCCTATTCTAGCCCATGAAAAACCCATTGAATTGAGTTGAATTAGGTGAAACCGTCCAACACTAACAGTGACTTGAAAATCTGATAAACCCAGTTTGTGTGGTCAATCACACAAAATTTCAAGAACACTACAGATGCAAAATAATAGTAAATGAGAAGAAACCAGCAGATCAGGTATTGTAGAACACGTCTCAAACAAGCATAATATCGAATTGGTCGTAAGCATAGATCAACAAGCAAGTTCAAGAAGGGGATCAGAGGCTGCAGATATGATGAACAATGAAGCAAAAGAAAAACGGTTGAGGTTTACTGACCGAAAACACAATTTTAAATCCTATGAAAATGTTGTGGAAACATATTTTCTGCCCGAACCTCCCGATCTCAACCATAAACAACCAACAACATTGGAACAAAAAAATATTTCTAGCCGACTAATTCCAGAAAAGAAAACAGAAAACTTCAGAACCAATCAACTCAAATGAATATATAAACCATACACTTTTGAAGTAATATCTTCACACCATCAACGCTTTTCAGAACAACGAATTATTCATTATTACAATGAGGAATTCTCCTCAATTTCGGTTATTACTGGAAATGCAAGTTTAAATTTAATGATTATGAGTTTCATTCATGAATGTTCCAAACTCTTTGCAGAATTCTCCTAATATGGGGTTTTAAATTTTAAATTCCTTTTGTTTCTAGTTCACAAATTGGCAACAGCGCCTAGTAGGCTAGAAAAAGAACAACATATATTTGTTCTTTGTTGTCTGTACATTTACGATCTAGTGTCAAAATTTGATAACAAAATTATATACACAATGTTTATGATATTCAAAAATCAATCTGTTCTTATAAATAAACAATCATAGGCAAAATATAATAGTCCAACCCAACCAACAACCTTACTTAGAAGCACGCCAAACTTAAACATAACCTTAAAACCTGAGTTCTCTCTCTTACTCTATTTCTTGGTCGTTGCCTCCTTTGCGATGCATGGAACGTCATGGATCTGTTTAAAATCTAGCCATCTTTGTTTACCTAATCAACGTAACGAATTTGTTGTCCTTTTTTATCACTGCAATCCGCAGTTGATGTTGCCAAATGGTGAATTAGAAACAAAGCACTTTAAACTTTCAATTCCCACATTTATTTTCGTTTTTTAAGTACTTGAAATATTTTTTTTAGGAAAAAGGTTGAAATGATGAATTTGAAATGCGACGTTCCAAAGATATATCATAAAAAATACTTCATTATCGTCTGAAGGAAGATTGAAGATTACCTGCATTTGTATAGGAAACACCCCAACCGGTAACAATGAAATGTTTTGAGCTTTGTTGTTTTCCTAATTCATCACTTACTGGTAAACATATCGGTCTCACATTCTCTGAAAAAAAGGTAAAAGATTTGGTTCTTATTCATTTTCATTCATTGAAAGCTTTCATTTGAATTTGAATTGAATGCTTCAATATTGTATGAATTTAATTATATATATATAATTGAATTATATATATTTTTCATTTCAATTAGAATTACTAACATCAATGACATGTTTTTCATAAAAATAGTGACGAACTGAACTGTACCAGGTGAGCCAATTGGAGTGAATTGGTACTGTTTATCTGTTAGTCATAAATATTTGTTATGAATAAATGTATAACCAAATTGACCAAGGAAATATTATGAATATTTTCCGCCAGGAGGCGTAATCGCTAACTGAAATTTTCAAAGAGATTTTTCACCAAAATATGCTTTTCACAAAATTATTGAGCCGAGCAATAAAATATAGTTATCATATGGATCCATTTTTATTGTAAGGATCTCTGAATGAGTCAGTATTCTAATAAATCAAAGATTATAAAATGATTTTTGATAGTATCTGGCAAACTTCAAATGACTGAGATTTTTTATAGATTAGCTCACCGACTGAAAAATTCATATTGGCTGTTCTTAGCAATGCAATATCATCATGTTCATCATGGTTTGGATGAAGAATTATTTCTTCAATATTCAAATTTTGAACTGGAGGAGCACATTTTCGAATGCCGATTCGATTCATTTCGCAGTCTGTTTCTGTGCTCAAATCATGTTCTCCAACTCTCACATACGACCTGAAAAAAAAAAATAATAGAAAAACAATCAGATTGCAGACTTTCCACAAATAAGTGCATCAATAATATTTCAGAAAAATCTATCATAATTAAAATACCAAATTTTTCCAGTAACTGGACAACTATGCTTTAATTTAACCAATTTCATGTCTTCTCAAATGAGCGAAATCTGTGTAGAGATAATCGAAAATTGAATAGTGATATACTTTCATTATGTCTACAGAGTGGTGCAATGAAAAGTATGCACCTAGCTTTTCTCATTTGTTTAGAATTGAAATCAAAAATGCTCGTATACGTGGAGTTTGCTTTTGAGGGGATATATTTCAAACATATTTTTCAACTTGTGCCTTTAACGCCCCAGCGAGGGGGTGTCACAACCCTAAAATTTTGAATGGGAAGTGGGGTCGAGTGATATATCATTCGAACAGGCACAAAATTATCTTTCTAATGATACCCTATTCATTGTAATCTATTCGAACAGCTCATACGAAAACGGCTATAAGAACATTAACACGATAATTTAGATATTGATGAAAAATACAAATAAGTTTTGGTTATTAGGAATCAGAATGACTACAAGCATTTCTAAATCACTTCATTTCACTGAAAGCAACATTTCAATGTAAATTTTTTCATCACAAAAATCCCCATTTTCGTTTGCGTCGAAAAACAAAATGCAAATGAGTGTAGGAAAAGAATGTAGATATATTTTAGTTCATTCATTGATTCAGTCTGGTTGCTTTTGAAGTTAGTTGAATATTTCACTGTACAAAATGGTTTATCCCATTCCAGAACGAGTTGAAATTGTTAAACTTTATTTTCAAAATAATAGTTGTGCTAGACTAACTGCTCGCTTGTTTAAAGAAAGTCATCCCGATAAAAATGTTAATGATTCGTTTGTTGCCAAGTTGGTTAGTCAGTTTGTCGATACAGGATCTGTTTGTAATGGGAAACACCAGTCGCAGAACCCCATCAGAAATGAAGCTGTGGAAGTCGTTATGGGGCATGTCAATTGGATCATACATTGCCCAGGTAGGTGTTCCCCGAGGCATTTGAAATTTTAGGGTTATGACACCCCCTCGCTGGGGTGGTTGAAAAATATGTCTAAAATGTGTTTCCTCAAGAGCAAACTCCACGTGTACGAGCATTTTTGCTTTCGATTCTAAACAAAGGAGAAAAGCTAGGTGCATACTTTTCGTTGGACCACTCTATATTATAATATTCTAATACTCACAATTTGTACTTCAAGTCACAGATGCAATGGGCAGCTGTAAGAATATATCTCTCGTTGATTATAGTCCCAGAACATCTATTAATTGGCTGCTCTCCTGAATATTCTGCAAAAAACACGACTGCCGAAGTGATAAAAATCGAAAAACGTCGAATGAAAGATTAATGTCAATGGTATCTGCAATTGGGAGTTACAAAAAATATAATTCTTGGTATTCTTTATCTCTATATAATATATTGCTTTCCTATGAAGGAGTACAATCAGTCGGTACTGATATTTCATATAAATCAAAAGTGTATTTGTTTGTATGTATCTAACGAAATGAGTAAAGAAGAAATCATTGGATACGGCATTTCTCGATTATTTTGTTACGAAGATTATATCCTCATTGAAACCAAAATGATTATTCTCGTCATTATACACTGTGTCCAAGATAAGGATGTCTATCATGGGGATCTCGGAAACCATAAGAGATACGGAGATGGTTACATTAGAGAAAAGTTGCGCATTTCCAAGTCTAACAATGTACCGTTCAGAAAGTTTTGAAATTAAAATTAGTTCCGGAGATATGCCTGAAATTTGCCGATTTCGTTTTGATTTTTTTCTGACGTTATTCAAAGAGACATATGAAAACAAGAGACCTTTTATCATTGCCATTTTTCAATCCCTACAAAACAGCGTTGAGAGATTTTCCGTACGACGTTTCGTTTCGGAGAAACCACCATCAACCAAAATACCCTGTGTTGAATAGCATATTTTATCACCAATACAACGATGTATGACACTTTATGATACTTCAATATTTAAAACAGAAAAAAATGTTTTTTATTAAAGTTCGAACGTTTTGTAGTCCAATAAAATTTCGAAAAGTTCGCATTGTCGCAATAAAGGTTAATTTCTTGATATATTGGGTTTTTACGCGATTGTGGAAAGAACACCACTGTACTTAGATCCTCAAAACTGGGGTTGGAGAAGATATTCGACGTTCCTTCTGACACTGACAAGGTTAAACAGAGTTAAACTGATCTGGGTACCTGGGCACAGTGGAATAAAAGGCAACGAAATAGCTGACGAACTAGCTAGGGAGGGGTCAGCTACACCCTACTTTGGCCCGGAACCAGTACTTGGAGTGCCAAAGAAACTACTTGGTAACTCCATTAAAAGATGAGTCGAAGAGTTACAAAGAATAGCTTGGGATAACACACCAGGACAAGAAAATAGTAAACTTTTTATTCGAGTAACAGATGAAAAAGGAACTGATGGGATACTTAGATTAAGTAGAGATCAGATAAGACTAGTAACAGGTCTCCTTACAGGACATGTTTCTGTCAGAACACACCCACAAAAGATGGGTGACCCGACTTGTAGATTGTGCGGCTTAGAACCTGAGGCTATTGAACACGTTTTGTGCTATTGTGAGGCATTAAACTATAGAAGAGTAGTGCAACTAGGGAAACTGTAATAATAAAAAAAAAGGTCAAAATTCGGATGTTTTGGTGTAGTTTTGACATGAACATAATTACACTCCAACATCAATATGGTGAAATCCCTGTGACGAGGATAAATAACTACTTTGATTCATATTGATACAATAGTGAATTTCTAAGATTTTTCAAATTTCGTTGTCTCTGCAAATGAATGGCAAATATACAGGGTGATTCACAAAAGAACCAACATAGAGCAGGGGCATATAGGGGGTCCCAAAATATGGCAATTTAACGCAACTTACCTCTATACCAAGTTGCTTCCCTAAGGAGTTATAGGCTTTGAAAGTGGAGTTATGAATTTTGAAAAAAATAAATATCTCCGTGTTTCTTGAACTTAAAGCAACCAAATTTGGTACACTTTGTGGATGTATTTAGGGCGTTACTTGACAGCAACTAGAGTTTAATTGAAATTTGTAAAGGGGGTATACCAGGTGGCGCACCATCAATATTCAACAGAATTTTGTTAACCCTCCATGGATTTCAAAAATCTTTGTTTTGTTTTGTGGGCAATTCAATTCTAAAACTTTTATTACTTCAGTAATTTTTCGAGAAACCTCATCATTTTCATCAAAAACTCGAATAACTTAAAACGCGCGCTCTAGGTGTGTTATTTAAAATCATCGAAAATTCAAAAGTTGGCTATGAAAATAAACGTCAAACTTGACAATGAAGCAAGTAAGTTGTTCAATTGAGTAATTATTGTTTGAGTGTTTTTGAAATGAACGGGAAGTTTTCTTTTAACGAGCAAATTGACATGCTGTTAGTGCTAGGTTTTTGTGAAGGAAACTGTAGAAGAAGTGTAGGAGAATATCGTAGAAGATTTCCTAACCGTATCATTCCCCATAGAGAAACATTTTCTGATGTTGAAAGACGAGCTAGAGAAACGGGCAACTTTCTCAATAATACTCGAGAACGTGCTGTCGCACTCAGGCCGCAAGTTGAGGTAGCCATTTTAAATGCTATTCAAAATGATCCACATATTAGTACTAGGAATTTATCTCGACAAATTGGTATATCGCAGATATGTGCTGTGCATCGAGTTATCCGTCGCAATCTACTACACCCTTATCATGTACAAAAAGTCCAAGAACTTTTACCCGGAGATTTGGTTCAACGTGTCAATTTTTGTCAGTTTATTCTACACCAAGATAATAACTTCCAAAAGAAGAATCTTTTTGCGGATGAGGCGACTTTCACTCGCAGAGGTATCACAAATCTCCATAACTATCATGAGTATTCTGACGTAAACCCATATGCAATAACTCCTCGGCATTTCCAACGTGAATTCAAAATTAATGTTTGGATGGGAATTATTGATCGATATTTAATTGGTCCTGTTGTTTTACCGAATCGGCTGAATGGTGAAAATTATTTAGAATTTCTACAAAACACCCTTCCGTATCTACTTGACGAGGTACCTTTACAACCAAGGTTGCAACATTGGTTTATGCACGATGGAGCACCGCCTCATTTAAGTATGAACGTAAGAAATTTTTTAAACCACCAGTATCCCAATAGATGGATAGGAAGAGGAAATAATTGCCCACAACGTTGGCCCCCAAGATCACCTGACCTGAACAAATGTGACTTCTTTCTGTGGGGAACGTTGAAAGAATTTGTGTATTCTTCGCCCGTTGCGTCTCAAGAAGAATTATGGAATCGCATTATTCATAAATGCACATCTTTGGAAATAATCAACAGTTATTAGATAGGGTGGATTTTAATTTTCGAAGAAGAATAAATTTATGCGTAAGAGAAAACGGCGATCATTTTGAACAATTTCCTTAATTTATCGATAAACAATTGTTTGTTCTGGTTGTTGTTTAAGTTTTTTGTGTTTATTTTGGTTAGTTGTTAATCCCAGTTTTTCACATTTCAGTATCTGTACTTACTTCAAGTATTTTGTTACGTATCTAATTAATAATTTGCCAGTCAATTCCTACTGATCACATTAAATGACCTACTTTCTTGCTTGACGTTTATTTTCATAGCCAACTTTTGAATTTTCGATGATTTTAAATAACACACCTAGAGCGCGCGTTTTAAGTTATTCGAGTTTTTGATGAAAATGATGAGGTTTTTCGAAAAACTACTAGAGTAAGAAAAGTTTAAGAATTGAATTGCCCACAAAACAAAGCAAAGATTTTTGAAATCCATGGAGGGTTAACAAAATTCTGTTGAATATTAATGGTGCGCCACCTGGTATACCCCTTTTACAAATTTCAATTAAACTCTAGTTACTGTCAAGTAACGCCCTAAATACATCCACAAGGTGTACCAAATTTGGTACAAGAATAGCAGAGATATTGATTTTTTTCAAAAATTTATAACTTCACTTTCAAAGCCTATAACTCCTTAGGGAAGCAACTTGGTATAGAGGTAAGTTGCGTTAAATTGCCATATTTTGGGACCCTCTACATGCCCCTACTCTATGGGTTCTTATGTGAATCACCCTGTATTGTATACCGTGTATAACAGAATCATGGTATACCCCACTTTTCTCGTTTAGTTTTCAAACTAAAAATTTAAAACCTGGGGTATTCTTCACATATGTGAACAAATAACATTTGACATTCAAATGATTTCTTTACACTTTTTTTAAACGGGAAACCCTGTATTTTATTACATTTTCGGATTCTTTACAATTTTTTGAATTCTATAGCAAGCAAGTAATATTTTGAATGTCAATATTTCTTCGGATATTTTTTTTATGGTTTTTTTGATGGTTTCGATTCATTAGAAATGACAAATATTAATCACGTTTTTCAGCGTAGTAATGAATGGTACCACGGTACCAATATGGTTCAATTTGGGAAAACTGAGTTTTGGTCCAAAAACTATTTTCATAGCAGTACTTTGATCTCGAATCATATAATCTAGTATTTTCGATGATGATCAGATTTTTCTTTCACTACATGTGTTATTTCTATTAAATCGAAACCATCATGGCACACACATGAAGAATAGAAAAATATATGAAAAAATTACATATCACTTGCTTAATATCGTTGAATTCAGAAGAGTATACAGAATCCGAAAATGTAATGAAATACAGGGTGTCCCATTCAAAAATCGAAAGTAACAGGTACTGGATGTGGAAAAAAAGATTTGGATGTCAAAAGTTGATGTTCATTAGGATACCCTGAATTTTTTGTTAGGAAAATAAGCGAGAAAAGTGGGGTATAACATGATCTTGTTACACACGGTATAGTCTCTTTGTTCTTCTCAAGAGATGCGAAGTTGTCAGAGTTTAGTTGAGGACAGTAGTACAACAAACTATATTTATTCTTATTTATGGGAGTGGAGAAATCGAAGGTTATACAATATTTATGTTTTCTGAAATTTCAGTTTAAAATCTGAAGATTCAATACAAAAAATTTGAAATATGCAAACAATATATTCAGTCATAAAAGACCAGTTTACCAAAAGAGTCGAAAAGACATCTTGAGCAAGACAAGTTAATTCCTCTACCCCATAGATAAACATGTTCTCTCATGTATGACGTTCTATATTATAATGAATGACATTTACTAACCTTTTTGAAAAAATAAGAGTGCCATCCAGGGAAACTCACCCATCTGAGCCTTCTTTCCATTTCTTATTTTATCATCAATAAGTGATCTACCGCATTCACTCGGTAACAGTTTCAAGTTTTCATGATTCGATATGACTAGTGGATTTTCAGTGGTGACCTCCATTGTCATTTTTCCATTTATGTGTAGGTATTTGTTGGAACAACAAACCAATTGTTCTCTACCATTAAAGTTTATACAGGAGAACATTCTGAGTAAATTTCTCTTATTCGGTGGTAAACGCCTATTCGATTTGAGGTCATTCTCGAAATAGAGCCATATCGGTTGACATTCTTCAATCAAGACACATTTGCCTGGTTCACGATTTGCAGTTTGACAATCTGATGCTTGACCTTTCGTTCCTGCAAAAATTCACTTTCGATTCGTCCATTTCAGAATAGAACGGATAGCGCACGTTCGTAATGATTTTATGATTTTTCATGTTATCCAAGGACAAGCCAAGAAGTGAATGTTTATTTTTTTATATAAAAAAATCCACATACAAAGATACATTCGATGAAACATTCGTCTCAGATTTCTTCATTTTGGATATAATGATTTCTTTAGTATGCATTTGTTTCTAATCATGTTTTATGAATTGATTGACGTTGATGTATGAGTCTTTATAGTTATTTATGTATCAAGGGCGTACAAGAGGCTTTTATGGACCGTAGCGTGTAAGTATATAAGCTATTAACACGCCTAGGTCCATAAAAGCATATTACGCCCGAAATACATACAACATTTTATGCACGACCAGTATATTTTATTATGAATACATCTCCACTTCTCAAGCATGATAGGAATACATCACCGATGAAGTGACGTTCAGATTATATCGGAAAAATGAATCAAGAAGTGATGGAATCCACGTTACCATGGTTACTCAGTCAATATAGATTTTCGTTGATATGACAATGAAATTCACTTAAGCGCCTGCTCAACTGATTTATTGCCAAGCGGGTGGTAAAGTGCCATTTTACCGCCCGGCGGGCGGTAAAGTAGTCCGAGGGCGGTAAAGTGCTACTTTACGCCCGCATATCCGGGCGATAAAGTGCCATTTTACGCCAAGTCGTGCATAAAATAATATTCATCTCAACCATTTCTTGTAATCGATTTACCAATAAGCTCACCTCCAAATGTTCCACTGAAAAGAGTAAACATTATCAAATACGCGAACATGTTCACTCAATCACTAATCCATGAACGACATATTTTCTTCGAATGGCTTCTTTGAGATTGAAGCAATGATTTCAAACCATATTCATAAGCTCACAGGAAACCGCAAATAATCAATCTCCTTTGATATTGTAATGAAAATGGACGAACCTATGGAAACTGCGGTTTGTGAGCATAGTATATTGTGAAATTTCAATCATCCCAGCAAATATTGGAAGTCGACATAAGGTCAATGACGTTGACTTTAACCGGCAATATTTGCAATGATTTCAAACCATATTTATCAGCTCACAGGAAACCGCAAATGATTAATATCCTTCGATATTGTAAGTAATAAAAATGGACGAACCTATGGAAACTGCGGTTTGTGAGCATATATTGTGAAATCTCAATTGTGCCTCCATCGAATTGATTGCTGAAAATGATATTCTGAGGACATCGATTGGCCTCCAATGGACCACCAATGGCCTGTCACACATGCAGTGTAGTACAGTTCATGTTCAGCTGTAGTGACAAAGGAATGTAAGGAAAATATGCATTTTGCATCATTAAGCTAATAGTGTTCTGGTAATCTAACTAGTTTTCAGAAGTTGAACATCCATCATATTCTATCAATCATAGAAAATCAATCCTCATTCGTATGTCCATCCAAATCAAAACTCGCCTAAAGCTACTGAAAATATCGAAAGACCCGAGGACAATAATACAAGTAAGACTAGCGTTGCCCAGATCCCCCAACAAGCAACAGGTACCATAAGAAAAAAATCCTCTTCAAATTTGAAATTTTCCACAGCGAATATAACACCAAAATCAGATCCAATGAAAAACAGAACTAGAGAAACCACTCTTTTTAACCACTGGATATGTTCTAATAGTGTTTTTTGTTTGTGGTTTGTTGTATTAGTTAGTAGCTTAGTTTAAATATTTTCATTTATATTTATTTTAGTCAAGGCATATATCTTGGTTCTGTATAATTTGTGATCGTATACTGGTGCTTGATCATTTCTGAATGAGAAAAGATGAATCTATACATCAGAGAATATCAAAATGAACTCTTATCTGCAAAAGTTATCCACAATGTCAACACCTTCAAATTCCTAGTAACCCCAAACCAGTTCAAAATATTCCATATAAACATTCGTAGCGTGGCGAAAAATATTGGTTCATTATCTGTATCACTCGATGAAATATCCGTAAAGTTTGACGTTATTGTTCTGACCGAAACTCGCCAACTCCAGGACCATAAGCTATTTCATATCCAAGGATATGATATAGTCTACAATCAAGGATCACTGAATGAAAAATTATGGAATTCTCATATTTGTCAAACAACATCTGAAATATACTTCCAAAAATGTATCACTAGGCGATGTTAATGCATTAAATATTTCAATTTCAACAGAAGGCCAAAAAAACAAGATAATAGCTATTTATCGTTCCCCAAGTATCTGTCCGAAGGTATTCAACAGAGAACTTTCAAATTATCTGAGCACATTTCGACAAGGAAGCCAATGTGGTCCAAGAAATGTTCGTCGGATTTGTTGAGCTGAAATGTCTGGATGCGAAATCTATTGCAGTCGGCCTGGAGGAGGATATCACTCAAATGCCGCGCATTGTTGGGAAACAACGTCATCGAAGCAATCACCCAGCAGAAAGCCCTTCAGAATTCTGGAAAAGATCATTAATAATACCATACTTGGACTCCGTTATTACATCGCTTAAAACACGCTTTGCTGAAGAAAATACTCCATCATTTGGTTTATCTAAATTACACCCCGCACAAATGCAAACGATATCAGTCGAAAATCTCACAGGAACTTGTGGAACCATCGCTCAGTTTTATAATTCACCAAACATAAAAATTTAAGTCGAGCTTTGGCAGCAATTTTGGCATAATAAACCAAACTCAACAGATCAAACCGTTGTTGAAGCAAAAACTTTCTTTACCGACAAGGAAAAAGTGTTGAAAATTTTGATCGCTCTTCCATGCACGACGTGTACGGTATCGTTTAGCAGCCTCAGGAGACTAAAAACCTGGCTAAGAATCACTATGAGTGAAAATCGCCTCAATGGTTCGGCCATGATGAGTGTGCACCGCACATGAAAACTTACAAGATTTCAATAATAAAGTGGTCGAGGAGTTTACAATGAATCCCCGAAAATTATGTTTTGAATCACCTAATATAAACAAACAACGACCACTATAATATTGAAATCGGGTAATTTTGAGAAAATACGCTGTACACTTATTCAAATTCAAACTTCTTTTTATTTTATTTTCCTAATAAATGTTATTATAACTCATTAACAAGTTTTTTATTGCATAGTCAAGAGCTCGTGCTCGTGTAGCTTTACACATTGGACTCTGTACTGTCACATAAGATATACCGGGTGTTTCACAGTGGATGGAATATTAGTGGTTTTGATGGATTTTTTCATCATTTATGGTCAATGTAACAAGAATATCAGTAGAACATGAGTTAAATATAAAGCAAAAAGTGATTTTTCTCGAATGAATTCAAGAAAATGCATAAGATTGAAGAGAAAATTTTAAATGTTTTTGAAATCTTTCTAGATTTATCAATAGACATGTTAGACTTTGATACTTCTAGCTTTTCATGATGATACAAGCATTCAAAAATTTCTCTTAAACCTTATGAATTTTCGAATTCGTTTGAGGTAAATCAGCATACTTTTCGTTAAACTCTCTGCATGTTCTACTGATATTCTTGTTACATTGAGCATAAATGATGAATAAATCCATCAAAACCGCATTCAAGTAATTATTTTTTGCCATAGTATTTTTACACCCATGCATACAGGATGACAATGAAGGAATAGAGAGTTGAAGTAATCACAGTACGTGAGTAGTCCTAGACACGGTAACGTAAGAAATATGACGTTCCTGATATACATCTAAAATGGTGTTGAAGTATCTCATCACGTTAGCACAGAACTCGCCTAGACAGGGAATGTTAAATAATTCTAATAATCTCAACTTCCATGCTGTTTTATGTAGTTCAACTGTATGTCCTGTGCTGTTCGCAAGTTATCGTCCTCGTTTCGTGAGATTTCGGTTAGCGTACGTTCCCTCTTTTAGCACCCGTTAGATACGTACACCCGTAGACCCACAAAATACGAAAACGTGAAAACTTGTGCAATGCGCATGCCCAGATGTCAGAATGAATCCTAACGTTACCGTTCGTGGAACCACTTCAACTCTCTAATAACATGTTAGTTCTCTGTAAGAATGAAGTTCATAGCCAACTATCTAAAGCACTATCCAATATTTATTTTATTGAAGACGAATTCATAACATAAGTGATCATAACTAACAAACTGTACGAGATAGGTATGGGGAGAGGGGGAGAGTATACTCAATTAAAATGGAAAATGTTATAGCTTTTCGAATAAGTTATAATATACAGGGTGTTCCATTCAATGAAACGGAGTTTCAGTCATTTTCATGAGTGCCTGGATGTCACTCACTTCTGAGCCTCCCAATATGCTGAAACTGAGCTACAACACAAATTGCTATATTTTGTTAATTTGCATTGGGAAAAACTTGATATTTTTCATTGGTCAGGTTTTGCACAAAGATTTTACAAAATAATTTTTACCTCGGGAATGGTCACAGATAAATATAGGGAATTATGTGGGAAAGTTGTGAGGAATCTCATCAGGATTCCGAAAATGGTATAATATACGAGGTGTTCCGTTTGAAATAACAAAGTAGTTACTACTTCCTGATACAAGCGGCAACACTGTATCGATGAAAATATTTTAGACGGATAGAGCAAGTTTGATTATCCACGCTCACAAATTTTCGAAATGATCTATTTTTCTGTTCTCTAGATACGTCTAATGTTCCATCCACTGTGAAACACCCTGTATGTATATAGTACTAAGATACTGTTGTTATTACAATCGCTGTAGATGTAAGGCTCGTAGTAGAAGTGAAAAGTTTTATGTGCTGTCGACTTTACCTACAATTCATACATACTTTTCTCATTCTCTATGAATGAATTGTAGTAGTAGGTAAAGTCAACTTACCCCCCCCCCCCCTGCGCCATCGGCTGGCGAAGCCCTTGTCCACCATCAGATGAAAACAAAAGAAACTACTAATATTATGTGTGTTATTGGGATTGTGGTGGGTATAGAAAATACGATATAACAAATATACCATTTATTTGTTCGACCATCGATGGCTTATGGCTTTATCAGTCATTGGCAATTAACAATAATGGATACAATGTTCAGTGTATTAGTATAATTGAAAACAGAAAACTTATTGCAGAATATATCGATATGAGTTACAGAACATAAACCCGTAAATGTATTCGTGATTACTCGTGTTCATCTCTCTTTGAAACATTATAAAGAAATAATAAATATCATCATAATGGCTTGAAATATAAATAGTTTTCAAAACAGTTGCATTATATTGAATCGTGGCTACAAAAGATTGCATCGACTGTACCCCAAAAATACTAATGTAGTGAATTGATTTCTGTGAAGTAAATTCTCATAAAATCGGGATTCCCTATTTGTGATTCGATATATTCCTTTTCTGATCTCTTAATAAATATTGCATAGCTTACATAACATTATCGAAAGTATATAGGAATTGAATAATGATGCCACATTTAATCAAATGAAAAAAATAACTCAGCTGTTGTAAATTCCGCAAAGAAAATGTGTTAATAATTTGACATCGTTGTGAAATGGTGTCAATTATTGATCAAACAATCCTGGCCAATTGGAATTTTTCTCAAATGAATAAACTGCGTCAATTGATCTACCTACTAATTCAATCGGAAATTTTACTTGAACATTAAAAGAACAAATTATAATCATCTGATACTCACATTCAATTAGATGAATGGATAAATATTTTTTCAAATATATGTTTGAGAGCTGTTCATTTTCTGTTTCAGCAAGTAAACTATGTATAGGTATGGCAATTTTTTCGATATAACAATATTAATCTGATGAAAATCGTGTAAATATTACATATTGCAACTCATTCAGCATTTTTCTATGATAAACGCATTAGTTGACCACCGTTTCGTGTATATGACGTCATGTCATATTATTTTATGATTTTTCAAGTTCACCATCAAATATTTTCGAGTATTCCTCAATAACACTAATAGCATTAGTATCGTTCGAATAATGAAGCATTCACAATTCACGCATTCGATATGTTGGCAAACCTCATCATTTGTAAGTGAACACATCCTGTAGAGGATAAAAGTGATGACTCCTGATTTCTGCATAAATACAAGGTGCAAAAAGTATGAATCATTTCAGGAGGCGATTCCTCATCGAAAAAAAAATAAGGTAAGTTTTTAAAGAAATTTCATTGGAGCATCCCTTATTAAGATACAACCCCTTGAGGGTTCATACAATTTGTTCAGCAATTTTTTTCAATAAATACTGAGAAAGTTCAAACTTGACATGTCCTACTATTAAAAAAACACTTAGTAATTTATTTGGTTCACCTGAGGGTATAAGGGGTGGAAAAGGCAATCCACGGTTTATTTCCAATGTAACTTCTCTTCTCATCATTCATTCAACATTTGAAATTAATTTTCAATAGCTTGTTTCATTCTTGACAAGAGTATCTCTTGAATTTTCTCCTCAAAATCAACCATCAGTTCGCAGCAAAAAAATCATTTTACGAACAGTTACGGAGAAACACCTTCATACATGAGAACTGGTTTAGTATAGTTATTTCATAGTTAACTGAATAAATATTGGGCGAGTATCTTCTTGACGGCAGAAAATGTCACGTTAATTTCGATTTTGTCAATTTTTCAATGAAGTTTTCTTACATGAAAGACCCTGTCTCGTTTTCGTGAAATGTTTTACACCTATTTTGTTACACCCTGTATAATTTGTTCCTATTCTACGGTTTCATCACGTCCAGCAACCAATCCATATAGTAGTCCACTCTAGTATAGACGCCAGGATAACCGTTCAGGCCACAGAACGCCGGTCCGAAAGAAACGATGCCCTCTTGGACGTACCGGATGTCTTCGTTGACGTAAGCGGCAGTATGCATGGGCCCTCCACTATCTCCTGGACAAGAGTCCTTTCTGTCTTTACCGCCTGCGCATAGTTGCTTGTAGGTTATGTTCGCTCGTCGTTCAGCCTTGTAGACGTCTTTACACTCCGCCAGACTGACTATGGGTAGCTCGACTTTTTGCAGAATGGCGCTGGAGTGACCTATGGAATATAGAAATTCGTGGTAAGTTTGGTGCCAGAACAATGTTTTTACTGGTTTTTGTGATATATGGTTCGTTCAATTCGGCCAAATCACTTGAGCTGTCAATATATAGCACTAATAAGTGAATAAAGTTTGAAAAAGTGTAATATTTACTTTGAACAATCACTCGAATAATTATATATGCTCTTGGTTAATAGAAGATGAAGTCACTCGCTACTAATGAAACTGTCAAAACTTTATGTAGTAGATCGTTGTTATTTTTCAGTGCATTTCAATTATTGGTTATTTATAGATGTTTGATATTCATTCGTAAAATTTATTTGTTTCAGTTCTTCAAATAAATAAATATTATATTACTATTAAAAAATACCCGTTGGTCTTCCTCTACTGAAATGCAAAATTAATTATAGCGAAAATTTGGAATTTTCAAGTTACGGCATTTTTTAACAATTAAAAAAAAACTCATAGAACTAAGTTTTCCTCAAAATCTGTAGCTCACTCACGAAGCAGTTTCAGATTAAGGTACTGTGAGTTCAATCGACATGAAATAACCTCTAGTGCCTGTAGTTTCCATTTGACCGGAGAGTTTCTGGATACCCTGTATTTGGGTATAAATTCACAACTTTATAACATTTATGTTACCTGTTTCATCAGTTCCCCAACCAGTAACTATCACTCGTTTTCCATCTAAATCTGTACCTCTGGCAGTGTCTATCGGTAAGCAAACCGGTCTCACGTTTGCTGTGAATCAAATATTACTTTCTTTATTCATTCAATGTGTTTGATAAGTTTTATGTCTCAATGATTCATGGCGTTATTGGATATTCACTTTTACCGAATGAGAAAACATAGAGAGTAAACAGAAAACATTTGTTTCTGAAATAAATTGCCACAGCACATAAAATCCATGAACTATAATTTCCAATGGATTCATGATTCAACGATAATGTTGATTATCTCCAAAATGCTTGAATAATACTTCCTACAAAATCGGTTTTGGGTATTGATAAACTGAAACCTAACTACGAAGTAATAAATCGCATACTATACTTACCAACATTCAAATTCATTCTGGACACTCTCAACAGTCCAATATCATTCTGGATCACATTTTCGTTGTATCCAGGATGTACCAGTATCTCTTCAATGGCTAGATCCTGTACAGGTGGATTACATTTTCTTGTGCCGTTCGTTACTGCGCAATCCATCCTTGTCTGTACATTATGTTCTCCAACTCTCACACCCAATCTAAAGAAGTATGATATGATGAAACTATTTTTCTGAAAAATGTGAGTAGAACTATGCAGAACTTCACGTATGCAGGAAGGTCAATTCGTGCCCATGTGAAGAACATGGTGAATCGACATGTTCGACTTCTTGGAATATAGATCGACAAAAAACTGAAATCGATGAAAATAACTCTGTTGAATGATGTGACATTCCAGTCATACCGGTTATATACAGTGTATACTTTTCTTTTTATATAAAACTTCTCACGAAAGGAGACATCCTGTAATGTTCAGAGAACATCGTGAGAAGCAAGGGAAAGGAGGTAGGAATTGGTGTTCTTTTTAAATTTCTGAAGGTCATATGCCTCGGGGAACACCTCCCTGGGCAATGTGTTCCAGAGCCTCGCTATTCGTTGGATGAACGAGTCTTTGAAAAGAGATGTTCTGCAGGTTAACCACAAAGGGGTGTGAAGACTGGACTGGACAAAGGAGGAACGATTGTTGATATCTCAGAAGAGGTAGGGAATACATTCATTGATTGGATAAAGGAAAAGATTTTCTGAAAAATTCTGGGACACGTCAGTTCTTGTATAGGAATTAGTATATTAAAGTATAAGTGGATAAATAGGTCTTTGAAACACGCACACGACGGCGCAGCCGAAGTGCTCGAAATAGAGAGAACCAAAAGTTTATAAGGAAATTTCTGATCGAATTCATCTGCAAATTTTTGTTTTTCGATGAATACAATGTAATCAAAGAATATAACTGGAGATTTCACACGAAATATCAATTGTTTTCAAATTAATTTTCACTATCCATAATGTTCAATTTTATTCTGAAATGTGTGGTACTCAATATACGCCAACAATTTTTCAAAGTGAAATTACTATAGAGCATGGTTAAATATAAGTTGGTCACGATAGATAGAATTCAGTATATATTTTTGGAATCATTTATTGGTTATACCACACAACGAATCGAAGTAGTTGAAAATGTATTTTTCAATTATTTTACTTCAAATAAACTGTTACTGTAATCCGGAAAAGACGGTTTCAATGAATTTATCCTTTAGAAATGTGATGAGTCCCTACTATTTTATCGATCGAATTAGCTAGTATCAGGTATTCTATATGTTCACGGTCGTTCGACTGGTGTTAGAAAAAGAAGTGATAGCAATTGACAAATATCACTTTTTGCTGATGAATCCAAAATACACTCCGCAAAAATTACAGAATCAAGAATAATTCAGGAATTTTAGGGTGATATGGGTGATTTTCGGGTGAGAGATGGTCGAACAGGAAATAAAAAAAGCATGAACTTTTTCCTCCTCGTGGGTGGTGAAAGATCTTAAAACTGCAATGTTCTGGCTTGAACTTTCTTTAATTTCCTGTACGAAGATTCCTCACAGAAATAGAGCCTGTGTGTCTCTTTAATTCTTGCAAAAAGTGTAGTTGATTTGACAGCACTATAGATCTGTTCATATTGTGTTACTACTCAGTTCAGTATCATGAAGATGGCTGTGAATATTTATAATAATGTAACATCGTTTGTTTCAAGTGTGAATCATTAATAACGACTATAAACTGCGTGTTACTAGGTTTTCATCAGAATTTTTAGTATCATGAACTTGATAATCGATAAACCGGATGAGTCAGAATACCAAAAATCAACTCCTCACCTTATTTTGAAATGGACAATTCCTATCAACGCATATTCTTGTATGACACCTAAGTATGGAAGAAAGTCGATTAATGGTATAGTTTAGGTATAGTTACGGTCATATAAGGTCACATTTCATTCATAGTTTTCTGAGAACACATAATATGATAAATCTACATTTGGTGTCAGTTAAGCATATCGATATCAGAGTTTCACTTATGAAGATTTCTGGAATATTTTATAAGTAAATATACCTCGAGGTTATACTATCTCAAAGAACAGTAAATCGGATAACAATGAAGTTTCATTTCATTCCATACTGAACAGATGGAACTGTGGATGATTCGAGATTCTATCAATCAAACTCCTTCATTTCATCATTATCTCATTTTTCGAAAAAGTTGAGGATTTCGAAAATGATTCTCCCCACTGTATTCAATGAAATTTATATCGAACTCTCACATTCAGTTGATGTTATTGATGCCAAGAAATGTATCATTCAATTCCTCTAGTGAAAGATAATAGGAAAATATGGAAAATGTGGCCACATACTATCATAACTTAGCCCCTAGTTGACGAAATTCAAGTACAAAAATTTTGTTAGGACCTATCCATGTCAAAATCAAGCAAGGAATATGTATGTTTCGGTCTTATTCTGACTCACCTTGCATGGGATGGTAATACTCACAAAGGATACTTCAATTTGTGTAAACAGTGTCCAGCAGTCAGAATATATCTCTCATTTATAATGGTACCACCACACCTAAAATCAGGGCCCCTTTCTGTAACAATAAATAATTTTCGAATCAGAAATTATTATTTGGAAAGAAAATTGAATATTAGTGTATAATTAGTCTGTTCCAAATTCAATTCAATGATTAGTAATCTTAGTAGATATCTGGTGTGGAAAATTTACTGAATTATTGCTATACTCGAATATTCCCAAATACTTAGTTATTATAATTCTCATCACTTAGTTTATTTCAAATACCCCCTTAACCTACCATACTTTATCATTATGAAAAGTTCAATACAAGTTTTCATAAAAATAGCCTCTTTTCAAATTTGGACCCCAACCTCAACAATTTCGTCATCTGCCAAGTAGCAGGAAATAGATTTCATTAAATGCCAAATTCGTGACATTTATTCCTTGCCAGTATATGTATTGTCATTTCAGTTTCGCGTTCTCTATTATGTGTGCACTGTGACAAGGTACACACGGTTCAAAAAGATCGTTCAGAATCCCGTTTCCGCTAAAAAAACCGTATTTTTGAGTACAGTTCAGGGAAAATGATATTTCACACTCTCTTGCCAACAATGTCCCAATGAGAATGAATGATTTGAATTTTGTTCGTTTCTTAGTAATGATTTCATCGACCACAAAGAAGTTATATTCTTTATGAAGTGATCAAGCCACAAAAATATTCTTAGGGGTCTACAGTAGGTAGTAAATACAAGTACAAAATCCAGTGAACCAGTGATTGCAAAAGTGAAGTGACAATTATGAAGTATTTTTTTTATTAACGTCTTACTTGAGCTGATATCCCACATTAGGAGTGCCTATAAGCAAACATTTTATAGTAACTACAACATCAAATTTCAAGTTCATTTATATAATTCTTTATATTCATTATTGTGAAAAATGTTTGATTTCTCAACAGCTGATCGGGTGATTTTGCGCTATTCAAACATTGGGGAAAACACCTGGTTTGATATAAGTAATATTAAGAATTTTATCTGTGAATTACATACAATGACTTCGCAAAAAATCACATAACAATATTTCAGTTTCATCTATTTCGCCATTATTCATTCATGAATCATCAATATCATATTTGCCTTGAAAATAATGAATGGTGCTTGATAATTGCTATGAAGACAATATTCAAGTGGCAACATATTAAGGAAAGACAGTAGATATTTCCTTGAACTATCTACGGACTAATAACCAATCATCGACTCTGGTCTCTCTTCATAGCGAATAAATCTTTTGCCTTTTAATAAAGATTTCCGTGGAGAGGGACAACACAAATGAGTCTTCATTAATTTATTGAATTAGCTTGAAGACGAATAGTAATTACATTGTTTGAGAGATAATGAAAATCTATGACGAACTAAATTTCCATATCATCATTCAGTGTATTTGAGGTGGCTTGTTTGAATGAAGCCGATAAAATATTAATATCGAGGCAGTACGTGAGAAAGTCGGTGACATCCAGGAACCTCAATTCAGTGTCACTAAAGATCTGTGTCTCAATGCTCACAACATGCAATTAATACAGTACCTGAAGCATAATGAGCATGCACAACGAAGAGAATTTGGGATTCTGAGAACCCACATTTGATTGTCGAAAAACAAATGCATCCACAACGTGTCATTGTTGAATTTAGTAGACTAGAGCCATATTAGAGATATATTCTTCTGAAAATAAGGCTTGTCAAGCAGTGACTGTTAGTGGTGCTTGATATTGCGGCATAACACAGTTCTCTTTGGTCAAAGTTATATGATATCGATATATATTGTTTCAACAAGACCACATATAAACCTGGTGAAAAACTTCAATTACTGCATGAGACATTTCTAGGTCGTGTACTCTTTCATTTCGTTGATTAATTCTCTTTATTGAAAAGAATAACCACAAGGTGAAGGAGATTCAATGCTGCATCAACGAAATTCAGCCACATTTATGCAGAATGGTAATGGAAAATTTAGACAAATGAGCCGTGGAGATCATTGCTGTGGCCGATGTGTTTTCCCTTGCGTAACTCCTATGTACTTGGGGATTACATTAAAAACTAGCAATCAGAAGACTGTGTTTGTTCTTTTCAAATCTTGTGTTGATTTCGGGACACCCTTCAACATCAATTTATGAAAAATTTTTGTTGATGAGTTACCAAAAGATGTTCCACTACAATATCTTGAAAAGTAATCAATAGTTCCAGATGAAATCATCCTAATTATTTTTCTCTCCAATTAGAAATGATCATTTTCTATTCGGAACATCGTCACTTCTCGCACTTACTAGTCCTGTACGATAACAGCGCCATCCAAGGAAACTCAGCCAATTTGGCATTAACTCCACCTATAATCCTGTCGCCTGGATCTAGATATCCGCATTCTTCCGGCAGCAAACGATAATTCCTGTGCTCGGTCACATCCGGCGGGCCCTCGATGGAAGAACTGCCTTCGTCCTTGAAGGATATCGGTCCAGATGGACAGCAAACCCACACCTGATTCGACTCGAAGCTGCACGTGTAGGAGTTGAGATACGCTATCACCTCCTGACTCAACGGCTTCTTCGCTGACCTTATGAAGTTTGTGAGTGGTGTGCACTGCATTATCGGCCTGCAATCTCCGGTATCTCCATCTGGAGTCCTGCAGCCTTCGTCATCTATTACCCAATCTGAAAAACATGATCAGTATCATGGGGAATGATGATGATAATTTTTTCATCATTCACCAAAATTCAAAAATTGCTTTCAAGACAAAATAGAAATACAATGATAGACATAGGAATAAATACGTTTTACGCGTATGCTGAAAAAGTGAAGGGGATGACACGTGACCTAGCTCCGCATTCTTTGGCAATCAATAATATCATAAGAGGCTATGCCAAGTTCATCATTTTCAATCAACTTCTCAGACGAAACCTACATTTTTCTCTAACAATCATGTTGCATTTTTTTGATACTTTTCCAGACGAAAACTTTTCAGAAAAATATTCGAATATGGTCTATTTTCGAATTGCCTTTTTCTAACAATTATCCCTGATAGTCCCGCCTGATTAGCCTGGAATTGGATATCTATTGAATAAATCAAGCCAATTAGGTGAACTTATTTTTCAATTACTAATTCAGGAAAATAACTATTCCATTATATTCACTTCTCCTTGATGTTAATCTGATTTTTGTGAGACCATGAAATATTATTTTATTATACAAGAGTTTCATTAGCTTTACTTTGTTATATCTGAATTCATTCACACCCCACAATTGAAGAACATATCATCAACAGATCTTGATAAAAAGAAAGCATGTTGATGAGGTTTCTTGTCCTTGGATTGATATCTCAAAATGATTTCGTGGGTTAGAGGACAAGTACGATACAATGAACTATTGGAAAAGTTTGCATTGTATCTTCCTATTATACTATCGTCACAACTCGATAAAATAATAAACAATTTATTTTGCTCAGATTGTCAGATATTAAAGGCTTCTAAGAGACAAGACAACTTTTCAAATGCTTCTTTTTGGTCGAAAACTTTTGACCCAAAAGAGGTCAGAATATATGTATAGACGTAACGTCGGCATGAAATTGGCGTTGTTGTCTCGTACCTGTCCTCTTACCCACGAAATCGTTTAGAATACATTTGGTCATGAACTTGTCATCTAGTATTGATAAATTATTCCAGTCAGTTGGAGGAAAAATAACTATATCTACATTCTCGGTGACTTCAAAGACATATTCAGAAACAAACAGTCTGTATGGGAAATTGAAGAAGAAACGTATATCAGATAGTTTCAATGGAATCACCGTAAAGGCCACGTCAAACCGAGGGAGAATGTAGATCAAAGGATAACCAACCCAGTAAACATTTTTGGTCGGCAAAGAAAAGGCCTCAGATTATTCTCCGCACATATGAATATCGGTCCGACGTCGTTTGGCTGCATCGGACCGGGATCTATTGGTCACTACGGCCGCCTTGAGGGCCGCTTCTACTTTGCCGACAGAATAATGTCGGCTGAATGAATCGACCCGACATATTGCCTTCCATATTCATCGGATAAACGACGGGCTTACGCCGTATCATAATCGGTTGATTGAAAGGCCGATTATATCAGCAGCTCACACCCACCCCTTCCCCTTTAGCTTTCAAGGGGTGTAATGAATGACAAATATTTCTAGAAATTCATAATTTTATTGCAATAAGCATCACATTTGAAAAATAACAAATAAAATATCTTAAATAGAGGACAATTCATTTAGATGATTTCAAAATTCCTTTCATAACATTTCAATTTGATTCTGTGCTGAACAATACTTTTTTTTTCATGATCAACTCACAAAATGTATGATGATATAAACAATAAATGAAATGAATCAGCACGTTGGATCAATTTTGTATAACTTATTCTTTCACTTTTTACTGAATACAATTCAAAAAATTATTTTTTAATACAATGAATTGTAGCATTTGGTTTGTTCATACAGCAAATAAGGAAAATAATGCATTAATTAAATCACATATTTGTTACAATTTGAATGAAATGTGATTTTATTGGTGCATTCCTTTCTGATTATTTTCCCTATTTGCTGTATGAACTAACCATTACAATTTCCTCCTATTGAAATTAAAATATCAAAAAGTCCACAACATATCCTATTCAGGAATGTTCAGCATTAAAAAATCTAATTGATTATATTTCCTCTGCTATTTTGTTCTCCTTGACATTGCATGGAATTTCTGAACCTGGCCTTGACAATTTCTATTCATTATGTACCTTTGACAACAATAAGTTTCTTCTTGTCATACCTGGAAATACCAATTCATTAATTTCTTTGATGACATCTTATATGGAACGAAGATGTTTTATATATTTGAGAAATACATGAAATTTCCATACCTATAATGATAGATCAGTTTGGCTAGCTCTTTTGGACAGTCTATTTCTTCCTGAACTAGTGATAGTTCATGAAAATGGGTTCATTTCAACTCCTCACTACATCAGTCATCTTCTTCACCAAGTATCTGAAAAAATGTGACTCAAAACATTTGGACAAACTCAGAAGAAACATTCAATAACATTGATCTTGATTGAATAATATATAATAGATAGTTGAATCTCCATAATACTTACAATATTTGTCAGAATGAACATCCGTCTTTGCTTGGAATAGGTTATAGAAATAATCCAGATCAACTTTTGTTCTCAATAATGAGCCACCTTGAAATATATCACTACCGTTCCCGATTTCATGATGTTGAATGCTGATAATACCCCCAGAAATAACTTCCAATTCTGTACATACTTTCTTGATGCACACTACAAGTACAAAAAAAATGGTTAACATTTTGCTATTTAAAAATATTGAAGAAGAATCATTCCTCAATAGAGTCTAATTATAACCATAAACAATTAAAACTAAGCTAGGAGATTGTTGTTAGTTGATGAGATAGACATCTTCGTAGGATGTATACTGAATTTACTCCAGAAAGAAATAATATCATACTCACTTGTCCATGCATGCTCATATTTGTTCAGCATAAATAGGCCATGTATATTGATTATTTGCAAACTACAAATGATGTTGAAGGACACTATGCACACTAATCTGCCGAGATACTTTCAGCAATCAGCACACTTTTAGTTCGGTAATTCAAAATGGAAGGCAAAACAAAGAGAATGAAATTTGACAATTGACACATTTGTTTGTCTCTTCAGTGTGGTGCCGAGTGCAACACTTTATGTATGCAAGGCCTTTGATGGGCCGACGTAGAAATTTGATTGAAGGCAAATGTACGGTGGCCGATCAAAGGGCTTTAGAATATTATATTCAGTCATCATTTGATGAAGGCATACTACTGGATTCTCGTAGGTTTGCCGATCGTCGTCATTTACCCTTCATCGACGACAAAAGGCCGACATTTTGCCGATCGGAAATGTTTACTGGGAACCTGCTATAATAAAATATAATGACTTTTCCATAGTTTCATCTTTACGGTTGGTATAATTTTACACCTTTTTGGTTAATTTTTTCAGTAAAATATTGCTGACGAATAATTTCAACGTTAACATTAAAAACATTCTCCAAACATTCCAAAGGGGGGCTGTGAAAGATATTTTTATTGAAAATTTTGGTTGTGGATTCTAAATAGATGTTCATGAAGTTTAGCCCATCGTAGTGAAACCGAAATGTACTGAGCTACTGCTGCACATTACACCAATAAATTGTCTATTTTATAGTGATTTCAAAAAGGTCCCCTTTAAAATGTTCGGAGAATGTTTTCAATGGTTACGTTGAAATGTTTCTTCAGCAATATTTCACTGAAAAAATAACCAAAAAGGTGTAAAATTGTACCAACCGTGAAAGGGGCAAATGTCATCATTAAAAAAAAACTCGAAAACGGTAAGGCTTTTATAATGGGAATTTTGTCATAGCAGGTGGGTTATTCTTCGATCTACATTCTCCCTCTGTTTGACGTGGTCTTCACGGGACACCCTGTATTGGTGGAAAGGGGATTATGCAGCTTCGTAACAAAACGGCACGTTGAAGAAAAGATAAATACTATTAATTTCATGTTATGCAGATATACTTGGACTAAGACTATATAACGTTCTTCCCGAAGAACTAAAATTGATCGAAAGTGTGCACACATTCAAAGAAGAGATGAAAAGACTTCTCCTCGACCTCTGCCCCTATAATATAAATGATTTTTTTGATAGATTTAAGTAAAATGTGTCGTTTGCCTATATGTTATACACTTTATGTAAACCTTGTTTTTATCTGACTTGTCCGATAGCTACACAGCTCTATGGATTGAATAAAAATTGAATTGAATTGAATTGAAAAATGTCACATCAGATGAATAGCTGTTTTCACCTCAACTTATCAAAACATCCTATTTCACCATTGAATAATCCATGCTACTTCTACAGTTGAGAATACTTAACGACGATGCCAAACATATTTGAGATTTAGTAACGATCAGAGGATTCATGTGAGGTGTTTATTCTTATTAATTCAATCGGAAATAATTGTAAATATGCACTTTTAAGAGTCGATTTTTTGTGTGGATTCTTTGTAAATTGTGATTTGGCCTATTTATCATAAACAACATACATACACATTTGACCAATATATGTCGATAATAATGAATTTCTGCAATTTCAAATGAAATGACTCGGACGATAATTTAACGAAAAGAAAAATCTTTTCCGATAGAGTATTGATTAAATTGTTTATCCTTCATGTATAATGTACTCAAATCATAGCTAGAACATATAAAGAGTTTTTAGATAAACAAACGATCAATCATTGTTAAACAGTTATGCTAAATTCTTCTGAATTCCTAATAAAAGTTTTAGAAATGGACAAAGATTGTTTAGGTTATGTCATTGAGTTTTTCAGAAAATCAACTGAATTTTTCCGTTTCTTGATGATTCATCTGAATAGCCTTCTAATCGAACATATTTTCGTTTCGATTGGGAGCCTTATGCAGAATTTTGTGTTGACTTCGAATTTGAAGAATTGTGAAGAATGATTGATAATTTTTTTCTGTTTTTGGAAATATTTTCAGTTGAATATCAGTTGTGTCCTCAATCTATCTTAGAAATATACCATGACAATTCTGAATCCAAAACTTATCTTCGAGTAGGCGAATATCGAGAATCTTATCGAAAACCTAGGTAACAGATTCGAGAAGGAAATTATTGATATCCTGAATATCGTAATTAAACAGTGAGGAATATTTTTGAGTCGCATTATTGATAATTTTCATCTGGTATCTAGAAAGGAAACATAGCAAACGAGTATAATTCAATCATATCTTGGTTTTATTGAAACAAAGAAGATGATGATAATGCGGTGTAACTTCCAGATTTCCAGATCCTACAGGAATTGAAAAATGGGTAGATACGCGAAAGTTATTGCAAAAAAAACATATCTGGAAATTACTAATCATCCATGACAGTATCTATAAAAAAAAAAAATTTTGATGTTGTGAGTCCCTCAAATGACCCTCTTCAAAGGTAATTTTGAAGCTTAATCTCAAACACATGACAATAATTTGGATACCCTCGACACTCAGATATGCGATTGGCCATTCACGACTGTAACAGGGAATGTATGGGTGGAATCAAACTAACTGAAGCAAAATCACCAAGTCTTGCACGTGCTGTAGCGAAAATTCCATTCAAATTCATAATTTCGTGGTCAAGGTCGTTTTCACACTTCAACCCAAGATATATCTGAACACGGATAAAATCAAGTTTTTTTGTATTTTTTGAAGGAAGAGAGTTGTTGCAGCTTGATAGTTGCCGTTTGTGATTTTTCTCAAAATGTTCTTAATTCCAGTCGAAATACCAAATGTATGATATAATCCGTATAATATTCTAAATAGTCAAATATAAATTAATGCTCAGCAATGCGAATGATAGAATTGACCATGTGTTTTCAATTACGAAGTCATATAAAACGAAATATTGATCTGTTATTGATGTGTGGTATTGTAACAATAATTGATGCCTACATGGCCCCAGCCAATTCAAATGTTGAACTAGGTACTCATTTTACCGTAATGATATTGTTGGTTCAATTGATATACATAATTCCATGTAGATTTGAATACTGCGCGACAACCCAAAAATATTAGATAAAGAAAACAACAACAACATACAGTGTGAAACAGCCAAATGGAATAAATTCGATAACGAATGAATGAGAGCGTGTTGGGAAATACGCTTGGACACTTCAATCTGTATTTTTAGATGCGCATTTTTTGAAAAAAAAAATAATTATGTCATGTGACAGTGGCCGATGACAACTTTCTTATTTTAAATACAACCCCCTGTATATTATTAGTTCTTTGGATTCTTCAGAAAATTCTAGACATAATTCATATACAATGTCCCATACCTGTCTTCAACTGTTTCGGAAATATTAAGTGTTTTCAGGTGTATTTCAAAAATTAACATCAAAAAAAGAAAATTACTTTATTTCACAGATAATGTAATAATAAACAATAATTTGAATGTAAGGGATGTTCAAAATGTTAATTTTTGTAATACACCTGAAAACACTTAATATTTCCGAAACAGTTGAAGATAGGTACATGAATTATATTTGCCTGAAAACTCGTATGTTCCAAGACTGAACTTTGTTTTTTTTTATTCATTCGATAAAGTATTCTGATTATTTCCTTTTTTCTATCGTCTGATAATTTAAAAATTCCAAATTGCACTGAAATATCAGCAGAATATTTCATTACCATGAAATTATGATAAAAATGCAATGGATACATTCTTGAAGTGTTTGTTTATTGTATTATTTTGATAGCAATAATGAAATTTATAGAAGGAAATATCCATAGTAGATAACCATAGTTATTTTATTTCATTCCACAATTGCATATACCCAAACTATTGTAGATTGAAAACACATTCATTCCAATGATCTTGGTTTTCAATTTCAATTTTTAGTATTAACATTTTATCTACTCATTTTAGTCATAGCACTAGCTTTTACTTCTGCTTAGTACTTCTAGTTAAATTAATTATAGTTATTTGGTCTAGAAAACTCCGTTATTTCAACGATACCATTTGCTTCCTCTGATGGTTTCAATATTTTTTGTCCTCCTTCAGTGCTTTCAATCATTGTTTTCAGCCTCGATCTCATTCCATATCAAATGAACAATGAGAATAAGAAACGCTTATTTCTCATTCAAATTTATTTCACGTTGAAACGGTTGCATGCTTGATTTCTTTCATTTTATTATCAAGAACTCTTTATGTCATCTGTTCTATAATATGATAGATTGAATACTTCAAAAAAATTCTTGAAATATTCAAGTACGTCAAAGGAATCATTCACCCTATGGATGAAATTATAATTAAAAGTTCTTTGTTGTCTACCATTTCCCGTTTCAAATACTTGATTGTCTATCATCACTTATTAGTAACGAAATTAAAGGTTACATTGCCCCCCAAAATGAAAGCAGATCCTTTTGAAATTTCAGGTAGAAACATGGTTTATTGCTCCTTGGACAAATTTTTATTGTTGGCTCCCCATCATCTCGACTGAATACAACTGAATTCCATGTTTAATTTTCGTATATGTATATAATAAATCATCATGATTCCATCCAAATGAATGACATGATAATAATTCACTGAAATGACTCATACAGACATGCATAATTTCGACAATGTATTGTAAAGTAAACAGTGTGGGTTTCCAAACATGTAAATCAGAATATGTATCGTTTTCAAGTATTGCAATTGAATTTGAGGTTTCCACTAGATGAATATCTGATTATTTTATGCCAATAAATAAAAATGGGTTCCCTCACATTCAGGACGTCCACTAAACCTCCAAATTTAGTACCTCGGTCATCAATGAGACTAATTCTGGACGTCCGTTTGGAATTTCCTCAGGACGTTCGTTTGGGGAAATAAATATTGGCATCACGATCTCAATACAAAATCACTAATTCACCTCTGTGCACGAAATACTACACAGCCAAAAATAAAAATGGCGTTCGTGTGATTAACAATGACTTCGATTTCTGATCAATCTGGCCCCGTGATTCCTGACGGTTGACAGTTTGAATTCGCCCTCACTGTTGCCAAGCCATTTTGATTAGATGTAGGATTCAGAACGGGCCATGGACGTCCTCGCAGGGATATTTCATTGAATGTACCGGTCAGGACGTTCGATGAAATATCCAGATCCTATTTAGGATCAGTACGTTCAGACGTTGAGTGGATCAGATTGGGGCGGCATTTGGACGTTATATGCTATTAGAGTATGCTCATTCACCGAAAATTCATTATCATGTTTCGTGATAATGAAATTGATCAATCAAAATCGAAAAAGCGATGTGTATGTAAAAAGAAGTACAGAATGAACATAAATGAAGAATCAGTAATAAAGAAAATGTTCTGAATCTTGTTCAGACTGTAGTCATAACGTGTTTATTAGATTTTCTACAAGTTTCAAGAGGTATTTAATTAAAATATTCAATACTTTCTCTCATTTCAAATTGGAAAGTTGAGAATAATTCGAATATTTTGATTCTTAGGTTGTTTATTCGAGAGGTTGTGAGCTTTTTTGCTCAAGTTTTCTATAACTATACTGGAAAAATTTGAGTGGTTCCAAAATTCAATCAGTCATGTGTCAGATGAAAATAACTTTTTGATATCGATCATTACAAATTTCTGCGTAACTGAAAATTCTTCAGTGATTTCGGTAATTTAAAAACGAAAACGTTCATCGCTCAAAAAATACATGTATATGTACAGTATATAAAATAACATTTCGAAATTTTTTTCATATATTCTTGAACGATTTCGAACAATTTTCTGTTATGATTCAGAACATTTACGGATGTGTATTTTGATTTCTTCGACAGTAGATTGATGTGACCATAAATTCTTCAGATATTTCGGTTGAGTCGGAATCAAAATTATTCAATAAAAACAAACCAATAACATTCGGTGTAGTTGCACTTTTAGCCCAAGTGAATGATTTTTGTTGGAACTTACGTAACTTGGACCAAAAAACTCGAATTCGATGATATTACTGTGAAGAAAATTGATACTTTTCGAGATATTCCACTTCAAAACCGAAATTTCATATTCTGTTTCTGAGTCACTTTCTGAACAAGATTGTATAGTTTTTTTGCTAAGTTCTTTAATAACGTAACACATTATATGTAAGAAAAGGGTTTATCGTATATTCATCATGGAGAAACATTGAAGATGCAGTATTTCTGAAATATTCAGATTTGACAGCATGTAAACATCATCATTTCATCAACCATTGCAACAGTGAAACCACAGTCAAAGTCGGATGGGTTTGACGTGCAATATGAAAAATACTACATTTCAAATGTTTATCTGAGAATGAAAGCATTTTTCGTTGTTGAAGTAATAGGAAATTCTGGGTAATTGAACATTCTTCAGTGATTTCGTTGATTTGAAAACAAAAACAAAGATATACAACCTATATATACAATATCATCAAACTGTGAACATTTTTTCATGGGTTCTCAGACGATTTTGAACAATCTCTTGTTATGATTCCGAAAATTCACGAATGTGTATCTTGATATTTTGTTATATTGAAACTCCTCACTGACCATGATTTTCCGATTCATGCATGTCAATCAAAATCTATTCACTCAATTCACAGGGCTTCAGGCACTAGGTGAAATGTTAACAACAAAACAAAAATAAGCACAATTCAAAAAATAATTTACCTTGACATTCTGAAACCGTTAAAAAACAAACGCACAACAACGTCGCCAGTGACCACATGATCAGCGATATAAGAACGTATCTCGCTTGTCCAGGGCCAAACGATAATCGCGGATATCTCCGCGAACTGGTAGCCAACTGAGCCGATACAACAATGCAGTGCAGCTCCTCACCATTTTCAAGATAGAGTGACGTAGAGATCATCAGCCGGTTGGTCGATAATTACAGCGGCGTATTAATGAAGGGGCAAACAGGTTTAATTCAGTAAAAGAATAATAGATGGAATAACAGCTGGGACTCTGAAGGTTTGTTCCAACACGTCTTGAAACCGTCACAATATGGTCACGCTCATGCGCAATTGATTTAATCTGTTCCAACCGAGAAGTGATCGTAATCTGACCATCATCTTTTTGTTCCAACCAAACTCGTGACCGTCCGCAGCATGGTTTCAGGACGGTAATTTCGGTGCATGCTCAGAAATGGCTGTTTTGATTCATGAGTATTGACATGCGCAGTAAGAAACTCTTTGCCAAAAGAATAGATAAGCTATCCTTGCTTTTTGTTTGGGTATTTATTCACTTTCATTTGTGTTGATGATAATTCATTCCGTTCGAATCAAATAAAAAAAAATATGAGTGACGATGGAGATACTGATTATTTATACGAAACAAGAATGATTTTGATATTTAGGACAATGAAACGAGGGTCAAAAATCGTAGAATGTTCCATTTTCATATTATTTTAATTATTGTAACCAAAGATTATTCCTAAACGAGAGAACAATAATCTCAATCTTGTAGAACGTGGGTAGCCAAAAACCGTCAATAAAACCGATCCAACCTTCGAATGTTTTTGTACCGTCTCGAAACTATGCAAAGTTCGCGCATGCCAACTAAACGAAACCGAAACGGCCACAAAACAGTTTCGAAACCATACGGAAATGTTTGTAGAAACAAACCTTAAATAATTCTCATAAATCAGCTGATCATGAGGAAATCCAAACATTTGGATTGGAAAATTTAATGATGGAATGGAATATTTTGTTGAGTCTGATGACGGAAACACTGCTTCACGAGATCTATATATCGATGGAAATGTAAAATTGTCGTTCATATATTGAAGACATTTTCAAGGCTGGATATTTACCATTACACATAGTAACCACAGAATTGAACATGTATATTTCGAGCTGATACTTTTTTTTTCTCATTCAACTGAGACTCTACCTCCATTTTTAGTTTAGAAATTTACGGCTCAAATTCATTGCTCATTGTGATTCCATCATACCATTCATGCGAATTTCTTCAATCAATATAAAAATATCCGTTATATACAGGGTGTTTCACAATGGATGGAACATTAGACGTATCTGGAGAACAGAAAGACAAATCATTTCAAAAATTTGTGAGCGTGGATAATCAAACTTGCTCTATCCGTCTAAAATATTTTCATCAATACAGTGTTGCCGCTTGTATAAGAAAGAAGTAGCTACTTTGTTATTTCAAATGGAACACCTCGTATATTATATCATATTTGGAATCCTCATGAGATTCCTCACAACCTCCCCTTCATAATTCCCCATACCTATCTGTGACGATTTCCAAAATAAAAATTATTTCGTCAAATTTTTGTGCAAAACCTGACCATTGAAAAATATCAATTTTTTCCCAATGCAAATTCACGAAATATTGCAATTTGGGTCATAGCTGCATAGGACCATGATGTTTTGTCGATGAACTGGATCTCAGTTTCAGCATACAGGGAGGCTCAGAAGTGAGTGTCATCCGGGCACTCATGAAAATGACTGAAACTCCGTTTTTTGAATGGAACACCCTGTATATAATCACTTATTCGAAAAGCTATATCATTTTCCGTTTTAATTGAGTATACTTTCCCTATACCTATCTCGTACAGTTTGTTAGTTATGATCACTTATGTTATGAATTCGTCTTCAATAAAATAATTATTGGATAGTGCTTAAGATAGTAGGCTATGAACTTCATTCTGACAGAGAACTATCATGTTATTCCTACATTGTCCTGTATTCAAGATGCATGGGTGTTGAAATACTATGGCAGAAAATCATTACTTGAATGCGGTTTAGATGGATTTATTCATCATTTATGGTCAATGTAACAAGAATATCAGTGGAACATGGAGAGAGTTTGATGAGAAGCATAAAGTGATTTACCTCGGATGAATCCGAGGAAATTCATTAGATTGAAGAGAAATTTTGAAATGTTTTTGAAATCTTTCTAGATTTATTAATACACATGTTAGACCTTGATACTTTTAGCTTTTCATGATGATATAAGCATTTCAAAATGTCTCTTCAATGTAATGAATTTTCTTGAATTCGTTCAAGGTAATTCAGCATACTTTTCATCAAACTCACTACATGTTCTACTGATATTCTTGTTACATTAACCATGAATGATGAATAAATCCATCTAAACCGCATTCAATTAATTATTTTCTGCCATAGTATTTTTACACCCATGCATCTTGAATACAGGATAAAAATGAAGGAATGACATGTCAGTTCTCTGTCAGAATAAAGTTGATAGCCTACTATCTAAAGCACTATCCAATATTTATTTTATTGAAGACGAATTCATAACATAAGTGATCATAACTAACAAACTGTACGAGATAGGTATAGGGAAAGTATACTCAATTAAAATGGAAAATGTTATAGCTTTTCGAATAAGTGATAATATACAGGGTGTTTCATTTAAAAAACGGAGTTTCAGTCATTTTCATGAGTGCCCGGATGACACTCACTTCTGAGCCTCCCTGTATGCTGAAACTGAGATCCAGCTCATCGACAAATTACTTGATGGTTTTATGCATCTATAACCCAAATTGCAATATTTTGTGAATTTGCATTGGGAAAGAATTGATATTTTTCAATGGTCAGGTTTTGCACAAAAATTTGACGAAATAATTTTTATTTCGGAAATCGTCACAGATAGGTATAGGGAATAATGATGGAAAGTTGTGAGGAGTCTCATGAGGATTCCAAAAATGATATAATATACGAAGTGTTCTATTTGAAATAACAAAGTAGCTACTACTTTCTGATACAAGCGGCAACACTGTATTAATGATAATATTTTAGACGGATAGAGCAAGTTTGATTATCCACGCTCACAAATTTTCGACATGATCTGTCTTTCTGTTCTCCAGATACGTCTAATGTTCCATCCACTGTGAAACACCCGGTATACACTGTGTCGAATTTAAGATGAATAGTCCCTCGTAAATATTCCTCGTTCAGAGAAATAACGAAATAAATTTTTTATATAAAACTTCCCACGAAAGGAGGCATCCTGTAATGTTCAGAGAACATCGTGAGAACTAAGGGAAGGGAGGTAGGAATTGGTTTTATTTTTATTTCTGAAGGTAATCTGCCTCAGGGAACACCTCCCTGGGCAATGTGTTCCAGAGCCTCACTGTTCGTTGGATGAACGAATATTTGAAAATAGATTTTCTGCAGGTCACCAAATAAACCACAAAGGGGTGTGCAGACTGGACTTGACGGGTTAACCTCAAAGAGACCGCCAAAGGAGGAACGATTGTTGAAATTTCAGAGGAGCATCGCCTATGAAAATATCTATAGAATAGAGACAGATCGCTAACCCTTCTACGGTGTTCCAGAAAAGTAAGCGAGTTAGTAAGCGAACGAGACGAATTGCCCTTTTTTGGACAGAATCCAACAGCTCATATTCATGTTTAGGATCTCATCTATAGAACTTCATTGGACACCATCCTCTTCCAATACATTTTTGATACGTCACTGAATAAGGACGATGGAAATCAATATAATATTAGCAAGTGAGCAAGTGGGAATTCCTTTTCCGTAACTATAAAAGATGACATGCTGAACGAATTAATAATTGCACTATTTTGACCATATCGTTCAGATTTTTTCAGTATCCTATTTCGATTACCTGAAATACCTCAGAGTTTGTTATGATCTAACTTTCTGTTTCCAAGTTCTATGAGAATATTTTAATCGATGATGTAACTCGAATAAATCATATCGAAACACATCAAAATATGAGAGAATATATTTCAAATGGCCTCAGAAAAGTCTATATGAATATCGTATCACATCAGTTCTCAGAAAATCCAATATCGACATATACTTATACTGTTATGTACTATTTCCCAATAAGCCATTTCGAATTGTCCAGGTACCTACTAAACTCGTTTTAAAATATAATCGATTGGAATATATTTCACGAAGGATTTTCCATTTGAAAAAATCTCTTGCTACTCTCGTATTACGATTATTTGAGGAAATATCTATAGTGGTCACACGGAAGGAATTCCCAGAAAAATTATAAGGTCGCAAGATTTCCACATAAAGAACATTTAATGACTTCTAGGAAATATTTGTGCTATGTCAAGAAGTTGACTTTCGACAGCGTAATTTAAAAATTTGGCAGAAAGTAACATCTAGTGGATAGTCTATTGAATTTCATTGGTTTTTCCGTCCATAAGATAATCAGTTACTGCTATCTATAGAGGTCATAATGTATATCGAATGGTTATCGAATTATATGAGGAATCATATACTCCATATACAAGAATTTTAACAAAACTGTATGATTCACCACAATCATGAAGTTTCATTCAACAAGGGCGAGTACATAATAGTTACAGAAGAAATTCCTCAGATACGTCACATTTTTTCAGATATCACGTCATATATTTTTTTATTTTATCAAACATTTTTTCTGTATAAAATTAATCCTTCAATATACACGATTTATAAAAGGTCTCGAATACTGAAGAAACACCCTGTTTATCCTTACAGCGATATATAATTTTCTTGAGAATTGATGTGGGATTTTATTCTTTCCGTTACATATCACTTTTCAACACTCTTCCATTGAGAATTCTGCGTTCGGGATAGTGCATCTGCATGAATTCTATGGAAAATAGTGTTATTTCGTTCCTCATCAGTAATATTCCTCGGAACATTATCCATTTTTATGGTCGTATGAAGAATCTCCCATATACTCACCACATATTCCACTCCTGGATTACATAATTGAGAAATCTCGAAATAATCTATATTATCGTGCTCAATGAATTGGTAAATATAAACAAATTTGAATATTGTTACTGATTTGAAGTTTCAACTACTGAGTGTTTATGTGTTGAATTGATTTTATTCGAAATACAAATTTGATAACTCGAATTAAAGTCAAACGTCAAACTGAGAATTCTGTTACCAAATCAAATGAATGTCGTTTCACAGCTCTCTTGATTCAAAGAAGACATTGAAATGATAACTACTATTTGAAACTTCCAATATCTTGAGAATTATTCAAGCTAGGTAAAGGGAACCTTGAATTTCGTATTGTTCAGATTGAAAAAATAAAGGGTGTTCTATTTAAAATAACAAAGTTATCTTCGTTTGGAATTATAAAAAAGTGACAATGAATTTTGAACGTCCTGTATAATATTGGGAAACGGGTTATATCGGAATCAATAGACTGAAACCTCTTCAACGCTTGGTCAGAATTGGAAGGGATGGTTTCTATACATTTCGATGTTATTCAGTTTCCAATTGTACCCTGCATTTTCAAAAACAAAACAATAACTCGAAAACGGTTATAGTCAGGTACATGGTACCTTCTATGAAATCGTATTATTTTTCCCTGAACAATCTGAAAACATAACAAAATACAAAGTGTTCCATTTAAAAAAACAACTCTGATATGCCATAATTTTTTGAGCCACCCTATATACTCCAAAATAATTTCCATTTGCAGCCTCAATGAATATACAGATAATGAAAAGAAAAAATTTCTGAAATAATAAGTGGTTTGGTTTACAGAGATCGTGTCGTATGAGAAGCCCCACCCTGTATAGGGTGTGTCATGTGACAGTGGCCGATACCAACTTCCTTATTCTGAATACAACCCCTCGTACATTATTAGTATTTTTGAAACATTGAAAAAAAGAAAATTGGAAATTATTTTATTTCACAAGTAATGTAAACAAAAAACATTAATTAGCTAAATGGGAAAGGATTTTTGAGTGTAATGTGGCGAATTAATAAAATAAAATAAGTTCCAATTTTCTTTTTTTTTTAATGTTAATTTTTGTAATACATCTGAAAACACTTAATATTCCCGAAACAGTTGAAGATAGGTATGGACATTGTACATGAATTATGTCTAAAATTCTGTGAAGAATCCAAAAAAAAACTAATAATATACAAGGGGTTGTATTTAAAATAAGAAAGGTCGTGTCGGCCACTGTCACATGTTACTCCGTTGTCGACAAGGACCTTGAAAAGAATCGATACGATATGTTTATGTTTGTATTTCTCTTTTGTATGATTTTTTTTTTATTAAAACTTCCCACGATATGATGCAAATGAAAAACATCTTGATAGTTGGTTCTAGGAGGGGAAATAATAATACATTTCAAAGAATAATTTCACATAAGTACAGGAAACTCTGGAAGAAGTATTTTCATATTATTGAAAGGAAACTATTCCAACATCAATAATAATGCTGGAGTTTCTATATCAGACATTCACCATAAACTTATGAAGATTATCACAAATTGAATAATTGATAAATATATTTCTGTATATGTTAGCAGGAACGGATTATACATACGAGATTAGTACATTATAAAAATTTTTCTAGGGGTACATCGTTCACTCATTCTTCAGAAATTATTTTTCACTGATTGTCAAGCTACAGTAATATCGTTGAATGTTGGAGTTATATGTATAAATTTCTACTATTCTTCTGTTGAACAAATCCCAAGAATAAATGTAGAATGTGTGTATTTTCAGATATATTTAAGTATTGATTATGATCTGCAGATTTCGTCAGAACAATTCAAATTCAGCAAATCTTTGAAATATCATTTTGATATTCAAAAATGTTTTAGGCATTCTCAACTGTCAAATTGATGCGATTCACACACCGCTATGTAGACGAACTAAATCGTTATTTTTCGATTATAAGATAATTATCAATATATTATTTATACATTCTTCTTCGCATGTGTTCCTGTTCCTCAGTCATATGCCAGAACCAAATCGCGATTCTATACCAGGAATAGATAGCATTGTGCATTAAAAATATTCAATTTATCCAATAAAGAAATGGTCATCTTGAGGCAATATGCTCAGTCCATTTTCAGGAATATAGGTTGAAAATAAGCAAACGTAAATCAATCAATCAGTTGAAAACTATAGTTAATTTTACTTCATGAAGTACATAATACTATATTTCGTTATCAAACTATGAACCAGGTGACCCCAAATTATGAACTCGGATATATAATAATGCAGAATGCATTATATCGTATTGATATAGAAAATTGTGAGAAGCCTCCCAACTAATGATTTCTATTATCAATAATCTAGGTAACATGACGAATATCAACCTGTGTTATTCAGGTTTTTCATTGAATCAAAAAGAACAAAAATATCCACGAACATGATATGCTAATCGGAATACACGTTCACGTAAATGTATTCACTATCTCTTGAATGGTATTTTACATGACCAGTTCATTTGAATAAAATATTGAAAATTGAAGAAACAATTGAGTTAATAGTTTTACAGTAAAACGACTTCTTTGGAAGAATTTTCCACCTAGCAATATACCTTCTGCTTTCCGGTTCTGCGGAATATCGTCTACGATAGTGTTATTCTATACCATACATTTCTATGCTGAATCTGTTTCTCACTTCATCTTATTATTATCATCCATTATTCATGATAGATATTATAATAATACATAACACAACCTGACTCATAATTATCAACAAATATTCTCATCCGAACGACAAATCATGGTATTCAGATATATCAAAAACTGCCAGACTTGAAAGTGTAATTTCTATTCTCTTTATATAAGGTTACTTTTTGAAAACATATTCATATTCTCAGATTACACTAGCTCTTTGTTATATTGATGAGCGAAAACATAAAAAACAATGATAAAAGAACCTACTTTTTGATCGACTGGTTATTTATTATCTCAGTAATAGGCTTGAAACATAACAATTTCTTGATAACACCATGACTATGAACAGTGACATCGAAGGTAACGGTGACGGTTCCAGTGAAGTGACGATGACGGTGTCGGTGACAGTGACAGTGACAAGTGACAGCGATAAGTGACAGTGACAAGTGACAGTGACAAGTGACAGTGACAAGTGACAGTGACATTCTCCATTATATCTCATTCATCGACGTTGAATCATCATAGCGATTATGAAAACTCGAAAACAAATCGAAACGCCATGTAAATAGATAGGGAATTCAATTCGTATCGAGCGTTCATAATCGCTATGCAGGGACAGTTTTACTTTGATAAATTTTATGCTTCCAATTTTCAGCCACAATAATTACTTGAATTGATTCTAGTCTGAATTTGACGTGAACAATATGTTTCAATATTCGAGATGATTGTTCCTTCGGATCATATGAGATTCGAAACTGAATTTTTCTATCACCAAGTTTTTCAAAAGTTGTCAAGACTTGAATGGCAACAACTCTAACGATTCGGCATAAGAAACGCCCCATGCATATGAATAAAACTTATGAAAACAATACCAAAATCACTGAATCAACTTTGGGGCGCCGCGTTCCGTAAACAACTCTGCCAGGGCAAATAAAGCTTTTCTACATATTCAAACAGTCAACAATATCAAAGTTCCGACACAGATAGAAATGCTTTGGATGTCTGAAAACTTTACACTAGCTTACTCTCAAGTCCAAGGGTTGGGTACACACACATCGGCGGCGTCTTTTAAACTTTGAGGTTTTCTCGGAAATAAATGCATTCCGAAATGTTTTGTCACTTGGTGCAAGTGTGAGTGAAGATATGAAGTAGAGATAGAAAAATCAATGATGCCACTTTTATATCAGCTGCCAGATGTCTCAGAAATTCTTGACAAATGAATCGGTTTCTGACAGTGAGCAAATCGATTTTCTCTTCGATATCTATTCCATATGATAAGTTTATCATATTTCACGTTCATTTCATCTCAATCAACGGGACTAGACCAATTCATATAAAGTACAGTTCATATGAAATATAATAGTGAGGTAGAAGACATAACACAGATAAGACGATGTGAGTTGGTTGGTGAAGGTAAAATTTGAGTTAAGTGTATAGTAGGACAAGTAATAAATGTTACAATTATTATTGAGAGAAAGATTGTGGGAGATTACAGGTGATTATAAATCTTCTCAATTCATCATTCTAAGCTGTGATTTGAACTCGTTTAAGGACGAGTTGAAGAAGTCTAATTGACTGTAATTGTTCGCAGTTCTTTGAATACGTGGTAAGCAGCTATTATATCTATAGTTAGTCTTGTAAAGGGGAATATGAATGGTACTGTTGTTTCCAGTTCCTTCAAACTTGTCTGTGATTGTATAAAAACCCTACAAGAATGGGGCAGTCAGAACAGACTATCCCTTGCCTGGGTACCAGGCCACACAGGTTACAAGGGCAACGAGGAGGCTGATGCGCTAGCCCGAGAGGGAGCACGAGGAGCTCTAATCGGACCAGAAACTTTCTATGGCTTGGCAAAAGCAATAAGGAAAACATCCAACAGTTCTTGGTGGAAAAGGGCACCGGGAATGAGACAAGCCAAAGAGTACATCAAAGAAACATCACCAAAGTTCTCAGAGTACCTACTAAGCCACAATAGGCGAACAATCAGAATAGTGGCTGGGCTCCTGACTGGGCACTGTAGACTTAATGAACACATGAATAACATCGGACTTACAGACATAGCCATTTGTAGGTTCTGTCAAGAAGATGAGGAAACCTCAGCACACGTTGTCCTACTGCGAAGGGCTGTCAAGGCTGAGGTTTTCTGTGATGGGGATGGAGAAACCGCGACACATGGAGGACCTAAGGTCTAGACTGTGGAGTATTGTTACCATGTTAGGCCTCACTTTAGAACTCTAACAAAACGAGAGGGCGTACACAATAGATCTGTATAGGTAGCAGTGTAGAGGCTCCCAGTAGCACACAAGCCTCTGTTTTCAATCTAATCTAATCTTCCAGTACGTGGGGGCACTTTAAGATGTATATTGGTTGGTTGATCGAGACAGTTCAACTTACTGTTTATAATATTATGAAAAAATATCAAATCTTCATGAATTCTCCTTGTTGATAAAGATGGTAGGTTCAGGGTTATTTCAGATTGAGGGTGATTACGGTATAGTTGTAGTTTGAAGTTCTGGTAATTGAAAAACTTGTGCTGAACACGTCCAAATCTGTCTATGTGGGTCCTGTAAAGGTGGTTCCATATCATAGATCAGTATCCAAGGTGTGGTTGAACTAGTGCGCAATCGAAGATATGTTGTTGAAGTCTAAAGTAGTTCATTTGATGAAACCTAAAAGTTGCAAGGCTTTGTTGATAGGTGTGGAGATGTGCAAATTGAAGCTGAGGGTTGGGTCAAGAGTAACCTCTAGGTCTCTTATAACAGAGACAGTGTCCAACAGAGTATCGCCGCTGTGATAGTATAAGGTGATTGGTGTGTCCTGTCTATGGAATCTCATGGCAGTTTTTCGCATTCATCGACATATCATTATCTGCACACCAATTTGAGATGATGTAAATCGTCAACTTTAAAGATATTTCTGATCAGTTAGCCAATGAGTAAATCGCTTATTCCTACCAAGATCATCAGAATAGTTATGATGATGAAGTGACGTGAAGTTATCCACAGATTTCCAGTCACAGGTAACGTGGAAGAAATTTGGAATTTGTGGCGGGTGCGCGATGTAATTAGCATCCAGACTGAAAATCTGTGGCTGTGACTGTGCTAAATGCATGAATTTCCATATTCCAAATACCCTACCATATTAATTTTTACAAGAACTGTGTGAGTGACAAGAAAATCGCTATATGTTTGTTCCAACAAACATTTCTGTATGGTTTCGAAACTGTTTTGTGGCCGTTTCGATTTCGTTTAGTTCGCATGCGCGTATTTTTTTGAATTTTGTACCATCTTTTCATTGAAGAAAATAATTTTTTTTAATTTAATAGGTAGGAGAATGGTATGCGGAAGTATCAAACACATTTGTTTCAGAATAATTCTCTTCGCACTTTTCATATCAAATTTCAAACGAATTTTCAAGATTTTGTCATAAAGGGTATTGTAATGAGTCCGTACCTGAATTAGTTCATGTGTAAAAATGTTTAAATTATCAATGTGGATCGTAAATTATGAGCCATCAAAAAAATGGGAGAAATATATAAAACACTCGATTATACAGGGCGCTAGACCGTACGGGGATTTTTCAGAACTAGCTAGGCGACCCATACCTACCCTTACAGTTTGCCCATTACCCAATGAATCACCCTGTATAAAGTTTGTAGAAACTATGTATGTGTTCTAATAAGTGATTGGTCTCTCATGCTGATGAAATGGATCTCACGAGTGAGTGTTAGAACATACAGGGTCACTCACGGTCGATGGTAGGTCTGATGGTTTCATTGAAAGTACATCATGTACTGGATATCCACTTTCCTGTTGAACTTGAATGAAGAATAATATATTGAAATATATGCAATACTTTATTTCACAAATTGAAGTTGAGGTAGGGAAAAGATAAGAATAATTATTGATATCTTAGAAAATTGAATGTTGAAATATCTATACAACCACATGAAAGGAAATGAGGAATAACAGTAATTCTGAAATATCAACAATCATTTCTCCTTTGGCGGTTTCTTCGAGGTTAACCCGTCAAGTCCAGTCTTCACACCCCTTTGTGGTTAATTTGGTGACCTGCAGAACATCTATTTTCAAAGATTCGTTCATCCAACGAACAGCGAGGCTCTGGAACACATTGCCCAGGCAGGTGTTCCCCGAGGCATATGACCTTTAGAAATTTAAGAAGAACACCAATTCCTATCTCCTTTTCCTTAGTTCTCACGATGTTCTCTGAACATTGAAGGATATCTCCTTTCGTGGGAAGTTTTATAAAAAAAATACCACATTTCAAAAAATCACGATTCAGATAAAATTGTCCAAGGTTGTTCCTACTGAATTGAATCGAAAATCAAAAGTTGAAGGTTAACATTTTGATTCTGAGCTCAAATCAATATCTATGGATTGAGATAGTAGGCGAGACAACATTAAATTCACTTATTTCAAATAGGATGCCGTGTATATTATTTCACCATCAAATTCAGCTCAAAATTCGGCATCCAGTGTCATTTTTCTATTCCACAACTGGAGCGTGGGACAATTACCAAAAAAACTTTATTAGTGATAAAGTACGGGGACCCATTTGGTAGGTACGAAGGTGAAAGATGGCTGGAATATGTGTATATGACAGATCAGCAGTTTCGTTTTGTATACAGGGTGTTTTCTGGATGAGCATCAAGTCAGGGGATTTCAATTACATAGTAAAAACTTGATACTTATGCATAAACCATCCTTCATTCAAAACAATACTTCTAGTCAATTCACACATTTCAGCCATCCTTTACCTTCTCACTCACCAAATGGGTTTACTTACTTATCACTGACAACGATTTTTTGACAGCATTTATAGGGCACCAATTTTCATCAAATTCAAATTTTATGGAAAACCGAAGATAACATGCAATGGTGAATTCGATGGCGAATGAATATACAGGATGTCACATACAGAAAAGAGGTCTCAATGTAGTCTTGCCTAGGCTGAACACTCTGTGTATCTCGAAATTTCCCAGGAATGTGTATGTGCGCGAATATTAAGTGAAAGTAACCTAGTCAACTATAAAAAACTTGGTTCAAATCCATCTTATTTCAATGTCTGATTTCTTGTGAAGCCGCTAAAAGGGGCATTTATGATATAATAACTAGAAGGAATGATTTTTTTGTAGAATCAAACGCAATCCCTCAACTTCCTTTCCATGAAAAAATAGTGAAATAGCCAAATAATCTAGTGAAAACTGTATTTGACTTTATGTAAGAATGAATTACTGCTAGGTACTCGTGACATCTATTCACTATTTATAGTCTGCATCTTTATCAACACATAAATGAGAAGACAAACATTATCTTATTTGTAGGGACCACGTAGAATGAAAGAAAATTTATCTTCGACTTCGTTTTCTCGAAAAAATCGTCCGGAAATCAGACTTATTTATTATTTTCACCCTAAGCAGCTGCTGATGTCGTCTTTATGACAATGTGGCCATGGTTAGATTTTATATATTGTGAAGGTTGAAGTTTCTCATAGGATAAGGATCTCAAAAGAGATCAATTATTCAGGTATGAGTAGAAATTATACAGGGTGTCCAGAAACTCTTGTGCGAAACGGAAACTATACAGGTACTATATTTTATTTTATGTCGGTTTTACTCAAATTACCTCAATCCGGAGATGCATCCTAAGAGACAGCCCTTTGAAGAAGAAATCGTTGTTTACGAGTTTTCCTTCAATCATTAAAAAATGCCACCACTTAAAAATTTGAAATTTTCAATAAACATTTACAAACCTGTCATTACCTGTGATTAATTTTCTTTACAACCACCATAAGCGTATCAGAAGGGGGAGATCATCGAGGATTTTTATTAAAAAATGATTGTATCTGGCACTAAATTCGAAAAATTCAAGGTAATCCCATAAAAATGTCCTATTCCTTGAAATCGATTATACGAATCATTTTCGGGAAAAATGAATTTAAACTTTTTGTATTTCAATATTGTATCTGTTATATTATTTTATCTTAAAAAAATTAACAAATTCTGTTTGTAACTGTTGATTATTGATTATTGGTGTAGGTTACTTAGGAAGTATTTTCGGATTGAGGTAATTTGAGTTTAATCGACATAAAATAATCTGATGATATGAAAAGTGCAATGATGCTATTTTCAGTATTTACATTTCAATGAGAGCATTATTATTTCAGCATGTAGACAAAAGAAAGTGTGAATTCAAAAAGTTCACTAATTCAACACTAGTGAATGATTTGCCTAACGGTTTCACGAGACAAATTTCATGCAAGTTGGTTAGTCGCATCCACCAATAAATTAAGTTAGAACTATTAATGATAAGGCTACCTCCTCAAATTCAGTTATTAAGGGAATTCCAATTTATGAAATCATTAATCATAAGCAAGTTGATTCTATTTACATCACAATTGTGCTACTAAAACTATGTACTCAACAATCCTTCTTCTACTAAGTCGTCGCGGAATGTTAGTATAGTTCCCTAATGCAGTTTTTTTACGAACTTTGGATCTCCGAAGAAATGTTCTGATCGGGCCACCCTATAGGTGCTTACGATGTAAATCGATTTCTAACGTACCTTCTCAATTGCATCTTCAAATGCACAAATTGGAAAATAAACAATCAATATTTGAATTATACTGTTGGTTCAACTAATCGACCAGCTTTTATCCTAATATTATTAGTAGTCAGAATGACTTCACAGAAAATAAGTGGTACATGCATTTCGAAAACATACAACAATGTTCTTGTGCGAATACACTATTATGATTTTCTTGTCTTACATTCGAATTATTGAATTCAACAGTTGATCTCCTCAAATAAAAACTGATGAGATATGGTATGTATAGTTTTCAACAAGATTTCAGCATATTTAATAGACATTATAGGGTATAGTACTATCAACTTTCTCTTTTATGCAGCATCAATCTCACAGGGTGATTCATTTGTTACATGGATTTCGTTTTCAATCGATCATTCCATGTTTATCAACTTTATTACCTTTCATACTATGAAATATAGAACATAAACTCCTTAAGATATTATTTCCTTAGGTGAATTTCTCATAAAAATCTTCATTTCTCTTGGCCATCAATCAAAAACATCTAGTATATGATATTTCCTGTTCAATTTCTATGGGATATAGAAATCATTCACCTTATGGAATATATGAAATCAGCAAAATCATGTTATTGAACTTTCCAAGACGAGTCTTCGAGGAGGTCGTAAGTAAATTGCCGAATAAGCTTTCAGATTTATATAAATATCGGAATTTGATGATAACTAAGCATTCATTTAAAGAACTCATTAGTTCGAGTATTATTGGACCAATCTGATCTTGAAGCGACTTGGTCTTCTCAATGGTCTTCTCCCTCTTGCGGCTTGGTTGGCTATAATTCAAGTTGATTGAGGTAACGTTGTTTTCTTTATTATTTGTATTTTACTATCATGAATACCTTTTCCGCTATCCTTTCAATGAAAATGACGACTGTTTTATTTGAGAATGCACGTACATTAATGGCCAAGCGAGACTAGCAATATTCCATGACCGACAAAAAGTATGTACGCCATTGAATATATTTATATTAGACACAAATAGACTAGATCTGGTATTTGATTTTGGGGCGATTCCACACTAGCAGGGGATGTGTTCATTTCTCAAAAACGCATCATTCGATGTATTGCTGGTGTGAAGTATACGCAGAACACTTTTTGTAGAGTTGAGAATTCTAACGCTGACCTCATTATTTATTCTTCTACATATTTCTTGATGGATACAAATTCAAGTTAAACAATGATATTCACTCGATGAATACTAGAGGAAATAAGGACTTTAATGCACCATTTGTGAAGAAATTTTCTGTCAGCTATAATTCACCGGACCATATGGGAGGGTTGCGTATTTTCAATAATTTACCTAGTGAAATCAAAAGTATTGATAACTTGACTAAGTTCAGGAAAACTCTTGAGGAATTTTCAATATGTAAATGTTTCTACTCTTTTTCTGAGTACTTTTCCCACTGATTTTTTATTTTTTATTATTTGTCTTTCACTCCACGTAGTTTTTAATTCTTAATCTATAAGTGTGTTGTGCTTTTTGCAAATTTTTATTTTTGACTATTGCTATATCACTACAATGTAATCACTTGGCAAAATAAATAATATCTGTCTATCTATCTATCTATCTAGTTACTTTCCCCGAGGCATATAACTCCAGAAATTTGAAAAGAACACCATTCCTACCTCCTTTCCCTCGGTGAAGAAGAAATCCAGCCCTATTTCATAGATTTTGTTGAAGAGCTTGAAGATCTCAATGGTCATTATATACAGGGTCGCTGATATGTATGGAAACGGTCGATTATTTCATAAAGTAAAATAGCTAGCGAAAAATGTTAGGATACAAAAGTTGTAGGGTTTTTCAAAATCCATTAAGCTAATGAAAAATTAAGTATACAGGATGAGTCAAAAAGTCAGGACGAAACAAAGTTGCTTTTTCTCTAATGGGACGCCCTGTATATTATTCCACATTTCAATTCTGCTCGAAATTCTGAACAAAATTGATGAAGCGCTTCATTTCCTAAATTCAACCGATTTCGAGATATCGAATTTTGAAAATAACTTTTTACTACTCTCTAATTTATTAAAGAAAAAGCACGAAATGATGCATATTTATTATAAAAGTCACAAAAGGTGGAGTATGTGGATATTATGATTACAATTTAATTATAATTTTTTTACAGAAAATAAAAAAAGCATAATTGTTCAGGGTTGACTAAAATGCAATTAAAACAATAAAATGTATTTTTTAATGAATCGATATCTCGAAATCGGTTGAATTTAGGAAATGAAGCGCTTCATCAATTTTGTTCAGAATTTTGAGCAGAATTGAAATGTGGAATATTATACAGGGCGTCCCATTAGAGAAAAAGCAACTTTGATTCGTCCTCACTTTTTGACTCATCCTGTATACCTAATTTTTCATTAGTTTGATGGATTTTGAGAAACCCTAAAATTTTTGTATCCTAACATTTTTCGCTAGCTATCTTACTTTAGGAAATAATTGACCGTTTCCATACATATCAGCGACCCTGTATATATTTCCCATCCGAATTTCTAAAATACAGTGCGTCATCTCATAGAAAATTCGAGTGGTCTTTCAGGTGGAGGTTTTAAATATCACCTTCGAATTAAACAGCCAACTCAACTTTGGGATATCTCATAAACGTATCATTCATCTGAAACTTTCGTGGTTATGGTCTCCCAGCTGTTGTTATATTTCACTAAATAACTAGTGGATTGTGGAAACTTATCACTTTTCCTCTCCACAACGATGAACAGAGTTACTTTGCCAATGACTCATTATAATTGACAGCTTGTTAATTACACATTCAACCGAACGTACACCATTCGACAGCTGGACAACACCCTAGATTCAAGACTTCATGATGAAATGACTTTTTGTACCAGATATCTTTTCACCTTATGATTATTACAGTTGTATAACTTGTGCCAAACAGTCATTCGAGTAGGTAAACATTTATCCTTTAATTCTACGTCAAATGTCAAATATGTGTATTGTTTACTTTCATAGCATGAAAATTAGATGTTTCATATGAGATTTTCGAGCTATATGTGAAGGGAGAAACTTGGTTTCTCTTTTTACCACAGCGCACTTTTGAAAACGATGCTTCCATTATTCGAAACATTTATAAAATTCAATGTTCATTAAGCTTTCCAGTGATTGCCAAAACGCTTTTCGTTCTGTCCCTTCAAGTCTCGAAAACACGAAAAATCACACGGACGGAGGTTTTCAGTCAAAAACCGCTTCATGGAGAGTGCGGTTTGGGCCGGCGTTGGTATGATGGAAGAACCAGTCGCCTGCGAGCCAAAGATCTGACCTTTTCTTTCCGCTCATCTCTCACAGTTGATCAATGGTTCAGCATTATTCTGGTCTTCAATTGACATTTCTCGCTTTTTAAAAGGTGAAAACCACGAGCAGGCTCTAGACTATCAGCAGTCTCAAGCAGTACAACAAGAAACAAAAATTCACAGCTGTGCCTGTGACATATCGACCATAACTGAATTAAAGTAATGTTGGATGTACCAATAGACAGGATTGATTCGTTCGTCGTAGACATTCATTGTAGAATTAAGGGTTACTAAAACTTTTATTCTCAGTAATAATGATAATAATCTTCATTTTGAAAGAAAAGCTACGTACATGGATCTGTAGGCAACATCTAAGCGTAATAACGTCATGAGGTTCCTATCAAATGTTAATATTATGATCCAAAAAATCATCAATTTTGTATGATTCTATACTAAGTAGTAGCTCAAACACTTTTTATTTACATTATTGATCAGTTTCATTCCAGTTGGCAGTTTATTGAACATTTTTATACAGTTGGTAAAAGGACCTTTTTCTGTCATAGTTAACCTATGTCTCGGATGATTTTAATCAAAATTACGAGTGCTGTAGTTACTCTGTGCCTTACAAGAATCAAATATATGTTTGTTCCTGAAAAAAAATGAAATCTCTTGTATATAAACTCCCGTGAGAGTAAGTAACCCATTTGATTTGAATTTTCCTCAACAGGTTTCTATATGTTTCAATTTTAGCAAGTAACTTTTCGTAATCTGTAAACTGTTTTTGAAGTAAGTAAGTAAGTAAACTCTTTATTTAGTTATATATAACTAATTTTCATACAAATATTATATTATAATCCTATACAAAAAAAAAATCAACTGTAATTACCCATAAGATACAATGCAATATTTTTATTGAACATATTCAAATTGACCGAATTTATAACATCAGTCGGCAACGCATCAAAAAGACGCAACCCTTCATGAAGCAAAGTCCCTTTCAATGAAGATTTATGTGTGAAATCTATATTAAAATTATCTGCTGATCTTAAAATTCTGAAATGAATGTCTGAACGTTTAACCACAAACTCACTCAGATATTGTGGAACATGAAAATGAAAATTAAAATTAAATTTTCCTTTCAAATGGTGTGCTCGACCGTCAAAATATTCAAAAGCTTATGCATATCAGCAACTGGTGTCAAAATATTACATCTCAATATCACCCTCAGGCATTTATTTTGCAATATTTGTAATCGACTTATATTTTCTCTTGAACAGGACAACAATAATGATATACAGAAATTGAAATGCGGGCGGATCACTATGTTGTATACCAATAACCTGGACCACTGTGACAGATTTGAGGATATTCGGCGAAAGAAACCTACCTTCTTACCAATTTTCTTACATAAAAAATTCGCATGACTATTGAAAGTTGATTGAGCATCAAGAACCACTCCAAGATATTTAATTTCATGTACCCGATCAATGTTCTTTCCATTTAACTCAATTCCTGGATTGTATGCTTCAAACCGAGTACATTGTATACATTACTTCCTGTTGAACTCGTTCACCAGGTGCACGTGAAATATTTTTGCTCCGCATATAAAATAAGTTATAAAGCAGTTTTAGACCAACATAATTACTGATTCTTATATCAAAGTAATCCTGATAACATGTAGTGTGAGTTTGTATAAATGGATCATGAATCCCAATTAGAATTTGATTAGTAAATTCAAATTATGGATATCTTATCAGGACAAACCAGAAACAAGGGCTAAATAAAAAACAGCATTCTACGATTCCAGTAAAAAAGTGATCTCTTTACATCTTCACGATAAAAATTGTACTTCCAGTGGAGTGCGGTTTTGAAAACATTTTAAGGATATATTGTTGAAAATGGGTGAAGAAAATTGTGAAACCTGCAAACTGCAGATAAAGGACACAAAGGAATCAGTTTGTTGTGACAGCTGTAAAGGTTATGCTCATTTCGATAACTCAAAAGAAAAAAATTGCTCAGGCATTTCCACAACCGAATACCGAGCTACAAAGTTACAGAACCGCAGTATCATTTTCTTTTGTTTGGAGTGCAGAGAGGCATTCAAGGGTGTTCCTCTTTCCATTCGCTAGATGAAGGAACTTAGTAATGGAGTTAAATCTCTGAAAGACGAGCTGGAAAATTTAAAAAAAAGGAGAAAGTGGATTGTGAAGTAAAAATTGCGTCTTTGGAAGAAAAAGTCACACTATGGATTGTGAAGAATATATTTCAGAAATGCTTGAACGGCAGCGAAGATCGTCTAATATCATGATTGCTAGTATTAGGGAATCCACAGCTGAATCAACGAAACAACGAATCCAGGAAGATGAGAGTACAGTAAAAAACACCTTGAAAGACGTGGTTTTATCGCAAATAAAAGTATTTCATCTTGGGAAACCTCGTTCAGGCAGGGATAGAATTATGAAAGTAATAATAAATAATCCACATGAAGCAATGAAAGTTCTTAAAAATAAGAGGAGCTTACCCAGTCAACCAAAAAAGTAACAGTAAGTCGCAGGGAATACCAAATAATATCACATTGAAGATCATCTTGGAAACCTCTCTGGGTTTTACATGGGACTTCGCTTTGTGGATATCAACATCCACATATTGTTATCGTTGCGAAGTCCCCATGTTAACTTTCCTAATGATTGAGTGGAACATTTAATCGAGAGATTCAGATGAAGTGCACATTGCTATTACTTTGCGACTTATCCCTGTTCATATATTTCGAACATAGAATTGGCGCTTGCGCAGGGCATAGCAACAACACGTGCACACGAATGAAAGTCAAGGAACAAAGGGAAGATGAAAATAATATATTATGATCTGTGTGGTGCGTATTTAATGGTTGGTTGAATTGTTGGTTTTGTGTGCAGTATTTTGAGAAGTTTGTTAAGAAGAATATAAGACAGCTCTAGGTGAATGCGGTAAGTATACATTTCCAATGGCAAAAAGATGCTCATAAATGTGCAATTGGGAAGGTGATGCCCATTGAAAAGCAATGCTTTTTAACAAGATGGACTCCTCAATCGTTTTGTCGTATCATTATCGGAATTTAGTATCAGAATATTGAATTATATTCTATAATGTCAAACATGTATACACTGTTTTCAATACTCAGAAACATCTTTCTCTACAATAAAAGCTGAATATAGAATTTTTCAATAATTTGATTAGAAATAAAACATGATAAAATCAACATAAGTGTACCTAACGTGTTCAGGAACAGTATTAAACTATAAAAAAACAAAATAATTTCTATAATATTATTTTCAGTTGACAGTGGCAATCCATTATTTGGATCATCATAGTATAATAATCTGATACGGTAACAATCAATGTTTTTGTTGTTTCCTTTGATTTTATTTTGTCTGTACAGCATACTATTTTTGTTTTGTAAATAATACTATTTTTATTTCATTATGTTTCGAAAATAATGTTTTTGTTTTTATATTCTATGATATTACAATGTGAGTTGAAGTTTTTATAAAGTATTTCGGGTGAGTCAAGCTGAATGCATTGGACTAATATATATCTGATGTTTCTGTTCAGCCATATGCCTGGCTAGAAATGCGTACAGCTTGACTCACCCTGTGTTATATTCAAAATATACAGATCAGTATATTATAATAGTTGTTTAATTATTTTCCCTCAAGAATGAAAAATAGATTCAATATGAAGAGCAGGCATATGATGTGTTTTATTGCTGGTCCTGATTATACCTACTGGTGTACCACCCCTGTATATAAATCTCATAGACTTAACCTATGCACATTTCTTAGGCATTATAAAATGGTTGAAATATAAGGCAGCTGAGATATATTTATTCTGCTTTCCAGGTATGTACTAATTCCATGGGTGTTTCAGAATTAACATTATTTCAATTAAATTAGAAGACGCTTATAGAGAGCAAATTTAGTGCCACGATGGTAATTACCAAATTACATATGAATATAACTTCAACGGAAGATCTGATGTGAAAGCTCATTTGGTTCAATAATCTTTCCAATAAGTGCTAAAATGCGAAGTCGCAATGTTGCTATTCATGGTACCTTCCACACATCCACATTGTGATGTATTAGGTAATTACCAGTGATATACAATGTTGCGGACATTAAGCACTCCCCAGTAAGTATTGGTTGCAGTTTTTTATATCAACATTGTGAAGTCGCATTTCCACGATGTTAACTCCCTACAACTTCCCTGCAACCAAAACTGGTTGACTGGGTAGTACCCAGACTCAAAATGTTTTTCGACCAAAGGCAAAGAGACTATTATATCACTATAAAGAGACAACTTGATGAACTGATAGCGGATGGTGATAATTCAAAAATTATAAAATATATAAATAACAAACCTACAATTGTGGATAAATTCTCATCAGTGCAAAAAAACATGTGAAGTATCCTGATATACGAATGAACTGTGATATAATATATGTGAATATTCAGAGTTTCTTAGCAAATAAGGTAGAAGTTATTGCAGACATTTCTTATTATAATCCAGCATTAATGTTATTCAGCGAGAGTAGAACTACTTGCGATATCGATTCTTCTGAGCTCAATATCACAAATTACATTGTGGAGAGATGTGATTCTACATCCCGCCACACAGGTGGTGTACTACTATTTATACAGTACTAATTATACAGTAAAAAAAGTATAGTTTGGATGGAAATTACTGGTGTAAAACTGTAGAAATAAAGAATGAGAAAAACAAATTGTTAGTTGGTGCACTGTATCATTCGCCGAATGCTAGTCATTCAATATTCCTTAAAGATTTCGAAATGTTATGTGAAGATTTTTTTGTGAATGGTGTGAAAAGCATCCTATTTGGTGATTTCACATGAATTATTCAAGCGAGGAATAATACTGCTCAAAAATGAGAAATATTCTCAATATGTATGGAATTCAATAATTGGTGAAATATTTTACCAGGTGTACACTAACTAGTTCTACTATCGTTGACTATGTTCTGGCTAACTTTGGAAATATTTCTGTAATTGTTCATGATATACCTAAAATAACAGATCACTCTGTTATAACCATCGATTTATTTTCAAATTATACTCTAGAAAAGGAAACAGTTCAAAGAACATATAGGAATTTAGGAGAGATGCATTTGCACAAAATAAATTTGGAATTGATAACGTGTGATTTTAAATTGAATTGTATTGATGTCAATGAGTTATATGAGGATGTATCTCGTAAATGTGAATCTGTCATAAACAAAATAGCACCAACAAGAATATTTCAATGCAACAACAATGGTTTACCATACTATGATCATGAATTGAAGATTAAATCTAAGGAAAGAGACCAGGCATATAGACTCTTCAGGATAAATAGTACAGAAGCAAATTGGTCAAACCTCAAAATCATCAGAAATGACTTTGTTAATCTATTAAAAAGTAAAAATCAACAGTATTACTACGACAATATTGACTCAAATAAAAATAATGCTATCAAAATGTGGAAAACTTCAAAAAATCTTATCAATCCAAAGAGCTCGGAAAACTGTTTCAATACTGGCATAGAATTCGAAATAAATGGTGGTGAAATGTCACAAAGAAATTACAGACAGATTTAATGATTACTTTGTAGACAGCATAGGTGATGTGATAAATTCCATTGAGGATGAAGGGGAAGGGGAATGTATCAATCCATATGAGTCTGACCGTACTATTAGCGAATTTAAACAACTTGAACTTACAGAGCTGAGGGTTATAATTAATGAAATTTAAAATAAATCAGAAAATGAGTTGATGAACACAAAAGTAACAATCATCGTTTCAAGTGATTGGTCACGTATTACTACATTTTATTAATACTTCACTTTATTGGAGTTTTTCCAGATAAATTAAAAACCAGCATTGTTGTGCCTATTCAGAAAGTGATGGGTTCAACAAAATCATGGGAATTTCGACCAATAAATACTCTGCCTTGTATGGAGAAAAGAAGTTGTTGTTTATGAACAACTTTTAGAATATTTTGATAAAAACAACATACTTATGTTGAATCGATCGGGATTCAGAGCAAACCACTCTTGTGAGTCTGCATTGCAATTAACTATTACTAACTGGAAACAAGCCATAGATAGAGGAGAATATGTTGTTTCGGTGTTTCTGGATCTTAAACGTGCTTTTGAGACTATTGATCGTTCAATATTACTAAAGAAACTTGAGAGTTACGGTTTTGTTGGAACAGTACTTAGGTGGCTCCAAAACTATTTATCTGACAGAAACCAAAAAACAAAGATAGGCAATACATTTTCAGAACCAATTATAAATAATTTTGGTGTTCCACAAGGTAGTGTTTTGGGACCGCTCCTTTTTTCAATATATATTAATGATATCTATCTTCATCATGAGTGTAACTTTATAAACCTATTTGCTGATGATACACTTCTTTCAGTATCAAGTAACAACCTGAATCATGCTATAAAAAAAATTAATGAATCATTGTCATTAGTTAGTATGTACCTAAAGAACAACAGGCTCAAGCTGAACTCTACCAAAACTAAAGCAATGATTCTGACAACATCCTTTAGATATTCAAACATCAATATCAACAACTGTACTCTTACCATAGACAATGTGACCATAGAATTTGTGAAAGAATTCAAGTACTATCTCGGATTCATGATTGACAACATTCTGTCATTTGACTCTCATTTCTCATACATTTATAAAAAAAATTAAAAATTATTCTTCTTCAGTAGAATTTCGCAAAATATCTCGAGTTTTTCGAAATTTACTGTATTTAATACAATCATTCAACCACACTTCGAGTACTGTGCGAGCTTGTTGTATACATTTGCTGCGAACAAAATAAATGCACTTCAAAATCTTCAAAACAGGGGAATGATAATAGTATTAAAATGTAACAGATACACTAACATCTCCCTTATGCATGACACATTACAGTGGCTACCAGTTTCGGACCGATTTTACTTGAGTGCTATAATTTATATCTTTAAGATAACTCACAACATGGTACCTACCTATCTAAATGAATTTCTCAAATACAGCAGTCAGATCCATGGTTATAATACGAGAAATAAAGATAATTTCTATATATCACGTGTCAATATGTGTAATACAACGAAGTCCCTATTTCATAAGGGTTTGAAGGAATATAATGAACTACCTATGATCATTAAAGTTCCTTAAACTGTTGTTGAGTTCAGAAGAAATCTAGTTTTTCATATTAGAAGATAAACCTCTATTTTTGCTCAGACTTTCCATACAACTGACAGTATTTATATGAAGTTTTTATTTGTAGTAAGTTTTTTTTGTTTTTCATAAATATATGTTATTATTAATGATGCTTTCTATTGTATATTTCGTATCGTAATTGTATATTTTGTATCGGAATTGTATAATTACTTAATGATTGGTCTTTTTAATGTATATTTTGTATCATTGTATACTTAGATTATATGTTTTTGTTCAGAATATTTTGTACCTATGGATTGTTGGTGCTTTTCTACAGTAGGTTTATATAGTTCCAGATTGTCAGCCCTTATGGAAAAATCTTCGTGATAGGTACACCAGAGAGAAGAGGCAGAAGCCATCAGGGTTTAGCGCCAGTCCTTCATGGGAGTATATGAACTACATGTCATTTTATCACAGGTGTTTGGTCAGAAGAAGGCAAGTTGTATTTTAAATTCAATCAATATCTTGTTTCAATTTATATTATTCCTCATAGAACCATATCAGCATCAAAAAAGGAGAGTGATGGTGAGAGATCTGTTTCAGAATCTTCTTGCAGCTCAATGTGGAGCAGCACTGTAGATGCTGAAACACACATTTCATCACCAACTGTGGAAGATGATACTGCTCAATATGAACAGACCACTGAAGATTCAGAAGAGTGTCCACTAACTAATTCTCTTCTACCCCAAAACATAAAAAAAATGATGTGGAAGACATAATTAATGTGGCAAAATCCATCGTTCATTCCCTGAACATACCAGAGAATAGCCGAAATGCCAACTTTGGCAAATATGTTGCAGATTCACTTGATAACATGCCTGAGGAGGAAGCCAAAGAACTGAGTAAAAAATTGTTTCACTTATTGAAAATTGATAATACCTATAATATTATGTAATAATATAATAAAATCAGAGTTTTTCAATACATCAAGTTTTTATTCAGCAAATGATAATGAGAAGAACAAAAATTATTACATATTCATTGAAAATGGGATGGTTCCTGCCCTCTTGTAACAACATGATATTGCCATGGAAGTTTTCCTTCTTCAGATAAAAAGAATCTCATCAAATTATTATTCTTTATGGTAAGTTTGGTGATCCAAAAATTATATTCTTCAATTGGTATTTGCCAAGAAACAATAGTTTTTCTTTAACGATATTGATCCCAGTCCCACCAATACCAATTGAAGAATCTCATCAAAGTTTCACGAATATTCTGCTAGCATTATTGGCCGATAATCTTCCTACATATCTCAAAGGATGTTCATCTATATCTCTTCTCCAACCACCATCACTTATATCACCATAATCTACATAGCCAAATGGACAGTAATTGTTTGATACAGTTTCTCCATTGCAATTCAATTTGCAAAAATTGTGTAGTACTACACAACATTCCACAATGTTGTCTACATTATTTGGCGTAGCTATTATTGACTGTTTCAGAATTCTCCATCTAGCTACTAAGATATCAAAAGCATTTGCAATAGTCCTTCTAGCCCTTGAGAGTCTATACCCAGTCAACCAGTTTTGGTTGCAGGGAAGTTGTAGGGAGTTAACATCGTGGAAATGCGACTTCACAATGTTGATATAAAAAACTGCAACCAGTACTTACTGGGGAGTGCTTAATGTCCGCAACATTGTATATCACTGGTAATTACCTAATACATCACAATGTGGATGTGTGGAAGGTACCATGAATAGCAACATTGCGACTTCGCATTTTAGCACTTATTGGAAAGATTACATCTTCCGTTGAAGTTATATTCATATGTAATTTGGTAATTACCATCGTGGCACTAAATTTGCTCTCTATAAGCGTCTTCTAATTTAATTGAAATAATGTTAATTCTGAAACACCCATGGAATTAGTACATACCTGGAAAGCAGAATAAATATATCTCAGCTGCCTTATATTTCAACCATTTTATAATGCCTAAGAAATGTGCATAGGTTAAGTCTATGAGATTTATATACAGGGTGGTACACCAGTAGGTATAATCAGGACCAGCAATAAAACACATCATATGCCTGCTCTTCATATTGAATCTATTTTTCATTCTTAAGGGGAAATAATTAAACAACTATTATAAAATACTGATCTGTATATTTTGAATATAACACAGGGTGAGTCAAGCTGTACGCATTTCTAGCCAGGCATATGGCTGAACAGAATCATCAGATATATATTAGTCCAACGCATTCAGCTTGACTCACCCGAAATACTTTATAAAAACTTCAACTCACATTGTAATATCATAGAATATAAAAACAAAAACATTATTTTCGAAACATAATGAAATAAAAATAGTATTATTTACAAAACTAAAATAGTATGCTGTACAGACAAAATAAAATCAAAGGAAACAACAAAAACATTGATTGTTACCATATCAGATTATTATACTATGATGATCCAAATAATGGATTGCCACTGTCAACTGAAAATAATATTAATAGAAATTATTTTTTTTTATAGTTCAATACTGTTCTTGAACAGATTAGGTACACTTATGTTGATGTCATCATGTTTTATTTCTAATCAAATTATTGAAAAATTCTATATTCAGCTTTTATTGTAGAGAAAGATGTTTCTGAGTATTGAAAACAGTGTATACATGTTTGACATTATAGAATATCATTCAATATTCTGATACTAAATTCCGATAATGATACGACAAAACGGTTGAGGAGTCCATCTTGTTAAAAAGCATTGCTTTTCAATGGGCATCACCTTCCCAATTGCACATTTATGAGCATCTTTTTGTCACTGGAAATGTATACTTACCGCATGCACCTAGAGCTGTCTTATATTCTTCTTAACAAACTTCTCAAAATACTGCACACAAAACCAACAATTCAACCAACCATTAAATACGCACCACACAGATCATAATATATTATTTTCATCTTCCCTTTGTTCCTTGACTTTCATTCGTGTGCACGTGTTGTTGCTATGCCCTGCGCAAGCGCCAATTCTATGTTCGAAATATATGAACAGGGATAAGTCGCAAAGTAATAGCAATGTGCACTTCATCTGAATCTCTCGATTATATGTTCCACTCAATCATTAGGAAAGTTAACATGGGGACTTCGCAACGATAACAATATGTGGATGTTGATATCCACAAAGCGAAGTCCCATGTAAAACCCAGAGAGGTTTCCAAGATGATCTTCAATGTGATATTATTTGGTATTCCCTGCGACTTACTGTTACTTTTTTGGTTGACTGGGTAATCGAAAATCCTAAATGGTATACTCAAATATTTCCCAGGAAATGGACGCATGATATATGTTTTCAATGGGAAAGCTTCATCTGCAACAAGGCAATATGGAATTTATATTTGTATTGGGAATTTCAGTGTCTTTTGGTAAATTAATAGCGCCTTGCTCAAAGTTCTGTCGAAATATTGAATTATTGAAAACACCACCATCACTTTGAGAACCATATGCTCCAATATCAATCATAGTGAATCTATAATTACATAGTCACAAACAGCTAATAATATAATGCTAAAATGTATTTTGTAGTTGAAAAATAAAGATCCGCTTCGAGCAGGAGCTTGTATCTGAATATGTTTTCCATCAATGGCACCTATGCAATTAGGAAAATTCCATGTATCATAAAAACCCTTAGCGATAGCTTTCCACTTATTATCTGTTGCTGGGCTTTTCATATATTCATCTATTCTTGATAGGCCCATGCGAGATTTTGCAAACTTCCTTCTTGTGAAAGATAGCTAGAAAAATTTCTTCATGAGTATTAGATATAAATAAAACATCTCACTGCAATGTAATCGGTAGCCTTTGTTGGGAACAGATCCCATCACTTCTAGGAGCTTTTGATATAAGTGGCTTCAGTAATTCATGTAATTCATCAAAGACCTGCTCAGTCATTCTAGTCAATTTGAAGAATTGCTCTGGATCACATTCTTTCATCCTCAAAAAGTACATGTAGGCATTGTTGTTCCTTCGATTTCGGTAAAGTGGCCGACATTTATAACGCCTGAAAAGCTTTCGCCTCTCTAGTTTTTTCAATGCTACTGCACATAAAATAAGTCCCAAAGAACCCAACAACATTTTTTCATTCATCATGGAATATTGGATTTGTGATTTTAGAATATTGGTATATACATTATGTATTGGACACATCTGTAACTGGAACGGCAACGTCAACTGCAGGTACGGCAACGGAGTTTATGTTTCCACCTTGAAGATTGAATTTCCCACCAACTTTGAGTGGACTCATGAAGTTTGTGCTGAAGTTATGTTGAAAACGTTTGTGATTTTTGCAGATTTTATGATTTAAGTTTTGGGATACTATAGATTACGTGATTTCTCTCGAAATTTACTATGATTAAATTTCGTTTTGCTTCATTAGTCCTATTGTTAAAGATATATTTGTTTTGTATGAAAAGTTGTTTGAAATTGACGGAACATTGTATTTCTGTTCTTATGGAATCTTTTATGAAAACTCCATTCTACTATATTTTCTTTGTTTCTTAGTTTTCCAAATTCAGAGTAGCATTTCAGAGTGCTGGTTTATTTATGTTGATCAGGTATATTGTTGAGAGTTTGTTGCAGTAATATAAACTATCTACTAATAAAATTCCTTTCCTTTTTGGTTTTCCTTAAGTGACTGGTTCTCAGGGAACTCCATACAAATATATTATATTATATACCAGCATGCGGTTTGATCTCACGCATGGATTCAAGTTACTGAAAAGTTATATTCAAATTGAATGAATTTCGATTCACTCCGAAACTCTTTGAGCTATTTTTGATATTTTTGTTATAGTTCGACTCGATCAGGACATAAAATTCGGATGAGAGCGTTTGGAAGAGATACAACTGTGGTGCATTTTCATGAAAACAATGTGGTTCGCAGCAAATATTTTTCACAAGAAAATATACATTCATGGCGATGAAGTTCATTTCAAGCGAAGCACAGTTCCAGAAATTTTATCGTAAACATTTAATATTGCTCAATTTCCGACAAGTACTCTACATCACAGATAATATGATACCTTATGAAAGAAACATTTTTGGGGGTTTTTTCATCGCAACTCTCTGTTGCATGAACGGAATTATTTTGGAATTGGAATTGGCATTAACCATGAGATGAGACTAGATTTTTGTGACAAAGTGATTTATTTTCTCTTCCCATTAATTAAAATATATTGAATTGAGGTAAATGATTTATATATTCATGTTTTTATTGTCAAAATTTAACCAAATTGAAGCAGATCCAAACTATTTGGAATTTCTCATATAACTTCTATTCGATCTACATCCAACTCAATCTGAAAAATTCTTATCCTGAGTCAGTTGGAATAGAAAAAGCGATTCACTTCTTACAGTTCGAAAAATTGAGATTTTCAATGAGGCCGACCCTGTTGAAAGTCGAGTTAAAGCTGTACATGCTTTTGTACTTTTTACAACAATCTTCCTTCATTTGGATGGCATGGGGACTAATGGGAATCTTCTCTTACTTGGATTAGAAAGTTTTGAGCAATTAGTGCATTTGAGCATGAGAGTGTAGTTCTTACTTCAACGAAATGCGCCTCGTTTATTTTAATGAATATCAAGTCATCAGGCGATGAACTGAAATCCAATGATAAAAACTGCCTCAGCGTACGTACGTAAAATGTGCAGAAAATCCGCCGAAAAGCACAACCGCCGACGTTTTCCCGTCCGAAAATGGAAAAATGGGCGTGTCGGCGACGAAGCGCGTCCAATAGCGATTCGAAATGACATCAAGTGCCGCCCCCGCGTCTCCCGTGGCGTCCGTCGCTCTGAAGTTCGCCCGTTCAGTCCCGAACGGCATCGAGCGCGAGCAGACAAGGTGTTTTCGTTCCGTGTGTTCTTGTGTGTGTGTCTGTGAAATCTACCCGCGCGGCATGAAGCGTCGAGACGCGGGCCTCCTTGCCTTCGTCGCTTTGTGGACGTTTTTTCTGCAGTGCACGGACGCTGACTGGTGGTGAGTCACAGCGAATTGTATAAATCATTAATTATCAACACTAGATTTACCAGACTTTCAATTCAAAATTCCTACTACTTATATCATTTGATTTCAGAATTTATATTATGACTTTTGTAGCTATAAGAAAAGAATCATGCAAAAAACCAAGATATGGATGTTGTGAATGAAAACACAATATTTTTCAAGTATTTCATACACTCATTGTTATTTAATATACATTACCTAGTGACAAATATTGTTCAACATTCCAAAAAAATTTTTGAAGTGAATGAAAACTGATAGAAATAGATGGAAAATCTAGTTTTGAATATTTCAAAACCTCCGACTTCCTTCTTTTAGTGTGCAGGATGATTCAAAATCGACTCTTTCCTTCCAAACAAACCTAATAAATCATACAATGCAAATCCTTGAAGAAACAACTATCGTGTGACGAACAAAATAGTCATTTATACCACAACCATAATAAATTAACAATTTCTTACTGGATTTCAATGGTCAACTTTCCAGTCATTCAACGCCATTTATATAATTCATTCTTATATCCAGAAATCTGACGGGAAATTTCAACCACAAATAACAATTTTGACACAATGATGGGATGAATTGAATTCGAAAGAAGACGATGAAAGTTGATCTCCTTTGTTTCAATTCTCATTTCTTCTATCTTCTATAAACATTTGCTTAAGAAGATGCATGTTTACCTGTCTTATTTTGTTTACCTCATTTCTACGTTCATACTCACCTCGAATATTCTATAAGTTAGCATTTTTGGGGCTTCCTATTTTTTGTCTCAAAAATTATGTGGAACGAGTTTGCCTGATTTTTTTCTCAATAAAGAAATCGAAGAGTTCGGTTTCTTTCAATCTTTCGATGCTCCCTGAGTTATGGCATCCTGATTTGGAGAGCAGATACTGAAAATCATATGAATAAACGCAGAAATAATTCGGAAGTGACAGCTAGATAATAACCCATATTTTCCTCATATGTTAGAATTCTTATTTGAAATGACAAAATTGTCACTGATTACAGCGACAATCTTCACGCTAGCAGGTGTTGAGAGCGATTTTTTTTATTCGGGAAATGGTCCACAAAATATACTTGAATGCATTTTTATCGTTATTTACCAAAAATTGGCCGAGCCATATGCGAGTGCCGTTTCTTGAAGGCAAAAAATTTTAATGCTAATTTTTAAAAAAATTTACATGCACTTGACATATTACTACAGAAAACTCTCTCACACAATAAATGAACTCTCATGAAAACGAAATTATTAGCTACGCGATAACTTTACTTCCTGACAGTGGTTAGTAGTCAACACGTTCTTTAATGAACATTTCTTCAAACCTTCTGTCCATAACTGTAACTCATAAGCGGCAGATATAAATGCAATGATTCCTAGACCTCACCAGAAAACTTTGATGAAAACTTTCACTTCACCAACTTCACCAACTTCACCAAAACTATATAGTTGTTTTCCATCAGAATCAATAATTACAAATTGGAAACGCAAATGAAAAGAATAATGATGAAATTTAAGCAATGGTACACCATAAATTGATATAAACGTACCTAGCTTAGTCAATTTTCAATTGAATTCAGATTCAGGTCTGTATATGGATATGAGTGCAATTGTGTTTTTATATTGAGTCATTCATTTGAAACAGTTCATGTGTTGTTCTTGAGATTTACTTATACAGGGCGTTCCTCTTCGACTCATGCGTAGAAAAAACTTCCTATGAAAATATATCTCAAAAGTCTCTACTTCAGCTACACAGATTGGTGAATATTCAAAATACTGTTCACAATAATATCTGAGATAGAATGTTGTAGACTTCTTCATGAAACTTCATACACGTCCTCTATTATTGAGATACTGTTTTATATGTATAAAATACATTTTCTCTACCAATGATTGCATTGAATATTTTCGTAGAAAAAAAAACTATATAAAATCAACAACATTGTATAGGTACAATACGAAATTAACTTCGGAAATAGATATAGACTATTAGTATTAGAAGTTGAGTGTAAATGATATCTGCTCAAATTCTTCACACCTAGTAATAGTAGTATAATTTATACATGGTCTGGAAAATAATAGTGAATATATAATATTATGTTGAAGGATGTGATGTAACAGAAAAAGTTGGTAGAGTAAAGTAAATATTTTACTTACACAATATATTCATCGCAGATATAAATGATTCAGGGTAACTTCATTTGGGTTCTAACATTTGATACGCCTTAAGGTATGTGAAATTAAGTATCGAGTGATAAAATCAAGAAAAGCTTATTTGTCATAAAATATCGAAGTAAGTTTCCGTTTCTGTTTTTTTTTGCCTACTTCTACTGATTTCAACTCGTTCTGTAATTCGTGTATTTGTATGTAGTTGCAGAAATTCAGTGATAAGAACGATTACTTTACTCAGACTCCAAAATTATACAATTTTTCGTTGATTAATAATTGATTTTGGCAACAATTATACTAAAATAAGAATCAGTTTGGACATAGTTTTGATTCAAGTTTTACACAATTTTCAAGAATCATTTCAGTCGGGTGAATATACGAGATCGATTTATGTATCAACAATTTTGATTCAAAAAAATAATTTTTCTAAAATTCTGTACATAAAATTCGCATGTCGTTGTTCGAATAACGACTTTGTCCAATCCATGCTCTCACTTTCTCAGTAGATATAAGGTCTTCCTTAATGAAATGCATTCATGGAAGATGATTTTTTACATTTTTAACATCGTAATAGTTTTACAGTCTTAGAGAGCTCATTTTATTTTATATTGTTTTCAATACACCTAATTTGTTTTTGTTTTGATTATTATTTGCTGCCAGAACGTGGAGAAAATTAAAACTACATATGCTCAGCTGTCATACTATACGTTCACGTATGTTGTTGATGTACAGCCTTAAGTGTCTAATTTGATTTTTCCTGGTTCCATTTGAATCCGATTAACCACATTAGCGAGCCACTTAAAAACAATATATAGAAATGAGAATTCGATACAATCAAACTGTGTTGAACTCGCTGTATGCGTTCTTTCTTCATTCCCTATGAAATTCGTCATTCCAGTTTCTTCTCGTTATCAAATCAATGACTACTTCGATAACAGCACACGTTTATTAACGTACATTCTTCAAGAGGTCCACTAGATTTATTTCAGTACTAAAACACCTCCTAAGTGTCCATAATTTCATTAGTACCCATACCCAAATACGTACATATTGTACCATAAAAGGTAAACATAACAGAACAATGGTGAATGGAGGTTATAAAGGATCGAACCACACTAAACCGAGAACCCGTTTTGAAGATGCGTTTTTCTAAAACAATGAAATAAAACCAAACATTCGAGTAGGGACAAATATCTGACAAGACATTCCACTTAGTAGCCAGACCCCAGACTTGATATATCGAATATTTGATAGGACTGAGGCATTAAAGGGCAATCACAAATCAACTCTTCAGAAGTAACCAAATAAAATGATAAAGAATCAAATTGATTAACCGTTCCAATTTAATCAGTCTCAACTATAACAACCAAACTTTTCCTGGAATGAAAAAAAAACAACAGTAATCGATTATTTAGCATATGAAGATTATACAAAGTGTCCTAACGAAATCAAAACACTAGAAATATTTTTCTTTTCAATTTTCAAAATCAAATAACCTTCAAATATGTAACGTAGGTCTGTGAGTTTTTATGCAAAGAGAAAAACATATCCCGAGAAGGTTGTCTTTTTTCATAAAATTGGTGAAAGTGAAGATGGCTGGTGTTCTGAGCATATTCATGTGACACCCAATAGTTATTATCAGGAACATATTCTAACTCTTTGAAACTCGGCTCAAGAATGTGAACTCAAGGTTAACTCAAGGAGCAAGTTTCTTGTTGATTAACAAATAATGATTTTCTGAATGTGACCGCTCGAGTTATTTCATATTGCTCTTTTCATGCATAGCATAGCATAGCACGCCAATCCATCATTCATCTGAAATATTTTGTAGACATCAAATAACAGAACTGCAAAATGAAAGTTATAAGCATTGAAATAATTTGCAGAAATATACAGGATTGTTCCTGGAAAACATTACAAGTTTGTCATAACTTTAAAGCCAGTTATCACGAAAAAGACTACTAGCGATTTAAAAAATCTCGACGCTGATCGTGAAATTGTGAGCCTCCAAATACAGTTGTAAATATAGTGCTCGTGCATCTCGATCCATTTTCCAATAATATTGTAACGTTATTCGTGGGTTCCAGTAAAGAACAGACTGATTTCTAACTGATGAACTATTTATTTTCACGCACAAACACCAACGAACTATTTATATTGACAACGATATAACCACGTCGCGTTCTATTCTTCAACTCACTAACGTTGTTTGAAGCTCGATATTTATATGATTCAACATTTGTTCTGGAATGTTCTAGAACTGTCAGTCTTCTGTCACATCTTCTCATCTCTCTTCGTCAGACTGCTCGCACGATCTTCCATCTTCTTCTATCCCAGAATATTCGAGAGCTTCCAATATAATCGAGATTCAGGTGGATGCATGTGATACAGGGGGATTATTCAAGTTTGCCAGTTCATGACATTGCTGAATTCCATTACAAGATTTCTTCAAATACATATTCAGTTATTTATTCTGAATACTGATGTGAATGAAACTTATATGTGTATAATTATTTTTGACCATTGACTTCTTCCATACATTTTTCTCCTATGATTCAGTATCAATCAAATGCCTCATTAATAAAACTCCTAAACACAACTGAATCACGTTTCATATACGTTACATTTCACAGAACCCTTTACGGTTTCAAGAAAGTGTTCAAAACATATCTTCACAGAAACAGAAAATTATCATGAATAAATGAGACGGTATAAGTTGATAATTCAAGAAATTCACTCTGTATCCTTCTAGACGGTTTTCGGCATGAAATTCCTCATCAAAAACTAGCTTGTAACATGTTGGTTCGTTTTTTCGACTCCTTCAGGATTCGGTGTTATACAGGGTGTCACAGCAATCGATGTCAAGATTCCAAAATGGTGTAATACTTGTTATATTTCTTAACTTGTCCATCGGCCTATTGCCCGAATTCAATTTGACGTCGATTGCTGAGCTATATGCAGTATTCAATTTGGACCATCAAATATTACAAACTTTAATTTCAACATGATATTAATATTTGTTCGTCTCTGATATATGACATAATGGTTTCAAATAAAAAAAAATCATGATTATTTGGATAATCTGATATCAATTTATGAAGTCATCGAATATAAACTAAAGATGTAACGCAAGTCAATTCGAGTACAATGGATACGCTTATTCAAAACTATTATTTCTGGATATCTTCGAATTTCAGTGGCTCACTTAATTTCCAAGGTATTTGAGCTATTTCAAATATAGGATTCATAAGCGCATTATCACATACCACTCACCAAAAAAATATTGGTGAATATTAGTGTCAAAGCTCCCAAAGCTGCGTTCATGTTAATTCTGAGTAAAGATAATTATTTTGAAACAATACAAAATGCATAAGGATTCAAAGTCGCTCGTTATCCACATTAGAAATCGAAAGTATGTATAATAGGTGAAGTTATTAGTATTTCACACCTGCTCTGAAAATCTTCTTCGTTACTTCTATTTAATGATACATCTAAGTGAAACTGTAAACAGTATGAAGTATACTGAAGAAGAATAGGTGTATTGACATTGCACCAAAAGTAAATACCTATTTATAGGCATTCCAAGATGCTCTATCCATAATAACAATAACATTTTATATTCGTGGGGGTTCCGATTGCAGAATCTGGTATGAAACGAAAGGTATTGCTACAAGAAGGACCTCATGAACGTATAAAAACAGTTTTTTATTTCGTTTCTAGGTTTGTGATGATTTATGATAATGCATGTTTGGTTTGGCAACAGTGCAAAATTAAATGTTGAGAGATTCACCTAACCGTCAACCATCTTCATCCAAAAATGTCAAATTGAAGAGATTTTGATGCGATATCAATAAATTTTTCCATCTTCGAATTTGGTTGAATGTGAATCAATAAAATAACAATTAACTATAAGTAACGAACAGAAACATTACTATTTTTTATCACTTACTGGTTTTTTCGCCTTCTCCGTATTAATGGGAACATTTCCTTTGACTTTTTTATCGATGGTGGACAAAGAACAAACTCCAAATCGACTCATTTTCATGCAAAATCTCCAATTTTCACAATTGAATTCAACCTGTCAGTTTGACGTGTGGTTAATTTGACTGGATCATGTTTTGTTTCTTATATATAGCAACTACCAGAGAAAATAATCAAAAAATTATCAGTATAATACCATGTAGGTTGTACCACGTGACGTCGAATGGTGCAATTCTATTGGTCGATATTTGGGTCGGAAAAATAATCAAAATAATAATTATATTTGAGATTCTTGTCTCGATTCTATTTACGACAAGAAAAAATATGTAGGGTGGAAGTTTCTTTAGTGAAAAATGTATATTCTCGAATATCGAGTAATATTCAGTTGATATCACTTTGCTTATGTTTTCTGCCAAACATGTCAGTTTGCTATGGTAATCAATCAAAAACTTGATAGGATATTTTCACAACAGGGTCGAATATTCTAGAAACGTTTTTTGTATATTTTATATTGTATATACGTAACAACATATGGATGTGAAAATGATAATGGAAGTAATTTTGTGTTCTATTAATTCAAATGTTATTAATGGTAGCAACTTGAAATATAAGTAACGATTTTCGATATAATCTTCGTTTTTGGATTCTATCACACGTTTTATCAATTGAAGATGGCAGAGTTGCATTTCAGGTATTTTGAAACTCATGACCCTGAAATTACTAATATATGTGAGAGTTTTTCATTTTTGTAAGATTAGACTGCTGCGATAATTTTCATCATTATTTGATTGAAGCAGGTGTAATGAATCTATAAAAACTACATAATGTTCCCAGAAGTGTAGAATCCTAATATCCACACAAAATGTGAGTCTGTCACTTGGATATTAGTCGATATTGTTCTTCTTGGAAATATTTCAAACAGACGATTCCTGATGAATGTTCATGAAAATTCTTCAATGAATATATAATCGGTGTCATTTTGGAATTGATGATACTCGTGGTTACTTTTTGGAACGGTTTCATTTTTATTTCAAGATGTAGAAGTATATTATATATAGTATATTAAAGTAAATGAGAACATTTTATCAATATCATATTTCACTGCGATTTTGACCATTCAAGGAATAGTCGAATGTGATACTATTGGGACATTGTCAAGATTACACAAATTTTGTCACATGAGGTTGAATAACCAAAATTATTAGAATGATGACCAACCATTTGAGCACCATTTGAAAAGAAAAGAAAGAAAGAAAATTTATTGACCACGTTATACACAGGTATTTGTAGCAAGTCAAAATGGTTGATCACAGTAAATTATGTTATGTTTAACTAAAATCAATAGATTAAAATATGTCATATGCTACAAAAAATAAATAAATATGCTAGTATCGGCAGGAACAATCACAAACAGAAAGCTGTAAAATATTATGATTCTCAATGCCAACAGTTAAAGGTTTAACTGGTGAGAAGCTACGTGGCGAGGCATCGGAGTGTCCAAGTACTCTTTGACTGAGTAAAAACAGTGGTTCAAAAGATAATTTTTAATGGTGGATTTGAATACGTGTGAATTGAGACTTTTCCATCTGGCAGGAAGGATATTGTAGAGTCCAATTTCCAATGAGTTCCTCACAGACTTAGTCAGTCGAAGCCTAGGTGTTCTTATGAGGTTGGCCGACCTAGTCAAGTGATTGTGTAGGTCTGATTGTGTAGTATAGTTCCTGGCGTTTCCATGAATTTCTAACAAGGTACTGAGAATATATAGGCAGGGCAGGGGAATAATGCGGTATTTCATGAATAGGGGACGGCAGTGTTCGAGATAGCTGGCGTTCGCTAGAATCCTGAGTACTCTTTTTTGTTTTCTAAAAATGCTATCTGCCATAGTTGAGTTTCCCCGTAAGATTACTCCGTAGTTAATTAGTGAGTGGAAAAGTGAGAAATATGCTGTCCTTAGAGTGAAAATACTGGTTACAGGTTTCAGCTGGCGTATGAGAAAGATTGCACTGGACAGTTTTCTATTAAGTAGGTCGATGTGTTGCTGCAATGATAGTTTATCATCAAGAATAATGCCTAATAATGTCACAGTATGGTTCTCCTGTTGTTTGGGATTCGAAGTAAAGGTTAGGTTAGGTTAGGTTAGGTTAGGCCCCAGAATAGACCACGATCGTATACATAGGTCTTGCAACTCGGGTGGTGGGGGGTGACCCAAACATTGAGGAAATTTTCGTGGTTCTCATGTTTCGCCACCTGCAGCGCTGTCCTCTATTGTCACTTTGTCAGCCAATCACAAATCAGATCCGATTAGCTTTTTGAAAGTAGGAATGATTTTTATTTATTCGAGAGAATTTTGCAAGATATAATATTTCTGTCATTGATTTTATTTACCATTCGAGTCCTCACCGTTTGATTTTTTGTCAAAGATTAATCACGTGATTATACCCCTATGTCCTCCTAGCGGATAATTATGGAAACGTTTTCTTCAAAACTGGTGCCACCCCCCACCACTCGAAATTGCCATAGATTCCAGACCTTATGTTATATGACCGTGGAATAGACTATGCTACACATTGAGATCTGTCATCAAGATATGATTGTAGGAGAGAAAGGGGTAAGCCCCTAATTCCATAATATTCGAGTTTTTTTATTAGGATATTATGTGATACGCAGTCGAAGGCCCTAGTGAGGTCACAGAGCGTCAAAGTTGTGTGCTTGCCTTGTTCAAGGCCCTCGACTATGTCCCCCACAGCCTTAAGGAGTGCTTTGATTGTGGAGCGTTTTTTACGAAAACCAAATTGGGAATCGCTCAGAAAGTTATTGCCTTCAAAATATGAGCAGAGCCGGTTTTTGAGAATTATTTCGATGATTTTGGAAAGACTTGTTATTAATGAAATGGGCCGATAGTTTTCGGGAGTGGATTTGTCACCTTTCTTGAAAATTGGGATTACTTTTGAGAGTTTGAAGATTCCCGGGAAGATGCCTGTGGTGAAAATTAGGTTGATCAAGGAAGTGAATGGTTCCAGAATAATATCCGAAGTGGATTTGAGTAATGCACTGTTGAGGTCATGAGCATCAAAGCTCTTGGAGTTGTTCATGCTGCTAATGGCTTCCTGTACTTCAAATATACTGACGGGAGGTAGAAAAAATGAACTACAAGGCACAGGAAAGTATTTAGAATTCAGAAGGTTTCCCTCGCTAGCATCCGGCAAGGAAGCTATGATTCTTTCAGCGACGCTAGTAAAGTATATGTTAAACTCATGTTCGGTAATTCTGTCACAGTTCTGGGTTCCGGATTTGCGGTTCCCCTCGAAGTTGATAATTTTCCAGGTATCCTTGGATAGATTTTTGGATGCAAGAAGAAATTCATCATATGCAGCCTTTTTGGCACTTTTCAAGTGTGCTCTATAAGATTTTCTGAGGATTTTGAAGGTTTGTATGTCAATAGGGTCGTGGCTGGAGTCTGCAATGGTTTTCACTAAAGAGATTGTTTCTCGCATGGTGCGTAAGGACTCATTGAACCAGGGGACTGGAGGCTTTGAGGTGTTTTTGATTTTCTTCGTAGGAAATATTTCATGAATCAAGTTTTGGTAAGTTTCAGTCAAAAACTCAGACAGTGTATTAACGTCACTGTGAGGATTTGTGAAGATTTTCCAGTCAACATTTGAAAGCAAGGTTCTCAGCCTCTCAGTTCCCTTCTGAGTGATAGGTCGGTAGGTGCCATAATCATGAGAAGTCAATGTATCATTTATTAGGATGAACTGGCCGAAGTGGTCGGAGAGACAGGGTTCAAGTACACCTGAGCTAGACGTTTCTTCGTCAAGGTTAGTAATTAAATTGTCAATACAAGACTCAGAGTGTCCTGCCACCCTGGTATTTTCTCTGATAGTAGGAGTTAGGTCATATGAATCAAGGAGGCAGAGGAGATCGGTTAAGTTCCTAGATTGCCGCAAGAATTCAATGTTGAAATCTCCTAGGAGAACAATTTTTCCAACATGATTTGCAAACTTATTCAACAAATTATCCAGATTATTCAGGAAAACCTCGATATCTCCCAGACAGGATCTGTAGAGGGTAATTATGAGGAGTCTATTTGAGGAAAGTCTCAAGCCACAGAATTCGGAATGGACTTCTGTGTTGAACTCATTCAAAATCAGGGTCTCGTACTTAATCGAATTCTTAGTATAGATCGCCACGCCACCATGATGCTTAAGCTCTCTACAATAGAAAGACGCAAGATTATATCCAGGAATATTTATTTTGTTTAAGTTATCTGAGTTGAGCCAGTGCTCTGAGATGCAGACTATATCAAATTTGAAGGTGTCGAGGAAGATAGTGACTTCGTCTATTTTATTGGAGAGGCACTGTATATTTATGTGGAAAATGCTCACCATGCCACCTCTCACCAATTGTTTATGCAACGTATCACTGTTGAAATTAGTAGCTGGAGAGGGATTCTCCATAGGTTTCCAGTTAGGATCTACTTTTTGACTACTGGTGGGCTCCGTAGGTGAAAAAACTGTTGGATGTAGGCTCCTGTTGGCCATTTATTTGGATCCATTGCATCGTTGAAGTGGTTGTGATATACACTGACTTAAAAAGAGGAGTAGGTTTCAGGAAACTTCGACTTCAGTGATACACACTTTACCTCGGGAAAATGGGATCTCACATATTCGGTCAGGTTTTCTGGAGTCATTGATGGGTCAACTCGGTAGACATGGATATCCTTGAACATGGGAATTCCTTTAAACTGTATTCCATTGATTTCAATATCTTCATTGTTACCAATGACAATCTGTCTTTTAGGCCTTCGTCTGGGAACCTTTAGCCATTCCTCCCTAGATTCTTTAGCGTCTTTATTTGTCAGATTGATGATTTCTTGACATTTTCCAGCAACTTCAGCCTCCTTAACAGCTCTGGACATTTGCTGTATTGAGATGCCAGGTTGTTTTGGAGATTCGGCAACACTGCAAGTTACAGGATTGTGGAACAGCCCATTATCTCGAGGTTGGACGGCAAATGTTTTTGTCTCTGTTTGTTTATTATCCGGTTTTTTGTTATCAGCTTTTACCGCTTTTTTGTTATCAGCTTTTTTAGGAACGTCGAGAGAGTGACCTACGTTTTGAGTGTAGTGCACCTGTTCAGGAATTCCGTCATCTATTGGCCCCCCGAACCCCTGACCGATGTTTGTCTTAGGGGTGGACAGTTTTTCAAGAACTTCGCTTAAATCGTTCCTCAATCCCTCCTGAGACTCCATAAGTTGCAGGATGACTTTATTGAGAGTTTCTATGGTTTTCCACAGGTGATTTACATCGGTTTTGGTTACTTCAATGTAGAGGTTAGGAACACAGGAAGGACAGCAGAGCTCATTGAAACCAATGACCTTCATGTTTTTTATACGCACCGCACATGCCGCGTGATAAGTAGAATCACAATAACTACACTTTATCACACTTTTTGTTGTTTTTTGGCAACTTTTGCACAAAGTAGGGAGGACGGAATATAAGTCAACCGTACCGTTCGCCATCTTTGCTGCAGCCTTGGAGTCAACTTCATTGTGATTTAAGACTTGGAGATATGTTTCATTCTTGTTATTTTCCAATAATCTCATTTATTTTCTCTGACTACGTCCCAAACGAGAGAGGTGACTCGCGTAGACACCCCCTGTTCACGACATATCACAGGAATGTTCATAGATGTTGTCCAAGTGATTCAAATTCCAAAGAAAAATTAGTGAATTTATTTTGAAGAATTAAAAGAAATAATCCCTACCATTTTTACCAGCGAAAGCAATAAAATGGAAGGCCAGAATTCAAGGATTGCCCATCGATTTGTAAACTACTGAACTTCGTTGTTGGTCTTTATATGCTAGAGAAAACACTGACAAACCGACACGAATCCGTTGAAATTATATTATCCGTCCTCTCACGCCTGACCAGATTACATGTGTAGATTATTTCGGTTCCCTGAGTTGTCGGTAAGAATAAGGCTTTACCTGTATTACGGAAAAAATATTTTTTGTTCGGTTTCGGCATAATGAAGATGGATGAGCACAAGGTGCCCTTGCGGTTCTTTTGATATTCGGACGCCAAAGTTTGAGGCATTTTCAACATATTTTTTTCGCTCGTCACAATTTTTCAGATATTCAGCACGAACATTTACAGGATGAACTAAATTGGATGAGAGATTCTAGTCATGTCCTAATTACAAATTAAAAAAAAACATTATCATTCTGTTGTCGAGATTAATACAAAAATTAATCATACATCATTGGTCCAATTGGTGATTTCATGTAAAGTTCATGTAAAAATACTCAAGAAACAACAAATATCCATGTTATTCGATTATCTCCCCAGATTTCTATATTGTGAATTGTTTCATGTGTAAGAGGCTTTCATGTTTTCGTGTACACGTTTTTCGTTTTTTCTCTCTGTTTTTTGTGTTTTTTTTTTATATTTCACATATTTTATATCAATACAGAATGCATGTACTGTAATAATTGCCACTTCACATTCTGTAAAAGGCTTCAGTTGTTGAATGGTGTATTTAAATAAATAAATATTGTCTTCCATTTGCGATCGGCTTTTACATCGGCAAATAGTTTGGGCAAATGGATTCGGGTAATATTCACTTTTCTTATTGAAAATGTTACGTTGATTCGTTAGAATGAGGATACAATTTTGGAGAGTAATTTTATTTAAAAGTGTCTTGAGATTGCATAATACAGCTACAAAGGTAAGTGTTGAAACATACATTTAAATGACAGAAAGATATAAATCTTTGTAGTTGCCTTGTTTTTATTTCCTTTTCAAAATATATATTCATTATTATTAAAAACATATTCAACCGATTTTAGTTATTCATGAAATATCAGAATGAGTTTATTGTGTATTTACGAGGAAAATAATTTTCTATTGAAGTTTTAGGTCAATCTAGAAAGTTGATCAATATCTATAACTATTATGCCAAATATCGGAAAATCTCCAGATAAATTTTGATTTTATCTATATTTCTTCTAGAAATTCATGAAATGTTCAACGTGTCAACAATTACATATCTTTCCACTTGAAAATGAAAATTGTTGTATCGGCAATGCTAAAGTATTTCAAGATATTCAAGTATTCAGTCTAGGCGAGACAACATTGAGTTCACTTTATTTAATGTGACACCCTGTATATTCATCCACCATAGAATTCAGTATAAAATCCTTCCATCTTTTTTGATGAAGTGTGACGTCTTCAAACTATTCCATAGTTTTTGGATTTGTATTCGATACCATTGTTATATAATTGATACGGTGCTAGTGAATGAAGAAGTAATCGAACTTCACCCAAGACATATTCCTTCTTCAGCACTCTTGACAAGCTATCCCATCCAGAAATAGCTAAACCCAAACAAAATGTGCCGTCTAATGAGACGTGTTAACAACTAATGTGTTCCTCGCATTTGTAAAATAAAATTCTGGCATGTTTTATTCCCTGTTCTTCTCTATCAGCTATCCTAGAGTCAGTATATAATAATTCATCCTGTTATTTGTTTGGATTTTGAATAGATGCCTTGATGGGGATCGAATGATTACAGATTGAGTGTTTTTTGCGAATAGCTCTATAGCAGTTGATGGAGTTATATGTTTCGTTGATTGTATCTACCATATATTAACCTGTATATACAGGGTTCTCAATAATCCATATAATGTCAACGGTTTAGATTATGGAGTATTTGCGGCGCGTCACAAAATGGGTGTCTTTCAGGTCTAGAGAAAAAATTACCTCAATCGTTACTGTATTGTGGTCGTTAAAAGTTCAAGTTATACTATCACGTTTTGCACTGGTAGTTATTGAATTTGAAAAAAATCATCATTTTCACAAAAAGCTATCGTTTCAGTCATTTACCTCCACAGCGTTTGACATTCGATATCTGACATTGGCTTTAATTTGACAGTGACGTCAGATACAGATGCTCTATAACTTTTTTCAAAGAGAGTTCTCAGTAATGAACGAATATTCTTTCACACATTCCTATTCTACAGGAAATTTTTATATAAAATATCTCGAGTTGAGTTTGCAGATTACAATCTGAAGAGGAGATTACGTAAAAAATGTATCAGAATTCTGATTCTTTATCGGTAAAGCGATGGTGTTTGTGGATCATTCGATAGATTTTCATTTTGGCCTCAACAATATTGAATTTCACAAATTCACGAACATTAATGTTCTCGAAATGCTTTTTGAAAAGGAGCCATTTTATTCCAACATAATTTCACTTACTAATTAGATTCAGACATTTGAGGTTTTACTATCGATGATAAAGAAAGCCATTTCCATCCTGAATTTTTTTATTGAATATGCATGATGTGATCTTCGTAAAATGAGAATCAATCAAGAAAAGAATGTATTGTCTGAGGCTTCTCCATTACTTTTAGGAAACCTCCACATTCATCTATCAATGAATAAAAGATATGTAAATGTAAATGTTTCCACCTCTTGAAAGTTTCCCCATAAGTCGAAACTTGTGCGGGGTGAAGAAGGGCGGGCCCTACAGTTTATAGTGGAATCCGAACCACTTCGGGGGAACGGACATACCAGTAGGAATGCTTAAAAAATTTTTCCGAGAATAGCACGTTGAACTATGTATATTTTGAATATTCCAATGTAGAAATATCATAATTTTGAGAATCAGGCCAAACATAGAGTATCACATTCAGAAACAAAATATGTGGTTGGAAAATTGCAGATCAAAGAACTGATACGACTGATATTCGAAATGCAACTGTTTGATTTATTCCTGAAGTTCATGATTATATATTTTGATGAGAATAAAAAGCAACATTTGATTCTTGTCAATATATTATTACAGTACCAAGGATTTTAACCTAACTGTATATCATTTGACAACTAGTAGGTATATTTTTTTACAATTCAAAACGAATACAATATTCAATGCAACGAAATATTATTATACAAAAATATGTTTTGTTTTCTCCTCTCTGAACATAATGCGACTAATATAAAAACTTCATAATCAAGGAAAGAAATCTTCTTGAAATGTTATAATATACCATTTATGTTATCGACTCTACAATGGCTCTTAGTAAACCAAAGATTACCCTGTTATTCACTAAAGAAATTCCTCCGAGTTGACGCAAATATCTCAGGAACCCCTTGTTTTGGTACGTGACACGTCTCTACTTTACAGTACCAATGAACCTTGCAAATGTCACAAACCAATTTTACATTGAGTCTAACTGAGACTATGCTGATAGAAAACAACATTTAAAAATTAAAACTCCAAATAATTACCGTCATCGATCTGGTTCATCAAACCAAGGTTGAATTTTTAGGAATAAATTGACATAAATCACAGGAACAATGGATATCAAGAAATATGTTAATAGAAATTCCCTAAAATAAAATTGTCAGTCTTATTTCAACTTGTACTGTATATTATTGTGTGCTAATATATGTTGCGAGTTTGACACCCTAGCTTTAAAACATTACTTATCTTGTCAGCCTGTCAATATTTTCTGACTTTGTTTATTCGAATATCCGATCTGATTTAGAAAACTTCTTCAGTTATATAATAGAAGTTCATACAGTATATGTTCAATGGTAGAATATTGATGTCGAGATTCACAAGATAATGATAAGATCGATTCCTACGAACAGTATGGGAGACACTTCAAATTGGTCTAGCACACAAAAAAGTATACAGAATTCTTCCAAACCCGTGGAATTTCGAATTACAACAAACCGAAATACTTTTCCAAACAATAGACATACTCTTTACGTCTGTCTGTCCATTGACCTTTCTAATTATGGAAATACAATAAAAATTGTAGTTTCCCTTCAAAAATAAACGAAATGACATTACAGCAAACAATATAAAATAATTTCTTGTGAGTACCCGACACGTTTTTGAGTTATGGGATGTTTAAGCGTCTCAGTGCCCACTGATATACTAACAATCAAAGAACGCGTGACGAATTCCTCTACCATGACTTCGTACTACAAATGCTATTGTCTAGGTAGATATAATTTCACTAGAGTAGATATAGAGAAGACAACAATGAACGAACTGAAGAGAGGACATTTTTCAATTTCGGTAAGTTAGGTGTGAAAGATTCATTATTAATTATGGCTCAGAGGACAAAGAACTGCATCGAATCAGAGGAGGACATTTCCAGAATTCACAAGTTATCTTGAAGAGAATGATAATCCTGCGATTGTTATTCAATTTCTCGGAATAGAAACTATGAAATGGATTGAATGGATCGATAGCATTCTTCATTTGATAGTCATTAATATAGTTGGTGCATTCCTATCATCTAGGAGCTGATGTGGAACTTGAAGCTGATTAGAGCATTATCGAGAATGGTATACATAAGTCTAAAATACTGTATCCGTATCGTCAGGTATCTAGGAGATGTCTTCTTATCGCTACCTGTTAACATACTACCATTGGCGTAGAATTCTGTGGGACGACACATCCAAATAATAACTAATATTTCGACAGTTTTCGAAAGTTTTCGTTGACAGTCATGTTGATCTTGATGACGTCTCATGATTCACAACTCACTGAAATATATTATATAGTACTTTCCTTCTTTCGTGGTATGATATGCAAGATCACCAAATCAACTTTGAAAGGAATGAAATATTCAGTTTTCATTCGAATCATATGTTCATTATCATTTAATAATACTAACTAAGGTACTGTTTCTCATTTTTGACTTCGTTCGATTCGTTTTGGTTTTATTCAATATAGAATATTAGTTGTACCAAAAGTGATGATAACGAAATTTCAAGTTTTACATATTTTAAAATGTTATATTTTCGGCTGGGAATGAAAACCAAAAATCATCCCTATAAACTTGATTACTTTGTAGGTTCTGATGTACCATGTGAGTAATATATAAAAATGATAACTAGAAAATAGGAATATCAGGAGAAATAGAAAAGTATCTGTTATTTTCTTCATATGACACGACAGTTCATTTTTGTATAAGTTGGTTTCATGCGGTTTTTTTACCTCTCCATTCATCAATTAGAGATAAGTTATTTTGAGAAACCCTGTATATTGAGCAGCAAATGTAACGGATAAAGCCATATCTAATTCCCCTCAAAGTGACAGCTACTTCCTTGGTTCTCTAGTTGAGCAAATCATACTTTTAGATACATTTTGGAAGATATTATGTCGTCTCAATTCATTTTCCATCAGTTGAGTGAGGGAGAATCACTTATACAAATAAGAATGAAATAAATTGAGATAAACTGAACTTTCTACTGAATTTGCATAGCTATTTCAAGTTTTGGTCCAGCAATAAATGATTTTCACAAATTTAATGTTGAAGGGTAGGACAAAGCGAAAAAAAGTCGAATCCTGGTCTTCCTCAAAAGTTCGCCTAATGTTTCATAACCGAACCCCATGAAGATAATCACCTTTTCGAGGTAATAATTTATTTCCGAAATAAAACCGCCCCTTTTTACCCGCCTTTGTCGACTGGAACCCATATAAACACTAAATTGGCTTTCGGCTTGTATCTTTAAGCAGCTTTTGTTGTCGAACCAGGATGTTATCGAGGCTTGTTATAAGTTTGTCGAGATTTTCCAAATGGGCTCTTGAAATCTGCCGACAGTTTATAGAATCTCACACCGTACCTGCCGACTGGCTCTGTCGTCACCTGAGGATTTCTCGTATTGAAGGAACGTATACAGGGTGGTGAAAGTTCGATATTTCTTTTGGGGAATCTTGATAACTAGTGGGTATACGAGATAAATAAAACAACATTCCGTAATTCTTTCTGAGATGAATCAACTAACAAATATGAGAATGTCATCTGTCGTTAATGAGTAGTTGTTCATCCGGATATTTCGGAAATCACTGAAAATAGGATGCCATATTGGAAAATTCCATAAGAAATACCTGAATAAAGTTTCAGTTGAAAATGTCCAGTACTATTAATTTCTCCTAAAAGAGTTGAAAACGAAAATGAAAATCATCCTTTTTCCGCTATACCTATTAGAAATATTCTCGATTTCTTCCAGATAATTAGTCAGTCCAAAAATGCGCAACTTCAACCAATTCGACCAACTTCTCATCTCTTCAGATGAGCGAGATCCCCATATTGGCCTCGAAAATCTATATTCTCAGAGCATAATATTGTAGCATTGAGTTTCATAGGGTTTGTGTTTTTCCAAATTATAATCCTAATTGCTTTTGGAGCCAATACGCATGGTCTGTCACGCCTCGTCAATTATCATCTTCATAGTTTTCAAAAACAGCTATTAGAAATCTGAACATTAGAAGTTTATGGCAAAGGGAATAATACATTTTTCTTATGACGAATACTTTCCCGAAACTGATGAATATACCTTCAAAATTCATTTCACAGACTTCTACTGTACTCTATTGATAGTGAGAAACTAACTGTGTTTTCACAATATTGGCTAGTTCATGCAGCAAAAAAGGAATTAATTATAAATAAGAATGCACTACATATTTCATTATATTTGTAGCAAATGTATGATTTCATTGGTGCACTTTTCCATTCCTTATTTGCTGTATAAACTAACCATCAGACACATAGTAGTGTTTTGTATTTTCCATACGAAACATACTAAATACTAAGAAAATGGTAGGGTAATTCCAATAAATTATCACGCAAATATATGACTTATGCGATTAATTCCTTCCAAACAAAAAACATCTCAATCCATGAGTCATTGTCTGTGATCAAATTGATATTTTTGTGATGGTTGCAAGAGAAACGAAAGCTAACTTTAAAATTCGTTTCGTTTTAAACTTTTTTCTTCGTACACATCATACCATTCGAATTCCTATATTGAATCAACGATCAAAACACTAAAATCAAAAAACGTCGTAGGTGGATATCTTTGAATCAAATATCACTGCATCCACATAAATATTTTTTCAGGAGGGTGTGCACATATTGAATTAATGTGATTGACAAGCACTGTGAGAACCAAATGCTTCATTTAACATTTGATTCACAGTAAAAAAAAACATCCTCTTAAAGAACGAATTAGTATGACATAAATAGTGAGGAAAGTTTCATATCAAAGAATTCATAGTGTTGCTTTGAAAACCTTCAAATAATATGATCGCAGAATATTCTGAAAGATAGTGAAAACGAATAGCTGTCTTCAATTATTGTCATCATCATTATCGATTATAACTGAGTTCGTCTACCGAGTATGATCATAATTCATTGAATAACAAGAATATAGTTTTAGCCCCAGATCGACTCATTCTTCTATTGAAATTGAAACCATTGTTAAGGTAGCAAATTGAGTTTTATTCACTAGCACGAAACCTATTAGTGCTGATCATGACTTTCTAATTTATAGCTCTTTCGAAGAAATTCGAATTATTACGCTCACCTACCACAAAGATCTTCAATCTGCAATGCCCTGAAGCGATGCACTATTTCAATTGAAGAGAATGCGGGTGATAGAAGAATCCATGGTATTCAGAACATTTTATGAGCTGGCAAAATTTCTAAGAGAAATGCCCAAAAACTGAAAGAATAAAAAGATAACCAAAAAATTCATTCGATATCCATGAGTATAGTATTCGAGGAAGATAGTCGGGACAGGTTGTCAGAATATCTCATATTAAAGGTAAATCTTGAACCAACAACGATTATCAGATAATTTAAGTAGTTCTTCTGAAGCATTTGACACATACAGGTGAGTGGATAATTTCATTCTGTTTTCCAGTAGGGAAAATTGTGACAAATTCTATAAATATCCAATAACACAAGTTTAAAATGAAAAGTATATTACTATTTCGTTTTTCCTACGCACTGGATACATTGCAATGAGATCTTCTGATCAGAATTGGTTTATGTGGGCTCTTTTTATACATGATGTGGAGAAGATGAGAACTATTGTCGCTAGAGCAGATACTATTTCATTGTATCCTCGATTTGATAACAGTATTCCAATTCATTTGTTTGTTCAATTTGGGCAACAGAACAGATACCAAGCCAATTTTTATTGAAATGAAAATCATTACACCACCTTGTATATATATATATATATATATATATATATATATATCATGTCCATGTTCACACGAAATAAAAATCAATATAGGCTGTCAAAAGTAAATGAAGAAAAAACAAACTGAATATTTTCCAATAAAACTGTACAACCAGTTAAACGATATAAATGAAATCTTTCTTCATTCATGGGGTTGAAAACTTCAAGACCACCAGACAAAATTTTATTTATGGTTGCTCTATGAGTTATATCTATAAAATTGGCAATAGCGAATATTGGGAATCATTCCATCATTCGGTAAAAAATTCATTCAAATCATCAATCATCAATAATCATGAATCCATTATTATTATTTATAATATAAATCATCATGAAGAACTAATGCATTTAAATTTTCAACAATCTCTGAATCAACACAACCGGTGTCATATATTTCTACATTATCTTTTCCATAGAATAAAATCGCTTGATTTGGCTCTTCTTCTTTTTGATAAATTTCGCCACATAATTTCGAGATATACTGTAGGTAGAGGATAATTTTTTGAATATCAGAAGCACTTTATCATACTATATGTTTCAAATCTAGATTTATCGTCACCTCAAATAAAGGAGTCTCCTTTGGTCTCGGCGAAAACATGATGCAATTAAAATTCTTCTGGCGGCCTTGTAATTTCCAAGTGCTGAAAATACTTTTGATATGCAAGTAATTTATAAGTTAATGGACTCGAAGGAAGAACGTTAATCTCTTTGCATGCTGTTCACATTATGTTATTGAGGTATTGAAACAGTTTTTAATTATTTCTGAAACACCGCGAATTAGTTGGAGGCCAATCACATTTTATCTTTTCATCGAAATAATTTTTATTGCGATTTGAAATCTGGAATTTTCTCAGTATATTTATTGATTTCTTATATAAATTGACTACTTGCAGTTGATTTCATGTAAACACTTTGCGAGAGGTGATGTTGAAGAGAAAATTTGCATCGAAATGTATTAAAATCATACGTCATATAATATATCTCCATTTATTTGAATAAAAAAAGATAGACTTTCTGAATTAGAAATACACAATAATAGAATTGTCTTGTGTTACCTGATATTTCAGGGACAAATATTGTGTGTGTGTTATTGGGGTTTCTTAAAGAAAGATTTTTCCACAAAGATTGTCAATCAATATATCAACTGTTCATTTGTTTCTCAATACTTGTCAATCTCTTTCTCCACTTTTACTTTCATCAATGATGATATGATTCTGTGCCTACTTAGTTTAACAAAGCTTCTTGGAACATTACATGATGAATAAATCACTATAGTTGTATCATGAAGGTTGAATCGACATGAATCTCTTCATGTTATGAGTTCAGTATTCTGATAAGAACTCAAGATGAGGGAGAAATTGAGAAGAATTGAGTCTCGGTGATGAAAAACATCAAGAAAGATATCTTATTGTACAATTTTGATCAGTGACAAATAACGGTAATCTTCAGAGTATCGATATACAGGCTGGCCCAATGAAAACGTAACGGAAGATGTAACTACCAGGAAGAGGTTTCATCCAGAAAAACCTGAAACACATCAACTTTGTATATGAGGGGGACAACTTTTGACGCAAAAAGTATATCCCAATCTTTACCCTCCTAAGCGGGGGTAGCATCCCCTAAATTTTTAAAAATAGGAATGGGGGTCAAATGATACCTCGTTGAAAAATCTATGCGATTCCCTATAATTTGCTATTTTATTTTTGAAATTCCGTCTACTCGGTGCAAAGATATGGACCTTTGAAATTTTGTATTTCTCAAAAAATACAAAAAGTGAATCGATTTCGCTCGTTAAAGTTAATGTTGAGAATATTTTCCTGAAAATTTTTTTCTGTTTTTGTTGATTCCAGCTAGTTTCTCGGTACAATCTCTTCCTGGTAGTTATACCTTCCGGTACGTTTTCGTTGGGCCACCCTGTATAATTAACCTTTCCTAAACCTACTGTGGCTTCACAAGGAATTGAATTTGAGGAAATAATAGATCCACAATGTCTTTTGTTAGACTACAACTAGTTTTCGTGACAAAGAATCATGAAGAATACAGTGAAATGAGTCATGTTACGTTTACGACTAAAAGATTATGGTATAATATTTTTTGATAACCCTCAAAACGATAAGAAAATCTTATGTTTGTTTCGACCAAGCAGAAAACAATGAATCGTGTAAAGACCCTAAAGTGGGGAAATTCTGCAACCTGTCCGTGATATCATGTCGTTATGGAGGTGGTTTTCAGCGATTCCTCACCTGTATTTCCACTGTGACTCATGACAGTTAATAATACAGTAGCTGGTAATAACTGTTGTTAGCTCGAACACAGAAATTTGTGGAGCAATTTGAGCTAAAGTGCTTACACACTCGCCACAACTAGAGGGCGTGAATCAGAATCCTGGTAACTGAATTGTTAATATTTGATTTGTTTTCTGGATATGATCTGACAGGGTGTTTATTAAGTATTTGAATTGTCCAACGAATTTTATGTTGATTGTAAGTTCATTTGCAAATTCTGAGAATGGAAATCACCTAGCTGTGATTATTCATGATTCTGAGTGCTGCTGATTGGTATTTCACATTGTGCGATTATTTATTTCACGCAAGAAATTTTTATGAAGCGTCTTCGCGATTCAAGACCATTTTTTCAGATGAAAATCCTAATTTTGAATAACTGTTCTTGCTGGGTAAGTCGAGCTACTAATATGGACTGAGAACTTACTGTTTTCTTGTCAAGCTTTCATTGTCCTCTCTCTTCCGAACACGCTGTTTTGGAAAAAAGTCAACCAACTCCTGAGAATTTTCTAGAACAAGGGTCGTCAACCGATGGCTGACAAGCCACATGCGGTTCTTTCGATGTGAAGCTTTGGCTCTTCAGTTTCATGTGCGAATATTATTCATTCAACCCAACAACTAAGAGAATACCATATACAGGGTGTCCCAGAAGTCGACGTCAAAATGGGGCAATGAGCCAAGTTATAATAGTTATCAGAGAAATACAAAAAAATCTAATTGTAAGTAGAGTATTTCATAAAATTTGCACCCTGTGACAGTTTTTTCAGTCCTGTCGCTACATAACAGTTGTTGTTCAGTTATTTTTTTTCGTTATGGGATGCTGAGTAATGTGTCTGTAAATTCTTATTATAAATGTCGAGCCAACTGATCCAGCTTGGAAGAAGATATAACTTTTTTCCCAATCAAATTAAGATTTCGCCCAACTTTGACTGACTGTACTGAGAAAAAATGTACTATGAAAATTCCGACGAGAAACATCAAAAGTTAATGCATTCAATGAGGATTTTGAAATGGTTTGATACTTTGATATTTCTCGAGTTGTAGACAATTCCTCCTTTTGCAAAAAACTCAATTTTCAACAAAATTATCTACTTACTAAAAATATTCTAGTGTTTTCAAAGATGGGGAGAGTACTTTTATGAAGTGTGAAGGCAATTTGAACATTTATTGTAATTAAATAAATTGTTACTCTATGATAATAATAATAATGAAACTAATTGCAACGTTATAGTGTTGCTATCGCTCTTGCTTCGTTCTGATGGTCATGTGAATATTAATAATTACAGTATTATACGTATTCACAGGGTTTGGTAATTTCGATATTTTTAATGGGTAACTCGGTAGCTATAGGAGAAATGCACCATTGAAAGTAGAAAAAAATATGATATTACATATGAATCGTTATCCAGAGAGAATACAACTTAATGAAGTTATTTTTGAGAATTCGGAAAAAAATCCCAATCATTCATCAACAAGCCGAGTGTCGAAAGATCGAACTCTTGTTTTTAACAAAAGACGATAGTCACGTATCTCGTATAGTTACCGCATTACCCTATACAAACATCGGAATTTGTCCACCCTGAATAAGTGATTATAAAGTAGAATAAGAACAAAAATTGTCACTTCGTTCAGTACGGTTTCCGGTCTCTTGGCAGTTTTGAATTCAAGAGGTTACCAATCATTGTTCTAGAATACAATTCAAATATACACTCAATTATAATTTCTATTTCACTGCAAGAAGTGATAGGAGAAAATAAATTAGTAACTTAAAAACTAAATAGAAGAATCACCTCTTCAGTCCATTATGTCTATTCAGTCGTTCATTTTCGAACATCTAATAATTCTAGAATTTTGATAATCTATTGAGATTAGTCGGCAAATACTCACAAATCGAATAACTTGCGTTTGCTTCCTTTATTTCTCAGCTGTTTATATAGAAATTATTAATATACCGAGGTTAGATTTGAATAATAATAGCACTCAGCACTTTAATTTTTTTCCTCAATTTATTGACTTCTCTCGTTTTATTATAATTTTTTTCATCGTCGAATGCACTTTGCATCGCAGTAGTAAACCCATCGCACAAGGTGTGTGGGGGTATTTTATTACTTCATATGTAATTAATAAGACGTACCTTGACTAATGGCTGATAAACACGCACAAGAACCAGACTAAATAGACTGGATGTCGTGAACAGGCCAGCTCGCAACATGATTTTTTTGTACATCAACGAGAAGGAAGATTGAAGTATTTTGTCGAAATTAGTTTATTATCAACTTCTCAATCATATTTATCCTGAGTGCACTTGATTAACTCTACTCAGTTGCGTCATAAAAACAAACGAATGCAGTGTTGAGAATTTGTTTTGTGATCCGATCTTTCAGAAATTCATAATTCAATATATTTTCAGTATTTCGACTGCTATTTTGAACAGAAGAAGTCCAAACCTTAAAATTTTCAACCTATTATTGAAATCAAAATCTATTTCGTTGAAGATGATGAATTAATGGATATATGCACTGAGAATATAGATAGGTACTCATCATTTTTATATATTTTCTAAATGTCATATTGCACTTTTTTTCTGTAATGTATGGTCATATTGTTTATCTAACTAACCTCTCACCGAATCTGTATCATTATTGAAAATCTTATTAACTCGAATCTGCAAATACGAAGGAACTTTTTGGTTTTTTGATTGAATTATTATCTGGGAATGGAAAATTAAATCTGAAAAACATAATACATATAAAACATAATTGGATCAAAATACATTTGTCGGCGAGCACCTACACTCTTTTCCACCCATTCTTTCTCCTTCTCGTTTATTTACACTCATATGAAGACTTATATGAAATCCAGATTGTACAAAATAAAGATAAATGGTATGTTGACAAAATGAAAATTTTCAAGTATGAAAAAGATGGTGGAAACTAATCTAATTCTCAAGTACAAAATAGAGAACCATAAGATTCCGCGATTATTGACCGGTTATCTGATGAAGAGATCGGATACGATCAATTTCAATTAGAGAGCAGCATTATATAAATAGATTTCATATGAATATATCGGAGGAATCATTGTTTGTTAGAGGAGTAAGGTTGTACAATTTTCCCCAATTGCTAAAACGACAGAAAACATATAGGATATGATGAATTGTTATTGTATAACGGGACATCATTAAATTTTCAAAATTATCAATTTATTTTCTGCACCTCTTCAATCATTCTTCCACATGCAGTGAATAATATCAATCATTCTCATTGATTTTGAATCAGAAAAAGTTATTGGATCATTTAATTGGGAATTATTGCATCTCGAAAAAATCACAGTTTCAGTTAATCGTATAGAAATCAATTTGAATCTGCTGAATACATTCTTGTTAAATCGGGAATTTCCTTCTGTAGTGGTTGCACGAATAATTCACCAAATATTATCCAATGTATCTGAATCCAAGAAACCTCATCAACATTATCCAAGATTGAATAGTCTGTAAAACATCATTTTTCAAAACTAACATATATATTTCATAAACTCACAAATCACCTACTGATTTCTCACTAGCCAACCATTCTGTTTCCTATTCCGTAATTATTTTATTTCACAAATAACTCATTTCTCAGAGCAGAGCACGTTTATTATGCTAATTAATGTATAGTTACTTGTGTTCTGCAATGCTTGAAATATGAAGAAATATTATGATGCTAAAATCAGGAGCGTTCTATTGAGGAAGAACCAGAAAGAACTATAATGCAATGGTTTTTTATACATCTGCTATCAGTTTGAAACATCACCAGCACATCAACAAATAAATCGTCAAATTATGATCGACTCAATTATGTGAATCTCATAACATGATAGTTACAAATTAGGATGAAAAATTCATAAATGTTGGCTATATCATTCCTGACTTGAAATAATTAATACTCTATTTTTGTTTAGAGACCTTTAGATTTTCACTCACAGACGTTCCTCAGAATGTAACTTAACGTGAAGAAAATTTTGAACCATCCTTTCTCAAGTGAACTGGTTCGACACAGAAAGCTCCAAAGTGGGGAGGCGACACCTCATCAAATTTATATTATCCTTCCTAACCGTAAGACTTTTTAATAACCACCTCAGTATAAAAGTAATACGTTATCTAGCTGATCATCTTAATGAAAATTGTTGTGAAGTTCACACTTCTTATGAAGCAATTTAGTGATGATCATCGGAAATGCTGCCTCATCGATGTACTTTTTTTATATTATGGAATCTTCGGATCAAGTATACAGGTTGATGAGATAATCTTGATGAGGATGATGTGAAACGTTGTGAGACGACACGTCAATAGCTAATCTGATAAAAACGTCATGTATAGCATAGAGAGGTGGCAATGGTAATTATACCCTCCGGTACCTTTTTGGTCGGGCCACCCTGTATATGCATTTCGGACCGTGGTCATTCTTGAGTGTGAAATCTCAATTACTCGTATTTTTGTCCCTATCGATAACAATACTGAAATGAAAATATCAATGGAACCACGCGTATCGAACTGTGTGTTGGTGAACATTTTTTCAAAATGGTGGTCGGGCAACCATGTTGTGGATTATATGACTGGAACTTTCTTGGGTTAGTAATAAGACCCCGCCATCAAACTCAGAAGACATATAAGTGCACACATGATGTAAGCTTCAGTCTTCATCGACCATCATCGTATGAGTCGATATAGTAGCAAGTTTTCGTTTCAAATATCACAACGAGGAAGTATTGGAGGGGAACGACTGAATAGAAATATCCTGCAGCCTTGGACAATTGAAATCAATTTGGAAGAAGAAGGAATTACTCAGTAACAGATGTTTTGTGCAATAGGAAACCAACAAAGTTTTGGCAGTGCCAATAAATTGAAACAATCCATGACGTCACCTATGAAACGATAATTGTTAATGTGCATAGGATATCATAAAATACTTATACTAATAATATATAGTTGTTTATTTATTTATTCAGCAATACATGAGTAATCCACTATGAAACTCACATAAACTAATCATAATAAAGTGAATAAAAAGAAACAAATGAATACACAATTATAAGAGGAGATGAATTTTATATATAATATACATTTTTGAAGAAAATTATTGCTGAAATATTCTTTGATGATCACAGAAAAAGCAATTGCTTCTAAAATAGTTTCAACATAAACTTCAAGTGTCATCAATAAAAGTATGGCCTACTCGATCTGAATTTTCCTTATTTCAGATTTAGTATCGATTATTCACCAGTACTCTATTGATTCCTACGAAATACTTGAACTTTGAATTCCGTCAGACATGTTCAGTAGAATAACAAGGGTGTGTTCTTTAATTGGGTATCAGACCAAATACACCAAACTCCGGTAATAACTTGATAGGTGCCACTAATACGCTGCAAACTCAATATTTACTCGTTGAGTCGACTTAAATAATTGCCTAAAACTAGCTCGGTGCTGAATCATGATTCCCTAACATCAATTAAAACCTCAACCCTAAATAAATACAGAGTGGAATTCAGTGGATAGGTAAATATTCAAGGACCGTGAAGATACGATCTGATATGCATAGAAAATAAGAGAGGAGTATTACGAAGTATTTCACAACTGTTTGAGGAACAGATTATTCATATCACTTCAAGATATTCAGCTCTCAAGATGACTTCCATGCAATATTAACGTTAGGGGCTCAGCTACTGAAATAAATAGATTTTGTCTGAAACGTAAAGCAGTGAGGCTAAGGCTATAATCTTCAATCTAGAACACACCACTTGATGTTGAAAAATTCTTCTCAACAATATAAAATATTTACTATTGCTTGAATGTTTATTTTGAAGCCATATCCAAAGATTTGAAAGGCGACTAGGGTTGAGTTCAAAAATCTACAATTACCATTATTAACTCTCGAAAAAATTATGTATCAAAATAATCAAACCTGAATTAGGGTACCACGTAAATATACTGTCATTGATCGGCTAGCCTTGAACGAAAGTAATGACTACCTTTATTTTTAGATGTCAATGTTAGTTGGCTACGTGAAGTTTCTCATAGTTTCATCAGAGAGATTGCAGGTTGCTTATACTTGAATATAAGTAATTATACACATAGAAATATATAAAAGAACATCTAATCATCCCAACAAGATGTATAGTCTTCAACAGACAAAAGAAGAGAACTGTTTATCTTTCGATATGATTATTTTGGACAAAGCTTGCCTCTTATTTCCACTCATCAGATGATCGAAATTTCTGATTCTGATGATGTGAAGATAACAAAATACTTTTAGATTGTGTGATAAATAACAATTGAGGGTAGATGAGCATCTGGAAATTATTGAAATTTAATAACAAGACTCTATGGATCTGTATAAAGGGTGGAAATGAAGTATGAAACCAGGTAAATATTCCTTAAACAAATCAAAGGTATAATCGAGTACAATATATTTTTCAATTTGCCAATACTATTTTTCACTTATATTTTCAGATTTTAAGGAATGACAGGATTGAAGGGATATATCTTTCTTTGTATGCATTTTGGGCCAAAACATATTCATCAAACTATTCCTTTTTTTTTTTTAAGTACCTACTATCACCCTCAGTAAGCTCGGTACACATTTTTGACCACCTTGTATATAACAATTAGATTCTTCACTAGAACATCAATTTAATCGATGATGAAACCATTTTTCTGGGTTTTATTTTGATGTTATTTTGACACCTCTAATCCACTAACGTAATCTGATATGAGTTCTTATGAAAAAAAATCCAATTGAATTGGGACTTACATTATACTTATAATACATTTAACATCTGTATTCTGTGCCAGCCAGCCGAAATTTTCAAAGTTAATTACATGATTTTTATTGCACCTGTCACATTGGATATTCATCTAATTTGCCACAATCCTCGTCTCGAATTGACTATAGTTGTCCAATAAACTGATTTAGTATCCCCAATATCAACGAAGTTATCTATAGTTTGAATATCAAGAATGCTTTTCGTTTAATTCAATAGGACTCAATCGCCCTTGGAACAACTTATAATACTACATCACTGTACTACAGTGAACAGGTGCATTATCAGGAGTGTAATTACCATCAACCGATAATCACAATCAAATGAAACTCAGGTAATAATTCATAACACGTTTAAAAAATCTCCACAAGCGGTAATCATGAACGGAACATGGGCGCAGACGAAGACGGGCCAGGTGGGTCGTGCCAAGATAACGAATTATTTGATTTGCAGAAAATAATATTGAGAATTGTGGCCGGCGTTTCTTCAACCTACCCTGGTAAGTTTACTCTGAATAAAAACATGCATAAATTGAATAAACGACAGAAGAATAATTTCAACATTCCATTTTATAGATATAGAGTTTCTCAAAACTCACTCGCTCATCTGGATTTGACAATCTATAACAGATTGCCGAATGAAATAAGAAACACTAATGAAAAAAGGAAGTTTATCACAGCGCTGGAAATTCCTAATTGGAAATTGTTTTTATTCTTTGGACGAATATTTTAACATGTAATCGTTTTAACATGTAACTATGGTATTCGTTCTGCCTAATGTTTCCCTCTATATGACTATTCCTATACATATGTACTTGTGTCTTACTGGAAAATAAATATGATTATTATTACGTTTCATGATCATGGCGGACTATGAAAAGTTTTCCGATATATACCATGAATTAATTTCGGAACATTTCTAACATGTAATATTGTTCGTAAAAATTATTTCACATATGTATTTCTTTTCAATAGTAGATATCTCTACGGTATACAATTCGACGGAACTGAACAACATTCCTATATTGCAAGTGAAAATCACAAATAATGCGTTAATATGTTTAAATATGGTGGCTTCCATACATCTTCGTTCAATAATTTGGAAATTATCTTCTGAGGAATTCAACTCGACACAAATGGGTTTTAGGAAATTGAATTCACATTCATCTTTCGTTCGAAACTATTCTGAAAATTGAAGATCATGTTAATATAGTCTATTTATTTGAGTAGAATAGTTCTGACAGATTTGGTTATTTTTCAATAACATTAATGAATAAATAGTATCTAGCTAACCACAGAACTTCTAATTGGTGGAGACATAGCTGGGAACATTTAGGCAGAGTCACTTCACAACGGTGCCAAATATATTCGCAGCGAAAACTTTGGTCCCCTATAAAATTTGTTATTTTCACTCAGAATTTTTACAAATTATTACAATTTTGATGGAAATATTTTATGAATCGAAAACTATTCTCGAAACAATTTGAATGATAAACCTAACCTTACTTTTTGCTTCGGAATATCGTTGAAACAATAAAGAAGCAACAACACCGCACTCTCTGATGAGCTGACATAACTATCTTACTGAAATAAATATACCATACATCTACATATACGTGGTTGAGATTTTTTCTGAAATCATGTGTACTTCAGTACTAGATACTATAGGTATATTTTTATTTTCCTTAAAAATATATTTTCACTCATGGATAATGATCACTCGATTTGTTAAAAGACTGCCGCATGTACATGGAATATTCGTTGAAATCACCCACACCAATGTGTTACCATTCCGACCGACTCGATTCGACTTTTTTGTGGTCTGAAAACATCCCACATTCTGATGGTCGATAGATTCCACCCTCGAAATATTCACAACCCTCTTCGTATAATTAACTGAGGCTGTCGGTCTAACGATATCTCATTATCCTCCGGGGTGGCACACCTTCTGCCCATTCTTTCTTCTGCATTGTCTGCTCTAATCTCGATAGAAGTGTGTTTGTTGTACTCGTAATAGCTTGAGGGCTGAACTCGTTCGCTTGGGAGAAATGAAAACAGACAACGAAAACAGTTACTCATTCTCGTGTATGCAAAGATTGCCAAAAAAATATAGTGAACTTTGCGATCGCATGCAGTCATTGATAGAGTAGGGTGGGTTGCATGTCATGTGACATAATCAAATGGAGGTGGACAGTTACACTTTGGTGGATATTTTGTACCACCACTGCACAACGTTAAATGAATGGTGAGCCTCTAACTTGGAATGAATTGTTGGAAATATGCTCGGATTAGTCGGTCGGTATTTCATGTTTTGTCCTTTTAAAAAAAGAAAATGATATACTGTGTATGGGGCATTCCACGTCAGATCGGCCGAGGTTCACACTTGATGTATGAAATGAATGTATGAAATATCGAGGGTCGATAGGCACCTACAAGTTATAGAAGAATCCAAGATTTCAGCTCAATTCATTTCTTCTCTTCTTTTAATTCTACAGCACATGAAACAAAATAGTTTATTAAAGTATAAGTGGATAAAAAGGTCTTTAAAACACGCGCGATGTTTTGAAGACTGGTTATCCAGGAATAATTCACGCTATTTTTTTTCTCATTGGTGCACCATGGAATCATATATACTGGTATTATTGCTGAAAAGGATAAAAATGAGAACTAATAATGCAAAATGGTTGACATCGTGATGTGACATCTGGATACCTTTCGTTGTCATGGAAATGAGAAAAACAAATATTCATTTGCAATTTTATATTTATTGTTACCGCAGTGGTCAAATAGTATATTGAAGTAGATAAAAATGGGTGAAATGGGGCACCAATAAAAGAAATGTTATTTCATGAGTTATCAATTATAACTAACGCACAATATAGGTAGTGCTTCGAAAAATATTTTTTTCCGAAATGTTTTGATAAAAATTGGGTTCTTGAAAAAAGTTACCTTCAAAAATTCAGATTCTTTTTTCAGACGCTGGAATCGAGTATACCTGATCATTGGGACAGAACGCAATTTCTACTAGTGATATTGGTTCTTTGTTGGCTTAATTAATCATGAATTGATTTATAAGAATGTTCAGTCATTAACAATTTGCATTCCCCACTCCTTAATTTATTCACAGGGTGAATTCACAGGGTCAATATAGGTCTATAGCAATTCGGGAACTATAGGAGATACGAAAAAATGGAGGTCGCATCCTCGATCGGTTGTTTCGAAATAAGTTTAGTGATGGACAAAAAATTTGGCTATCGTCTTCTGTATTCAAGTTATGAACAAAAGTTTGATTTCTCAACTTTACGACCCAAGAATAACGTTCACATTCTTCGGATACTTTTTTCCGTAAAATCCAATATCCTGGAGAAAATTTCAATTTCAATTTTGAGTTATTGATTTCAAATGGAAATCGTAGTTAGCCACCACGTATCGGACGTTGATGGGTCACTTTCGATGCGCGAGTCTTCAAAAAATTCAATATGATTTATAGAAACACTGAATTCCATGAACTAATCATATCTGAATTGTACATCTAGTATATCCATCAAAACAATGTTCTACAAAAATTTCAAATTTCGAAATATTACTCATATCGCTACCTGTAAATCAGTATAGTGACAGATTGGAATTGAAATATCTTCAATCGTACAAATTCAAACTGAAATTAAATGAATTCGGTAATTTACGAGAGCAATATAAATGAAAAAAAGCGACATTCTTTATGCATATTTTCAATCGCATCGCCGATTCGTAATCATTATCACCTAAAAAATATTACGGTTGAATTGAAAAATCAATCGATAAATAACAACTGAACTGATTTTATCTATAGTTTTATCGCATTGATATCCAGCTGCATGTTTTCATTTAGCTAGAAATCGATTCTCGTATTCATATCTCTTCTCTGTGCATTTAATTGGAAGTTTAACGTTCAGATTAACCAATAATTTATGTAATTCCTGACTTAATCGATCGCGGTCTTACGTACAAGAATTGGTTTAATGGACCAATCGAATAAATCTTCATCGACATTTCAAAGATAAATACCAGTAATTAATTGTTGGTTTTTTGATATATTCAAGTGGAAAATTATTATTACCTTAATGCGATTTGGAAATGCATTATTCAATTATTTCTGAGGTTGTGTTGATTTTTCAAATATGAAAATCATATTGTATTGACAAAAACAGATATTCAACAATTGCAGCTCTCCTGCATATTATAAATATAACTTGAATATATTTTTGTATCACTTATATATCATTGTACTCCATTGAGAAAAAAAAGTATCTCAAAACGATTTTTCTCGAGAATATCGAAAATGGGACGGACTGTACAGAATATATCATTTCATCGCAAAATTTTGTTGAAACATATCTAGTAATTTCCAGTTTTCAGCAAAATCGTTTTTTCCTAACCTTCATAATATGACATAATCCGTGAAATTTTTCATGTAATATCTATAATACTGACAACTGAAAACTACTGTCATACAGTCAGGCAACAATGTGAAAAGGAACGTCGAGCAAGTGAGTTTCAATGTTAGTATTAACGTAGTACAGCAAACCTTGCATATAAAGATGATATTCGAAAAAATGTTGCTTTTGAAATTTCTGAAAGATGTGTCTAAGCCTTTGTTCGAATATATCCATTTTTACTTATTTGACATCGTATTTATACACACTGTATTGGTGATTCTGCAGATTTTGAATCAACAAAAATAATGAATACAGATATAATATCTAAATTCACAAACTTTTACACCAATCTGGCTTTCCACTCCTCAACTATACGATGACCACCCTGTATATTGAATGAGCGTCGTTCTGTGATAGATCCTACCAAGTTACCAATTCATTTTATTGAAATTCTACTTGGATTGACTTCGACATTAATTGTTACCAAGATGTTTCTTGTTGTCAAAATAAAATAGTTTATTTTCGGCTATTCACAAACGATCATCAAATTCAATAAACATAATTTCAGGAATTGAAAATGACGATATCCGAGATCCCAGTTATATATAGAGTTATTTTCTAATCAAAATTTTTCATGAAATTGCGTATACTAACATCTTGTTGATGGGTCTATAATAAAATAATTATAGGCTGTCATATTCAGACTCGCAGGATAGGTAATGAGCTTCGATGTTTACAGCTTCCATGTAACATAAATCTGAATATATGCACTAATGCCGTAATAATAAAATAATGAAAATAACATCCAGAGAATTTTATATCCGTTTACGTTAACCGTTACCTTCGAAGTATTATCTTTCAAATTATTCCATACGAAAACATAAAGCTGACATGCCATGTTCATTAATTTCAATTCAAAACATCCACACTGCTCAATTTCCAGAAATATCTTAAATATACTGATATCCCGAGTCCTCTTGAAGACACACCTATTCGAACTGAATTAAACTAATCAAGTGATTGGACCAAAAAATGGTGTTAAATAGAAGAGGCAATCTAATTCATAATACAAAAATAATATTGTTTTTCACGAACAAAATCCTATCACAGTTCTAGTAGCTTTTCAGGAATTAGTTTCATCCAAATTATTAATTACAAAAAGCATATTCAGAAAAATTATGATATTTCGATTTATGATTTTGTGCGAATCAGTTAGTGATTAGTACATGAATATACCAATCTCCAATTAAATATCCCATTACCTAATTCAATTATAAACTATTCAATGTATCCGTTTCGTTCGTTTTCATATTACACAGTCATTGTTGGGATAGCAGTCAATGTCGTAACATATATCACTAGCGAAAAACTTAAATTTGTTTTGATGTTAGTTGAACTCATTTAAAGGGGGATTGAAACTAATGTATGAGGTTCACCGCTAGTAATTTCCCCTAATACATTGTAACCAACCCTCACCCTCCTAGTACAGGACCACACGTGCCATTTCGAATAAAATAGGTACTAATTTACCATTCCCTTCTGCTATTTGCCCTTGTCTGCCAATTAAATTATTAACAGGCTGGTCTTGCCTCCCAATAAATTGGAGAACATATTGGAAAACACATCCTCAGGAATTATTAGGGTGAGAATATAATTGAAATATTTTCCTCATCATTGGAAACTTCTCGAGAGTAGGTCTATACTTCTGTCCATTTTTCGAACGTTACTATAAAGATCATGTGGAGTATAAACTTCCTCATTTTTAGGCTTCCAGATACAGTTGGATCACTTTTCTTGTCCTAAATTTGAAGTTGGCATGTCCACTCGTGGGGTATGTGCGTAGTGGACAAGTCAGGCAAGACAGCCTCTTTGTGTTTGACCATATTTCAAATGGCAAAATACTCGAAAAATATGGAGTTTTTTGGTATGCAACTGAAGGATTCAACAGATAATATATGTTATTAGATATTGATTGATTCTAATTTTTCGGAAAACAGCATCTTTGTCCCGATTGTATGTTGGATATTGAGTGGGGATTATTATTTTTTGAGGCTGGCCTCAGAGAATTTCATAGGATGAACATGACTTGAATTCAAGTCAAGTTCAAGTCAAGTAGTAGTTTTTGATATCAAGTCAAGTTCAAGTATGTATATCAAGTACTTGAAAAATGAAGTACTTCTATCTAGTTACTTGATTTCTAGCAGTTTCTTTGTGTTTCAATAAATGATGAAATGAGAAAGGAAGTTGCGAAAAAAACTTTCGTTTATGAAACTTATTATAAAAAAACAGAAATATAAACTATTCTAAAATGGATTCAGTCAGCTCGGAAGTTGGGGAACCCCCGTAGTAAGTCTGAGCGCGCGCGAGCTTGCAGAAATATATGTCGTTCGACACGTCCGTATCAAGATCAAGTAATATCAAGTAGCTTGATTCCAAGTCAAGTAATGAATAGCTCAAATCAAGTCAAGTCATTCCTACTTTCAAAAAGATGATCGGATCTGATTTGTGATTGGTTGACAAAGTGACAATAGAGGACAGCGCTGCAGGTGACGAAACATGAGAACCACAAAAATTTCCTCAATGTTTGGGTCACCCCCCACCATACGAGTTGCAAGACCGATGTATACGATCGTGATCCCAACTATGGCAGGAAACACCTGTCAACCTAATTTTTCTTACGAACGCTATTCTGGAGAATAACATTTTCAACGAAAATGCAATTACGTTTGGCGTTTGGCGAAGTGTGCTTGAGAAAACCCAATATTCGGCTGTTGATGTTGTTGAGCACATTAAATTAAAAGTTTTGGAAAAAAGTTGATACTCGAATTGGGATGAAATATGTCCTCTTTCACATTTCAAACACAGTGCTATGTCCTTTTCAAGATTAGCTATAGATCGTGTCCCATATCCTTTCTTATTATCCCGTTCTTGATAGTATTAAAAATTCTTTCAAGAGGTAAGCCAGCGTTGTTCAGTAAATTTCATTTTCTTCATTATTTCCCACAAAAAATAGTCGAAGGGCACGAAATTTTGAGAACACTTAAGGAATGTTTGAGAACTGTTAACGAATCATTCTTCCATTTCATTGAGATATGTATTCTTATTATTCAAATAATTCAATACGAAACACCACATAATCATAAGTTGGAATTATAGTAACATTGCAATATGAATTAAGGAAATAATTGAGTCGCTAACGCAAACTGTGAAGAGAACAAGAAAGTTTCAAATTGAGTAAGTACATTAAAGATCAGGTATTTGTTTTTCTTGAAATAGAGCTAGTAAAAATGTAGCAAAAGGTAGGAATGACTAATAACATCGCCCACTAATGAAACATCCTATATTTATTCTTCGAAGGATAATAAACTGCCATTGTGTATTCTACGGTTATTCTGATTCCACTTACTTCAATTACAAAAATGAAAAACTTATAAACCTGTACGTTGGATGACGAGTGAAATGATGGATAGCAGCAGCAGAAGCTATCAAAACCTTCATTTATTTACGGATAAGTACATAATTTTTAAACAAGATGAGCACATCACCCACTTAATTCGTCATTGATTTGTATTTTCTGCTCAGCCGTGAATTATACGATCATTTTATATCCGAGTATGTTTTAAATTTTTTTAAAGAATACAAATTCGGAATATTCAGGTACATTGAATTATTAATGAAACGACGAAGGTTGTCCGCTAATCGAACACCACTGTGACTCTTGGCAAATATGGAATAGATTCGAAGTTGCACTTTTTTATACTGAATAATAATATGAACAGAAATTGAAATTTTCAACAGTTTGATTAGATCTCAAATCAATTTATTCATGTACGTGTTTGAAGAACAAAGAGACTCGATACAAAATAACTATACTCGCATCGAAAAATTGGAACAAATGAAAAATAAAATTTACAGAACATCGCCAATCGACCTAAAAAAAAACTTCGACGAAGAATTTTACCACTCTCAGACTCAGGGTTAGGAAAAGGGATGTGTTGAGAGCTATAATATATCTTAAGAAGAGGCGTTCTGTTTAGAATCAGGAGGTGGACAATTCGAATACATACTACAATGTAATATTAAATTATTTATGTGATTCTATTGCACATATTTCGTTCTGATTTATTACAATTTTCTTGTGGAATGAAAGCTGTCTCGTATTGTTTTAAATTTGGATATTTTTGTCGAACAGAATCTCTTCGAATGAACTTAACGTATTTTAACCTTCTTCAGTCTCCTAGAAAATCAAGAAACCAATCACAATTACAAAGACCTTCTCAATAAAAAAAAACTTACTTCTTTCTATTTTACTAACTTTCCCTACTAAACCAAGTAAATTCAGGTTGAAGTTCCTACTTACTTATTTTTCACATGATAATCTGAAATCGAATTCGAATTAGTATGTGTATAAGGAAATCAGCAAATATTTTAATGATCCATCTGATATTTCCTCATGAACTCTTTGTTTATTCAAAAACTAGTTTAATTTAAGCAGCGAATCAAACTGTTATCGAACAACCGGCCTCAAAATATCAATGATATTTTTATGTATCTTTGATTCTTCATTCAATCTATCATTTCATTGAAAATAGAAACTTGTATTGCTAAGACCAGAACATTAACCGTTGTTACAAATAATATTTTTCCAGTTGAATTTTCCAAATAATGAAACCAGTTCGCTAATTTCAACTAAAAAGAGCTTGGAAGAATATATCGATGAAGAATGCATGAGATGGAAGTATAAACCATCAAAATCCCGAGATCTCATATTGGAAACTTGTCAATATCGAAACCCGACAGATGTTTACGATCGTGGACTACGTGGACCCTTGGTCTTTATGACTGCCAGCTAAATTTGAACATATATACTGACGTTTATTGCTAAATGTATAAATCTTGTGTCCCTCATATCCAGAATCGGTGTCTGGATTGTTCGGTCCCCTCGGACCTTTATTTTCTGATGAATTAGGATAGTCTGGCTCAGAACATAAAGGTGAATGGTACGTCTCCAAGAGTTAGAATAGGTTTTTATCAACAGACAGTATGATGCGAATGTATGAAATGAAATCGTTGTCGAGACTTCTGAAAATAAATCCCGAAACAAATGAATCCAGGATGTAAATATCACCACCACCATCATCAGTGTTGGCATAATGGCGTTTCTCTTATGCAAACAGGTGTCGAGGATAGTTCTTCTGGAATGTATGAACCATCTTGGAGACAGATCTTTAGTGAGTATTGAAAATTGCAATTCTTTTCCATGACACCGATTGGATTGTCACGCATTGCTTCGATATTGACATCTCCAACAGATCCCATCTTTTTCAATTCATCTTTTCACAGTTGACTAAGTTGAAACACCATTCCGACCATATTTTTAACACGCTTATATTAGCTTCACTTGTATGTTTGTGAGTAACTTTCATGCAGTTTCGTGTATTGTTGGTTGTTTGTACAATCGGGATCAATTTTACAATGCCGCAGTATATCCCGCCATTTAAAAATGGACTATTGGCCGAGCTAGTTGACGTGTTTTAGTCAACGCAAAACGCCAGAGCGTTAGAGCTTCGGTTCGAATACCATTCATTGCCGAAAGAATGAAACTGAGGAACTGGTAATAAATATGGTTTGAAACGAACAAGAAAACACGATTTCATGATGAACTAAAAAGGTACAAAAAATTACAAAGAAATGAATTTATAAAAATTGATCTTTGTTGCACCCCATGTTTTTTCCAGGGAAAATAGGCTTCATAATTGATTAATATCTATAATAGAGATCATTTTTGCCTATTCAGTTCATCATTAGAGCGCGTTTTTCAGTTCTTTCGAACGATATCTATTTGTATGAAATTGTGAAAATTTTCATTATTATCGAGATATTATTCAATAATGAAAACACTGCTTCATTAATTTCACTAATACTGAACTGTCAGCTGTCAATTATTTTTTTTTGTTTCCAATACTCTACTGCGTGAATGGCGTCAAATTTGAATCTTGTATTGATTTTGGGATACCCTTTAAGAAGGTTGTGATAGTGATGAACCCTGTAGGACGTCCTACTTCGGGAAAAATTGCTTAAATGGTTAAAAAATTATGAGGAATATAAATTATATTCAAATTAGATGGCAGACAGACACAGTTGTAGATTAGTAATATTTCTCGATTACTTATCTGCATTTATCATCCCTATGATTTTTATCTGCGAGTGGTAAGATGATCAGTTATAAATGAGTGATAAACGAAAAGTTATTTCATCCGATCATGAATTCAATATTGTAAACGATAAGAATGAATTTCTCTAATAAACATAGTTACCAGATGAATATCCACCTTATGCATTGATTCTCCGAAGTTGCATTTGCCTTTCACCGAGTGATCAGTGTTTAGTTAGTTTGTTTACGATTTGGTGTAATAATAGTGTTGAGTCGTTGCAGTAAAAAGGGGCGTCAGTTGCAGTAAATCAAGACGTAAATAATAAATGAGTATTTACAGCCTGTGAGCAATTCGATTTTGGACCACCAAGAAGAAGGCGCTTTTCTCGTACCGTGAGTAATTAGTTGATTATGAATGATGGTGAGTCTGATTTCGAGTGTATGGTGAAATTGAGATCTGTCAGCTCATAAGTGGATGATATATTGTGGATCGTCAGAAAATGTGAGATGATTTATGCAAACAGTGATGGTTCAAATAAAAATTACAGCAATGTCGGAATTTCATGGGTTGATTTGGTTGACTAATTAAAAAAAAAACTCCAAAAATAATTCGCAGAAGTTTGGAACCAAATCAATATCTTGCATGTTCAATTAAAAAAATCTTATAATGAATGTTGCTGTTCTGTACTCTTATCATGATTTTATATAGATATATATATAAAGCATTCAAAAAAATTTTCTAAAAATTGTTTGATGAAAATTTTTCATTTCATTATTATTGATTATTCCAGTTGAATGAGACTTGTCCAAAGTTTGGTATTGAGAATCGCAAACGGAGAAAACACATCAATTTCCATAAAAAAATTTTCTATATCCCTCTTTGCACCCTTCAACGTTACAGCAACTGCGTTGATTTTTCAAAATGAAGTAATATAGAGGGTAAGTAATACTTCTATTTTAACGATATATAAGTAATCCTTTATCAATCATATATTTTTTCGGCCTTCTTTAAGTTCTATTGAGTCCTCTATTAAGAACCTCAAAAGTAGGAATAGGTGGTAGTCACGTTGAGAAGAGTCAAAATATAGCAATATTCCTCATATCATTTGTCCCGAAAAAAAATAATTGACTTTTATTTTGGAAATGCGTGAATTTGGTGCACACTGTATACGTACACAGAAAATATTTGTTATGATCATTATTCAGAAATCATATCGATTCCGATGAAGGAAGTAAGTACGCAATGAGTATACAGGGTCTTCAAACTAAAGTCGGCAGTATTGCTTTGTTATTGCGGGGCTACAAGGTCAGTTAAATAGGCACAGTTGTGGTATTTCCTCTGCTGATTACGATGATGGAAACAGAACGAAAATCGATCATCGCAGTATCGATGGAAATGGAATTCTGAATAAGAATGGTCTCATGAAGTCTCTGAAGTCAAAAATATCAAAGTTATTGATGATATTTCAAATTTGTCAATGTGGCTGTTATGTGATGAAAATAACATATTTTTACTTTTTGTACAAATGTCATTGAGATCTGAACGTCGAATGAAAGTTTCACCAGTTAACAATTCACAATTCAAGAAGAAACTTTTCTTCACTCGTTCACAAAAAAATAATAGGATCGAATCTTACATCTCTATTTAAAAAATAATAATCACCGAGTATTTCAACTTTATAGTGCTCTGAATGTATGGGATACGAATACCGAAAGTTGGATGACCTAATAAGAAATAAAATGTAACAGAATAGATGAGAATGAGTGAAAAGACGAGATTTTGTAAAGATAATCGATTTTTTCAATCATACTCAACTTCCACATCTAACTTCATATTTAGTATTCAACCTTGATTTCATAAATTATACCTCAAATCATATTTTCAAGTTACGGATGAATTATTGAAAGACAAAGGTTGAACACCTTTGTTCCTTATTTTTATCAAAGCTCATTTCTTGTATATAAATCCTTTCTGAATCCTTTTTGAACTCTCTTATTTCATTCTATCTACTGTATAAACTCTCATTCATAAATCCGATGGTTCGCCCAATATAGACGAAGTCTCATCTGGTAAACATCCCTCATAAGTGAGTATCATATATGTATAATCTATCATGGGGTGAGTAATCCCCTAGTCTAGATTATGGAGTTAATCGGATTGGATCAGTTTTCTATAATTGAATGTAGGTACCTACGTAGCAAACTGAAGCTTTATATTTTTTGTGTACTTGTATCGGGCATTGGATTACATCTCGATCCCTTCTTCACCTCTGGTTCCATTATTTTATATGACTTTATCGAATCAGCAGACCATATCCTCCTGGATAAATTTCCAAGAAAAAGTTCATCGGATAAGTGAGTCACAAAGAACAAACTTTAGAATCTCTTTATTTTCTTCACCGTAAATTAATTGATCAATTGATATTTACTGTACACTATCAAAGTTGTATCGTCTCTAGTGGATGACCACATGACTGCCGAATTGCTGATCCATTCGATATGATACTTTGAGTAAGAAAGTATTTCATATGTCATGATTACAAATTACACTTCGGAAAATATTTGAAATACAATACAACCACTCAGTACATAAGCAATGAATGGGAATTGGGTTTCATTGATTTTTCTGTGAAATTCCATGTTTTATGAACGTTTCTATATATGTACTAGGTACAAGAAAGTGATTTTGCTGATGCCACTGATATAAATGGAAACAACGAAGAATGTGACATACCAAGATGTTTTTGGAAATAATCGGAATATGTTCTGCTCTCAGAATCCTGGTAAACAATAAATTCAAACAATGCAAAGTGAAGGAGCTTCACGAATCGTTATCGAATGACCCATAATTCTGGCTTGATTTCTGCCAATGGTATTCAAGACAACGCCCCAAATTAGGCAGTGAACCTTATATGGAGGAATAAAGCGGTGATACTTTAAAAATACGTACAATTCCTACAAATTCAGAGCAGGTACAGTTTCAGTTTTTGGGACGACATCATTGAGTTAGGTTTATCAGCACCTGTATTTTCAAGAAACGAGTCAACGTCGGATGAAAGCGACTGAATTCCTCATCACCAATATCGCAGCGGTAAAAAATTTGTCCAATTTCAACCACCCTCCACTTTTCTAATGCCATCTAGTATGAATTAGTCTGTATATATCTCTTTTATGTAAAGATACATATTTCAGTCCCCATATAAGTAAAAACATTACATTCTCTCTTATCTGAAATCTTGATGATGAATGAGTTGATTCATACTTCAGAAAGAACATTTTTCACCTTGGTATTCACGTTGTACCCTAATACCTTAAGATAGAGACTGACTGGTCATAACTCAGCATTTTAATAACGGCAATGCCCCATTAATAATAGCAATAGCAAAAGCGCAGCTGTCCTTTTGACCTACAACATATTTCAAACTCCTCGTTTCTGTTATGTGCTTATAGTTTGCTTTTTAATTGGGGATTGGCCAGCGGTACAAAGGAAGAACACAACCAACCTTCCCGGCATAATATGATATTCTCCAATTATGAATATGATTCGACCTATACTGGCGGAAGGTATTGTAATGGGTCTTTGTATAAAAGCTCAGGTTACGTCAATCACGTGATAATAAACTCGAACGTGAAAGGTATTGTTATTTACTCGCTTTCGGTATTTTTCTCAGTTCCCGAGTAACCGTTTGATTCTTCTAGCTGAGATGAATGATAATCCGGTTCTTGATCCAACCAAGCTCTATCAAATTTAGGAATATTCGAAACCGATCACAATGTCATGAACAAATAGACATGAAGTTATAAGCATAACTGATCACTCACATGCGATCCAATTAAATGAAAAAAAAAATGTTATGATTTCAATAGAATGAACTTTGCCATAATCTATTCTATTATAGCAAGATAGTTTTGACAACTCGCCACAAAGTACGGTGTTGCTGCTGGCCTTTTTTTTTCAAAAATTCAAACAGGAAGTTAGGTTCAGTTTATCATTCACATTGTTTTGGAAAATGTCGATTCATAAAATACACAAAATTGTATACAGTATGTCCCAGCTGAAACTTGTCATCCCCCTAATCTCCGAACTCGTGAAAAAAATGGTAAATCGCTCAGACCCGTCGATGTTTATTTCGAGGGGAACACTTTCACCAAATACATCATCATTGTGTTGTCACCCCCTCATCCCCAGCACCCCCTACTTCAAAATTTTCAATGGGACTGTCATACATCGTTTTGAAGGGAATTCAATCCCAAATACATCGGAATACTGAAATCGAGATATTTTTATTTTCCATCACCTAAAATGTTATCACCGTAAGAAAGGTTCAACATGTGAACCATTCAGTTCCATACAGAAGTATAAACGATTTTCGAAATGTCTTCACACATTGCTCAACATTTCTGGAGTCACTCTGCACGTGTCATTTCTGCACGACACTCCACAACAATTCTCCTGCGTAGATAGATCATCAAGACAATTTGGCTGTGTAATATAAACTTTGGATTTCAAATAACCCCATGAAAAGAAGTCTAATAGTGACAAACCAGGAGATCTAGCCAGCCATTCTATTGGTCATCGCCTTCCGATCCATCTCCCTATGAAATTGTCATCTAAAAATTGACGTACAGGAGCGACAAAATGTGGAGGAGCTCCATCTTGTTGAAAGGTGAGCTGACCTTCAAGTAGCCTATCATCGTCTTCAAATAACTGAATGATTCTGGGGTTCACAGTTGACTCCAGGAGTTCAAGATACCTTTGTCCGTTGAAGTTACCACCAATAAAATTTGGACCTACAATATGGTCTCCCAGAATACCAGCCCAAACAATCAATTTCTGGGGAGTTTGTGCATGAGTTTCCCTGTACCAATGGGGATCTACGTCACTCCATTATCTGAAGTTGTGCCTGTTCACACGTCCATGCAAATAAAAAGAAGATTCGTCAGAAAAGCACACATTGTAGAGGTAATTAATATCACCAATCAATAATTGACTCATGACTATGTACGTCTGTCAGGATCATCTTCATTTAACTTTTGTACATTCTGCATTTTATATGGATGGAATTTTGCTTTGAGAATTCGATGTACGCTGCTTTTAAAACTCCAGAAATAGTCTCAAGTTGTCTTAAAGATTGAATATTGTCTATCACTGCATGTCCTACAACTACAACAGCGACCCCTTTATTTCTCATAGGCTTCTCTAGTTCATGTTTTTTATTCAGCACTGATCCTGACTCCATAAACTTATTCATCAATTGAGGCACGTACTGATGTGATTTGGGTTTTTCTGGATAAATTTCATTGAAAATTCGAGCCGTAGCTCTAGTACATTGTCCATTTTCAAAATACGCAGCTACAATCGATATTCTCTCTTGTATAGTATAAACCATTCTAAAAAATTTTCAAATTGTTGATTGAAGTGACTCGTATACATGAATATACCAAGGCGTAAACAAGAATATGCGTATACAAAAGGACATGGCGATATTTTTTTTTTTTATAAAAACGTCTGTCTCACCTTCTAAACTATTATTTCTGACAGCATATTATTTTACAATATAGTGGCGTACCCACAGTGAACCTTTTTTACGATGATAACATTTTATGTGGTGACAAATAAAAATATCTCGATAAAAATATGGAATAGTTTTCATTGAAACTTCAACAACACTTGATCAATCCTCAATTTTAGTGCACCGATGTATTTGAGATTGAATTCCCTTCAAAATGGTGTATCACAAGTATAGTAGTCCCATTGAAAATTCTGAAGTAGGGGGTGCAGGGGATGAGGGGGTTGACAACACAATGATGATGTATTTGGTAAAAGTGTTCTCCCTTGAAATGAAAATCGACGGGTCTGAGCGATTTTCCATTTTCTTCACGAGTTCGGAGATTAGGGAAGTGACAAGTTTTAGCTGAGACACACTGTAGGTATTGACTGTGGATAACCACTGAACAGTTTTTTCAATACTTCGACTAGAACTCTCAAACTTCTTCAGCGGGTCAAAGATTCCTACATATTCATTTGTCACTGTGAAGTATTATTATAATTATTGATGTCTAAATCTTTCCAGTTTCGTTTCAACTAATTAGAAGTTCAGTGGTTAGTTAGATACTTTTCATATTGTACTAATGGTATTGAAAGATAATCAAATATGTCAGAACTATCTTCCTTCATCAAATAAAATACTCATATTAAAATCTTCTCTACGACCAAAATTGAAGAGTTTGACCAATTCAAAGGAAATGTATTGAATTCGTTGGCCATTATGAAGTACGCCCATATAAAACCTGAAGTAGGAGATGGAATATGTAATCAAAATATTCTCTTTATTTCAATACTTGCAGAACATATTCATACTAATACGGTGATTTTTTCAGTGTAGTGTATTTTCTGGTTCTTGCGTTACTTCTGTAACTATAATCATTTTCGTTCACACGTTGGTAAAGATGAAGACAAATGGAGAAATTCATGTTCGCATGAAATTCGTTGGTTCAACAGTGAGAAGTTTGAAAGTTCAATTCGCATCATCCAATATTCCAACCATGTTACTATAAGAGACTGTTGTACCACAGTTTGGATCGAATTTAGATACAGTTGGATCACTTAGCACTTATCATGTCTGAGATTTGGAGTGCACTTGTCCACTCGTGATGTGCGCAGTGGACGAGTCAGGCAGGGTAGGTTTTTCGTGTTTCGACCACGAATCAAGAAGTGAAAACTATCAAGTTCTTCAGATGCAACTAAAGTATCCAACAGATAATCTACGTGATCAGATGTTGATCCATTTCGATTTTTTGGATAACAGTATTTTCGTATAGATGTCATGTCGGATAAAAAACAGAACAGAACAAAATACAGGAGGGTGTGAATATTGAGGATAAAAGAGGAAAATTGGTATATAGGAACAGAGGGAGAAAAAACTTTGAAAATAATGGGAAGAATAAAAATGTGAGGTCATTTTCTATATGACGATGAAACTTTTGGACACAATATCTGAAAAATTCACAGAAAGTGACATTATAAGTATGTTTATTGAAAGTTGAAAATAATTCTTCACGGCAATATGAAATACGTAACATTTCCATCGAAATCAAAATCGTACTTTTGAAATGAAAATACTGTTATGATTTTGATGAAATCTCTATAGAATAGTTCAGATTCTTGTATATGTATATGGGTGAAAGTATTCACATATTCTTGACTCTTTCCTCTGTGAATCATTATCGTTAAAACAACGGTTCAGTATTAGGTGTTGGGCGTTGAAGACAAACACATTCGTAATGAGATTTACAACCATTGCCACACAAATTGTTGATTTTATAAATTTGAGTATAAACAACCATTGTCTGAAGCCAAACAAAGACGTGGAGGGCTTCGTTCAACGTTCTGATATTGGGTGCACACAAACATTATCTCATGATATTAACTTGATGCAAACGATATAAATCTGTCACATTCTTGTCAACCTCAATATCTGAGAGAAATTTGTCGAACGATTTCAAAGACATAGAAGAGGTGACATTGCGTTTACACTGTCATATGTACGAGCAGTAAACATACCTATAATTCTTGATAGCATCGATTTCATAAATGAAATTATCAGATCTACATTCAAGGAGATAATTTATTGATGGTATATGCATATACTCGTATTTTGAGAAATTTTTTGAGAATGCAATTGAGTACAAACCAAAGAAAGATCCAAAACAAATATTCTCTATCTTGTATACATGTTTGATCGCCATTCTGTTACTTACGTAATAAAATAGCTAATTCCGATATAATTAGGAGACTGCAACTATCGGTATCTTTCGCTGAACTCCTGTTTGAAATGAGATGATGTATTGGAGTTCTATAGTTATTCGTCCTTTTGGTTTATATGTGGGGTATTTTTATCAAAGCCATATTTTTGAATATGTCAAAGAAAGCAAAAACATGAATAAACAATTCTGAATTGCCGATAGATCAGATATACTCATCAATAGAAATTCGTTTGATTGGAACAAAAATACGGTCACTACGTGAACACTTTTTGTCTGTATTTTCCGATTTTTTATACTCAATTTTTGTGTGTGAAGGCTCTTTACGCTTGGACATGATATTCACTATGGCATATATTTATTATTCATTGGATAGGGGCCATCCATAAATTACATCACATGATAGTCATGATAATTCAAATCCTCCCCCGTCCTTATCACAGCTGGTCTCCTTCCAATTGAATTATTCTGAAATGAAATTGACATCAAAACATTTCAAGAATATGACAAAACAAAGAACGATAAGTCATATGAATATGAGAAAACTTAATCATCGCATGGATTTCAACCCCACTCCTTCAAATTAAACCTATCCTTCGATTTACACCGTAGATACGTTCCTGAGAAAAACGTGTAAATCGAAAATTGAGAATTTTCAAGTCAAAACCGTGTAAATCGAAAAGCTTGCAGATGCATGATTTTGCTATTGAACAGTTATGATTTTTTTCAATATTTGTAGGTGTACACAAAAAAAAAAATAAAATGCATTGACAGGTTGAAATATGTAATATATTACGGAAACACTATTTTTTATCGGGATTCCCCAGGAGATGTGCACACATCGCACGTGTTCAGTCACAGTAGAATTTAGTAGAGTGCGATAAAAACAAAAAAAACTTATTTTGAGAACCGTGTAAAAGTGAAATCGTCTAAAACAAGTACCGTGTAAATCGGGGGATAGGTGTAATTAGAACCGACATAGCAGCCACTTATCGTCACTAAATGTCACTTTGTCGCCACGAAGATATCTTCGATTTCACTACCAAATATATATTAATATACTATGATTAACATTAGAATATTTTGAACATGCTAATATAACATTTTGCTAATGTTTTTTCAATGAATCATAATCTATGACTATAATTCAACTACCTTCTCATCTCATCATCATAAATATGAGACAGAAGATGTAAACGACATGTACTCTTTGTGAGGAAACAACTTTCTCATCTGATTTGTAACAAATTGAACAACTTGAGTTGATATATGAATATGGAATGCAGCCCTAATATCGTTGGCCAGTACTCACTAATACTCACTAATTGAAAATATGATTTCTGAGAAGTACAGCAACATAGCATTTATGGGTACTATAAAACCAAGCAATTTTATAGGCCGCATCAACACTGATGCGGTGAAACACTTTTATTGCCCTATATCACTGGAAAATAGCAGATTGGTGTTTAATAGCTCATCTTATAGGCCATTAGATACCTCATTTCCTAAATGGCACTCTATTCTTTATGTCTTTCGGTATACAGTGTGTCATGTGGTTCGGCTTCATATGTCAAAACATCGAAAAAACTAAAAATCTCTTGAAATTATGCTTCCATATATGTCAGAGGCATTGTTGAGCAAGAATTGATAATTTTGTTTTCAATGTTTTTCTTCATCTCCAGTTTGTTGAGGTGTTTTAAAAACATCCATTACTTGTTTCGAATTATAGCAGTATGTCGGACATGTTGGACATTAGTAAATGGATCTTGTTCTTCTTGAGCTTGAGATATTGTGTGGGCAAAGTGAGCCAGATTTTTCAAAGAATCAATTTTATTGCATTTTGAACTTTTTTAGACTGTATTGAATAATTCATTCTGTGGAATGTATCTGAAAGTAGAATCATCTACTTACCCACCTTTCTAACTCCAGAAAGAGTGCAATATGATTGTGAATTATAGAAATGGAAGGATTATTTCATTATCCATACCACAGTTGAAATCTATTCTAGATACAGTTGGATCACTTTAGATAGCGCATGTCAACTCGTGAGTAATGTGGACAAGTCAGGCAGGGCAGGCTCTTTATGTTTGGACCAGGTTTTGAATCGTACAAAAGACGTGAAAACTATGAAGTTATTTGGATGCAATTCAAGTAGTCAATAGATAATCTACGAAATGAGACCAATTTGAATTTTTGGAAAAATAGTATTTTTGTTTTGATTCAATGTCGGATATTGAGTAGGAGTAACTATTTTTTGAAGCCGGATCAGGTCGCATTTCATTCCGCAAAAAATTGACATTGGTGTGAAAACTCATCATCAGTTAAACAAAGCGGTGACTCCCAGGTCTGTGCAAAGTTCCCTGCGCACTCGTTGTTTAATAGTTATTTATGCAACGAGTGCAAAAAGTGAATGTTTATTGGACAACACGTCGAGTGCAATAAACAACTTTTGCATGAGTTGCACACAACATTTTTTTAACGTATTGCCAATCTCACAGAATATCTGATAAATATGTAGTGGGTTTAAACGTTTATGTTTGCCATGATGACAGCACGTTGAAGTAGAATGACAGATGAGTGCAATAAAAACTGTATTGCACGCAATAAAGAACTTCTTTTTCCACTAAATATAGTTCGATAAAGTTTTGCTTTATGCGTGTAGAAAAAAAATTGAAAATGAAAGCGACCGATATTCATCAATTTCACTAACCCTTTCCTTAACTAATACTCATATCTGTTTTATCATTAACTTCTCATGTTACATTTTGTTTGATATTGTACTTTATTTTATGAGACTCGTGACTCTGAATCTGTTAAAATAACTGTTTCCAGAATCGAATTTGAAACCAATATTTCCGTGCACACCCTACTGACGTTGTTATTGTTGACCAATTGCTGCGATATAAAGATCTTCTGATGTTTGAGCCGAAACATTCACAATCTCAATATTCTCATGTTCACGTCCGATTATGGGTATCCGCTAAATGCTTTGTCAGAAATAATTATTATTTCGGTAGCTCGAGGCACAGGTGAATTTTTATTATATCCCGAATCAACAGTGTAATCAAATCTGACGAGGCCCATGGCCAAATTTGGTGAATCGCGTCGCTAATGAGCGAATTCTTCGTTTAACGACTACAATGGGAAGCAGGGCAGGTTATGTTTCCGAAATTAATTAGAATTTTTATATGGGTGGAGTGGAGAAGTTGCTTTCATTATAATTGAAACAAAATAACGTGCATACCCAGAGAGATACAATTATATAAACATTCAGTGGTTTCGCAAGCTAACCATCATATTCGAGAATAAGAGGAGGAACCGTATTCATAGAAACTGTCATTCCAGTGAGATTGAGATATTTTCAAATTAAAAGTTATGTTTCAAATAACTCAATAGCAATGCCGGAAAATGGAAGTGAAATGATTTCATCTATAAAAGAACAGTCTAAGAATAATTCTATATTGATTCACTGATTTTGGACGATCTGAATTGAAAGAATCAAAATATATAATTAACAACAGAGTGAGGAAACTTTTAAAAAATAGGCCAAAATTCGATGTTTGTGAACAATAAACTGAAAAAATGTATTCAACTCATTCTGAAAATAATTTCAACTAAGTTTTTGATATCCTTATTAAAATATCCTTCTCTTAGGTTACTTGGCAAACTAGCATAGTACATTTTTTCTCAGTAGTCAGTCAAAGTTAGGCAAAATGTCAATTTTGAATATTTTGTTGAAAATAAGACATTTTAGGCAAAAGATCAGAGACACATCATTCAGCATCCCAAGATCGAAAAAAAAAATAATGAAAAAGTCAAGATTTGTAGCAAAAGGAGTGATAAAAACTGTAACGTGGTGCAAATATCCCATTTTTTTTTAATATCCAAAATAAGGAACTCAGATTTTTTTATATCTTTCTGATAACTTGGCCTCTTGCCCGATTCCAGCTTGACGTCGACTTCTCAGATACCCTGTATATTTAACTTCCAACAACATGATTCGAAAACTCAAATTCGATAGATCATCTCAAAGAATTGAAAATATGCTTCATCCCTCATAAAACTGGAAGAAAAATCTGAAATGGTATATAAAAATCTCAGGAAGCGTGAGTTTCGTTATCATAACGATATAATAATCTAATATATTATTTTCACCATCAACGATCGGAAAATCATAGTGGAAAGTCTTCTGATGGGGTACGGAAGATATGAATTGGGTAAGAGTTCGAGTATGTTTTGAGGCCATAAAACAAAAGTTAAAGAAAAACAATAACCCAATCGATTTGGGGATCTGAGTAGAAACTAATTCAGAAAATAACAGACGAAAAAGAAATGAAGTTTGTATACCCCTCGGGAAATTTTGAATGTTTGGTTGGAAGTGGTGACCACCCTGTGTTACGGTGGCAGTAAACAATGCATTTTTACGATAGCTCTCCCGCAGCCGGTTCAAGTAATTCTCCAGTTCAGGGAATAAATACCGAAAAGAAGCGGTCATATCAGAGGGTGTGCAGTGGGGGATCGTTACTTTTTACGACGATCGTAAAGTGCACGGGAAATAATTCGAAATCCCGATTCCCCTGGCTATTTCCCGTAACAATACCGAACATAAATGTTAACCAAGTACAAGAACTTGTCATTGGCGTGGACTTTTGGACAAGCTTACATGGTAAAATGTTGCTCTGTTATCGTTAGATATTATGAGTTGGCTGCAACAATATTGGAAAATAGCTTATATCGGATTCCCATAGAGCACAATGACATTCCTGGAACGTACATGAAATATTCTATGGATATTCTGGATACATTTTATATTCCATCTTAGAACGTCGTAAATTGTAATGGGGGAATTTCTAAAAAATGCAATGTTTTCTCGAATTTCCATCTTTCTGATAATAGGTTGATGAAAGCAATATAACAAAAACAAAATCAATTCACTTTCCTTGATAGCCGAGTTGATCTAATTTCTTTCTTCATTTCTCGAAACCTCACCTCGCGTCACAGGTTCATAATGTTTTCAATATCAATATAATATAATTCTTTTCGTTTTCAAACCCAACCCAGTTATACAGTGAGTTGTCTGAATATATAGTAAATCAAAAATACAGGGTGTCCCCTCTCATTTGGAAAAAACTTCTGGGGCATATTGAGGAACCATAGACAAGCAGTTTGAGATAAGAGACTGATGTCCGGAAGTGCATGGTTTTCAAAATACAGGGTGTCAAAGTTTTTTTCAAAAAACTTTTTTTTATCAATATTTCAAAGACACGTTAACCGATTTTCTTGAAATTTGCTAGTGATGTAAGCTTTAATAAGACGCTCAGTTAGCACTTATTAAATGTTAATTATGACTCCCAGTGGCGCAAAGATAACAAAGCCTCTTAGATTGGCTGTAAAACAGAAACGCGCAAGAAAAAAAACACAGAAAGTTGCCATATCTGCAATACTTACCACGAATGAGCCGGTCTCCCGTAGATTTTGATGAATGTTGATAAAAATCTTATGGTTTGGCAATTCACGATTTGGGAACCGCTGCCCGTACAACCGTTGTGCTAACAGAGAATTACCCCGCGCTTCCCCATACAAGAGATGCATATCTGCAAGCTCGGCTAATTCAAAACGATTCATTTTTTTTTACTAAAGTTTGACATGTTTATGTGTTACCATGACAACATTGTTTTGTTTTAGACAAAGTGACAAAAAAGTTGTATTTCCAACTGAGCTTTCTAAAAAATATATAAAATTTTTAAAAAAAGTTAGCAGCGTACATTTTTTGTCATTTTTATTCGTGACACTGTCCTCCGGGGCGCCACTGGAAGTCATAATTAACATTTAATTAGTGCTAACTGAGCGTCTTATTGAAGCTTACATCACTAGCAAATTTCAAGAAAATCGGTCTTTGAAATATTGATAAAAAAAAGTTTTTTGAAAAAAACTTCGACACTCTGTATTTTGAAAACCATGCACTTCCGGACATCAGTCTCTTATCTCAAACTGCTTGTCTATGGTTCCTCAATATGCCCCAGAAGTTTTTTCCAAATGAGAGGGGACACCCTGTAGAAGGAAGAAATAATGATAGTCAAATTAGGAAATTCAAATTGACCAACGATATTCGCTGATTTTTGAGTTGAATCTAATTTGAAAAAATGGTTGAAATTCAACTCCGAATTCACAAGATAATTATCTAGACAGAAAATTTATATTCGCAAACTTTAGTTTTTTATTATAACGATAACCCTCATCATTACAGCCATTTTATAATTCTTTTTTGCCATTTTGTCCTGTTAGTATGAAGCATAATTTAGATTCAAATTCTTGGGCGCGTTTTTTATCTCAATAGCAGCTAGTTCACTGAAAGTTGCTCTGAAATCGAAAGAGGAAGAAGAAGGAAGAAAATGAAAACCCAGATATCTTTGAGAAGTAAAGAACTGATATTCAAACTCAAGATTTCAAAACCAATTGATCTAAATTCTTAGAATGGTTAGAATGGATATCGAATGTATTTATTATTGTAAGGTTAACAGATACATGTCATTGAAAATTTTGTTGAGTAACATATTTCTATTCTTGCTTGGGAGTTCATGAATCTATTCATTCAAGTAAGTCAGATTTGGTTATCTGTCCACATCAATGCAAAATATTAAGTATCTATCTTACCACTGAACTTCTAATTGGTTGAGACATGGCTGAGAACAATAATTATGATAACACTTCACAACGATGCCACGATTCATTTGGAGACGAATCTTTGGTCTGCTGATGAAGTTTGTGAATTCTAATTAAAATTTTTACAAATACTGAAAAAGTATTCGATGATATTCCACACTCAGTGGTTATCCAATTTTGTTGTATATATTTGAGAGCTGTCACTACTATCTTGCTTGAATAAATATTACTATAATGGCAGATTTTGTGACAAATCTTCATGATAAATGTTGTAGAAAGATCAGAAGTTAATTCCCCCTTGATTGAAAATATTGTTCACCCGGTATCCTATCTCGAAATACTCCACCTTTTGACAATACTCGTGAATTTTTATTTCGGTTTCACCATCGAAGAAAAAATGATGGCATCTCTACATTTTCAGACATTTAGAAACATAAAGCGAAATGATTCTCCGTCAGAATTGTAAATATTTATTATCGTTCACTCTTGCAGTCTACCCCACACAACTTCAAACAAACAAATATGAGCGTTTTTATTTTTTTATTTAATGCCCTCATAGATTATCACAGAGTTAATTAGTGACTTCTATTTTTACATTAAAGCATATTTCCGACAAATTTCACTCAGCCGTTAATTTATTTTGTTGCGTACTTATTTCCATTGAGAGTGTTTCATAAATATCAGGTCGGTCTAAGAATAGCGCGTCTGCGAAAGAAGATCTAGAGCTCTTTGATTCACTTCATTACCTTCACGTACGTGTCGCAGATTTGTCACGATATCAGCACTCGAGCTTAGAATTTATTAGGTCTCTAGTACAAATGCACTGACCATCCCCAACAAGATTAATGGGATATGTTGAAACGTATCATAAATCAACAGATTTATGTTGTTTCCATGCACCTGTTGAGGTTTGTATGAATCTCGAAATTGGGGTAGATATACAGTTTGTTGGGGAAGAATGAGATGAAAGTTTCTTTGAATAATTTGCTTTTGAGTCATCCTAACATTTGAATTTTACGAAAGACGTTCTTGAAACATATTCTAATTTCCTGATACATTGGGAGTTGATAACTTCGTATATAATTTCAAACATACTACAGGATGAAGAATTGAAAATATGAAATTCCAAGAAAAAAAAATCAATGTGTATTCTCATTGGAAATGTTTTCGATAGCATCTAGAAACAAAAACTGAAAATCAGTTATGAATCGGAAATAACCAAATGAATATTCAAAAATAAATGATTAAAATTATTTTATGACTTCTTAAAAACAATTTATGAAAACATCTAGGTATGAAATACTTTGAACTCGCCTCCAGACTATTTCTAGATAAATCATTCATTTTGAATATATCACAGAAATCCAGGAATCGAGATTTTTCTTCTTCATAATATATTTTCCTTCAGTTAAAATTCTATCAAAATGACTGTCTTGTAACAATTTGAAAATATTTCATAGCTATTTAACATAGTTTGTGAAGAAATTAAAATCAAATATCAATGAACTTGTGATGATTCAAATAACCTTTTTCAGAGTAAACGAAGCATTTTTATTCCGTTTCCAGGCAAACTCAAACAGAAATCAATTTTCATCATCAAAACAATCTGTGTATTCTTCGTTTTTTTTAGTACCATTCAATTCTGCTTCGATTGAAACGATTTGATCAATTAATTGTGCTTTCAGTTTCCTGGACACAGTTTTCAATCACACAGGTTTAGTGAAATATTTTTGAGTCTTGATTACCTTTCAGAACAGTTAATTTTATCTGAGAAATGCTCAAATTGTATTTATCCCCATTCTGAAAAAAAGGTACCAAGTTCAATACTTTCAATATATAGGGTGTTTCATAATATAATTGCAGGGCAATATTTCAAATACGTATTCTCTGTTACAAAATAAGGAAAAAATTGTGTCCGATCTCGATTATCAGCGGAGTTACAAGGTGCTAATACGAAATGCTAAGGAATCATGGATTCGTCGTGCTCATGTTGCATTTAACAAAACGGAGGCCACTTTGAACAATTCCTCTAAACATTTGGTAATAATTTTTTTTTATTTAATTTTGATGCTCCAATCAATATCAAATATCAAAATAGTATAAAGGTCACAGTCTTACAGACGGTACTTCCAAAGCAAAGGTAATCAATGAAATAGTGAGGTGAGTCAATATGATTTGTATTCAATGAATAATATTCAAAATCACCATGGTAAAATATTGGATCTAGTATTGACGAATATAATAGAAGCTAGTGTAAATTCTTCAGATATCTCTTTAGTAAATATTGATCAATATCATCCCCCCTTAGAAATTGACATTGCAGTAATTTCCTCAAGCGCCAAGGATAATGGTGATCACAGTGAGATAATACAAAATTATGACTTCCGGAAAGGAGATTATATCAGTATGTATCACTTGTTGAAGCAGGGCAATTGGGAAGACAGTGTTTCCTCAGATGATCCCAACGAGGCAACTGACCAGTTTTTCACTGGGCTGTATAGTGTATTAGATCAGTGTATACCTCAAAAGAGGAAGTGCGTGCATCGGTATCCTGTGTGGTTCAGTGGGAAGCTGATCAAAACAGTTAAATTAAAACATGAATACTTCAAAAAATCTAAAAAAATACAATTTACAAGAACAGATTCTGTGAACTAAGGAGAGAAACTAAGGAGTTAATGAAGACATGTCATACAAACTATTTAAAGCAAATACAAAGTGATATAAATAATGATCCAAAAAATTTTTGGGATTATGTCAAAAGTAAGAGGTGCAACTCCAGTATAGCCCACAGATATGAGTATGATGATGAGTAAATGAAAAAGATATAGCTAATATTATTGCAACCTATTTTGAATCAACTAAAGAACAATTTTGAACACAAAGACTACAATCTGAACACTTTTGATATTATAAGTTTCACCAAACAGGAGATAATAGAAGCAATTAAATCCTTGAAACCAAAGGCTTCAATCGGATTTGATGGACTGCCTACCTACTTTTTCAAGACATATTCAGGTATACTTTGTGTACCTCTGCAAATTATTTTCAATATATCTTAAAAAAAAAGAGTTTTTCGAGACCAATTCAAAAACGGTCGAATCACAGCGATACATAAATCTGGTAATACCAGTCAAATAAAAAACTATCGTGCTATAACTGTCCTCTCATCGTCATCTAAAATATTTGAAAAAGCAATATACAATAGAATCATTACCCATGTAGAGCCAGTCTTAATTAACGAACAACATGGATTTATCAGAAATAAATCTACAGTTACGAATCTGGCTATTTTCAGTAACTATGTAGCAAATGCAATTCAAGAGTCTGAAGTTCACACTATGTATACTGATATGGCTAAGGCGTTTGACAGAGTTAACCACAATGTCCTATTACAAAAATTAAAATCATACTCATTTCAAGAAAATATCATCAGATTTCTGGAATCCTATCTCACAAGTCGTACAAACGTAGTCAAATTCATCAATTCCCAGTCAAATCCTTCTGTCAATAATTCGGGGGTACCACAGGGGTCCATACTGGGTCCACTGTTGTTTGTTATGTTTGTAAATGATATATCTGATCACATCAAGCATGCCAACTTCTTATTTTATGCAGATGATCTAAAAATGTACATGAAGATAGGCACTGAAGAAGATATGAATAAGCTCAAAAGTGATATTGCTTCTGTTCAACGAATCGAAATGTAAAGCAATGTCTTTTACGAGGAGAAGGGATTACTTACTCCCAGATTACTCCATAAATGGAGTTGCAATAGAGGTAGTTAAGGAAATGAAAGATCTTGGGGTGATATTCTCGAAAAACTTTCAATTTGCTGAACATATAAAGACACTAGTATGCCAGTGCAATAGAACTCTCGGTTTCATATTACGAAGAGGGCAGGAGTTCACCTGGGAAACTTGTATTACATTATATAACACATACCTTCGTTCCAAATTGGAATACGTCATATGGAATCCACAAACTGTAATACATTCTGAAACAATCGAATGAGTACAAAAATAGTTTCTGAGATCAATGCATTTTAAAAAATACGGTGTGTATCCATTTAAAGTTTCATATGAAAAACAAAGGAAGGACTTTAGCATGACCTGTCTGAGCAGACGAAGAGAAAATGTACAAATTATTTTTATCTCCAATGTTTTACAAGGTGAAATTTCAATACCTGATCTCCTGAACAAAATCAATATTAACGTACCTGATGTAAGACTGCGACGTAGAGAAACCACTTTTGAAATATTCAATATAGGTTCACCAATTGAATATTGCATGATTGCTGCAAATAAGTTGATGCAAAACAGTGATAATGACATAGATTTCTTCAATATGAAGAAAACTCAAATACTAGCAATATTAACAGACTAGCCATTTATTTATATGAATTTCTACCTGACTATGAAATGTGATATTTTTATTTGAAAACTATAAGCTATATTTCAGTGTTGTTTCTGTTCAGTGTTGTTTAAAATCTAATTGTATTACTCATGTCTAGTTTTATAAGTTGACCCTATTCAAATTCAAATTATATTATTTACAATATTTATGTTTATATATCCAAACTGTATACATGTAAAAGGTTTATCTGTTTGTATGCAGTATAAATAAATGAATAAATAAATAAAATATACATCTCAGAGTATGTAACTTTGAGCCAATTTACAAATAAATTATTTTCTGAGGAAACTGAACGGAATTCCACCAAGAGGGGGAAAATTCTAGGTAATAGGTTGAAGAACTCAAAAAAAAGTATTGAAATTCACCAGCGGCGTTTGCTTAATACTCATACAAAATTTGAAAGCTTTGTCTGCAGTAGATCAAGAACAATAAAATAAAAACCTATTTTTTTAACTTTCAACACCCTGTAACTCCGCTAATAATCGAGATCGGACACATGTTCATAAAAACTTTTTTCCTCATTTTGTACCAGAGAATAACCATATAGAACAGATTAGAGAATATATTTACTTCCGAGATAACCTAAATGTCACTATCGGAAAAATCCGTATGAATATGACTGTAAAGAAACAATTTTTTGGACGAAACAATGGAATCCATCCAAAATTCCTGACTGTTATTTCTATTCCGATGGGAGTGTATCATTTCGATTGGAACAAATGTGTGGATTGATGTGATTACAAATTCTCGCATCACTATGTATGAAGACAGTATCTGGTATTCCTCTTTCAACAAGTTTGATGCACACCAATTTGACACCGTGAATTTTACTGCTTCTCCACTTTTGTTTGTTGCTTCTCAGAGTAATAACAAATCGAAATTTTACGACTCATAAAATATTATTTACAATTATTTTAATACTATTTATAAATTTACAGATTAATTGCATGCATACCTCTCTCTTGACAAAACAGATGTAATTCATTTCACATCTGTTTTAATCATTTCAAACATTTTACTCGGTTTCTGTTTCGATACAAGCCAATGATAATTTCGTGGAAATTTGTGGATCTCACTAATATTTATCGATGTATGGCTATCATTTCAACTATGATTGATCATCATGAGATCAATCAGTTTATACACACTAGTGAAAATATTCTGAGAGATAGTAATGTTAAGCAATGTCAACTTCACCACAGCTATCAAAAATAATTCAGAATCAATAAGATAGTTTATCTAATTTCATTCGACATTGAACAAATTTAATTCAAGGTTATCATAATGGACTTGATGGATATCAGATCTGTAAGATTTCGCTATACAAGAGAGATTTGGAACCTGCAAACAGATCTGGACCCTGATTCGCATTTCTATTCAATCCAGATAGGTATTTAAAGTTACTCTCAACAAGTATTATCGACGTATAATTTGAAAGTTGTGACTGAAAATGTTTTTCCAAAATATCGACTGCTGCTCAATTTTTGCAATTGAAATTGTAAGGAAATATTGAGGAATGATTTCTGACAATGGAATGTATAGAATAAGTTAGCTCTCTGAATCAATGGATAAAAATTATTAGCTTTAAATAACTTTAAATAATTATTAGCTTTAAATAAATAAATATCAAAATGTCTATTAGAGTTCATTCGTATAATTTATTTGTCTCGCACACTATACATTCGTACTCCATCGCGAAAAATAAGGGTTAACTTTATAAAACACGCCCCCTAGCGAGGATAGTAAAAATCAGAAAAAACATGAATGAATTAGGTTTTTGTTATTTCGATTCATTAATTTTTAATTTTCTTCAATATTTCAGACTAGTAATGAGATATCAAGATACAGTTTTTAGTAGACTATTTTGGGTATTTTTATTTTCACGATAAGTGAGTCTTAGTATCGTATTTGTTTTTTCTGAGAATTACTTTCTAGCCGCTCCAGTCAAAGTCAGACACATTTGAAACGAGATGGGTTTTGCAGAATAATGAATGCTCTTCATAACGAGACAAAGTTTGTTGAAATCCGTTGGGTCATTTGAGAGTTACAGCTGTTTATTTGAAAGAACGTTGAACCACAAGATTATTTCAATAGATACGTCGAAAATTACTCGATTGAAGGTCAACTTCACGATTTTTTTCTTGAAAACATGACAATAATTTTTATGATTTCCAATTGAGTAGGATTTGAAATGCATAGTATTGAATCATTTCGATGTAAGTTATCGTAGTTAACTTGTTGTTCAATGATTCATTCAATGTTTAATGACACAAGAAGGATATATGACAGTGGTGACATATAGTTAATTTCTGAAATCGAAAGATGAAAATTTTTACAGCATTCTGAGGGCAAATATAACGAGCGTTAAGGATGGGTAATTGGCAACAGTTCACCAAATGATTGGTAATCAATATGAGTTCAATCTTAATTCACTTCAAACTATCGCACAGCTGTCATCTTGGGAAACCTGTTATTATAATAGCTCGTAATTTCACCACATTGAAATTCAACAATGTTTTCAAACATCTTCTTTCGACTATTATTTATTATATTTCATATAGCATAAGCTACTGGCACGAGTCAATATGGAATTTAATAATTACCATGTTACAGTGCTTCATCAGGATCATCAAAATAACTCACTTCTCGAAACCAGTAACCATAACCTTATATTCTGTCATTAATGAAGGTTAGAATGAAGACTACAAGAATCCATTAATTCAAATGTCGAAATAAATACTACAAGGATTCATTAATATATTGATATAATGAATATAGAACTAAAAAGGTTGCAATTTCACCTTCTGCATCATTTGAGTCAGGATTATTCATTCATTATGATGAAATTACACTCATGAAATTTAACTGGATATATACAACTTCGAATTTTGGATTGCAGAAGATTGTTTCATACAATTTACAAATCACTCAAAATATACCGGTTACCGAAGGAGAAATGTTTTAATTAACGACGACATTCTTTATTATTCAAAACAAGTTGAAGCACACGATGCAAATTCCTCAATTTGAAAAATCAAAATATTACTTAAATATATTTTAACAAATTTCATATATACAGGGTGAGGCACCCCATACGACACAATCTCTGTAAACCAAACCATTGGATATTTCGGAAATTTCTTCTTTTCATTATCTGTACATTCAATGAGGCTGCATGCGGAAATTATTTTGGAGTATACAGAGTGCGACATCAAAGTTGTGTTTTTTTTATAAAACACCCGGTATTTTGTTGCAGTTTTGGATAGTTCAGTGAAAAATGATACGATTCCATAAGAGGTACCATGTACCTAACTATAACCGTTTTAGAGTTATTGTTTTCTTTTTGAAAATGCAGGGTACAATGAGAGACTGAATAAAATCGAAATATATAGAAACCATCCCTTCCAATTCTGACCAAGCATTAAAGAGGTTTCAGGCTATTGAATCCGATAGAACCCTTTTCCCAATACAGGACGTTCAAAATTCATTTTATAATTTCAAACGCAGATATCTTTGTTATTATGAATAGAACACCCTATATTTTTTTCAATCTGAACAATACAAAATTCGACTATCTTTCATTTTATATCAAGGTTCCCGTACCTAGCTTGAATAGTTTTCAAGATATGGGCATTTTCGAATAGTAGTTATCATTTCAATGCATTCTTCGAATCGAGAGAGCTGTGAAACGACATTCATTTGATTTGGATTTTGGATTCTTCAGAAAATTCTAGACATTATTCATGTACAATGTCTCATACCTATCTTCAACTGTTTCGGAAATATTAAGTGTTTTCGGATGTATTACAAAAATTAACATTAAAAATAGAATATTATTTAATTTCACAAATTTCACATTTTGAACATCTCTTACATTGAAATTAATGTTTTTTTGTTGTTTTTTTACATTATTACAGTATTCCATTCAATCAATTCGTGAATAAAGTACTGAACTCTATTGGCTATCTTTTTAGATTTTGCGAAACTTATTGTTTCAATATATTGTATTGAATATCAGTTGATATATTCGATTGTATCAACATTTGATCTAGTTCTAGTTGTGGAACTCACAACTATCATTTCATTTCACTATTGAAATTATCACCAATCGATCATCCCAGAATGGTTTGAGCATCAGTATCTTGAGATTATTGGAACTTCCTCGACATTTTCTCGACATTAAAATGCTTTCATCCCCAACAATGGAGATTCATATTCACTGGCCTACTACTCCGAGAATAAAGTGGTACTCTCCAATGAAACTCTTTGAAATGTAGCGGTAGAAAAATGAATGGATGCGAAACACGATCTCATATCAGGGAACAAGGACTAATTAAACCAGCATATCCGGGGTTGTGCCCAGGGCATCCAATGAGCAAGCCCTTTCGAGAGTTACTTCATACCCCATTGGCTCGGAATACGGCCATTGTGTGTGCATCGTTGTTGACTAACAATCAAATCATTATGAGCTTTCGCGTTCATCTCTTCTAATTGCATTCAACAACCACTTAGTGTGATGGAAATGTTCTGTGACGGCCAATCTTGCTCGAGTCTCACTCGATGGCAGATGACATGGCGGATTTTATAATTGGATCCTCCCGAGGCACGTTTTGTTTTTTGTACAGGGTCTTCGTCGCACATATCTATCTATTGTACAATATTCTAAAAACGTAATTCGTCTTGTAGATTCCACACGTGTACAGAGAAAAATAGCGACAGTTCTCGTAAAGTTATGTAAAGTTGACAGATGTTTCAATTTTTTGTTTCAGCCAGTGAAAAGACGATGATAACTTCGACTCTACCATATAAAAGAGTTCGCTTCATCAAAAACAAATTTCTTATTCTCGAAATATTTTAGGTATCCTCGAAAATAATCTTTACTTCTCTTCAGATATACAGGGTGTTCCTTAAAGACATGCTAATATTTGAAGGGGTGATTCTGTGACATATTTTAAGAAAAATACTTCTCATAAAAGTATGTCCTGAAAGTCTCAACTTTTGAGATACAGAGTGTCAAAATATTACACGCTTTCTAAGGTAGTCCTGATTCATTTATTTTTCAGAAGGTTATGTTTTTTTAAGCAACTGCTAGAAAGATTCTAACTTTCACATTGTCATGAATCTGATCTCTCAATTTGCTTTCAGTCGATGCACAAACATTTTCACGCCACATCAGATTTTTGAGGAATAGACCCTGAAGTAAAACGATCTTAATTTTTTTAAGTGTCGGGCAAAGAAAATCTAAGAGATCAAATTTGCTCAATAATGAATTAGGAACTTGAAAGTGATTTTTGTTTTGAAAGTAAGCATTAGCGTAGTATTTTTTTTTTCAAAAATATTCAATGCAAAACCCGTACGGACGCCACTGGTAGAGAAAATGAAAAATGTTGTACATCACAAAATGTACCTTGATGCATAGAAGACATGTACCAAATTTTCTAAAGATGTCTAAAATATTATCTCAGTTACTATAAAATTTTTTTTTTTTATTTTATCACCCTCTATCTCAAAAGTTGACACTTTCAGGATAAACGTTTATCAGAAGTTTTTTTCTTAAAATGTGTCAAAGAATAACCTCTTCAAATATCAGCATGTCTTAAAGGAACACCCCGTATAACTTCAATCGATGAGGTAATAATAGTAAAATGAGAGTCCCATAATTGAAATTTATTCTTTCAAATGATAACTTGTTGAAAATATTCAATCAATTTCTGTTCTCACCAATAAACAATTTAAGGTTCACTCAATTGAAAGTTTGCAATAATACAGGGTCACTCATGGTCGATGGTAGGTTAGAAGTATATGAATAACGGGACGTACGATTATTTTGAAAATCTGGTTTCTCAAGTAATCCGTTTTATTTTATAGAATTAAAATATTTTCAGCATTGTGTTGTTGCTGCTTCTATCGAAAAGTAGCAACAACTTTTTTATTCCAAATGGAACACCCTGTATTTTATTCCATTTTTCATTTCTCTAATACTTTCCAATTATTTTTGTTTGATCCTTCTCTATAACTATCCCAAAAGATTTCATCATTTTTCGTGCAAAACATAGCTTAAATTTTGTGTGTAGTTTACCAATTCGTTCTCCATTGTACAGGGCCGTTCTATTTTGATAGATACAAAAATTTTAGTAAGTGCATTCCTCAAATGGAATATCCTGTATATTATTTAATATCCTGTAAGGCAATCGAAGTTCCTTTCAAATGATATATTATGTTCTTATCCCAAATAGTCAGGTCTTCGAGAAAAAAATCAAGTTCATACATATGTATAAAAATTGGATTATTTTCAAATCAGATTATCGTGAACGAACATTTTCAATCTCAATAATGACATGTTTCCATAACATTTCATAGCTATCTGATGCAAAATATGGCAAAATCATCCTTCATCACAGCTTGGTACGTTTCATATTAGAATTTATTAGTTGATTCTCATATATTTTTTCAAGCATTTTATTTCCAAAACTTTCAGAATTATATTCGTAATTTACAACCTCAAGAGTATAAGGAAAGTGGATATTTCATTGAATTTATCAGGAAATGTTTGCTTCAATCAGTGATATTGAAGTCATTATCAATATGTCTAGAAAATCATACATACGGACGTTTTACAAAATTTTGTGAAGAAATAATTTTCATAACATAAGATGAACATAAAAACTGAAGACCTCTTCATTCGAATTTCCTCTATCTTTACTCACCCATCTCAGATCGCCTGTTTCTCTTCGTTTTTGTTATACTTATTCTATGGATTTGATCTTCCTATAATTTCTTTAGTTTCGAAAATCATCGATCCTGGTATACTTAATGAACCGTCACGCGGAGTTTGTTAATGTATGCTTTTCGAAAATTTGCTGGACAGTTACTGTAGAAAAATAATTTCATTTGGCCAATCTCATCGTCAATAAATATGTATAAGATGAATAAGTCTACAAATACGGACGAGAACACTCCTGGGTGAAGTTGTTTTCTATGTAAAATCGTTGCATTGATTAATTAACGTTAGCAAAACAGCAGGTGCATTATTCACAACTCAGATAAACAGAAATTAAAGCACATTATTCATGCTATTGTTAGCTAACTGAGGAAAATCATAAATATTAACACGTTGCAAACATTTCCTCAATAAATCGGATATGAGTTATATCGATCAAATGTCCTTCACTATGATATTTTCCCTATTATTTTTCAATTCGCATATTGCACAATTTCATCAAATTCATTATTATGATCGCTGTTTTCAAAACTACTTAAAAATTCGATCAAAATATTCTACATTCTTTGTATATTTTGATATCTTTAAAGTAATAATCAACAATGACTATGTGTTTGATTCATTTCGTAATATTTATAATCATTGTTGGTTAAAACTTTTCAAATCATCAAGATAGGAATGAAATATTTCCAGAGTAATGAATCAATAAATTCAAACAAGGAATCAATTATTCTATAAGAGCTCAAACATGAAAGTCTCGAAAAGTCAGAAGGAACGTGAAAATTTAGGTTTTAAACAAAATAAAAACAATACGTTATACCCATATGAAGGAATTAATCAGATCAGGTAGGTAATTGATAATTTAAAATCAATTTCACTGATTCCGAAAATGTATATGCCAATAACATAGTTCTTATTTTCGAAATTATTCTCTTTGTGGATATCATGGTGTCATGAATACAATATTATTTTGTTTAGTTTTGTTTGAGAGTTTGGGTGTTATCTGCCAATGAAATATTAATAACTTCATATAGTATATCATCATTAAGGATTTATTCAAGTTGGGCGGTAACTGTGAATTGAGACCTGATAAAACCTAAAATTACCTCTGCATCATCGAAATTTCTCTTATGACCGAATTCCTAATAAGTTTTAGGAAATTAAAATATATTCAAGCATATATTCATGATAGTTAATGAATGTAGTATATGAATAATAAAGATGTTATCAACGCTAGTGACGTATATTTGGAATCTATACGAAAAATATTGGTTGAGAATGGAATCAACATTTGACCCCAGTGTTTGGCAATTTTAATGATTTCAAATCATATCCTCAAGTTTATTCAAAATATGTGAAAGTAGTTATAGGTTGTTGACACTCGCGTGCCAAATTCCACAAATAAAAATTTTGAATTTAACATCGTAAATTTGTAGTTTTTTATGTGAATTCAATGTTTTTGAATTGCATTTTGAGAACCTAATGCCAACCAAAAACTTCAAACATAAAATAAATAAAAATAGTGAATAATGAATATTCGTCCATTCATTCATCTGTTCACTCTGATGAAAAGTCATACAAAATGGAAATTGAAGTATAATAAATAAATAATAATCAATAAATTCTACGGAAAAAAAACTAAAAGCTATAGAAGATCCCAATGTAACTTCAATGTAGTATTTGTCCATGATATAAAATGAAAATATCGAAAAGTTTACATTTACTGTAATCTTGAAACATAACCAATAATGAAAAATTTCTGGAAATATACTGTTCTATTATTCAAAATTTCAAATCCATTATATCATGTTGATCTCATTTAATTTTGTTACAGGCAACTTGGACTACCCGGTTTCATGGAAAAATCGATAGCGTTGACACCAGCAAAACATAATGAAACTTGTATGAAACTGGACTACTTCACGGAAAAGCAAAAAATTATATGTTCCAATCATAACAACATCTTACCAGTGAGTATAAGATAGTATAAGTTAATATGAGGCTGAGCACATTATATCGTCGCTGACAAGGCAAAGCAAAGGGACGAAAGCGACATTTTTGACGATTTGGAGTTACGACCACCAGTTGATTCGATTTGATGGTTTTGTGACCTGACAAACTGTGCAATGTTAAATAATTTAATAAACATTTGAAAGATAACCGCAATTCAAACAGGATCCATTTTCTTCAGAACGCTCCTGTAAAATTGCCAAATTGTCGCTTTCACCTCTTCGTTTTTTCAACGACGATATCTAATACAACATATTGCTCTATAATATCCAATACAATGTATTACTCTATTTCAATATCGAATACACAATTTAATACTTAATGAGTCATGATTTCTCTCATTAGTGTAATGCTAACCACTATTCCTCAATTCAACTAACAATAAGCGTTTCTTTTATGTATGTAGATGCCGCTTTTTATCCAATCAAATATATACAGGGTGTCAATTCGAAAACTTTCAATGCAAATATCTCTGAAACTGAAAAAGTTAGAAAACCGCAATTTGGTGCAAATGTTATACAGATAGGGGGAACTACAACCACCATATTTTAGATTATTTAGAATAGCACCCCCGTTTTATATCTACCTCAAATTGGTGAAGATCTTTAGGAGTCGAATTCACCTGCGCAAGAATTCTTCCTAAATTTTATACAGAATCAAAAAGGTGTAACTTAAATAAAATAAACTCTGAATAAAGTGCTATTATATCCAATATCAAAATGCATTCCATTTTGAGCTAAACGAAAGAATAATCAATTTTGAAACTGATTTCTCAAATTTTGATACACTTCTCTTGGAATACCTGCACTTTCTGTAATATCCCGTTGCCTTAGATCATCGAGTGAGGCTGGTTATGTTTTAAACATAGAAAAATGTGAGAAATGAGTTTGAAAATAGATTATACTTCTGTTCAGCCCAAAATGGAAAGCATTTTGATCATCTAATTAAATAAAATAACACTTTATAAAACAGAATTACTTAAATTCTTGTGCAGGTGAATTCTACTCCAAAAGACCGTTAATTTAAGGTACGACAAAAGGGCGGGTGCCTTTTAAAATTTTGGGGTGACTCTCACTATAACCAAAAGATGGTGGTTTTTTATATTCATATAACATTAATACTGAATCGTGCTTTTCTCACTCACTTAGTATCAGAGATATTTGCATTGAAAGTTTTCAAATTGATACCATTGATAACATTCTGTAATCGCATTCATCAATCGGAATGAGGAAATGAAAATATTATTTTGTAGTCTGAAATTACATAAGGTGTTGAATTAAAAAAAGTAGGCTGAAGATTATGAGTATGTATGTGCAGACTTACCATCCTTGTAGACATTAAAGTTCAATCAAATGAATCAATGTGAGCATTATCAGTTTATTATGATAATGCAATACAAATACATTTGCAATACAATTTCATATGGGACACAATGTGGAGAAGAAGTAAATGACATTTTCTTGATTTAAAAAATGGTTTATCTATTTTCAGATTCTTGGATTAGGAGCCAGACTCGCCATAGAGGAGTGTCAAAACCAATTTTCATTTAGTAGGTGGAACTGTACCATCTTTCCCGAAAAAAACAACACATTTGGAAACGTTGTTTCCATCAGTAAGTTTTCACACAATCAGTTCTATATTCAAATATAAGATTTGAACATACCTTAGTAACGAAATCAAATTAGTGGAATCTCCTTTCTGGGAATGTGGAAAAATAGGCACCGAAGAACATATGGCTCTTTCATACGATCTCTAAAGAACCGCAATTGCTAGTATTGACCGTTTCAATTATTTGAAGAGACCAGTAAATTTGCCCTAGATGAGTCAAGTTCAGAAACATTGAAGTGCACAAACACGTTGTTAAAAGTTAATAACGTCAATGTGTTTAAATAATTGATTCATTGAAAAAAAAATAGGAAAGAAAAACAATGACAATTGGAAAGTAGGAAAAAAACTAGTACGAAAAAAACTCGAAAAAATGAGGAATTGATTAAAAAATTAAATAAATAAATGATGACAAAAATCGACACAAATCCATAAAATAGGCTAGATTGATGGAATTGTCTGGATCCGCAGCCAACTCTGATCAACCCCACACACATAAAAGTTTCAAAAGAGCTATTCATAATCATATATTTTCTGCTGTCAATATTTGTAGTTTAATATTACTCTGCAGGTAAAAATTTTCATTGAATATTCCATTGACAAGATCTATCGTTATCACAATTTCTAAAACAGTATTTTACTGAATACTGCTTGACATTTTCCTGAGTCGCCTAATGAGTATCAGGACATAGAGTTCAGCCAATTGAATTTGTTGAGATGTCGTCCAGTCGAATGGGCACTATCGGTTTTCAAGAATTCATGGGTCGTTTGAGACACAGCTTACATGTCACTCTCATTCTCAGAATAAAGTTATCGACTATGAATGTATATCAAATTGCAATAGTTTGTATTCGTGCATGGCAAGTCTATTCTATTCATTTAAGGAAGATATTTCTGACAGATTTGGTTATCCCCGATACCAACAGTGCAAAACAAAAAGTATCTAGCAAACTACTGAATTTCTAATCGGTTGAGACAAAGCTGGAAACATTTAGACAACAATAATTATGGCGACACTTCACAGTGACTTCACAACGATGCCAAGGAAAGATGAACTCAATATATATTTTTGTTTCGGAGTATCGTTGAAAAAAGACAAGCAGCAACAACGCACTTTCCGGCGAACTCTCACAACTATCTTGCACAAATTAATAGACTATATCTCTAGCCTTTCAATTGACATACTTTTTAATCTCAATTTTTCAGGAAGCAGAGAAGCCGCATACATTTCCGCCATATCAGCAGCTAGTGTGGCGTACGCAATCACCAGGGCATGCTCCAAAGGTGATTTGCTAGACTATTGCAGCTGCGATAACAAAATAAAGAAGAAGAAGACACAGAAATTCAAATGGGGAGGTTGCTCGGACAATATCAAATATGGTGAAGGATTCAGCAAGAATTTTTTGGATGTCCGAGAAGACAATAGTACAGGCCTCGGATTGATGAATCTCCACAATAACGAAGCCGGCAGGCGAGTAGGTACCTTCTCTATCTCCCTCCGATCGTTGTGATCATTTTCTTATCACTTAAAATATCGAAATTATACATAAGATAAAGAATACATTCATTATCTAGGAGAGGAAAAGATTTTCGAGAAAATATCCTCAATTATTGTTCGGATATAGGCATATTTCGATTCATTAGCCCCATCTATCACTATTCTCGATATGATGTCATTATAATTGAAAATATAATTTTTATTTCAACACTCGGCAGTACCAAAAATTGATCATGTACATAGGGAAATTATTGAGTAAATCAATTTTCGAATTTGATTCTTTTCATTCAGTTCATTTAACTAACAAATTTATGTAAAATAGACACTTGAGGCTGCACATCGTTTGCTACGTACACTCAAAACATGGTATTATCAATCCGACTAAAAAATTTGGCAGCGAATAATAATAATAACATAACCGAACCGGAAGTAATTTTTGATGTAGATGTTTTATTAATAATCATTTCAATGTCATACAATTCAGTGTATTTCAATAAGGGAGACGACTTGATATCTACTGGCAAAGTGAGAAAATAGATTGGACAAAATCCTTATTCGAATAACAACAAGTGGAGTTTGTGTATTGAACATAACATTTCTGATCATAATGATTGAAAAATTAATTGATTTTCCATATTCATAAAGATCATGTAAGAATCATGCGTTGTCTGGAATCTAAATCACAAACATGTGAATTTATCATTCAAATGTGCTTCTCTTGCAGAGCGTTCGATCCAGAATGCATAAAACCTGCAAATGTCACGGAGTTTCCGGATCTTGCAGTATGCAGATATGCTGGAGACGGTTACCACCCTTCAGAAAAGTAGCTGAAGGTCTCTTCCAAAGATACGAGGGTGCTTCTCATGTTAAATTCGTCGAGAGACGAAAAAAAAAGTTGAAAGCTATCAGTCCAGATTTGAAGAAACCCAACAGAACCGATCTGGTGTATCTCGACGATTCCCCAGATTACTGCGAGAGAAATGACTCGTAAGTATCACCTTTTCGGAAGTGTGCAATTTCAATACCTAGCTCTGTCATGAATTATTCAGTATCATGAAGAACCGTTCATATTTTTGAAGTCAAAGTATGGAAACTATTTTTAGATTCCTAATATGTTCGCTGGTCATCTTGAACTTTTGGGGTGATTTTTCACTTATGATTGCACCAAAGAAAATAGAAATGACGATTTGTTAACCAATGCCTGATGAAGTCGTCTCCAAATAACGTTTTTTCCATTCAATCTCTATCAATTCTCGATCAAATGAAGGTCAGCTCAAGTTTATCATCCAAATTGTTTTGGAAAACGTCGTTTCATAAAATGTAGATAATCGTTGCACATTTTTTTTGATATTTGTAAAAATCTCGACTAGTCTTAACAAACTCTAGTAGCGGATCAATGATTCCTCTCCTAATAAATTTGGTATCATCGTAAAGTCACTGTGAAGTGCTACCATAAGTATTGAGGCCCAAAAATGTTCCCAGCTGTATCGGTACTGAAGATACCGCATGTTCCCCTACCATCCCTCGAAGCTCAACAACACAAACTACTAGATACGTCCCATTTAGTCCCAAAAGTATACTGTTGGTACAAGGATCCCTGAAATGTCCCGATAGGTATGTCTAAGAGAATATCGATCGGTACAGGAATGAATTATCATTTGTATTTTTTCATTTTGTTCGAATAAATTCTATTTGTTATATTCTATTTCATTATTTTCGGAAGTCTTTCCACGTGTGTCCTCAATGAATAGACACCACACCTAGAACGTACTATGGACGTCTCTGGGGTTTATTATTTTGGTAACGGTAATTCCATCCTTCGGAATGAAGGGACTCTTTTTTTGTCGCTGAGGGATGTACCTAGTCCGTCCTAGGTATGTCACTACTAAGTTTGTTTCTGGGTCACCCTTTCAATAAATGAGGTACGCCCTAGGACGTCTACAGAACGTAATTGTGTTGTAAGGCCATATTTTTGTGTCAGAAAATGCATTCATTATCCTCTCTCAATGCGATACATCACAGGTGGAATGGATTGGATGGAGTTGAAAATGATGATTGTCCACATCTTTTATATTAAATCTAAAAATACAATGATATGCTCTAATTCAATCGAGCCTTCACATTTTTTCCAGGTTGAATATTCAAGGAACTCATGGACGAATTTGCAATCGCACCAGTCCAGGAATGGATGGTTGCCGACTACTCTGCTGCGGAAGAGGTTACCAAACGAGGGTGCGAGAGGTGGAAGAAAAGTGCAACTGCAGATTCGTCTGGTGTTGCAATGTCGTTTGTGATATCTGTAGATCCCGAAAGGAAGAACATGTTTGCAACTAATTCTATACAAAAATGGAAATTCTCCGATGACAATTCATCGGCGAATCGTCTCGAAGGTTGGCGTTGAACGGCGTTGAATGATATGTACAGAAGTGCCAAAATGAAGAAATTGGTGTCGAGTATAGTAGAAGATGGATTTTTTTCAAGGAAGGAAATATACATCTAAAGAGTGCTGTCTAGCAAAGCCACTCGTCGCTGGCGAAGTATTACAATAATTATTGGGAATATCTCGAGAAAACAAAAAAGCAAAAATGTTACGTGATTGGTGTTTTTATATGAAAATATGCTTACTCAAAATCAAGTTATCATAACCATTGAAATCAAATGATAAATATACGTTATCTTTTATTTGTGTGACTTCAAATAATGTTGAGTTATCATCAGGGTCGTTTCAACATCAACAAAACGCAAGAGCCCTATGTTTTACAGCATCCATATATATTGTTGAAATGGAATTGGGAATTCTGGAAATTTTTAGGTTTCTAGATTCATTCACTAACAAACATGATTGAATCAATTATCGAGTCAATTATTGAGTTCTCTCAAAACAGTTTTCACATATATCCTATATTCTCTATCAAAGATGGATTGTCTACAAAAGGAAGAATATGTCAATTGAAATCTTTTGCATTTCCCTATATTCGGATTTCGACATACTTGTTGTATTGTTTCAATGTTTTTGCAGGAGAAAATCCCAATTGCTACAATATTCAAACACTTAAAGTGTTTACGATTTACTGAAAAATCATTAACATATTTGGAAGCCTGTCAAGCTGATGATTCAGGCTGTTCTGTTGTTCTTGTTTTTTCAATTTCCTCATCGTTTTCCAAAGAGATAATTTATGATTCAATGTAAATTCCTGTTCTCTTTGTCATATCAGGAAACCTTGAAAATTTCAAATAGTTTTGGTGCCAGTTTTTTTCAGTTTTCACGATGACTCCATTATTTTGTTCTATTATTCCGCTTCCAAGTATATTTTGTACACCCTGTTCGCTAACCTGAATTATCGGAAAAACCGGATGAGATTTGGATCTGACATAAGTGCCGTAAAAAGACATTATATTATGAACTACGGAAGGGAATTGATTATATTAGATCTTCCATCTCGAACTTCATCAGCAATGACTTGCTAGTTGTGATTGAAAAATAATTCACGTCCTTTTTTCTTCATAACAAATAATACATCCCTTCATTTGAAGAAACCTTCCATCGATTATTTCCTCGAAGAATTATAAATTATCGAAAAAAAATCCACATAGATACAAACCCAGAAAATTCCTTTCAGATGTATAAAACAACTATAACTATCGACAATTAAAGAAAACGTTGTGATTATTTTTCGACCAGTGGCTCAGCAAACTATAGATTTCAGTGATATTCCTGAGAATGACGTCTACGCGTGACGGTGTTTGTATATTCTTTGGGTGCGTTCCATTAAGCGCTCACAACGATCACGCTCACGACCACGAATTTTGTCGTTCCACTTGGTTCTGTGCGTCATCGAAACGCTCACGCCGACCCACCTATTGAGATGGGTCGTCGTGAGCATGAATCATGACGTCAGTCATGACATTTTCGCCACGACCCCAACGATCGTGGTCGCCATGTGGAACGTCTGAATGAGTGTTTTGGGCGTTGTGAGCGCTTAATGGAACGCACCCTTTGTAAACCAGTATTTCACCTGCTTTTTAAAATGTTCGTAGCGACGACCAGATCATTTTCCATATTCATATTAGAACTTGTATATTATAAGAGACTCTTTTTGTGAATCGTCTATATGTATTTCTAACAGTCTCAGCCAAAACGATAACTGCGCCAATTAAATGATACAAATCGACATTCAGAATGCCAAAGTTATTAATAATTTCAATATTTGACTGATATTAGATTGAAGCAAATTCACTAAACACCTTGTTTATTTTTACAGACATCTGAGAAAAGTACTATATCATACCCTATTAGTTTTTATTTTCATTGGTTTATACCCTGACCTCAATAATTGTATAAAGCCAACTTGGCCTTGTCCAACATAACTTTGAAGAATTTTCCATTGGATATCCAGTGATATGCTCGAAATTACAAATCCGGTTGAATTCTAGTGGAGTTGAGGACTAATTTTCAAGCACTAAAAATTACATAAAATAATAATAAAAAATACACAAGGTATCACAAATCAATAAAATTTATAAACTGAATCATTTGAAATTCAAAAATATCGCATTGAAAATTCTTCGAAATGGTTTATCATGAGGAGGGTAACAAATTTTCGCAGTGTTTATGATGTCTTGGGTGGGATTTTTCGAATGAACACTGTATATTTAGATTTGTCGGTAAAAATTCGTATTTGTTATTGATAGATTTAATTTATTATTTGTTGCAATTTTTCATACTTGTACATACAACTTGGATAGTGAATGAAGTAAAATTAGGTATGTAGGTACTTGATATTTCTAAACTAGTAATAGGTACTTGAATCTTGTGTAAATAGTACAAAAAGTGTTGAATATTTTTCACCAATCGATATATGTCTGGGTATTATGACGATATGAAAAGCAACAATTGAAAAAATAAATGAATTCGAAACTACGATTCAATCAACACTATACTATGGCCTCTTCTTGAATCGGGAATCATAAAATGCATTTGTAGTCATGATTTATCATTAATAATTGTGCAATTCGAAAACTTCAATCAATATGCCATATTTGTACAATACACGAATAAATAATAATAGGAGATAAAAAAGAAGTCAGAGAAACACGTTTCAGGTATGGATGACTATATGTCTCTGGGAGCGAATACTACAAATTCCCGATGCTAAAATATGATGTATACTTCAATTTATTTCTCAATTTCATGTATTGTTTCAATATTTGGGAAGGAGAGGTTCATGGGAGGAGTAATTTGAAGCTGATTTTATTTCCTTTGTAAAGGTTTGGAGCCACAATTTTATCACCTTCAAAGTATTTTATCGAGATGTCAGAGTAGATTTGGGGCACACAATTTGAAGCGCAGGTATTATACTTAATTAACCGGCATTATAAGCGAATCTACAATACATTAAATCGTATTTTCGAAATCATCCATTTTTAGTGTGACGTAGGTTCCTCGTATTTTAGTCTCTGGAATTTTTTGTAGCCTTTTTCTGTACCGTTCAGTGACATCTTTTACGTGGTTCGAACCAAAACGATTTCATCAGTATTGAAAAAGAATACCATTTCAATGAAATACTATGTATTATTGATACAAATATTACTTTGTGCGTTGATGGTGTATCCAAATAATCTGGAATGATTCCTATCTAACATGAATATGTATAGAAAGCTACACACTAACAGGATCGTATCTATAATAACTTTGGTCACTTTCACCAGATCTTAGGATAATCCATCAACATTGTCATCTCACACGTTGGACATTCAATACAGAGTGTTCAGTGTCAAAATGAATAAATATGAACTCATTGAATGTATATTATATTTTGGGTGTATGTGATCTGAATCGAATTGAATGAGATAGGTATGCCATTATGTCAATCTCATACTCAATCTCCAAATACCTATTAGTAAACTGTATTAAGGTTAGTTTATACAGCAGATAAGAACAAGATGAATAAATAAGAATGCACCAATGAAATCACATCTGTTACAACTTATTGGTGCATTTCATCTTGTTCTTAGTTGCTGTATGAACTAACCTATATGTGCACAGGAAGTACTTCGACACTCCGTATAGATTTTTTTGTAGGATTATTATTCGAAAAATATCACAATTATTCGTGAGTTATTTGTAAATGTATAAATTTTTATGAAACTGTAAATAGTCTCATTTTATTTATTAATTAGATTGAAATAGAATTCCAATGTGAGTATCTATATTAAATAACATTTGATGTAAAAATCAGTTTTTAATTTTTATATCGCTTTTGATTATAGTGTTCCTATATGAAGTTACGCATTAAGTCATTATGAATCAAATGAAAAGATAGATAATCCTGAACCAAATTATTATTTTTTATTTTTTAGTTGAATAGTGCATTCATCACATGTGGTCTATATTAGTTTTGACGTTATGAAATATGACATAATTACATGAGATTTGTTCCAACACGTCTTAAAACCGTCACAATATGGTCACGCTCATGTGCAATTGATTCAATCTGTTTCAACCAAGAAGTAATCGTAATGTGACCATCATTTGTTCCAACTCGTGACGGTAATTTCGGTACATACTCAAAATTTAAAACAAAAGAACAATAACCTCAATTTTGTAGAACGTGGGTAGCCAAAAACTGTCAATAAAACCGATCCATCCTTCGAATGTATATTTCATAGATTCATATTTAGCACAGCACCGTTCGCTTTGCCACGTGATGACGGTACCGGGTACAGGCTAAGATTTAAGGTTAAAACAGTTGTCGTTCGAACTCTGAGGTGTCCAAAGTTATTGTGAAATTCTGAAGTTTCCAAACAACGAAAACAAAACCAAACTGCAAGTTACAATTGAACTACTGTGAAATAATAGTGTGGTGTGTATGAAGAGGTGAGTAGAAAAATTCTGTTTATGCTCGAGGCAAAGGCATATTTGATATTTCTTTGCCTGCGTACATATCACTTCATATCAGAATCTCTCAGAAGAGAAAACGAAAAAAAAAAGGAATTTGGTGATCTTTGAGTTGATTCTTTTATTTGTTTCATATTTTGAGTTTTTAGTTTTGTTATATTGCTATCTCCCTAACAACACGAGTACGTCCCTGGGATATCCTAGGGACGTCCCACATTTATTGGAAGGACGTCCCTGGGACAGCCTTTGTCGGGACACGGGACGTACCTGGGATGGTCTAGGGACATCCTTCGGCGGCAAAAAAGGGGCTCCCTGGGATGTCCCGTCGGTACGTTCTAAGGATTTACCTGGTACTCCCAACAACATCCCGAAGGATGGCTTAACCGGTACCGTCCCTAGTACGTTGTAAGTATGGTTTCTATTGAGGAAATCCGTGGAGAACTAGGGAAATAAAATTCCAGTTTCTAAAATAATATGATTAAATTTGAAAAATAAAATGTAGAGATAAGAAAATACAAACTAAATATCAGTCTCAGATCATTTCAATGAAATAAAATATGTAAAAAACTATCTTGATTTAAATAACAAAGGGTCATTTTTACATACTAAAAATAATAATAACAAAAAACAATATGAAGTACATTCTGAGATCATTTCAATGCATGAAATATATTCAAAGGAAATTACGATAATATCTTGATATGAATAACAAAGGGTCATTTTTACATACCAAAAATAATAATAACAAAAAACAATATGAAGTACATTCTGAGATCATTTCAATGCATGAAATATATTCAAAGGAAATTACAATAATATCTTGATATAAATAACAAAGGGTTATTTTTACATACTGAAAATTATAATAACAAAAAACAATATGAAGTACATTCTGAGATCATTATAGAGAGAGAGAAATATATATAATGCAAATAAAATTATCTTGATATTGTAACGAAATGATACGCCTATGGCTTGGCCACGCCCACTCCAGGTGACGTGGATCATGAACGTTCGAGATGCGAGGTCTGAAACGTTCGCGTTCCGCCAGGAAACTTCTGAAGGAGCGTGCAGGTATAAAGGTCCGCTGACAAAGGCGCAGGAATCAGTTGATAATTGAGCATTGTAAATAAATCGTGTCAGTGGAAATAAAAGTGTATATAAATCGAACCCAGTGTTTTAGTTAATAAAAACGTTACAGTGGTGTCAGGTGTGGGGTTAAAATTGTAAAATAAATACAGTGTGGACCTAGAAAAAGAAAAAGTGAAAGACATTGAACTTCTGTAGTGAAAACAGGACATTTTTGAACGATTGTTTAGTGCGATAATTTTTGTTTTCGGTACTGACTATTTTGCATCGTAAATAAACCAAAATGAAGTTGAAAGACCTCTCAGTGGAACAATTGCGTGAACAATTGGAAGAACGTGATGCCGATAGTAGTGGAACTAAAAAAATCCTATATACAAGAACGATTGATTGGTGTTCTTTGGATAATGGAGATGATCCAGAAACGTTTTAATTCCTGTCGGCAGACGAAGTCATCATGTTAAAAATGGAATAAACTTCTAGAAAGATAGAAGAAGCTTCTAAAAAAAATTGATGAAAAAATGGAAGAAACTTCTAGAAAGATAGAAGAAGCTTCTAAAAAAAGTGATGAAAAATTGAAAGAAGTTTCCAGAAAAAGTGATGAGAAACTGGAGAAATTGGACAAAAAATTCGATGAAGTTTCTACAAAAACTGATGAGAAATTCGAAAAAGTTTCTGATATGATCAATGAAATTTCGAAAAAGAACGACGAGCTATATGAAGAAGTTTCTAGAACATTCGACGAAGTGCATAAAAACGTAGATGGACTAGAAGAAAAAATAAAGCAGCTGGAAAGTATGATAACTAAGTGTGGCTCAGCAGTACAAGTACCAACTTTGATGTGGATAAAACCGCAGTAATTACAGGTCAGGAAGTTAAAGAGGAATGGACAAGAGAAGAAATAAAACATCATTTGAGATTCAAATTGCCTCCGTTTGATGGGAAGTCACCTTGGTCCGTATACCTTAGACAATTCGAAGCCATCGCTACGGCCAAGAAGAAAAAGCTGTTTCCTTGACTGCGGCTCTAAGAGGTGATGCTGCGGATATTTTAGGATCGATTCCTATGGGCCAAGAAAAATGTTATAAAACCTTGTTCAACCGACTTGAGAAACGCTATGGAGATGCCCATCTTCAACAGGTTTACAAAGCACAACTGCACAGCCGAATCCAACGTGCAAGTGAAAGCTTGCAGGAATTTGAAACAGACATTGCTCGAATGGTTCGTCTAGCCTACCCTGAAGCTTCAGACAACATCTTGGAAGAAATAGCGGTTGACATATTCGTCAATGAATTGGGAGAGAGTGAAATACAGAAGGCCAGACCGAAAGTATTGGATGAAGCACTTGCTATTGCTTTGGAGCATGAAACGGCCAATCAAACTTCCAAAGGTCATCGAGTTAGAATCATTGGCGAGAAAGATGAAGAGAATGATCTGGAAGATATGGTTCGGAAAATTATCCAGAAGACGATGCCCAAGAAACGAGATCCCAGATGCTGGAATTGTGGCGAACTAGGTCATCTTCGTCGCAATTGCCAGAAACCCATACAGTAGTCGGAAAATTAAAACAGGTCGACATGAGGGGGCGATCGTCGACCTTGAGAATTAAAGCCCCTGTAGTTACCGTCAACGTAACATCTTCTGGTGGAGCCCATAGCTTGTATGTTGATGGTCGGATTGACGGAGAGAATGAGTTGTTCTTGATAGACACTATTGCACGACCGGAAATAGTGAGAGATCATTCCAGAATGTCGCCAGCAACAGCACACCTCAGAACGGCGAACGGTGAAAAGATAAAAGTCTATGGCGAAGTCAATGTTCCTGTCTCCATTGGTAAGACCACTATCAAGCACAACATACTGGTCGCTGACATTTTTGACCAGTTAATCTTGGGTATGGACCTTTTGAGGAAACTTATTGGAAACGTATTGGACGTACACAGAGGAGTTCTCAAGGTCGAAGGTGAGGAACTCCCTTTTCATGAAGACAAAGAAGATGTAGTCCGCCTACTAACTACTAGTGATGTAACTATACCCGGCCATAGTGAGAAAATTCTAATGACCAGTCTCGAGGGATACTGTAGGAAAGGAAGTCTGAGGATGGTCGAAGAAGTGGGCAATAATGACTTGACTGCAAAAGCTCTAGTGAGGGTTGGAGATGTAATTCCTGTTAGAGTTATGAATGTGAAGGAAACTCCCATCAGGCTGAGCAGAAGAACTGTGGTAGGACAGTGTGTTCCTGTTTCGTCTATCCGCTGTGTGACGACAACCGACAAACCACCGAAATCTAAGAACTCAAAGGAGCTTGTAGACACCTTCATTAATACTTGTCAAGATCTGAACAGAGAACAGACCCGTAGAGTAAGAGCCATGCTTGAAGAATTCCAAGATGTGTTTGCCATCGATGAAAATGACAAAGGAAGAACCACCGTCGTGACCCATAAAATCAATACTGGGGATCAGCCAATAAGACAGCAGCCGAGAAGACTTCCGTGGGCAAAGCGGGAGGAGGCGGAAGAAATTATTAAGGATATGGGCAAACAAGGTGTTATAGAACCATCGAATAGGCCGTGGGCCTCGCCAGTTGTCCTTGTGAAGAAGAATGATGGTTCCGTACGTTTTTGTATTGACTATCGCCAACTCAATGCAGTTACTAAAAAGGACAGTTATCCCTTAGCCAGAATTGATTACACTTTGGATACTCTTTCCGGGTCCCGTTGGTTCTCTACCCTCGATTTGAAAAGTGGCTACTGGCAAGTAGGAATGGAGCCTGCTGATCGGGAGAAAACAGCTTTCTCGATAGGATCAGGTCTTTGGCAATTCACGGTCATGCCTTTTGGGCTATGCAATGCTCCTGCCACATTTGAGAGGCTGATGGAGGCAGTTTTGAGGGGGCTAACATGGCAGACATGTTTAGTGTACCTGGATGATGTAATCGTAGTTGGAAGATCATTCGACGACCATTCCAAGAATCTGAAGGAAGTGTTTCAACGATTACGTGAAGCCAACTTGAAACTGAGCCCCAAGAAATGTCACATATTTCGGCGAGAAGTTAGATACTTAGGCCATATCGTATCTAGTGATGGTGTAACAGCCGATCCGGAGAAAATAGAAGCAATTCAAGGATGGCCAGTACCCAAGGATAAACATGAGATCAGAAGTTTTCTCGGCCTGTGTACGTATTACAGGTGTTTCGTCAAAGGATTTGCTCACATCGCTAAACCTTTAACAAAGCTAACGGAGGAGGGCAGAGAATACTTCTGGGATGCAGAATGTCAAAGAGCTTTTGAACAGCTACAAGGAGCTCTTACCAATGCACCGATACTGAGTTATCCCAGAGAGACTGGAAAATTTATTTTGGACACGGATGCAAGCAATAATGCCATTGGAGCTGTCCTTTCTCGGCTTCAAGAGGGATAAGAAAAAGTAATTGCCTACTTTAGTAAAGCCTTGTCTTAATCAGAGAGGAACTACTGTGTTACCAGAAGAGAACTCCTAGGCGTAGTGAAGGCCTGCGAACATTTTCACAAATATTTGTATGGCCGAAAGTTCCTTCTTCGAACCGACCACGCAGCCTTGAAGTGGCTTCTGCAATTCCGTAATCCAGAGGGTCAAGTAGAGCGGCTGCAGGAATATGATTATGACATCGAACACAGGGCAGGAAAAATCCATCAAAATGCTGACACTCTATCAAGAAGACCATGCAGTGAGAAATGCAGCCATTGTTCGAAGCTAGATGAACGACTTTGCCATATTCGAAGAACTACCATCGAAAGTGATAATTGGCAACCTCAACAATTACGAGTCGCTCAAGAGAACGATCCGTGTCTGAAACGTGTTCTGGGTTGGAAGTTTCAAGAGGAAAGACCGTCCTGGCAAGATATTAGCGCATGTAGTCCAGAAGCAAAATCGTATTGAAGCCAATGGGATTGTCTGGTACTGAAAGATAATCTTCTGTACAGAAAATTTGAGAACGAAGACGGTACGGAGTCCAGGTTGCAACTGGTTGTACCTAGAAGTAAAGTGTCGGAGGTATTGCGTCAGTTACACGATGGTGCTTCTGGAGGACACTTTGGAATTACGAAGACTTTACAGAAGGTTCGAGAGCGGTTCTATTGGGTGAACTGTAAAGAAGACGTACGAAGATGGTGCCGGAAATGCGAGTTGTGTGCAACAGGCAATGGTCCAGTTGGCCAGAAGAGGGCGCCCATGAGACAATACAATGTTGGTAGTCCAATGGAAAGAGTAGCTATCGACATTGCTGGTCCATTTCCAGTAACAGATGCTGGAAATAAGTACATCCTAGTGGCCATGGACTATTTTACGAAATGGACTGAAGCTTATGCGATCCCTAATCAAGAGGCTTCCACAGTTGCCGATGTTCTGGTCAAAGAATTCGTCAGCCGATTTGGTGTTCCTTTGGAGATCCACTCAGACCAAGGACGAAATTTTGAATCGGCTCTCTTTCAAAAAATCTGTCAATTGATTGGTGCTGAGAAGACCAGAACAACACCCTTGCACCCTCAGTCGGATGGAATGGTTGAGAGGATGAATAGGACCATGGGCAAACATCTTTCCAAGGTCGTATCAGAACACCAGAGGGATTGGGACCAGTGTATTCCTTTGTTTTTGATGGCCTACCGATCGGCTACCAACGAGACTACTGGCCAGACCTTTGCCTGCTTGATGTTTGGACGTGAAATCCGTTTGCCATGTGATCTGGAATTCGGCCGTAAACCATCAGAAGAGAATGTGGCCGGTGAAGGCTATTCGGACGAATTGAAGCTGATGATAAACGACATCCAAGACCTTGCCCGACGGAATATGCAGATAGCCAGTGATCGGATGAAGAAACACTATCGGTGAGTTCCATTAAGCTCTCACAACGCCCAAAACACTCATTCAGACGTTCCATATGGCGACCACGATCGTTGGGGTCGTGGCGAAAATGTCATGACATGAATGACGTCATGATTCATGCTCACGACGACCCATCTCAACAGGTGAATGCTTAATGGAACGCACCCTATGATTCCCGTTTCGCGAAGGGGACCTTCGAAGTAGGTGATCTTGTCTGGCTGTATAATCCACGACGACGTCGAGGCTTTTCTCCCAAGCTCCAAAGACAATGGAAAGATCCGTATGAGATCAAGAAGAGGATAAATGACCTGATTTATCGAATCGGAAGGGCCGGCCACGGCTTGGCCACGCCCACTCCAGGTGACGTGGATCATGAACGTTCGAGATGCGAGGTCTGAAATGTTCTGAAAGAAATACGAAATCCAATGAAATGAACTGTTGTTTTTAATTTTATGTTTTATTCAGTCTGCTGTTTTTTTCTATCACTTGCTCGCTTAAGCCACGTTTGCATAGCTGTTTCCGTGTCTGTTCTATTTTGGGACATGTTAGCTCTTTCTGCAGCATCTAAAAATATAATAAATATAATTGATAATGAAATATTATGGGGACGTTGATATTATTGGAAATTAGGTATTCTTCAAGTAAAAAATCCACAAGGGACGAAAATAAATAGATTCGACGACTTACCCGTTTGTAGAACCGTATGATCTAATACACGAAACACAGTACACGAAAGAAGTTGACAGAAGTGACACTCACAGCACACTAGCACAGGCAACAGATAGGTTGAGAAATAACTGAATATACTTTTTCAGTTCAATGGAAATAACAAATGATCACAGTGTCTCCCCCCACCACACGAGTTGCAAGACCTATGTATACGATCGTGGTTAAAACCATTCCTGCTTTCAAAAAGCTGATCGGATCTGATTTGTGATTGGCTGACAAAGTGACAATAGAGGACAGCGCTGCAGGTGACGAAATAAACGTATACGATCGTGCGTACGACCGATGCAAACACAACGTCGATTGTCGATTATTCATTAAGTTTATTGCGCTCTACACTGATTCCGATGCGCGGAACCACAATGCTGGTACATTTTATAATCTGACGTCCTTCCGCTGGATTGCACCGTAGTATACAAATGTAGCCATCCCGTACATGACGCAACATGATTTTGACATAGACACAGAGTAACTATTCGTGAAAATTCTATGTTACAGGTTCAATAAAAGCTACCTGAGATTGAGTAGACGGTTGACGGGTTGACGGAAAATATTTTATTGCTTCTTGGCCTTTTGGCGAAGTTTTCTGTATTCCAAAATTCTTGTTAATATTTCAAGTAATTGAAAAAAAAATCATCTTTGTGACAAATATGCTTTCTAGGATTTCAATTTTGTCAGGTAAATAACTAACAATTCGTCTTACCCTCTACGTAATTCGATTTGTCCTCTAAAATGATGGTTTATGTAATAGGCTACTTCATCCATAGTGATCTGAATTCAAACCCTTTACCATTTCCTATATAATTTTTTCAAACGAATCATGAATCATGCATATATCATTCAAAATGGAGAATTACCCTTCAGTTTTATCACCCAACCAGTGTAATCTGAATTTTTAGGGCAAGCCCCAAAGACCCTGGTTGCATCTTGTATCAGAGCAACCAGTACATCTTCTGCAAATTCACAAGTGTCACAAACGAACGAAAATACAGCAACTAGCTTGAGACCTGTGAGTTTGAGTTTATCGCATCATTTTCAATGAATATGTTGATAATTTCATTATTTTTAGGTGAGGCAAGAACCTGGTAAAGTTCGTATGGGTTTCATTCCAGATGAATGGTTTCAATTCTTCTATAAAAAAACTGGTGTAACTGGACCTTACACTCTAGCTTTCACATTGTCAACATACCTTATTAGCAAGGAAATATATGTTTTGGAACATGAGTATTACACTGGTCTGTCACTCCTCATTATGTGGGTCTATGGAATTAAGAAACTTGGACCAAAAGTGGCTGCAGCCCTGGACAAGGAAGTTGATGTAAGTTGTTGGTGTTTTCTCATTGGGTATTCTTTATACAGAATAACCACAGTATCGAGGCCATTGTGACCAATAATTTTAAATGTGATCCGAAAGGCAAGCGCCACCTCTTTTAAAAGGTATCGAAAAAACCTATTCAATGATACTAATTTTGTTTGTGTTCATGGCAATTTTAATGGCTCATTTTATCTTGTCATAAATTTTGAGTGTGAATTCCACTCGTGAGTTCACGTTTTGAATTGTACAAAAGACATGAAAACTATGGATTTCTTTATATGCAAATAGAGTATTCAACAGTTAATCTACGTAATTGATATTTGCCATTTTGAATACTTCGGAAAACAGTATTTTTGTTTTGATATTATGTGGGATATTGGGTAGGGGTTATTATTTTTTGAAATCGGATATGGTTGTATTCGATTCCGTGAAAATTTCACATTGGTGGAACTCGCAGGTCTGGGTGGTTAATAATTATATTAATTCTATTCTATTTTAACATTTTTGTAAATTTTTCAATTAACGAGTTTCGAATATATTGCCATTTGATGAGAAAGTCATTTCTCGAATTCACTTTAATTCATGGATGTTTATTACTTTTTTCGAATAGTGGTCTCTAAATCCAAATGAGATTCTTACCCAACCCAAAAATATTTTCACTTATATGCTCTTTTGAAATTGAAATGAAAATGATATACATATATGTATATTTTGGTCCAGCGAGAATAAATAAAAAATATTGGAGAACACTAATAATTTTTTCAATTATCTTGAACGGATGCGGCGTGATAATGGATTCCTCCAAAAGGTTTTTCAACTTATAATTAATGGTCAAAACATCAAAGTATACATTGAATAAGATTGCACGATAATATGCGATTTGTATCATATTTCTGAAATAGGGACAAATATTCATGACGTCATGATACTAATATATTTAACAGTCGATCTCAACCTATATAAGATTGTTCATTGTTTCCTACCCGAAAGACTCCTCCACGACAGAGATAAGTTACCTACTAAGATGGACAATCCTTATGCAGAGATAAGTTACCTTTACCTAATAAGATGGACAATCCTTATGGGAGATTTGACCATCAGATATTATATTTCCTCAAGACGATACTAGATGGCCCTGGTAGTAAGATTATCGCAATATTTATAATTCCCCGACATTTGAGCAGCGAGAAATTAGCTCACGCCATACAGCTGGTACTCGTTTCGATTCTGTAACGTCATATTGTTTCGAGTGAGATGGATATAGGTTTCAGATGGGTTTTTTAGGTTAGGTATTGTTATCTATGGAATTTGATGTTGATGCATTCCAATACGATCGAATCATCGACATCGCGTATGAATATTGAGGGTTGGGAGTGGTTTCGGAAGTGAAAAAATATGACATTAAAATGAAATTATGGAAATTTTAATTTAATAATATAAAAACTTAATACTTGAATCACGATTCAGATGAATTTTTCAGGTGAATACAAAGCAAAGAAAAATCCATGAACCAATTTTATTAAAACGTTTATATTTACACACTCTACTCAATGTATTCTCATATATTTTTCAAAGTATCCAATTTATGACCTTTTTGTCCTCATTTTTCTTGGATTTTATTCAATGAACCTGTTTTACATGTTTTAAAAATCTTTGTAACAAAAGCTTAGAAGTTACAACTCAAATTCGCGTAATTTCGTTGCTTCTATCTCCCCTACGGTGGTACAAATTCTGCAGTATTTTTTTTTTTTTTCGGACTCTTTGGATGATTTCTAATCGTCCTACGAAAGATTTTTCTAATGAACACGACCTAGCTTAGAAGTTACAACTCAAATTCGCGTAATTTCGTTGCCCCTATCTCCCCTACGGTGTTACAAATTCTGCAATATTTTTTTTCGGACTCTTTGGATGATCTAATCGTCCTACGAGAGATTTTTTAATGAACACGACCTAGCTTAGAAGTAACAACTCAAATTCGCTTAATTTCTTTGCCCCTATCTCCCCTACGGTGGTACAAATTCTGCAATATTTTTTTTTCGGATTCTCTGGATGTTTTATAATCGTCCTACGAAAGATTTTTCAATGAACACGACCTAGTTTAGAAGTTACAACTCAGCACTGCGATTCTTCAGAAATGTTATCAGGTATACATCCATCCAAATCGTAAAAAATTGCACACCCCAAGCTGTGACCGAAACGACTCGCTAGCCACAGCTTTTACTCTATACCGTATTCGATTTCCCACACGTCAGAAACCGTGGCTGGCAATTCCGTGGCTACCTTAACACAAACCCTTTCAACACTCTCTCACTTTAGATGCTTCGAAACAATATCTCACTGAAGAGTATATTCCTATGACGAAGATTAATAATTAAGGAAATTAATAAGACAAAATTTGCTGAACCGACTATGACGAAAATGGAGCTACGGTACGAGTGAGTGAGCGACAGAGAGAAAGTTCTTCACTCCACAGGTCACACACACAACATATTATCATTGATTCATTGACAAGTGACACCTGAGTAAAATCGCAGCGTAAATTTGGAGCATGCACTCAACGCGGCCCAGCTTCAGTTCGAAGATCTCAAACATGTAAGCGACATCTGAGTTTCAGATCTTGAAGCTCATAAAAAGTATGGCCATTTTTAACATGGGAAAAGTATTGAGCAAAACACAACTTTATGCGACTCTAGCGGCCATAATGTGAACTTCCCGAAACGCGTATTGTTTCTTTGTTTTGTTTCGCTATCGTGTGTGATTTGTATAGTTATTTCGATTTCAAATCCAATTATAAAATGTCTGAATTCGATACTATAGGATCAGTAAAATTGCCAGAGCACAATAATTCACCTCTTAAGTATTGTAGTACATACAACCTTGCACAGTTCAATAATGATGCTGAAATATGATTGCAAATTCCAGATAAGCCTGATTCGTATGTGCACTCCATCTTGATTTTTTAATCTTCCATTATAGAAAATGTACCCTTGATCTGATGGGGCTGTCCTTATAGAGCAGACATTTGTAGACAGATACCTGCAATGTTAATACTGTCCTTCATACTCGACTTCTCACCACATCAAATTAAGTTATTGGCATGAAGTATTTGCTCTTCCTTCACAATACATTGACTGTCGGGTGTTGCTTGTAAATATTTAAAAATTTCTGATAGTTTTAGGAACATCTTGCTAGACGATCTAAAATATGAAACAATATGGCTTGATTATGCTTACAAGTAACTTATTTCTGTACTTGCATAAAAAGTCCAATTAATTGAAAGAATCCACCACAAAAAAGCCTTTTTACACAAAATTCGGAATATTAACAACCACTATAAACACGTAAGAACCATATGAAACTGCTGAAGAATACGCGTTTCGGGAACAGCTGATGCAGCGAATGCAGCGCCACCATCGGTAAATATTTTGCTCAATATCTTAGTGGGTAACTTATCTTTGTCCACGACAACGTACTTGCCGCTTAAGGTGCCTACAATAACTATGGTGAAACCAGTCCCTATCTCGACCCGTGACCAAAATCCCTCGATCAAAAAGCTTAGTTTCGAACCGACACGAACGCTTTTTTAAATCACCACGGATGGCGACACCGTCGGCGCTATAATAATGCGAAATGCAACGTTGCTAATTGTTAATGAAATACACCAGTAGTTTGTCTACAAAGTCTTGATTCGACACTATTTCACGAATCTATGGAGATAAAAGAACGTAGAATTGTATTTTGAAGAAGGAATTTAACTTTGGCTTTGTTGGAAGCGACTATTTGTTTTGCGCAGAAAACGCGAATTATTTATTTTAGAAGCGGCAACCCTGATTTCTAATGCTTGTCAGTTTAGTTGTCAATCAGATTAAGAAATGACAAATTCTCGTCAAAATATTATCTTTTATTGATTACTGAATATACATACAGTCGGAAAATTTAATAGTAGATGTTCAATATACTTGTGAATGTTTTCCCAATGCGAGAATCCATTGTTTCCGAACGGTTTCTTCCTCTGTGAGTAATGAAAAAGTAAATTATTGATTACAACTCCAAAAACTTTCAAATTACCTTCGGAATTCCATAAAGATGACGAGAGACGGTTTCTGCTTGTCCACAAACTACACAAAACTTCATTTTAACTAAAAAACACCACACAGCAAAAAATAAACGACTACAAATTCAAAAGTAGGTTAATGAACTAGAGAAACTTGGATTTCCCGCCAGTTCTGACTGACGTGGAAGAAAATAATGTTACCGAACACGATTGTGTCGCCATCTCATGACGATTCGATAAGTAGTCGTATAGGATATGTTCCATGAAATTCCCATCGACACTTTTGGCCCACAAACAATTGAAAAGTAGTTTCGCCATCATGTAGACACCTTATTGCCGCTTATAGTCAATTAACTCGAATACGAATTTCATTGGTTGAACCAATTCATTCATAAATGCACGAGAAATATTTCCCACATTTTTTATAGGAATCTCGAGTTTACGATGGTTCGACTACTAACACATAGATGGCCATTAAATTCATAAGCATTGACTAGTTAGGATCATTTGGTGCGTTTTTCGTCTATTTGGGAAGTACCGACTCATGTTTGTGGAATGGCTATAATGCGCAACTCAGTTGACAAAGTTAGTCTCGAACATATGATTTATCTAAGTGCTTGAGGATTACTCAGTGCATAGACTTCATGATGGACGTTGATATATCTACTACAGAGAATGTGCAATATTTTTTCGCTCGGCTCTCCCTCCCAGAAGAGCGAGACGAATATTCTCCGGTGCCAATCGAAAAGACCCCAACCCTTATTAGAGATCTGTATTTGCAAACCAATATGTGCGGCTACTGGAACGATGTGGAATTCAGTGAAGTGTATAGTTTAGTCGAATTATCTTCATACACCAATGAATATATAAGAATAGCCGATGCATTCCGAAGGGGCCTATCGAGTGCAAATGTATGGAGGATCATCAGAATCCAAAATCCTTATCTCTACATTCAGTATCAGCTTAAGTTGAAGCAAAAAAAGGAAATGTACAGTCGAGTCGCAGAGATGGAGCTTTACCACGGTACCAAGAGTTGTAATGTCGAGTCAATATGCAAGAATAATTTAAATTGGCGTATGTTGGGAGCGAATGGTTTTCGGTCCAGTAAATTTGGTCAGGGAGTGTCTTTTTCGCCTAGTTCTAAGTATGCATCTGATTATCCGAGGCGACATCATGATGCAAGAAGGGTCATGTTCGTGGCAAAGGTGCTACAAGGATCCAGGTGTCTTGGAATATCAGGCATGGAGATACCTCCACTACCTCATGATACTTCTGCCAAAGCCGACGGGGATGTGGTTGTCAAATATTTCGATCAAGAGTTTTTTCCTGAATATATCATTTATTATTCTGCGCCTGGATTATAATTAGCTTTAAAATATTATTTCGTGTTTTTTTTTATAGCGAATATGTTTCAATTTTTTATGGGTGATTTCTAGTATTGGCTTCTCATGTCATCAAGAAAAAATGAGTATTACAAAATTTTGTGTTCTTGAAAATGTTCCTACTATTAGAAATTTCATCTACCAAGACCGATTTCGATTGACTTTTTTTGTTTAGTTTTATTATAAGAACATGCTATATAATCATTTCCTATTTTTTAATAAAATGCATAAAGAAAACATTGTTTTTTGTAACCTATCACATATTTAATTGGGGTGATAAATTCACAGAAACACATTGGCGTAACTAGAGTTGACTAATGAGGGGGCGACCCCCACCAGTCATCCATACTTACATACTCCCTTCAAATTAAATATATTATATTTTTTTATAAATATGTATATATATGTTATTTTGGTTATAAATGTTATTTTTGGAAGGGCAATCAAGAAATGGCTTTTGAATACAAGTAACCCTCTTTATTGGTTTCAATAATTAATTATGAATAAACAGTATTACGTCTTGATTTCTCATTTTAGTGTACCTTTTATTCGTTAAAATAACTATGTTTGCACTTTCTTTTCTATCTTGTGTTTTCAGCATTATTTTCCCTTCTCACAAAATAAATTTGAAAAAACATAATCTATGATTTTTTTTTTCATATTATTGCTTACAATTTTTTTTATTTCTTCCAAGCAATGAGTGGGGTTACGTCCCCAATAACCCCCCTCGTTACGCCCATGCAGAAATATACATATTTCACTCTTACTCCATTCATATAATCAGGATATCTATAATACCTTGTACATCTTTGGCGTAATATGCACATGTTAAGTATCTCTAATATTTTCTGCTGACGCGTCATAAAGTGGTGATAAACTTTCTAGTATTTTCAAATCAATAAGCCATTTAAAAATAACTGAAGTTAAATTTCATTCAGTTGTATGAATATATGAAACATGAAACCATCTTCATTTAATATTTTTTTTTATTTTCGGAAACGACACTGAAGTCACATTATCAACGTTTATTTATTTTCCTTTGAATAAGCCTGTGTTGGTCTGCCATTCGATACCCGATATCGAATGAAAAATAGCTTAGGTCACTAAAACCAAAGTATTGTGCTCAAGAAGACATCTAGCTACCGTTATCTTGTTTATTCAATACTAATAACTATATTTTATTGCTTGGCTGGCATCAAATTTTTTTAAATCGCTACATAAAATGAAATTCTAAAAACTCGAAATACACTTCATTGAAATAAAACAAATATACACATAAGTCAAGAAATAAATTCATTCTGAAAAACGACTGTTATTGTGATCTTTCGACGTTAATAACCGGATTGACGTCATAGAATATAAGAAGAAATATATTTCTCTGCCAACGTTAATACAAAAGTTTCGTCATGTTATGTGTTAATTCGAGAAAATCAATGTAACAATGATTTTACTTCACACAGTTGATTAAATATGATCGAAATGAATTTTAATGAATCTGAATTTGAGAACTCATTTAAAATCGACAATTCATTAAATTTTTCTGAAATCTTCCCGTGTAGCATAACATAACTTTTGTGTAGGAAACTTTGTTCATTCAAATGATATTATCAAAAATATCTGTAATTTATCCATGAAGTCATAGCCGAAACAACGTCAAAAGATGCACATCTTGAATTAAAAGTTACCGTTGCCGATAATTTTGTTTATCAAAGCCTTCTTATTCTTGATAATGAATATATTCCTGGTGAGCACAAGAAGTGTCTTCAATTCAAATAATCTTCTTGGAACCTCTCTTTGCTCGACATGTTGAAGATGAAATTTTGGAATCCTGGTATATGTTCCAATACCATTTGAAATACAAGCTGTCATATCTTACTTTTTCGAAGTATCGCTGAGAAATAAACTGGCGACAGTGCATAATTTGACAAGCTGTTGCAATTTTCTTCCTGAAATAAATACTCTATGCGAGATAATTCACAGTAATAGATTTATGAACTTGATATGGTTAACCCAAACCGATGAAATTAAATGATGTAATGTGTATTGAAAACTTCTTTCAGGAATATGAAACTTCATGGAACGAGGGACGAGAAAACCACAAGAAAGTCCTAGCCGAGCAGATTGCCGACGAAGAAAAGGCTCAATGGAGCATGGAAGGTCAGACTTTACTTGTCCAAGCAAAACGCGAAAATGTAGCCATGCAGCTAGAGGCCAACTACCGCGAACGTCTCATGACTACTTACAACGAAGTGAAGAAACGTCTGGACTACCAGGTCGAGAAGCAAAATATCGAACGTAGAATTGCCCAGAAGAATCTCGTCGACTGGGTTGTTTCCAAAGTCAGATCGTCCATCACCCCCGATCAGGAGAAGCAAAACATCAATAAATGTATTTCTGATCTGGCATTACTTGCTAAAGCTTAGTTTAGAAGAAATGTGTACAGGTTATATGTTGAATATTAGCTGTGTCAAAGCCTGGTAGCATTTATCTTGGTGTATTCAAAGAATATTTGTAAGATCAGTAAGTAAAAGTAAATATCTTGTTATCAGTGGCTTATGAAATAAAATTTACAAGTCTATAATTATCTTTGGCTTTGATTCATTACAAAATTACTATTTTGAATACTATCAAAGAACGATATGATCAAATTGCAGGGTATATTGTAATTGTATACAGTGAGTGATAATTTGGTAACCGTTTCGTCCCATTCAAAAATATGCTGCACAATATTTCGAACCTCCAGGCAAATCGAAATACTGTGAACAAAAAAATATCAAAAAGAAATAATCTTCCAATATCAATAAAAGTGATCATTTTAGAAAAAAAAAATATTATTGTGAATTCACTAATAATAACGTTAGTAAGGATTTCGGGTAAACTAGAAACTTATGGCGCCCCCTTGGTTGCCGCCGCGAACCAAACAGTAACCTAGGATGCGTTAAAGTCGCAGGAAATATTCTACATCTTTGGACATCACGTGATGCAGATGTTAAACTGGCTCGATATTTCAAAATTTTAAGAAAACGACTGTTTTGAATGTATGAGATTGAGGCAAATGCCGCAAGACATTTTTGTTTTCATAGTTTTAGCTATGAATTCTGCTATATAAGCAAAAATAATATCATCAACATATGGATAGTTTGAACCGTCGAAAGCACTATCAATTTTCATATTTTTCTTCTGTTCGTGGAAAAATTATTTCGCCGCTTGTAACTACTCTGCCTCTTCTATCACATCCTACATAAATTCTTACACTGAGTAACTACTGAAACTAGCACCTGCCTTGATCATATTTTTATGAGAAATAATATTGGTATCAACAAATATTTAACAGAAAACTATAGGAAAAGTTTGAGGACGTCATTTCTTCGAAGGGCCCAGAAATGGCATACACACTTTTTCATTGCAAAACACGAATATTATAAAAACCAGATAATTCTAATAACATAAGAAAATTTCATGAAATAATCTCAGATGCAGCAAATGAATATAAGGGCAAGACTGGCAATAAAATATGATAATTCTTGATGACAACAAATAACAATTCCATAAGATAATGATATGGTAAATTTTTGCAACGATTATTACATAAATGCTGGTTTGCACTTGGCAACAAAAGTTGAAGAACGTACTTTGGCAATTTGGATTTATGAAAAATATAAGCAAAAATTATGCTATACATATATGCACTCGTGAATAATATAAAAAAAGTCTAGACAATAATGAGAAGGCAGTTGCAGTATTCCTAGATCTTGCAAAAGCTTTTGTTACCTTACATCAAAAACAACTGATGGTGTGGAAATATAAAAAAATTACGATGCATTTCAAATAGAATAGAGAATTTCATCCTTCATATTTGATGAATTATTCAATGATGTAAGTAATGGAAATGAGAAAGACTTCAAACACGATAATATTCTGTTTATTGATTTTTCTTTCGACAGTTATAAGCCTGAAAATGTTTGTAGTATTTGTCAACAATGATGTTTCATTTAAGGTCACCGACAATACAGCGATTCGTTTGCTTTGATATCTGCGTAAGCGTTACTAAAAACTAAGTTACATTCTCATTACAATGGTGTACACCATAGCCAAACGTGTAGAGATGATACTCATTGTTGTTTCATCAGAACAGCTAATGTGTTTAACGAGAGATATCCCGGTGGGAATGTGAACCATTCTTATATTCGATACTTAGTATCCGCACATATTTTTAGAGAAGGGCATACTCAATATACTCTCAAAAGCTGAATGTGTGGGCTGGCATATTATTCGATGCTATTATTGGGCCCATTTTTTAAAGAGGGAGACTCAAACGGTGAGTCGAGCCTTTGATTGTTTGTGAATTAGAGAATTAAAAAGGGACATCACGGAAATTCCTCATTATAAAGGGTGATTCATTTAGAGGTACTTTCTTTATATTAAAAAAATAATAAAAACAAATCGATTTTTTAATCTTCATTATCAAACAAAAGAACAATCCCTTACAATTATTTTTTTAAGATAATTTCTTTCAAATGTTGTCCGCGACTACGGTTAACAACGTCCATTCTGTAATTGCAATTTTCAATTACGCGTTTGAGTATTTCGAGTGGTATTTGGCCAATGACTCGAGTAATATTAGCCTCCAATGCCTCAATTGTAGCCGGCTTATCCATGTAGACTTTGGACTTTACATAACCCCAAAGGAAAAAACCGAGAGGTGTGATGTCATATGATCTAGCCGGCCAATTCACTGGTCCAAAGCGTGAAATGATCTGTTCGCCGAATCGCTTGCAAGTTTGTCAAGAGCCCAGCGACAAAAACGGAAACGATTCGGAAGGTCAGTTGGCTTCAGTTCTTGCACTAATTGAATTTTGTAAGCTTTTATAGAAAGATCCTTACGTAAAATACGCCAAGTTGTTGAATATGACAGGCCAAGTTGTTGAGAACGCCGACGAATCACGGTCTTCGTGTACACTCTCTGCTACCGCCCCTATATTTCCTTCACTACGTGCTGGATGAGGTCTATTTGATCCAGTAATGAAAATTCGGTCTCAAACTTACTTATGGTAGAGCGAATTGTGCGTTCGGTAGGCCGATTATGTGGACCATAAGTTGCTCTAAGCGCCCGAAATACATTCTTCGTAGAACGCCCATTTTCGTAAAACAGTTGAACAATTTTTAGGCGCTGTGCCATTATGAATTGTCAAACACTACTGAACAAGAATGTAACTTCAGTTGAATCGAGGCATGCGCAATCTGCAATTAAATCCCCACTACAAAAAGTGTACCTCTAAATGAATCACCCTTTACGAAAATTTACTTCATTTCCAACAGGATGGTGCACCACCCCACTTTGTACTCCCAGTTCGGCAATGGTTGGATGAGCACACTATCCGAATCAATGGATTGGCAGAAGGAGTCCTATTGAATGGCCACCTAGGTCACCAGACCTAATGCCGTTGAATTTTATTCTGTGGGGACACCTAAAATCTGTGGTTTTTTCCACCCAACCGGATTCACCAGAATTTTACGTAGAATTTGAAAATATAGGAATAAAAGTTCAATTCAGGGTTCAACCTGAAGTACCAGCGTATTGAAAATATTTTAGGAAAATTGGCCATATTGAGCTGTAGCTGCCACCAAAATTTCAAGTTCATATCTCTATTAGTTTTCCGTAAACTCCTAATGAACCAGTCAGGTAGTCACCCTGTTCATGTATAGCGTGTTTTATTGTCTGAATTGAATTTAACATGCAAAAAATAAGAATCGTATTGGGCAAATACGTTCGTAAACGCGATCCAGCAATGTAACAACATTTTTTTCATAGAAGACTTGAGACTTCTTGTCAGTTAAGGTATTCAGAATCGACACTTGAATTTGCCCAATGTTCAAAAATATCAACAATACTGCGAGGAGCAACAACTAAACCAAAAAATCCTGTTTTTTATCCAGTTTCCATCATTGGTTTGAAAGAGTTACATTTATTGTCAAAGATTTTGTAAACAATTTTTGAAAAACGTTATTCTCTGTTCAATATAATCAATATTCTCAGAACTGATCGTATTCATCTCGGATCTTTATCAAAGTCATTTCTGGAATTTGAAATTTCGAAAATTAAAAAAAAATCGACAAAATTCACCAGTTTCCAAACTATCTTCCAATTCTTGTCACACTGCTGCTCAAAGTCTGTACTGCCAAACCATCTTTCATTGTTTCGTTTTCGCAATTTAAATGTCTAGCCCTCAGGTTAATAGCAGCGTGTAATCCATTTTCGTTTTGAAAAGCCACAAGTTTTTTTTTTAAATCGGCCATTCGATATTCCTAATTATTTTTTATTTTCTTTCCAAAACAATTTCGTACAAGTTTTATCATATGACAAGCATCAGGAATTATAAAAACCAATTATCCATTGGCAGGATAGTATTTTTTTAATTTTCAAAACTTGACATATAATATAGATCATTTCGAAAGAGCGGCCATTTTGTCGGTAGGGCATACAAGGGTGCGTCGTGCCATTAGATTCATCGTAATCTGCAGTTTTGAGTTATTCAGTTCGAGGTTTTAGTGTGTGTGGCATTTAAAATAATTCACACCCAATTAATGGATCTTCTCTATTGTTAACAATGAAAGGAACGTTTTGTGTGCCCTACCGGCAATATGGTCGTGACGACACCTCAAAATGACCTGTTGGCCCCAAGCTTATCCATCGAAAAATGTATCTTGGTTCCATCAAAAGTTAATGATATCACATCTACCCCAGTGTCATTTAGTGCATACATAATTTCTTAATGCAAGGTCTCGACGAGTAGCATTCATTCCAACTATTAGCTACAGGTATTTTCCAGTGCCCATTGATGCAAGTACACATTACCACAGCTGCATTTTCGCTTCTTTAGAATCCTCTTCCCTATCTGACGAGTGTTCTTTAACATTCCACGCCTCGCTTAATTGCCATATCATTAATTTGCAAACCGACGAAAACTTTTTTCCTCTTTTTACTTCCTCCTTTCAATCTTATAGCTTCAAGCACTGACATAGAAATTCCTGGACCTCCTTCCATATTTCCAAACTATGATCTCAAAGTTCTAGGATGTGGCAAACAGGTTATCAAATTATCACGAACATAATTATATGCTTCTGGTGATACGAAGTGTAGCGTTGAAGCAAAGTTTTTTAGTTGAGAGGGAAAAGTCTTATACTTCTTGCCCTCTAGCAGCTTCTTAACAATCATTCCACCTACTTCGTTGAGTGATGTCTGAAACAATAACAGTTCAATTTTGTATGTTTCACCAGTTAACAATTTTTTTTCCAAAATTAAACATGCTTACAATTGTCAAGGATAATATCAGTATAACTATAACTAGTAAGAGTCGTTTATTCGGACGCAGCTTGTGGCAATGTTGACACAATGATGGATGACTTGGTTGATTTTTCAGTTTTACTAAAAATATCGTTTTTCATAAAATTCAAGAAAAGCGCACCCATATTGAATAATATGTATAAGACATTAGTGATGTGTCGGCATTTTATCTTAGTCACGGTCTAACATAGAGGTCTGGAAACAGGTAAGGTGAAAGGTTGCCCTATTGAGGAAATTTTGGTGATTCTTGTATTTCGCCACCTGTAGCGCTACCCTCTCTTTATCACTTTGTCAGCCAATCAAAAATCACATCCGATTTGCTTCGTGAAAATACGTTTGTTTTTTGATTAATTCGAGAGAATGTTGCAAGATATAATATTTCTGTCATTGATTTCATCCCCCATTCAAGTCCTAACCGTTTGTTTCCTTTACAATACGATCTGTCAAAGATTAATCACGTGATCATACCCCTAGATACATACGCTTCTAGCGAATAAGTATGGCGAATTATTCTTCAAGAACGATGACACTCCGCACCACTCAAAAGTCAAAAGTGACATAGTTTCCAGACCTGTTAGTAAGACCGTGATCTTAGTGGACAATTGATATTACATATTATTTTAATTCATCAGAGTCTAAAATGCCGTGAATACCTTTATAGAATCTCCTTCTGTTATGGAGAGTAAGTCTTTTCTTCTCAATTGTTCGACAAGACCATGCATATTGACAACTTTATCCTCCAAACGACGAAGTTTCGATTCAAGTTTTTTAATCTGTTCATTTTTTTCTTCAATGATTTCCACCGCAACCTCCCAGCACATTTTCGTTTTTCTAGGATCATTTGCAATTTCATCCCATTTCACATCTTTTATTCTTTTGTATTTCAAGAAATTTCCAGCTTCAAACTCATCCCAATAATCAGAAGCAGCATTTAGATATTTTCTGAAAATTTCAAAAACACATTTTTTGAATATTCTCAATGTTAATATTACTACTTGAAAATGAAAATTTTCATTTACCTTTTCATGTTTCTATGAATAAAATCATTGTTACCGTTTGAAGAGTTAATTTCATCATTAGTCTTGATGAATTCACAGTAATCATGATCATGATGTAATTTATTCATTTTTTCAGCTTGAAACGTCTCATCTTCCTCATTTTCTTTTATTTCATGATTCTCCGTTTCCTGATAAAATATTATCATATTTAAAATACCTCATTACATTTGAGAGAAATATTTTATGAAACCAGTATAAATGAAAAATCTTAAAATCACTATAAGATAAATGCGTTTTTAGAGTTGAAAAAGTTCTTACATATTCAATTTCTATTTCGTTGTATACAATTTCATTGTAAATGCCATTGTCGTCACACTCATTGTTTATATCAGGACTCGTTTCCAAAGCTGATAGCTCCGTTGTTTCGTTTTGCCGGATATTATTTTCTCCTTGTGATTTTTCTCGTGAAATCAGCTTGACAGATGGAACAGCAAGTGGCAGCAATCGAGGTTTATTGGTGACAATTGTCAACGTATAGTCACTCTTTTTGAAATGATCCGAGCATATTTTCCAGTTTTTCGAAAAGCTTTTCTCTTTCAAGGCTTCAAGCCATTTTCGATTAACAATAGAATCTTTTGGAAAACTGTAAGAATTGTAAAAATAACGTAAATGGCACTATTGAATTTACAATATTTTCTCAAAGAAATAAATTTCAATTTTCTAAAAAAAATTTCCTTCCTCCGTGAAAGTCGAATTCGATCCTTTCCTCAGTGTCTCAGAGTTAATATGAATTGAAAACACCAATTCAAACAAATGTTGTGAGTGAAATTTTACAAGCAGACTTTATAATTCAATGACATAAAAGAAACTTTTTAATTTAGATAATCCAGTGCCATTCGTGAGTTTTCTTATAAAATGGAGAGCTAAGGAAACATGCCAACTACTTGCTACGTGTTCTTGAATTTGAAAACTTAGAAATAACGATGTTAATCTTTAATACCCAAAGTGTTACATTTTGATCACAAAATGCAATTGAATGAACTCTCAAGAATCCGAAGAGGAATTATGAAAATTTCATTTCATTTGAAATAGGGAAGTCCTAATATGCAAAAATTGATCATAAAGAAATACACATAGTTCATCGAGATAATATCTCCTTTCGTGAGAAGTTTTATATAAAAAAAAATAAGTATACCGGGTGTGTCACAGTGGATGGAATATTAGAAGTATCTGGAGAACAGAAAGACAGATCATTCCGAAATTTTGTGGGCGTGGATAATCAAACTTGCTCTATCCGTCTAAAATATTTTCACCAATACAGTGTTGCCGCTTGTATCAGAAAGTAGTAGCTACTTTGTTATTTCAAATGGAACACCTCGTATATTATATCATTTTTGGGATCCTTATAAGATTCCTCACAACTTTCCCACATAATTCCCTATACCTATCTGTGACGATTTTCGAGATAAAAATTATTTTGTCAGATTTTTTTGCAAAACCTGACCATTGAAAAATATGAATTTTTTCCCAATGCAAATTCACAAAAAATTGCAATTTGGGTTATAGCTGCATAAGACCATCAAGTATTCTGTCGATGAACTGGATCTCAGTTTCAGCATACAGGGAGGCTCAGAAGTGAGTGTCATCCGGGCACTCATGAAAATGACTGCAACTCCATTTTTTTAAATGGAACACCCTGTATATTATCACTTATTCGAAAAGCTATAACATTTTCCATTTTAATTGAGTATACTTTCCCTATACCTATCTCGTACAGTGTGTTAGTTATGATCACTTATGTTATGAATTCGTTTCAATAAAATAAATATTGGGTAGTGCTTAAGATAGTAGGCTATGAACTTCATTCTGACAGAGAACTAACATGTTCTTCCTTCATTGCTATCCTGTATTCAAGATGCATGGGTGTAAAAATACTATAGCAAGAAATAATTACTTGAATGCGGTTAAAATGGATTTATTCATCATTTATGGTCAATGAAACAAGAATATCAGTAGAACATGCAGAGTTTTTCTCTTCAATGAAAAGAATGAAGTGATTCACCTCGGATAAATCCGAGGAAATTAGATTGAAAAAACTGTTTTTGAAATCTTTCTAGATTCATTAATACACTTTGATACTTTCAGCTTTTCATAATGATATAAGCATTTCAAAATTTCTCTTCAATCTAATGAATTTTCTCGAATTCGTTCGAGGTAAATCAGCATACTTTTCATTAAACTCGCTGCATTTTCTAATGATATTTTTGTTACATTGACCATAAATGATGAATAAATCCATCTAAACCGCATTCAAGTGATTATTTTCTGCCATAGTATTCTTACAAACATGCAACTTGAATACATGAGGACAATAAAGAAATAACAAGTTATTTCCCTGTCAGAATGAAGTTCATAGCCTACTATCTTAAGCACTATCCAATATTTATTTTATTGAAAACGAATTCATAACATAAGTGATCATAACTAACAAACTGTACGAGATAGGTATAGGGAAAGTATACCCAATTAGAATGGAAAATGTTATAGCTTTTCGAATAAGTGATAATATACAGGGTGTTCCATTTAAAAAAATGGAGTTGCAGTCATTTTCATGAGTGCCCGGATGACACTCACTTCTGAGCCTCCCTGTATGCTGAAACTGAGATCCAGTTCATCGACAGAATACTTGATGGTCTTATGCAGCTATAACCCAAATTGCGATATTTTGTGAATTTGCATTGGGAAAAAATTGATATTTTTCAATGGTCAGGTTTTACACAAAATTTTGACAAAATAATTTTTATCTCGGAAATCGTCACAGATAGGTATAGGGAATTATTTGGGAAAGTTGTGAGGAATCTCATGAGGACTTCAAAAATGATATAATATACGAGGTGTTCCATTTGAAATAACAAAGTAGCTACTACTTTCTGATACAAGCGGCAACACTGTATTGATGAAAATATTTTAGACGGATAGAGCAAGTTTGATTATCCACGCCCACAAATTTTCGGAATGATCTGTCTCTCTGTTCTCTAGATACTTCTAATGTTCCATCCACTGTGACACACCCTGTATATTCAAACATATAGACATACAAAAGTTAAAATTATTGTAACAATAATATTAAAACAAAATAAATAAATAATAACTGGGTCCAAGAAAAGATCTAATGTGTTTTATGATGTTTATTCTGAACATGTATTTTAGATTTCAAGAAAATCATTTCCATCAACTGATGTGGAAAATTTAGTTTGGATTCCTTCGTAAAAATATAAAAGCAAAGTTTACGTGATGTAGCATGGGCAGACCGTGGTTTTTTAATTAGTGATTACATGAGATTATTTCATACAGAATTAAATACAGGGTGCGGCACCGAAAATGAAACAGATCGAATATCTTATAGACACATGTGTTGTGAAGAAAATGCAAAAACACGTCGATTTGTAAACCAAGGGGGACATCTTTCTACCATAACCTCAACTGTCATACCTCTTTCTCCTCCCCTTGGTCACTATCACCCATACAACTTAAATAGGGAAAGTATACTAAGTGTGTCACATCACTGAAAAGGTAATTTGATAAGGAATTCAGCCATGTGAGTGTTCGCTACGTAACTTTTTATTTTGGCGCCCTCTTGCGGAAAAAACAACTGTTCCGTATTCCAAAGAATTAAAATTTAAAAAATGACAGTGTATGAACTTAAAAATTGGAAAGGCTTGCATAAATTTTACTCCAACCATTCCAAACTACAATAATTCACAATAGCTGCTCAAAGTGTTCTCCATTACCTGAAGTACTACTGACAATAAACCGACACAACTAAGCACTGAAACAAAAGGTTTTTTATTGTACCAAAACATAGGCGTAGTAAGTCAATTTTTATTCAGAGGTACGAATGTCGTCAAATAACTCCAGAAATGCTCCAAAACGTCAGACAACGTTTCGAGACTAACTTATGCTCATGTATGGCAGTTAATGGAGAACACTTTGAGCAGCTATTGTGAATTATTGTAGTTTGTAATGGTTGGAGTAAAATTTATGCAAGCCTTTCCAATTTTTAAGTTCATACACTGTCATTTTTTAAATTTTAATTCTTTTTTTCTGAATTGTTCAAAGTAGCTTTCAAATGAAGTATCATACTTTGGAATACGGAACAGTTGTTTTCCCCGCAAGAGGGCGCCAAAATAAAAAGTTACGTAGCGAACACTCACATGGCTGAATTCCTTATCAAATTACCTTTTCAGTGATGTGACACACTTAGTACTTTCCCTATTTAAATTGTATGGGTGATAGTGACCAAGGGGAGGAGAAAGAGGTATGACAGTTGAGGTTATGATAGAATGATGTCCCCCTTGGTTTACAAATCGACGTGTTCTTGCATTTTTTACACAACACATGTGTCTATAAGATATTCGATCTGTTTCGTTTTCGGTGCTGCACCCTGTATATAATACCAGCCTTCACCAAAATCATGAAACAGTTACATTCTGTAGAATAAGAAAAAACGCCGAGATCGATACTTCATATGTTGCATTCATATAGGATTATTATTATTGAAGAAATTTGCCAAAAAGCTGTACAGTCATGCTCAAAAAGTGACACGGAATAAAAGACATTTCAACTTTGTAGTGGAATATCTCGAAAAGTATCAATTTTCCCATGACAATTTTGGAAAATTCGTGTGTTTTAGACCGAAATACGTAAGTTCCAACAAAAATCATATCAAAATATGTTACGCGAATTAATATGAATATCTATTAATTTTTGTTATCAGTAGGAAGATCAGAATGAATTTTCATAGTTAAGAATGAACAATTTTGAGTTCACAAAATCTACCATTCCTAAGGTTCATAAAATTTTACAAAATACAATATAATTAAGTTAAGAAAAGTCACTCATGAAATCAAGATCAAGTAATCAGAGCATGAATCAGTCAAATTTCTGCTTTGTATCACAATGCGATATATTTATTTTCACTCTCTAGTGATAATAGGTAATATATACTTCTATCATAGATAAAGTATTAAGGGCATTCTTCATCGATGCTCTTATTAAAACGAACAACTATGCTTGCCTACCAGGTTCATTTTGACAGTGATTTGGTCTCATGCTCTGGATTGGCCCCGAAAATATATATATATATACCTATTCATTATACTATTTATTTGTATTTAAGGTTATGTTAATTAAAATGAATTAAATCCAGTATGAACTTACGAGTGGAATATAGTTTCTCCTCCTTTTATTGCTCTTTTTTTGCACACATGACAAGTAGTACGCGACATAGATTGCATTTCCAATTTCCATGCATTAATGTATCAAAATTAATAGTATATACCATGTATATATTACCAAATATTACCTCGTATATACCAGTCAACTGTCAATGTACCAATGTACCAATGGCGGTGTATAGGCTATTTATTCTGGGTAGATAGTTTCTGTCAAATCGCCAGATGAGCCGTGTTGCCAGATGTTTTTCACTTTTTCAGCGTTGCTCCGAATTATGTCCGAATATATATAACTGGGTATAAAATCATATTTCATAATAACTATTGAACCATTGTGAGATCGTGGTGAATAAATATTCATGAAGATTCTTTACTTACCTTTCGAATAAAATCCAATGAAAGTGAGGGGCTCCTGTTATCCATTTCGTGTTTAAGGATTCGCTCCACAATTTGGCATCGTTCACTTCACAACGATGCCAAATTGTTCGGACTGTTCGGAGCGAATCCCTACAATCGTTTGTTTACATTCGAATTGTGCTTTTCTTTCGATTTTTTTAAATTTGTTCTTTTGAGAGCTTAATTTCATCGTATTCTTATGAAAATGCCGAGAGGATTGAGTAGAGATGCCCAGAAAATGGTTGCATCTTTATTAGAACATTTTTAACGAGAAAGGGATAACAGGAGACTACCCTTACTTTCATTGGATTTTATTGGAAGGTAAGTAAAGAATCTTCATGAATATTCATTCACCACGATCTTACAATGGTTCAATAGTTTTTATGAAATATGATTATTACAGAGAGAGTGATTGCTGCTTTAATTGTAGGAATTGAACTGTGTAGGGAATATCTACTGCACACTATATCACAGAAGGTAAGCTAAGAACTAAACTGTCCTAGGACTTCCACAGAACTACACAACGGAAGAAACCAATTGTGGATATTGATCAACCTCAACAATATCAAATAGAGAACTGTATTTAGGTACAATATGTACCCAAGAACAGTGAGTATTTAGTGCATATCACATATTATCAGCTGATGAACATTCTTCATTGCAGAGGAACACATAACATTGAAGTCATTGAAATGAAAGCTTGCTCAACATTTGCCTCACATCTTAATGGAAAGCATTGATGGAGTTACCTAATATTGCTATGAAACGTAATACATTTCTCCAACAGTACGTTCTGTTGAAAAGTGAAGGTTTGGGGTAATTTGTTTTCATTAATGAGATCTGCATATTTCAGAATGGAACTCTACTACATTCTTGGCAAGATTCTAGTGTCAAAAGTGTGAAAATACAAAGAATATGAGATTCAAGGTATTTAGAATTTGTATATGAGTTAGATGGTGTATTGAAATTATGTTGTCTATTAGATTCATTGTTTTGCATGGTGGTTGTTCAGATGGATTCATTCCTGGGACAAAATTTGTTTTAATCCCTGAAACTGCTAAAGAAGTTTACCATGGAGAAATTAACCAGGATAACATTCTCCACTGATTCAATACACAACTGCTGCCAAAATTAAAAAATCCTTCCACAATTGTTATGTATGGATAATGCTACTTATCACAGCACAGTCATTAACAAAGTTTCCACCTCTGCTTTTAATAAGGCAGCAATTCAAGAATGACTTACCAACAATGTAATTTATTTTGATTATGGAATGTTGAAGCTTCAGTTACTAACTAATTAAGTACAATTGTAGGCCATAGACTTTATGATACATCTAATATATTTTTTGATTTTCAGAAACAAACCAGCCCTAAGAAATGATAGCAGAAAGATATGGATATCAAGATCTTTGACTCCCACTTTACATTTGTGTTTTTTATCCAATTGAGTTGATGTGAGATGTAAAGACATGGATACATAGTGAATTGAGAGATATTTGAATCTGTTTTGTAATTTTTGTTGAAATGTGATGATGTGTAGCGTTTACAAAATGAGCACATGAAGCACTACTATTTTTGTTCCACAAATAAATTAATCCATAACTTCTGGATTTTTTCTAAAACACACCTAATAGAGATGGACAGTTATTGGTTTTGAAATAAAGAACCATCAAATGAGAAAGAACAGATTTGATATTGAAAGATGAACATTTTTAGATATCATTATGTAGTTATTATGTACTTCCTTTGAATATTCGATTCCTAGCATGTGAACAGTCCATTATATCATTCGAACCATTCAATGGTTAACCACAATCAATAGTAATCCAAATATAATTAATATATTTCATCAGTCGAAAACACTTTTTTAAAACAAAACAAACGGGCAACCTAACCCAAGTTTTTATTCGAAGTTAACTCGGAGCATCGCTGAAAAAGTGAAAAACATGTGGCAACACGGCTCAATCTGGCGATTTGACAGAAACTATCTACCCAGAATAAATAGCCTATATGTTGGTACCATAGATTGTTGGTACGATACGTTACTGTTGTACTGAGAGCCAATGAAAAAATGCCAGAAAGAGTCAGACTATTCGTTTGTCTTGTGCTATTTCTCCACACCGTTTTCAATGCACGTCCATTTCTATATATCGATGGCCAAATACCTACCTGAACTTACCCTTCCAACTTGAAATCAAGTGCAGGCTGAATAGAAACAAAAAAGAAGCAGAATGTGAACTGCGCCATCTACAAACATTTTCAGCAGTTTCAGGCAAAAATCGTTCTTTCAGTTTTCACGTAATTATTTTTCTCGTGAAATAAACCGTTAGAATGGCTTCTCAATGTGGCAGAATTCTGGCTTCTACGGCAAGAAAACAACTCCTTTTCCCAAATTATAGATTCGCTTCAACAAAAAGTAAGTGAATATCAAAGAATTTATGTCGTCAGGAAATTTCGCCCTTCCCAAAATGTCTAACAAATTTGACATTACGTAATTGAATGAAACTGGCAATTAAAATAGTATTTCCAATGAAGTACTGGTATTTATAAGTACATTTCACATTCGATCGAAAGCTAATTGATCTTAATTGGTATAATCAATAACATATGTGAAACTTAACCTTACAATTCTTTTAGTTACTATGGGAGATCCTTTGGAGCATGCTACTGGTTTGGAGAAGCGCGAGCTGCTTGCTAAATTAGCTGGAAACGATAATCCCTACGATGCGAAAGTAATCAAAAGAGGTGTAGGCTCCAAAGCCAGTCCCAATGAGATCCCATCAGCATTTGATTCTCGTCTTGTAGGCTGTGTTTGTGAAGAAGAATCTACAAGCATAAACTGGATGTGGCTGCACAAGGGAGAACCCAAGAGGTGCGAATGTGGACACTGGTTCAATCTTGTACACAAAGCCCCATTATAAACTTAAATCTGAAAGGATACTTTAGATTTTAATAGTGCTTATAAATAAATTTATTTCGTTCCTATTTATTTTTTTTTTATATTTACCTGACACTTCAAACAATTTAATGGATTTTCAGATCTTGAGGCTGGCAGAGGATTTCAAAAGTAGCTGTTTTAAAGTTTCAATAGTTTGCAAATGGATTCATAAATAATGATAATTTTAGGATATACTTTATTGAAAACAGTTTCCATTTATGTACAATCATAAAAAAACATTGCACTAAGAACAAACAATATAAATCAACTTATCACCAGTAAAAATGACCAAAATTGAAAAATGTTGAAACACATGTCTGTCCACATTCTCAAGAAATGATTATGTACAATATTGTTTGGATACAGGCCCTTCCGCAAACATTTCAATTTTGTCGAAAATGTCCATAAACATGTAGGATCAAGTACTTTGCTACTTTAAAATATACAGGATACATTTGAACTGGAGAATGATAGAATATTCTCCTGAGCTTAGTCAATGACCATTCCTAGAAATATGCAATCTAGTTCAAAAATACCATGTGAATCTACAATAACAATGAAATATTAAAGTATAACTGGATAAAAAGGTCTTTAAAACACGCGCGAGTTTTCGAGCACGACGGCGCAGCCGAAATGCTCGAAATAAAGCAAGTGTTTTAAAGACCAGATCCTCGAATACTTTACGCTATTTTTTTCATTGGTGCCACATTTCAATTTTGAATAAAGTTTTGCATTTGTCAGTTATATTTTATTTGACGTTTACAAGGTACTCCTGTCAGATCAATAATCAAAAATTTGTCATTTAGACTTCACGTTTCTCCTTCCTTTGTTGATATTGCCATGGTAACTTAAAAAAACGCGCGTTTTTTAAAGTTCAATTTAAACACACTCAGGTGTGCTTGAAATGGGTAAAATAGGGCACCAATAAAAAAAGGATATTTTTCTACATCACATCACTATAACCCAATTACCAACAGTAAAACTTGAGTACTGTAATACAAAAGTTGAGGTTTAACCAAATTCACATCTAGTGTTAGTATCTAGTAGATAATGTTAACTTGTCAAAATACACTGTATATTTTCAAGTAGCCTGATCACTCACTCAAAATGTCACTAAATTTGGCCACAACAAAACATAATCACTATTCATTTGCAGCATCTTTGTCAGTCTTAGTTTTCTCTGTATCATCCTTCACTGATGTGTCACCTTCTCCACCTGCCTTCTCTAATGGTGAGTAGTCAAAGATCTGATTCTCTCCAAAACTAACCCTCTTTGTGTGAGTCTTGGGAAACACTCTTGGAATTGGCGGATGATCTTCTTCAGTTGTAGTCTTTTGGTTGCTCAAAATAGGCCTATGTTTGCTGATAACCAGGTAGTTGAGTGGTACAAGGCCAGATTTATCTTTGCAGACAGCAAAGGCCCATCCAGAGTTCCTCAAGTTCATTTCTTCTTGTATTGAAGTTGGAGCCAAAACAACCAAGTCGTTGGCTTGGACAGTCAACTCATTTGGAGCAGTGGCTATGAAGTCAAAAGCTACTTTGGCTCGAATTCCAGGAGTTTTCCAATTTGCAGGATCAGCTTTATCTAGAAAGGATGATGTGGATAATTAGAAAATGATTTATTTAGATAATGTCTCTTGTTCATCATAATTTGTGGATAGATCCTATCGAATCTGATCTAGTTCTGGTGTATCTTATTGTTTTGGTTGAGCTCACCTTCATATTTAGGCAGAAATCTACTGATGATATAAGGTGCTGACATCAATACGCCTAAGAAGGCAATTGTAGGCCAACTAGACCCTTTTTCAGGCCCAGCACCTGCTCCTATTCCAGCTCCAATGTTTGCCTGCTTCCAAGCCATTGAAGTCCTACTATTAGGCACATTATAGCCGAATAGCCTCTTCAACTTTCTGAATAACCAGTTCAGAAACCTGAAAATGTTAATCGAATACCAGATTTGACCAAACATTGTCCTCAGACGACCAAAATTCTCTGCCACACTCAACACAGCTCTGAAACTTGATGTCATTGCAAAAAATGTGTTGTCCAGCATCATCGCTATACTGTTGAAGGCTCTGACAATGTTTTCTACACTAGCAAAGGTAGTTCGAGAGCTTTCTTCAGCATACTGAATGAAACGCCTTTCGTGGTCATCAGTTGTGTAGTTTGGGTACCCTCCATAAGAGCTGTAGTTGTTGTAAGATGATCCATAGCTGGGGTACATGTTGTTGCGGTATGGTGAGCCATATGAGTTGTACGAATTGAATGAATTGTAGCCCCCATAGCCTATGAGAGATTTGAAAAGAAATGTAAGGAGAAATTAATTGACATAACAATTTGGATATCGAGGTAGAATTAATGATATCCTTCATGATTATATGTTTATACCCCAAATTATAATGAAAAAATTTTAAAAAGTCCAACCAATAAACTTATTCCGAATGGTAGGTAAAAATTCAACTTAATCCTAAAACAATACTCTATTCATCAATTCACTGTTTCTGATATGGAGAACAATATTTTAGCATAACTTGAACTTTTATGTACTTGTATTTGTATGTCCTGTGGTTATTACAGTGGAAGCACTTTTATGATATACAAACAGACATTTATCTTTTATTACTACAAACATTGGTACACATCCTCTTCAAATATTTAATTTTGTAGGAAGATAAACAGATGATTAATTTCCAAGTTTTGTTTACAGTAAAGTTCCAAAATTTCAGAACCTATTTTCAGTCAGGAAATTTTGAATGTTCATTGTTGACAATAGTTGACTCTCACCTCTAGTTGAACTGTTAGGTAATACTTATTGATAATATTTTTTGCATTGATAACCTCTTGCCATAAATGCCATACCAAATGAAGTAAAATTTGCCTAAAATAATGTTACAAATTCATGTTATTCATGGCATTTCTTTCATAAATATAATATTCATATAATTTCACTTTATAGATACTAGAAAACAACCATTAGATAACTATAACAAGAATAAAGTATGCTGAATCGTAATTTGTGTATTCATGTGTTATCATTAATTTCATGACTACTACTATATAACAAGAATAATATGTATATAAGATTCACATGTTGAAATTTGGAACTTGGTACTTATGAAATAATTGGCTGTGTAATCGCACTTATATACATAATTGGTTTGTTTATACTGGAACGTACCTGAATATGGCAGGTTATATGAGTTAAAGTTGTTGTATCCATTAGCTAGAGCCGAATTTGAAGGCCTAGGAGGTAATAATGGGGCACTCCTACTTCCTCCAATCATATTTATATTCGCATTTTTAACTATATGACTTGAATTCTGCAGCTTGAAATCTTCTGAAGGTTTTGATAAAGACATTGTTGATAATTCAATAAACAAAAACTTTCACATCGAAATAAATACATGAGTAGGTACTTGAAACACAGCATGAGGTACTTTGTTTAATCTTATCGCACAGTTTAATGACAGTTCTAGTGGTTCCACCACTATTATTGCAATACTTGAATAATTAAAACTGATTATGTGCTAAAATGACCCGATGAACTCATTTTTGATAACAATAACGAAGGTTTCTGAATGACGTAATACTGAATCTTCTTTTATACTCTAACTTGTTTCTGTTATACGGATTACCTACTGTTTGGCTCTCTTGTCAATGAACGAACTATAGTTCATTTATTCTGGGTAGATAGTTTCTGTCAAATCGCCAGATGAGCCGTGTTGCCAGATGTTTTTCACTTTTTCAGCGATACTCCGAATAAAAAACATGTGTTAGGTTGACCGTTTGTTTTGAAAGTGTTTTCGAATGATGAAATATATTCATCATATTTGGATCACTATCGATTGTGGATAACTGTTGAATGGTTCAAATAAAAAATTGGATTGTTCTCATGCTAGGAATCGAATATTCAAAAGAAATACACAATAACTATAGGCAATGAAGTGATGTTTATCTTTCAACATTATATCTGTTGTAAACTCTCATTCTCATTTGATGGTTCTTTATTTCAGCCAATTTGAATAGGTATGTTTCAGAAATAATTCAGAAGTTATAAATTGATTTATTTGTGGGAAAAAATAGTGGTGCATCTGCTCATATGGAAGAATTCCATATGATACATGAGAACATAAGGAAAACCCACAAAAACTCATGTAACCACCATATATCAGTACATTTCAACAAAAATTACAATATAGATTGAAATTCAAATGTATCTTAATTCATTTTGTTTGTCTTCTGCTGCTTATGTATCCTCTGGAACTGAAAACTAACAACTCGACATTTATTATGTTGAAAAATATCATAATTGAAACCAACCCTTCTTCTTCTCGATGACTTCTTTTTACTCCAAATGATGATGCTGCCTTCTCTGAGGTATGACTCCTGTTGATTAATCTCATCAATATCATCCATTTACATAAGAATAAAATGTATAATTTATAATTTTCAATACATAATATAATGTTCAATACCTTACCTGATAAACAAATTATAATTATCTCGCCAATTTTTCTTATAAATGACAAATGATAAATTTTTCTTCCTCGACTTTCTGGCTGCTGATGCTTTTTCTGAACCTCATATTCCTTGCTGTTCATATGACCTGGAAAAAATATTCTATCAAGCATGCAATATGAAAATCCAAATTCCCCAAACAGAACTAACTGTTCCTCTTCTACCTTCTTATGCTAATCTATTTTATGTTATAATTTCGAATTGAATACTATATAAATGTTTTTAATCTTCATTTCCTACAATTTCATCAACTTTCACATTCTGACTCTTCTCTCCGTATTGGTTCATATGGTAATCTTCATCAGCAGTTTTAGAAGAAAAAACTAATTCTGCTCCAGGAATGAAACCATTTGAAAAACCATCATGCAGAACAATGAATCTAATATACAACACAAATCCAGTACACCATCTAACCCAAATACAAACTATAAATACCTAGAACCTCCTACTTTATTTTTTTTCACACTTTTGACACTAGAATCTTGCCAGGAATGTCCTATAGTTCCATTCTGGAAGATCCAGGTCTCATCAAGAAACACAAATTGCCTCAAACCTTCATTTTTGAATTGAATATACTGTTGGAGGAATTTTATACGTTTCATAGCAATGTTAGGTAACTCCATCATTCCTCGCCGTGGATCATCTTTTCTAAATCTGAAGCCAATGTTTTTCAATACCTTCCATAAAGATGAGAGGCAACCATTGAAAAGAAAACGTTGAGCAAGCTTATCATTCAATGTTTTTAATGTTATGTGTTCCTCTGCAATTAGGAATGTTCATTATTCAATTATATGTGAATGGCACTGAATACTCACTGTTCTTATACATATCGTAAATACAATTTCTTATTTCGGACTCCTGAGATTCTTCAATATCAACAATTGGTTTTTTCTTTTCTTTAGATGTCCTGGGACCGTTCAATTCTTCACCCTCTGTTGATTTTGCTGATATTCTCCACACAGTAGCAATACTTATATTCAGTGCAGCAGCCACTCTCTGTAATGATCATATTTTATATAACCTATTGAATTATCATAAACTCATCGTGGTAAATAAATATTCCATAGGATTCCTCACTTACCTTTCCGATAGAATTCAAAGGAAGTAAGGGACCTCCGTTATCCTTTTCTCGTTGAAAATATTCCAACAAACTTGCAACCATTTGTTGGGCATCTCCACTCAACCCTTTCGGCATTTTTATAAAAATATGATGAAATTAAGCTCTCATCAAAGGAACAAATTCACAAAAATCGCATGAAAAGCACAATTCGAATGTAAACAAACGATTGTAAGGATTCGCTCCAAACAATTTGGCATCGTTGTGAAGGTAACGATGCCAAATTGTTTGGTCTCACAATGGTTCAACGGTTTTTATGAAATATGATTATATACCCAGCTATATACATTCGGAGTTAATTCGGAGCATCGCTGAAAAAGTGAAATACATGTGGCAACACGGCTCAATCTGGCGATTTGACAGAAACTATCTACCCAGAATAAATGAACTATACCTAGTCTTCGATCAGTCTGAAGTTGTGACGTTGACAAGTGAAGTGAATCAAATGACGTTAATTTGAAGTTTGAGCCAACTTTTAAAAACCGTTAAAAACGTTCCTAAGTTTAAAGGTATAAACGTTCTGTTATGATTATATTCGCAAATAATTGTGGGTAACGTGTTCTTTAAACGAAATCAAGGATTTCATATTGTTTAAATTGAGTTCCAAAACACAGTGATATGTGTGATACTCCGTTTAAAACTCCTCGGTTACCGCGTCAGGTACCAAAATTAACGAACTCTGATAGCGATGAAAGTACTGCATCAGATACTCCATCTTCTAGATCGAGTGACGGTCTTACAATTGTTGCTCTATATGATGATTTCAAACGCCTTGTAGATCAAAAACTAGAAGACAATGAACGTCTTCGAGATAGCTACCAAAATTTTGCAGAAGAAACAAAACTTATGTATCTTCAATGGAAACAAACACTCGCAGAGTGTCATAGGCTGGGAGCTGTCCTAGAAGAAAAAATATCTGAAAATAGTGAGTTGAAGAAAAGTCTTCTTGCTGCAAGAAACATGATGGATGAAGAGAGGAAAAAAAGAAGGGGCATGCAAGCAGAAAGAGACCATTTCCAGTTACAGATTGCCAAGTTCTGTAGTGAGCTTGTTAAAGATCAAAGAAATAAGCTGGCAGAAGAAACTAAGGAGCAGATGAGGCATCTCAACTCTGGCAGAATGAGTTGGTGTGATCCTGATAGATTGACTGCAATCAAAGAAATCAACTCTACAGGGTCTATCCTATCAGATTTCAGTTTTTCTCGGTCAGAAGATGATCTGGATTCTTCAATTTGTACTGGTAAAAAAAGTGTCAGGGAATGGAAACGTCAACCTATTCCAGACAAAACTTCAGAGCCTGCCATAAAAAAAAGGAGATCGTCTACTAATAAAGTGGTAGAAATTGGCACTACAGAAACTGTTAGAGCTACTACTACATTGACAGTGCCTAAAGATGGGCCAATTACTGCTACTTCAGTTATTGAATCTGTTCCTAAGATGAATTATGAAGGATCTATTGCACCACCAAATTTGGTATTTGAGTCTTGGAATCGTGAAGGTAAAAATGTCTGATGAATAACTAATCACTCTAATCAAATCAAATAATTTTATTCACCAGAAAAGAATATTATACATTGCATAAGTGAAACTGATATAGATAAAAAATCTTGTAAATTGGGCAAAACAACATCCCCTTTGAAAGTACAACTATTGATAAATTGGAACTCCATAAAAATAGTAAAATTAAAATACTAAAAATGAGAAAATTATCACTGAAAAAAAGTTGAATACAACAGTATAGACAAATTCAACTCAATCACATTCAGGATCTTAGAAATTGTTCTACACTGTAAAAAGCTTTATTAATACTGCTGAACTGTTACCAGGGTAAAGTCAATATTCTGGGTTTCCTGAATAATGGCCTGCAATATTCAAAAGAATGAACTTTTTTTATAATAATAATAATAATACAGGAACTTTATTGAACTGAAACAAATTCAATTCAACAGGCTATTGACCGAAGTCCTTCTGCCTATCGTTACAAATAATATATGTATATTAATTTTTTTTGTGTGACATAAACAAACTGCTCAGTCCACTTCATTAAAAACGAGAAAAACAAAAAAAAAAAAAACTGTTTCACTTAATGTTCTTGTTGTATTTTCTCGAGGGTGGTGGTGTGAGGGTATCGATGTAAGGGTTGTGCTTCTGGGTTTCTTCTCATTGCAAACTTCACAAGAAGTTCCACATTTTTGGCCTTCGAACAGAATCTGTGGAATAGATAGTCCAGGCGATCTTCAATAGGCATTACATTCGTTAATTCATAAAGGAGGTTATTTGGAGGATTGTGTAGGGGATTATTTGGGTGGCGAATTCTTGTGATAGTCCTGAGTGCTGATGTTTCAGCGACTTGCATTTTCTTTTTGGCTGTTGCCTTGCAATTGAGGAAGACAGTGTGTCCGTACTCTATCATTGGTCTACAGATTAGTTTGTAAATGCTACTGGCTGTCTTCACATTGATACCCTTATTTTGAAATGTGAGTCCTCTAAAGTGCTTTGCTCTGGATATCATGCTCTTCTTCTTTCCTTGGAGGTGTTGGTTGAAATTGATTTTGTTGTCAATCACGATTCCCAAGTATTTGGTGGTTCCTGTTGGGCTTAGTAGTTGTTGTTGCATGGTAATCGTAGGAGATGTTGGAATGATTTTATGATTGAATATCATCAGATGAGATTTGGTAGGGTTTGCTTTCAGTCTCCATTTATTAAACCAATGGCATGTAGAGTCAGTGAGTCTTTGTAGATTGTCTATAGCTCCTTCCGTGGATTTATCATGAGAAATCAACGCAGTGTCATCCGCAAACTGGAGGATATAACCTGAGTGGGAAAAATGTTCTGGCTCGGGAAAGTGATGGTTGTAAATGTCTGCACAGTAGAGGTTATAAAGGAGGGGGGAAAGAGGCGATCCTTGGGGTAAACCCTGCTGTGGGGAGAATATGAACGAACATGAGTTTAGCACTTTCACTTTCAGTCTCCTTTTGGAGAGCAGAGAATTGATTGTGAAAAGTAGCCGGCTTGGACACCCCATTGAGTGGAGTTTGTAAATAAGTCCTTTGTGCCAGACACTATCAAAGGCCTTATTGATGTCTAGGAAAATGGCCGCAGTTTTTTTCCGGTTGAGTTTTGCTGTTTCAACGTTATTGGTGAGGATTGTGAGAGGAAGTAAGGTTGAGCACTCATTTTTGAAACCAAACTGGTAATCGGGTATCCTATTCCCTAGTACTGATTGTAGTCTATTTTTGAGAATCTTTTCTAAGTTTTTGCCAAGAACTGGGAGAAGAGTGATGGGTCTGTAGTTACTGGTTTTTGTGTGGTCCAGCCCTTGCTTGGGTATCGTTATGATGATACCTGTTTTCCATTCTGAAGGAAAGAAGTGTCTTGTCAAGCAAAATTCATAAATTTTGATGATATATTCATGAATTTGATCATCCAGGTTCCTAAGAATTTTTTTAGACAGGTAGTCGTGACCAGGTGTGGTGTTTTTGCCTTTCATCACTATCTCATAATATTCGTCCTTTTCGATGGTCTGGTTTTCTGGCGGTGGAGTTTCGCTCATATTCATATCATACCATTCCGATACAAGATTATAGTTGTCTTCGTCGAAGTTATCATCAGTGGACTCTTCAAAACTCTCTCGAAAATGTCTTGCGAAGATGTCAGCTTTTTCTTCGGGTGATTCATATGTGGTCCCATTTTCTTCGATTGTTTGACTCTTTTTGATCTTACTACTATATTTCGATAGTTTTTTGATGTCATGCCAGTATGTTTTTCCCTTTTTTTCGTTGATTTCCTCACAGGTCTTGAGCCATTTGTGTGTTCGGTACTGTTGTATGAGGGTTTGGATGTTTTTGTTGTACTGGTTCAATTCTGTTTTTTCATGCGGGTTTCTGGTTATGAGGTATTCCCTGTACATTCTCCTTTTCCTTCTGATGAGGCGCAAAATGAACGGTGGCAGCTGATGTGTGTAGAAATTGTATGTACATTTAGGCGTATGTTTTAAAATTGACGTAGTTATATTCTCGTTGAAACTGGAAATGAGTTCAGGAGAGATCTCTTGACTGTCAACAAGTGAGAGGTACTCTAGTAAGTCCTTATTGACTTCGTCTGTGTTGGTTTTGTGGAAGTTATATCGTTCAACCACAGTATCTACTATTGGTTCTTGAAAATCTAATGTTATCTGTAATCCCAAGTGGTCTGAACCCAAATCTGGAATTTCATCTATATTGAGCAAGTTTGGCGCAATATTAGAAGTATGCAGAACAATATCTGGTGTACTATCTACATTGTTCGGCATGAGGAATGTTGGTGCTGTGTCTTTTTTGATGAAATTAGTATTTTGAATGAAATTGTTCAGTTGTCTCCTTTTTACCCTATTATTGATGTTGAAGTCGCCTACTATAAGAGAATATTTGCAAAGACTGGCTTTTGTAAAGATGTTCTCCTCGAGCCTGGAAGTCGGATGGATATAAACCAGGAAAACGTGAAGCTTCTCATTCTTAAAGGGAATTGTGAAGTGGATACATTCGTTCAGTGGGCAATTCAGAGCGGGTGGATTTGCCTTACCAATTTTCAATCTGGGATGGGCTTGTACTAATGCTCCTCCTCTAGCTTTGTTGTGGATGAGGTTACCGTTATGCTGTATGATGGACCAGTCTCTGTATGAGGTGTCAGAGTCAGGCTTTGTTTTTGATTCAACAAATAAGGTGCAATCGATGTCATTATTTTCTATATAGTTTTTAATATTGTACTTCTTATGTGGATAGCTGTTTATGTTACAGTATATAAATTTACTAATAGCACTACTGGACATACTGAATGTTATTTGTGCTGTCTAAAGGTTCAGTTGGAGAAATTGCGTCTTCTATTTCCCTGTCAAATATCAGAATATATACCCGACTACCTGAAAATATTGCTGTTGAATCCACATTGAAATTGTCAATAAATCTTTTCCTAAGCTTCTGTAGGAGTTCCGCTCTATTAGTATTTTGGGGTTCGTTCAGTTCATTGACATATGTACAAATGACAAAGTCGTGTATGGTAATGGGATTGTGGATCCGTGATTCTTTCTTTTCAACAGCGACTTGATGGGATTTCTTATTGAGAGGTTTGATTTGTACATTTGGGATTCCTGCAATGGGTGCTGTTGGTCTCTTTGTGCATTTGAATGACCAGGCTAGGTGATCTTCTGATCCACATCCTGAACATTTTGGGGGAAGTGTTGATGTACACCTGTGGACAGGGTGTGGGCCGAAGCATTTAGGGCACTTGGGTGGGGTATTGCAGGATTCAGTGGGGTGTGAGAAGGATGAACATTTGTTGCAGGGTTTGGGAGTAGGTGCTGGTGGTTTGCTGGGATAAACTGGGTAGTGTCTGAACTTGTAGAAGAACCCATTTTTCAGGAGATATTCTGAGGTGACAGGAGATCCACTTATGATTCTAATAAGGGTGGTGGGTTCTTTGGTAGCCTGGGATATAATTCTTCTACAGAATCGGTGTTCGAGCTTGAGGTTATTTAGATGTTGACTTACGTCAGTATCTTCAATTTCATGCTCCACTGAACCAATTACCACTGAGTATGATGTTGATGGGTTGCTTGTGATATGTGCTCTATAATTTGGAGAAGTTTCTTGAAAACAACTTATTCTTCCTAATTCAACCATTTTGTCGAGAGCAGCAGAGATGTTCTTTTTATCTTGGTTGGTTTTGAGAAGTAAGCCTCTTTTTGTTTTGATGATTTCATCTTCTGATGTGGGGTATAGTTTTTCCCAAACATTGCAAAATGATAATCTTGACCCCCCTGTATCAGTTTCAATAGAGAACAGATGTTTATATTTCTTTTGAGAAATTTTTTGCACTATCTGTGCATTTTTGTAGGATTGGGAGTTTTTATTTGTTGGAGTTTTTTTGGTCTGGCTGGTCGATTGTGTTGTATTAGTCTGGGAGTTCTCTCCTAAAATAATCTTGTTGATGTCTTCTCGAGTAATGTTATTTTTTTTTGCAGAGTTCTTCAGTTGGCTTATTGATTTTCTTTTTTTCCTGACAGTATTCCAATTGCCCTCATCATCAGCGACCTCCATCTCAGGATGGCTATCACCTCCATCACTATCACTGGACATTTTAACACAAAATAGTTGCTATCCTGTACTAATTTCACAAATTCTAGCTGAAACACGTCCTATCAGTAAGACTGCCTCCACTAAACTCAACTTTTTTTTTTATTTTTTTATTTTTTTTTTTTTTTTTTTTTTTTTTTTTTTTTTTTTTTTTTTATTTTTTTTTTTTATTAAATAAATTAGCAAATTTTCTGATTTTTGATTTTTCCTAATTTTTCAGATGCCAAATTCTGTACTCCAGTAATAGAAAAGCAATCAAACTTGAGGCAGCATTTTTATCAACAAAAAACAGTTGTCATGCCAGAATCTTGTCAGGCATGTGAGAAGAAAATTGGTTTTAGCCGTACTGCCTTGAAATGCCGTGAATGCAAGGCACTTTGTCATTTAGATTGTAGAAATTCCATGCCCTTACCATGTGTGCCAGTAATGAATACTCCTGGATCAAAAAAATTTACTGGAACCATAGCTGATTATACTCCTACCAGTCCTCCTTTGGTTCCTTCACTAATTGTACAATGCATCAATGAGATTGAACAGAGGGGGCTTGAGGAATTGGGGGTGTATAGGGTGCCAGGCTCAGAAAAAGATGTGAAAGGTCAGATTCAATACAAATTTCCTCTCTATATTCTGGGTGTTTCACAGTGAATGGAACATAAGCAGTATCTGGAGAAAAGGAAGACAGATCATTTGAAAATTTGTGGGTGTGGATAATCAAATTTGCTTTATCCGTCTAAAATATTTTTGTCAATACAGTGTTGCCACTTCTATCAGAAAGAAGTAGCTACTTTGTTGAATCAAATGTAACACCTCATATATTTTATAATTTTTGGAATCCTCATAAGATTACTCACAACTTTCCCTCATAATTCCGTTTACCTATCTGTGATGATTTTCGAGATAAAAATTATTTTGTTCAATTTTTGTGCAAAACCTAACCATGAAAAAATATTAATTTTTTCCTAATGCAAACTTACAAAATATTGCAATTTGAGTTATAGCTGCATAAGACCATCAAGTATTCTGTTGATGAACTGGATCTCAGTTTCAGCATACAGGAAAGCTCAGAAGTGAGTGCCTTCCCAGGACTCATGAAGACTGAAACTCCGTGTTTTTAATTTGATTGAGTATACTTTCCCTATACCTATATCGTACAGTTTGTTAGTTATGATCACTTATGTTATGAATTCATTTTCAAAAAAATAAGTATTGGATAGTGCTTCAGATAGTATGAATGTTTGAATCATCATGAAAAGCTGAAAGTATCAAAGTATAACATGTGTATTAATGAATCAAGAAAGATTTCAAAAACATTTCAAAATTCTCTTCAATCTAATGATTTTTTTCTCAAATTCATTTGAGTTAAATCAGCATATTTTTTATCAAACTCTCTGCATGTTCTAGTGATATTCTTGTAACATTGACCATGATGAATGAATCCATCAAAACTACATTCAAGTAATTATTTTCTGCCATAGTACTTTCACACCCATGCAACTTTAATACAGGATGGCAATGGAGGAATAACATGTTAGTTCTCTGTCAAAATGAAGTGCATAGCCTACTATCTAAATCACTATCCAACATTTATTTTATTGAAGGCGAATTTATAACATAAGTGATCATAACTAACAAACTGTACGAGATAGGTATAGGGAAAGTATACTCAATTAAATAGGAAAGTGTTACAGATTTTCAAATAAGTAATAATATACAAGGTGTTCTATTAAAAAACGGAGTTTCAGTCATTTTCATGACTCCACAAAAGGCACTCACTTCTGAGCCTCCCTGTATGCTGAAACTGAGATCTAGTTCATCCACAGAATACTTGATGGTCTTGTGCAGCTATAAACCAAATTTCAATATTTTGTGAATTTGCATTGAAAAAAAAAATAATATTTTTTAATGGTCAGGTTTTGCACAAAAATTTGACAAAATAATTTTCATCTTGAAAATCGTCACAGAAAGGTATAGGGAATTATGTGGGAAAGTTGTGAAGAATCTTATAAGGATTCCAAAAATGGTATAATATACGAGGTGTTTCATTTGAAATAACAAAGTAGCTTCTACTTTCTGATACAAGCGGCAACACTGTATCGATAGAAATATTTTGACGGATAGAGCAAGTTTGATTATCCACGCCCACAAATTTTCTCCAGATACTTCTAATGTTCCATCCACTGTGAATCACCCTGTATAATGTCCATTACAAGAAAACAATACATTTTCAGGCTTGAAGGAGAAATTCCTGACTGGTCGTATCATTCCTAACCTCAAAGAACTCGACATCCACGTGATCTGCGGCTGTGTCAAGGACTTCCTGCGCTCGTTGAAAGAGCCCCTCATCACTTACGCTCTGTGGCAGGAATTCGTGCGAGCGGCGAACGCCCGAGATCCCCAGGATGTGGAGCCGACCCTGTGCGAGACGGTGGGCCGCCTACCGCCGCCTAACCGCGACACGCTCGCCTGCATGGTGTTGCACTTGCAGAAGGTGGCGTTGGCGAAGGAGTGCAAGATGCCGATGGAAAATCTGGCCAAGGTGTTCGGGCCAACTGTCGTTGGATATTCCGCGGAGGATGTCGATCCGAATAGGATGTTTCAAGAGACAAGGTACGACCTCGAGATGTCAATAAAAGTTTCTGCTTTTTCAATATTAACGTAAACATTTCACAAATATCGCGTGTGTATACCTTACATCAATCTTTTTTATTTCAATGAAGGAGTCCAAAGGATGCACTGCATCCAAATGCTGATACCTTGAAAGACATAAGTCACTTCAGTATTTCACAAAAGTCACTAGATTTGAAGATTCCTATGTTCTTCGGGTTCGAATCAGATTCCCTAGTTGCGATACTATCCTACAGTTTAGTGCCTCACAATTCCACAAAATGTGTTCAATAGTCTCTCCAAACTACACAATCTACAAGATTGGTCACCTTGCTAGAGCCCTATCTTGAAAGGAGACCAGTTAATAATCTTATCTATACTTAACATGAGTATTCCATCAGTTCGTTTTTCCATATTTTTGTCCTGGTGTGTTATCCCAGGCTATTTTTGGTAGTATTTTGATCCGTCGTGCCATGCAGCGGCTAAGCGTGTTCATAGGCACTCCAAGAGCTGGTTCCGGACCTAGGTGAAGGTGTAGCCGAGCGCTCCCTAGCTATTCCATTATCTCTAATTCCAGCGTGGCCAGGTACACAGATCAGTTCAACTCTATTTAACCTTGACAGTCTCGGAAGCCTGGACTTAACCTCGTACCTTACAAGAGCTTTTAGGCTAGCCTGACTATCCGAATAAATATGGATTTCCTTTCTGCAAAAATGTCTGCCTGGAATACTGCAGTTTGTTGACCAAGCGCGCATAGAAGTGTTTCTCCTTCAAAAAGTACCAGAACCTTGCACGGTCTTCGATGTGTCTGTATACTAGATCAGTCTACCTTGCTCTCTAGTGAGGTCTTCGTGACACTTTCCATCTGGTATTAACACCTCGAAAGGTCTTACATAACAAAACAACTATCCGTTATTCTTGAAATCTTCTACAAACTTCATTATCTGCTGATGATGGATGGAATACTATATAATACTGTTTTATAAAGTTAATGGGTAGATTAATCAACTGTCCGACAAACGTAAAAAGCATCCTGGTGCGGACACTCGAAACATGTAATAACAATAATCCCCGATTTTCATCACGACAGGGACATCGTCAAGGTGATGGAGTGCCTGTTGGCCATCCCATCTGACTATTGGTCGCAATACGTCAACGTGAGTACGAAGCCCACTCACGGCAAACTCCAGCAAACGCCCAGTACGGACTCCCTGCTGCGACCAACTGCCGCTAGGTTTTTCACGCCCGGATCTAAGAGCGAAATGGGCAGGTGGAAGAAGAAGAGAGAGGGCAGGATATTTAGTACGCCTCCCAGTTACAGAACTTAGATTAGGTGTGAGAATGTTAATGTTGAACAGGCTGTTGAAAATTATTTTCTCATCGTTGGACGCTTTAGAGGTTGTGGTGCCGTTTGAAGTTGAGTATTTTTTTAGACCAATGAAATATCTTTGAGAAATTGTTAACGAAAAAATGGGGTTCGTATTCGGAAATTGATGGTACTTTAATGGAGAAACTTGATATTCTCAATATCTCTTTCATTTTGAATAACAAATGGAACAGAATAGTTTATTGAGCATAAAAATACTCGACTTATTGAATCAACTAAAATTGCTTATATTGTATTTATTCAACGAAGAGAGTTGTGACAGATTATCAGTATCTAAATTGCCGCTGTTTGTATTTTTTATCGGCGATATTCATGAGTTATTATTTTTCATAATTCTAATTGAAATGAAAAATGTATAATGTAATTAATTCAATGACATTAAAAAATATGCAACAGTATTGAATCATTTTTCAACAGTTTGATTGGAATAATGGACTAAAACTGTCACCACTCTTTTCTTTGAATAGACTAGTTTCTGAAATCCCAATACTGAGAAATGGATTTGTTACATTCTCTAAAAGATGGCTAAGTGCGAGAAACAGAAAGAGAAAACAAAAAATTATCTTTGTCTATCATGTACATTAACACCAGAAAAGCTACACCAAGGCGTGATTTGATGGGATTAGGTATATGGTCGTCATGAATAATCGTAAATATTTGTTAGGTGTGCATACATGACGTAAAGTTGATTAGTTATTATGGTTTTTTAATGAGTTTTGTTGATTGAAAATGATGAGGATAAAATTGGCACAAGGTCTTTTTAAAGGTTTCTATCGATATTTATTTGAAATAATAACATGCGTTCATTAAAAGTCAGTATGATATCAGTAGAAAAATCTGGTTACTTTATACTAACAAATCAGGCAATTTGACGAGTACTAAAACATTTTGTACACAACTTCTCTGTTATTCTGCTATATTCATTGAGAACGAACATCAATAACTTCAATTCTAATAACTGCCAAATTTTCAAGTGCACAACTTTTTATATTTTGGTTTACCGTTATGTTCATTATTATTTATTCTCAATTATATGAATACTTATGACGATCCAATGGGCAATGATAGATATTCTTAATTATTTCTCTGAGAAGTTCATAATTGAAACTATATGTCTACAAATGGAAAATATGCCGGACTTATTTTTGGTTACTTTCCTCAAAGATTAATATATTCATTTTAGTGCATGCATCTGCTGTGAACAAAGCACAACGTCACTTATTGAAACGAATGTTATAACAAATAGTAAAATATGTTCTTGATAGCTTCACCTCAGTTTTAATTAAAATATTAGTTATGCACTCAGTACTTAATTTTATCTACATTATAAAAATATTACTGTATAAATAAATGTAGTTATATTTTTGAAGAGACAATGAAATATTCAAAAGAATTTTCAGAATATTTTATTGAAACATATCGTTGAATAGCATCTCTACCAAAACAAAAAATGATCTCATGGAATCTCAAACGCTGGATCATAAATAAAAATATTTTTTTGTTAGATTTTATTAACCTCATAAAAGCATTACAAAATTATATCAAAAGCAGCAGTTATAACAATATATTTATTTTATAAGATTAAAAGCCCACAAAAATATTCGTATACTCAGATCTATATTTCCTTTGTTCGATCACAATATTTTCACTTTTCTACTTACTCATGCAACAATGGCGCTGGATGGGGTCTGGTTCACACCGCATGTACCGTCTCCTCTGTATACCCTGTAGTAACCCTGCTCGCCCCACGATTCGCCCCAAGAATTCTTCACGATCCAGTACGGTAATGTTTTGTTGAACTTCGGATAAGCTAGAAAAAATATTCACTCAAAATTCGAATATTCAAACAAAAAGTTCTATTCTGGTTCACGTATGTGAAATATCTACATCAGTGGTTTCCCAAAATATGAACCGAGAGGAAAAACCAGGAGCGCCGCCAGGTTTCTTCTGGAAACTTTGAAGTGATTCTGGAATATGCTTTATCTAAGTTTTTTTATGAAATACATCATGATTATTATACAGTGCCTGAAAGAATTATTCTTCCATATAGGGAAAATCTATGAGAGTAACGAAGAGAGCGAGTGTATTATAATTCCACATCCCTTTCACTGTCCCCACCCAACGAATTCGTCCTTATGCCAGACACAATACGATGGGAAAGATTTGAGTCTTTGAAGGACAGTGGTGGCGACAACATCGTCGTCGCAACGTCGTTAGATATACCTTCTTCGAACAATTCGAGTAATGGTATTTCAACTCAATGCAGGCTATTCTTGTTGCTTTTAAATTCCTTCCTACAGGATGGGGCACCCCATACGACACGGTCTCTTTAAACCAAACCATTGGATATATATTTCACTTACTGTGAAATTTCCGAAATATTCAATGGTTTGGTTTACAGAGACCGTGTCGTATGTGGTGCCACACCCTGTATATCGAAAATGAATTATTTCCAAAAGTGAGAGTAGAGAGGACCAAAATATGACGATTGAGCGCAACATCGCTTATACAAATGTTGATGGTTAAAAAGATACAGTGCGTTCAAAGTTAAAATTTTATTTGCAAATTTCTTAATAGCTTTGACAGTTTTTATGATATCGGTTTCTCTGACACTAGAAAATTATTTGCTTGTCTGACAGCAACCTACTTGTTTTTTCTTGATAAAATTATTTGAATTTATTTGTGACTTCAATACTTGAAATCGGGTTTATCGTAAAAACGGTTATTTGATTTATTCCAGGAATACTTTTTTGTTTAAAAGATAACGTAGATCAATTAATGTTTGATCGAAAATGTAGATTTTTGACGGACAAAAAAGTTGTGCGTATTTTTAAATAATTATAAGCGGTAAGTTGTGCGTACATATTTTTAAATAATTGTAAGCGGTAAGTGGCGCCCTCTAATAATAATACTGATAAAATATTCTTGTTTGCCGCCTCACGGTACATTTTCATTGGGCCACCCTGTATAATGTTTTCAATGATAGCCGAAAAGTGACACACAGTGAAGACTAAACTAACTAGAAAAGTGAAATATTTTACTCCAGATAAATGCAAAATTTTCATGTTCATAGGAATGGAGTTATGAGATTCTGTGAAGGAAACAATGTTTTTGCGGAAATGCTTTCAGAAAATCATTTTTTTTGAAAGATTCATGGATTTTTGCAATGCTTGATGGATACAGTTTTCAGTAGCATTTATGGAAATTTTATTGAAATCTGTGAGGTTGCTTTTGCTGTATTTTTACCCTTCGATATCTAAAAGAAAAAAGACTTTTTATCAACGCTAACCGAATTGAGGACGATAATTTGCGAACGGCTCAGGCCATACAATAGAACTACATGAAACAGCATGGAAAGTGAAATATTGAAATTATTTACATTCTCTGCCTAGGTGAGTTCTGTGCTAACTTGATGAGATACTTCAACACCATTTTAGATGTACAGGGTGGGCAAATTCCGATGTTTATATAAGGCAACTCGCTTTTTTCGGGACAACTTCACTGGTGAGAACAAAAATTGGCTATCGTCTTTTGTTTTCGAGTTATAAACAAAAGTTCGATTTTTCGACATATACGAATATCATGTTAGTGGAGTTGAGAGAAAATTGTTTTAACATTCTTCAGACACTTTTTTCCGTTCAATCCACTGGCGTAGATAAAATTCCAAAAAAAATGTTCGAGTTGTTAACGAGTGGCCCTATACAAACATCGAAATTTGCCCACCCTGTACATCATGAACGTCATATTTCCTACGTTACTGTATTTAGGACGGCTCACGTACTGTGATTACTTCAACTATTTTTTATCTACACGTTGTCCTGTTTTCGAATGCCACTATGGTAATCTTGCTTACATTGAGATAAAAAGTTGAATTGGGGCGAAATTGCGTCATATATAAGCGAGATCCACATACTGGCATTCGAAAATCCCACCCAAAGAGTTAGTGCATAAACATGAAAATACTCACTATGTACTCCGTAACCGACGATAAGAACCCCATGGTCTAAAGATTTGGGGTTGCACAAAAATTTGAAAGGGTGCGAAACCCCGCCGACATAGAATTGCATCGCGTTGGCATTGATCGCAATGGAAATGGGCCCGTTTTTCACCAACCACTTGGCCATATCGGTTTCGTCTTGGCTGATGTTCAGCGCTCCGGACAATTTCACTCGAACTTTGGATTTATCGAAGTGGCATTTTTCGTTTTCGGCGTCGTAAGGGTAGTCGGTTTCGGATTCTAAACCACCCATCTTTTCTAAAGTTCTGGAGCAAAAAATAAAAGTGTCAGTACTATTTTACCGTTACATACAGTGTGTCTGAATTCAACCCGAAACACTATTTCTATTCAGAACCCATATGGAAACTGAAAACCTGATATCTTGAAGTGTAATCATTAGCACATTTCGAATTCTTCATTAATTGATCCACTGTATAGCAACATGGTGGTATCATCATCATTGTCACTACAGATGGATTCATACAAGCAACAATAATATTCTTGTAGATGGAGGACTCAAATCAAAAGTCAGAAAGGTTGTCAACAGTCAGCGATTGCGTTAAGTAAAATTATATTTCTGCTTAGCTGGATATTTGCTTACGTTGTTAATGTAATATTGAATCATGATCATACAGTACTATATTATTATTATAATACACATCACATATACTGACAGGTTTGACAAATGAATGAACCATGAATATACTCAATTGATGTAGCATCACTTTCTTATTACATTACATCTTATGTCAGTATACCTTCTTAATTGCCGTGAACCTAGCAGTTATTGAAAAATGTCGAAATAGATTAACCGCTCTGAAATTCTCAAACTTTAAGCCCGGCTAGCTCAGTCAGTAGAAAATGAGACTCTTAATCTCAGGGTCGTGGGTTCGAGCCCCACGTTGGGCGCTCATTTTTGTTGAATGTAAGCACTAAGCGCAAACCAGTAATAGATGAGTCGACAATTATCGAAACCTTTTGAATAAAATCATATATCAACAGACGAACTGCTTATTTTCTGAGAACTATAAAATCCGATTGAATTTTAATAATTCATTAGAACATTCTGATATTTTTCATTTTTCCATTCACTATGTATTAACAATGTAGTATAACCGGTTTGATTGTTATCAAATATTAATTTATATAATCACCATAATGTTCGTGCAGATTTAAGACTCAAATTACAACTCAGAAAGGTGGCCAACTGTCATTGAATGACTAACAACGCATGCGTCTGGTAAAATTATCTTCCGGGTTAGCTGGCTGATCTTTAGCTGGTTGTTATAATTTCGTTATTCGTATTGTCTTTCCAGTTCTGGTAATTTAATGCAGTTAATTATTATCATACAGCAGAATAATATTATCATTCAATCAATTTAGTATAAATTTCTTAGTATGTATAATCACACTAATTTCAATTCAGTGTAATTTTATGTCAATTTACTTTTCTTGCTGTTAAGGTAACAATAATTGAAAAATGTCTCGAAATAGATTAACCACTCTAATATTCTCAAACTTTGAGACCGGCTAGTCGGTATAGCATGAGACTCTTGAGCTCAGGTTTGTGGGTTCGAGCCTCACGTTGGGCGCTTATTTTTGTGTGAATGGAGAAGATGAGTTATATCTTTTATCGGTCGACAATAATCCAAACCTTTCAAATGAGTTCATCTATCAAAAGACGAACTGCTAATTTTAGTCCAATTGGATATCCGACAGAACAAATAGAAAATACTGTTGAAGTGAAAGAATTCTAAAGGTCGATGTTTGGTAATGTGACGCTACATTCCGTATATCTCATTATTCATTATCGATATTTGAGTAGCATATTATGCTTCAATACCTGTAAGCATTGTCCATGAGGCCGCCATTGCAGCCTTCGTCCAACTTATCACAATCTACCAATTCCTGCTCGGAAAACTCCTGTAGCTTTCCATATTTGATAGCTGCTTGTCCCTCCACATTCCCTGTGACACTAAATGCCCAACAGCTACCACACGATCCCTGATCCTTCACCTGAATGAAGTTATTCAAAATAAAAAACTGAGTTTTTGGCAATTTGAAAATTCTACTTTTAGTTCCGAGAATTATGACATTCATGGTCAACCTGTTGGTTCGGTTTGTAATCAGGTTATGTCTAGTGAAAATACTAATGATGCAGAGAGCTATCGCTAAACAAACGAAAATAATTCATACATTTATTTATACAGAAAAAGAACATAGGAACAGAACAATGAAAAAAAAACATCAAAAAATAAAATAGACAAATCGATAAAAATCACAAATGATCATTTCGAACAAAAGATTTAATATGCCGCGATGACGCATTACAGTAGAGGAGATAACTTTGAGACATTCATTCGTGCTGTAGGAAAATACAACGTTATATCGGAACGAAAAGTGATTCTGCGAATGTAAAATTTCAACACTCATATTAATTTACAACAGTCTAATTATTTATCAAATAATAAACGAATGTTATTGACACATCCTCCGACCACAGATACAGTATTACGTTTAGCTGATCATAAGGCAAGCCGATCTGTGAATAGAATGATCAATTTTGAATCTTAACAACTTCAGGAATTGTCGCTACATTGACTCAAGTCTGTCGATATGAAACTGATAATTTGGACACCACACAACCAAAGCGTAATCAAGTTTCAATCACACAAGCGCATATATTTTTATAGTTGAAGTTGAAGAAGTCATACATTTTAGAGGCCGAAGAAATCACTTTAGCTACAAGAGAAATAAACGTCAAATGTGGATCAATAGTAACACCTAGATCAGTAAAAATTTTAGGGTCTAGCCAGAATAGTATAATTCATTTTATAATCCTGTCTTATATAATTTGATTCCAAAGTACTACATTAGGTGATTATACAATCATCGCTAAGAGAAATGTGCTCGAAAAGTTTGATACCATCGGCATATTGCGAACAAAAGATATCAATCAATCACTGCAATAATATCGTTGATGAATATATTTTAGGGAAAACCACTAGAATAGACCCCTGAGGGTCTCCTGATGAAGCGATATTCACCCAACTTGAAATCCCTATAAAAAACAAATCGTTTTCTGTTGTCGGGTAAGAGCTAAAAAAATTCAATAAACCCGTCGAAAATCCGAACACTGACAATTTGTTCAAGTTAAATCCATATGAATGCCACAGTTTACTTGCGATCAACAATGCCAAAAGTTGCGAATCATAACAATAGGCCTAAGATTTGGTTGCCGTGCTTGAATATAGGACACATTTTCGAGCATTTCCATAGGTAGGAAAATTTTCAAGATTCAATGCAAATGATCATAAAAAGCATCAGAGAATATACAAACGGCAGCGCAATCTCTATGACGAATGTTGGAATGTGATCGATTCCGGTGGTTTTCTTACGTTGTTGCTCAACATCCCCATAGGCGTCAATTTTGATCGAACTCAATAAAATTTATTAACGTTTGGTTAGGATAGTCACCATCAATGTTTCGGTCAGACGACTCGATATGTAGGATTTGAAAAAGTAATTAGCAAAACCATTGACAATATTATCTGGAGTGTCCAAGAGGTTTCATAGGTCAGATACAGAAAAATCTCCATTTTCCGGTTAAAAAATGCCCGATAGAAACGATAAGTGCACAAATTTAGGAATTAAATCATGATCTATTCTTAGTGACAAAACGTGGTATACCGATTGACTGAAAAATATCCAATCGACCTTATCAGTTTCAGTTTGTAAACTTTAATTTCTTGCCAACACAATAAAATTCAACTCCACCACCTCAGTCTTTTGCTACGAAGGTGGCAATAAATAAAAACACAAATGACCTTAATCTCTTCAAACTTCAAGCCCGGCTAGCTCAGTCAGTAGAGAATGAGACTCTTAATCTCAGGGTCGTGAGTTCGAGCCCCACGTTGGGCGTTTATTTTTGTGCGAATGTAAGCACTAAGGGCAAACCTGTAATAGATGAGTCGACAATTATCGAAACCTTTCAAATGAATTTCTATTTCAAAAGACGAACTGCTTATTTTCTGAGAACTTCAATGTCCAATCGAATACATTTCGAAATTGTTGTTGTTTTTATTTATTCTACATCAACATGGTGGTATAACCGGTTTAATTGTCACTAAAGATGGATTCATACAAGTAACAATTATGTTTTTGCAGATGGTTAGCTGGACCTTTGGTTACATTGTTATTATTCTGTTATTCTTGTTTTTTTCTTAGTAATGGTTATGTATTGCAATTAATTATTATCACACAGCAGTATATTATTATCATTATTATGATACATATCACATTTACTAACTATGAATATAGTCAATGGATGTAGCATCAACTTATTTTGTATTATTACACTGATTTTGAACTTAGGGTCGTTGGTTTCGAGTCCCACGTTGAGCGCTTATTTTTATTTTTTTATATAAAACTTCCCACGAAAGGAGACATTCTGTAATGTTCAGAGAACATTGTGAGAAGCAAGGGAAAGGAGGTAGGAATTGGTGTTCTTTTTAAATTTCTGAAGGTCATATGCCTCGGGGAACACCTCCCTGGGCAATGTGTTCCAGAGCCTCGCTGTTCGTTGGATTAACGAATCTTTGAAGAGAGATGTTCTGCAGGTCACCAAATTAACCACAAAGGGGTGTGAAGACTGGACTTGACGGGTTAATCTCGAATGGATGCAAGCACAAATCCAGAAGAGAGAACAATTCAGACTCAGTTATCTTCAATTGAACAACATTCAAGAAAAATACAGTCTCTCAAATTCCACATTTTTAATCCAATTATAAATGAAATAATGATTTGAGGGTGTGTATTTTTATGTATTATGTATTTTGATTCATTTTACTTCACGTGAGATTCGACTAACCTTGGTAACGGCATTCTTTTGACGCCAATCGAATCCTGTGGGTAATTCGATGTCAGGAATGACCGCTGAGGAGAAAGGAATTTCGTTGTCGTCATTGCGCAGGTCAGGCCTAAGCCCTCGTGTACGGGAAAATTCTTCCCCGGTCATGTCAGCGAATCGTGTTAAACCATAAGTAGCAGTACCTAAAAACGAGCCCGTTTCAACGATAGATTTTGAGATAGATGAATGATTTCACCTTGTTCATACTTGTTCAAATTATCGATCATCTTCAAGTTATTCTTGAAGGCCATTAATCGAAAATTGTGTTCTAGTGGATTGATGTAGTTTTTATTGAATTGTTTCTTATAAAAATTAAACAATTCTTCCACTATTTCCGTCGAAGTAAAATCATTTTTCTCCAAATCTAAAATGGAAAAAACAGCAATGAATGTTTCATAATTGGACGAGATCAAATATAAAACTAGTGTACATGAAATTTTCCTCAACATATTAAGAGATAGATATCCGAAGAAACTTCATTCCATAGCCCATATACACTGTGTCCAAGATAAGGATGTCTATCATGGGGATCTTGGAAACCATAAAGCTGGAAACATAAACTCCGTTGCCGTACCTACAGTTGACGTTGCAGTTACTGTTTCGAGATGAATGATGTCAAAAATGTACTACTGTTCATAAACTTCGCAACTAACGCAATTGCCGTTAGGGTTGCCGCCGGAGAGATTCATCTTTCATCTACGAGTGCTACGGTTAACCAATCGCAGGCGAGCTGAGTGACAGCTGATTCGTCACTTATTGTATGATTATATAATTTTATGTTATAAAGACAGTCATATCGTGTGGCAGTTTGTAGCTTTTCACTGTTTCTTGAGTGTATATAGTTTGTTTACTTTTTTCCCAAAATGAATATCAATTGAATACAAATTTCCTCATTAGTATTAGATAAAATAGGAAGAAATAAAACATCTCACTACAATGAAATCGCTAGCCTTTGTTGGGAACAGATCCCATCACTTCTAGGAGCTTTTGATATAAGTGGCTTCAGTAATTCATGTAATTCATCAAAGGCCTGCCCAGTCATTCTAGTCAATTTGAAGAATTGCTCTGGACACATTCTTTCATCCTCAAATACTACATGTAGGCATTGTTCTCGATTTCGGTTAAGTGGCCGGCATTCATAACGCCTGGAAAGCTTTCGCCTCTCTAGTTTTTTCAATGCTATTGCACATAAGATAAGTCCCAAAGAACCCAACAACATTTTTTTATTCATCATGGAATATTGGATTTGTGATTTTAGAATATTGGTATATACAACACAGCAAGAATTATTCTGAAAAACGTAAATAAATACTATCCTATCACACATGCGCTGGCAGAGCAGCGATAAGTTTATGTATTGGCTACAACTGTAACTGGAACGGCAACGTCAACTGCAGGTGCGGCAACGGAGTTTATGTTTCCACCTTAAGAGATATGGAGATGGTTAAATTAAAAAAAAGTTGCGCATTTCCAAGTCTAATAATGTGACGATTAGAAAGTTTCAATATTCCAATTAGTTCCGTCAGAAAAAAATTAAAACGAAATCGGCAAATTTCGTTTTTTCAGGCATATCTCCGGAAGTAATTGGAATTTCGAAACTTTCTGAACGGCACATTGTTAGACTTGGAAATGCGCAACTTTTCTCTGATTTAACCATCTCCATATCTCTTATGGTTTCCGATATCCCCATGATAGACATCCTTATCTTGGACACAGTCTATTCGTAGAGACTTCAAATTATACAAGTATTGTGCAAGTATGTATTGAAATGAGAACCTCATATTTTATCGTTGTTAGATTCAGTTACCACTCAATGAAAAATATATGTGGGGCTATGAATTATCCTTATTTTTCCAGTCTACTGACGATGTGAAGAAATATTATGAATAACGCTTGGCAACCCTGTAAAATATTAATCTGTCGCTAGCGGCAAGTACAACGCTTATATGTCGGGAGTACTTGTGACGTATCAATACTATGCATTCTCCGCGTGATTTCTAAGCAAACCCCAACCTTGATAATTTGTTTTGGCGAAACTATTGCGAAAAAAAAAAACTTGGCTACATTTCTCTATGTTCTGGATGTCGTGGTATATTCTATTGCTAGAGTTTTGTTTTTTTCTTAGTATTTGAATGAAGATGACCTATGTTGAAGACGACATGGACGATCTGATATCAAAAACCCATTTTGATGTCCGCGTTTACAACCTTACACCTATGACAATTTGAGAACTCAGATAACCTGTGTGCAATTAATGTTTTTTTTTAGAGATATATTCACGATTGTAAACATTAGATTTATCACCTTGTAGATCCCTCTTAGATCGGAATGAGTGCAATTTTTCATCATCATCACAAGTAATATTTGTGACTCTGCCCTGTGGTAGCCAAGGCTGGTCCCAAATTTTGAAATTGCAAGTTACACTTGTGGCTCCCTCAAGTTCTCCGCACTCTTCCGAAGGTCCCTTCTGGCTTTTATCACAATCTGAAAGAATTATTTTTGCCCTGATTCTCCACAATGACCCTGCAACTACCTGGAAACAAAACGAATTTTTGAAAAAGAATTGTTGAACCACATTTTAGTATGTTAATGTTTAGCTGGCAAAATTGAGAAATAACCAAATCATATTTTTATCATTCGAAAATCGACAAAGTAGCCGAATTCAAAATATTTCAATTCATTATGAGAGACGTTTAGACGAAACATCAATCTGGAGAAGGTTTATGAGTCATAAATAATAATAGGATAATTAATATTCTTAAAATTTTTTTTATTAAATTATATACACATATGTATATAATAATTTTGACAATTCCTAATCTCCAAACTAAACATGTATCTGAAAATTTTCACAAAAAATCTGTTGGCTTCGCAAAATAAACCAATCTCAATCAATTTTAGCCATTAATATGTGAAAGGTCTTTATATGGATAGACACATTTTCATCAAGTGTCCACGTTTTTTACAATAATTATACATATTCCACATATAAAGAAAGTGTTTAAGAAAACATTTATTTTTCACCTGTGATTTTGCTTCCAATATTTCTTTGATCTTATATCTGTTAGAATGCGATGTTTCTGAATCCAAATGGAGTAAGCCCTCGTTCAAGTATTTTTTCACATCTGGGTGATCAGTTGGTTCATTTTTAATGCCTCCGACTAGGCCTCGCTTATTTCTTACACTAACTATTTTGGACAAATATTCATTAGTGTTAGGCATTCAATACCTTTCACACAATATTGTGAAATGAATATGATGTATCATACCTTGCTGATTTTCATCTGAACGAAATGAATACATTTTGTCATCATTATCACATGTGATATTTGTGGTTCTTCCATGTGGTAACCATGGCTGATCCCAAATTTTGAAACTACAAATTATACTTGAGGCCCCCTGAAGTTCCCCACATCCTGTTAAAGTACCTTTGTAACTTTTTTCACAATCTGAAAGAATTACTTTTGCTTTTATTCTCCATAATTTTCCTGCAACAATCTAAAAACAAACCCAAATAATCAAAAGTCAGATTCGATTTTACCTATTTTTTTTTCCAAATAAGTTTTGGAAGTAATGACTGGTTTTATACCTGTGAGCTTGAATCTAGAATTTCTTGAATCTTATATCTGTGAGTATGCGGTGATTGGGAATCCAAATGAAGTAAACCATCATTCAAGTATTGCTTCACCTCAAGATTGCCATTGCCTGAACTTGACCAGCCTCCATAAAGGTTGTTCACAACTGGATGAGATGGATCAGTTTTAGCAATATTCCTCTTTGACCGTCCAGAATTTTTATTATCATTATTCTCAAATAAATAGTCAGTTCCCAGAACATTATTTTGTGTCACAACTTCTTCTTCCTGCTGCTCTTCAGGTAAATGAGATTTAATATTGTCTTCATAGTATGTTGTTTCCACATTTTGTTCAACATTAGTGTGACCACTGTTTATATAAGTTTGCGGTGGTACAAATTCAGGTATTCTATTTGATGAATCATTATTTTCAAATACAAAGAATCTTGGTTGATTTTCAACTGGGTCCACAATGTCATTCACTAAATTTGTCTGTTTCTGAGATTCTGCCGAGATAGCTTCAGGCATAATTTGAGATTCTAAATCAGCCAGGAAGTCATCTGTAATATGACTTTTTTCATCTTTTCTCGGAATAGGTACTTCTTGTATTGGTTTGAACTCTTGTGAAATAGTGCAGTTATTTTTTATTATGGTTTTACTCAGGTTCACCCAGGGCTTCTCTAGATATTCAATTTGGCATAAAATTGAATTTTTGTTTTGATCTATGGGACACGATGAGAGCAAGTTGTTTCTTGTACAAACAGTAGGTGCTACTTCTACTAGAAGTATATATTTTATTCCAGCTACCACCTTAGGACAAAATTAAAGTTTATAAGAGAGTACTGTTGAATTCTAACTAACAAACCTGTTGTTGCAATCTGTGCACTTTTATCAAAACAAGTTTTTCATCACGTTCAGATTCTAGGTGATTTAGAGCTGTATCAATCAATGTTGAAACCCCTTGGGCATCAACATTCAAATCTAGAGGACATCCCAAACATGTATGATATGTATTTATGTTATTGTCAATCTTGACCTATAAAAACATAAAGAAGACTTTTGAATTTTTATTATTCATGTAATTTATGTTGATTGTGTAACTATTATGGAATGCTATGGAAAAAAAGTAATATATGATATTGAATATTTTCCTTTCTTTATACCCAGCTTCATTCCCAGTGACTTTTTTGAAAGATGAAATATTAGCTAGGATAAATACACTGCAAATGAGTTTATAAAAGATATTGACTTATCAAATTGATCAGGGGAAGATCGGTAAATGATAGAAATAATAAACACAAAAAAATCAGTTGTAGAGTTGATAAACCATTTTTCAGAATTTTTGAAATTAGCAGAACAAATAAACATATTCAAGATTGTATGCAGTAGTTTTATTTGTGTAGTGAGTCATCTTATCAGTTTTGATGATGTCATACATAGAATTGAATTGTTTTGGATGTTTTTCACGAAATACTCACATACATACTAATAAAGAAATAAAATGGTGAAACATCGAGTATCAAATCATGACAAGTCAACCTGAAATGGCATTCAACAATATTTCAATATACTCAACTGGTGAATTGTTCATTTATTAAAAAAATACACCATGAAATTTTGTAGTTCACAGGCGCATGTAACATATGAACTTGTCGCACAAATTTCAAAAAATTCTAGGATATAAGATTTCCATAGTTTATCATCAATAGATCATTGATGCCAACATGTTTAATAAGTACACACTATTGAATTTTTTATTTTGGAACTATGTTGAACACATATCAATCTTCCTTGTCCTTAAATAAGATATTAATGAATAGTTTGTAGAATCTATACCATCAAACAGAGTTAAGAAGTCAAAAAATGGCTAGGCTTTAAAAAACTGCTGTGTATATTTTTGTTTACAAATCAAAATTAATGAATATAATTTCAATTGAAGTTGAACTGAGCATTAGGACTAGTGTAAAATTTTTGAAATGATATACTTACCTCTTTATGTAAATCAGACGGTATTTCAAGTTTCAAATTCTCATTTTCATCTTGTTTATAAAGTGTTTCATCAGATTTCAAAGTTGATGGAATATGTATTTCTTCGGTTGTAGTCACAAGAACAACACTCAAAAGCAGGATTACCCTTAGGATAATCTGCTTTGAAGGCAACATTTCTACAGCTTATATTCACTTTATAGTACACTAGAACAAGCACAAATGTTATGCTTCAGATTAATAATTCCTTATTATTACGCTTCAAATTAAAGTCATGACCTGTTTATCTCAAGATATAAACTTGGTTAGTGGGGTAAACAATTAGTTATCACTCTGAAACATGTTTTAATAAGGATCATTTATGATTTCTCACATGAAATCATCGCATGCCAAAAATAATAAAAATTATTCATTCCTATATTTACCATTCGATTCAATTTTGACACATCAGCTGATTTGCTGACAATAAAACCTCTTTGAATCTGACATCTGTCAAATGTCAATTGAATTTTGTGTATCCTGCTTCATAAAGCCGCCAAAATCAAAATCAAGAATGTTTCTCGAGATATATAGATTAGTCAGTTGTTTTTCTTTTCAACATATCATTTTAGCCGTTTCGTTTCATAAATTTTTTGTGATAGCTTCATTGAATCATCTGCGGTGCAAAGTATGTGCAAAATTATGAGTACTTATTCGTACGGTATGTATTGATGAAATTTTAATGAACATTTTGAGATTAGAACGATTTTATGAAATATGAGAATTCAGATGTACGAATGACAGAATTTGTCAAATGTATATTTAGAGAGCAGTGTTAACAAGTAGCATTCAAAAGTTTTAAATTTAAGGTGATAATGTAATAATTATTTACAGATTACGAATACCAGTGAACCGACCAGTTGAACTTATACCACCAAATACATTTATTTTATCTGAAGGTTGACTAGCGATAGCAGTGGGGGGACCCGGGAAATTATGAAATCACTATCTAATCACCAGAGCACCCCGCTAGAAAATTGAAATTTAGAAGTCAGTCCACTGGAAGTGCGCGTAGAGTGTGGAAACGTCCTCTCCTGATTAACATTCTGCAAAATCGCTCCGACCGCGCATCGGTGTCAGAGTGTACCGTGTGGTGTGTTCTTTCTCTGTCTTGCTCGTTCAATGCTAATGGACAGTTGAACATCTCCGAGATCAACATGGCCGCCGATTCGGGTATGGAAACTTGTCCCTCGCCAGAGGCAGCCGACTCCAGGAAAAGACCACTCGACGGGGATGCAGAAAACGGGGACAACAAACGCTCTCATTTCAGTTCAGGTGAGCGTGCATTAAATCCAGCTTCCGCTTTTTGGTTTACATGTCGTGAGCAAATCATGACGAGTGTTTTCCTTGGCCGACTGTGACGTTTCTATCCATAGCTGTCATTTGTTCAATGTCAAATGAAATGCATAATAATTAACCATTAACCTAGTAGTTGACAGTGGCTATTAATAATCATGTAGGCCTCTAGGGCAGTCTGGGATTACTTTCCACTTATCGTGAGATGCGAGAGTGCCGCAAGGTGGGTGTAATTCTTTACACAATCAGCTGGTGGCTGATGTTGCTATTGGTCAGGTCACTTGTGACTATATAATCCGATTCATCAAATTTCAGCGTTGACCTACTAGGACTGGGCGATTCTTAATAACCACAATGAATGTCACTAAAAGTAGGTAAAAGCAAATTTGAATTAATTCGCACGATTTTATTGAGCCGCAAGGCAGCTGATATTTTTCATGCAACAATTGTTTTTAAATTCGATTATTTAATTCAATTGATTGATCGTTTGAACATTTCCAGTAGCGGAATCCGACGTCATTGGCATCGTTGCCAGCTTCAACTTCATTGTTATAGTTATTACGTAATGACGTCACGCTGTAGTCGAGTCAAAATATTTGTGTTGCTTCCTACTCTGTTCATTGATTTGGAAATATTCTGATTCAATCGAGTGATTACATACACAATATTCATCAGGTTGTATACATGATATACACCTCTATCAGGTATCTATTGAATGATTATGGTTCATGTCCCTGAAAAACGGTTCAATTTATTTCACAGTCCTGATCGCCAATTTGTATAATAAATTTGATAAAATTCTTGGAAAAGCCTAGGAACCTATTTTATGAATTTGTGGCAAATCAAAATTTAAAAAAACGGACTTTTCATTAAAATGTCGTAATAATATCTATCGAGAATGTTATTTTAGCCGTTACTCATTTTATGTTCATTAATTGTGTAAAAACCTTGAATAAAGTGCGGTATTCATCAACAACAAACCGGTTCTTGAATGGATTATCCACCGTTTTCATATTTATATTCCTGTTGATAAATATCCGAAACTTTATTGGATCACCATATTATAGTGATCAAGTTGCAGATTTCCATTCAAAAAGTCTATAATGAGTCCACCATGTGCATCCAAAGTTGAGATACTTGTAACACAATATACGCCCACCGTGTAGATACAGTGTACATCTAAAACCACGTGACTAATGCTCGATATACAATACAATAGATGCCTGCCTCTTAGCTTCTCTTTGGGACGAGTTCTTAACCCAGATTCTGCGTTCCACATTAGCGTTAGACGGCCTTGAAACGGTTGGAACGTGCAGTGTTACGAAACGACGCCGCGGGCACCAATAAAACGAGTGGACCAGCTTGGTGCATCTATGCATGAAATGTACGGTGTTATGTCGAGAGGCGCTTGTTTTTCTTTGCTGGGATTGAGCTGATTGAGCAGGATTACGTGTCGACGTTGCATGCGATCGCGATGTACAACTGAAATCACAATCATGAGTCGTTTGGCTTCTGATGGTGGCGTTTCGTCACGTATCGTCCATTTAAACGTCGTCAATTCAAACAGAAACCTAGTTGGCTATGATGTCTCTGCTGCACTGATGTCCTCCGTGCTCTTTTGTGGCAAAGGGGCGCTATTCTTGACATCGTTCGCAACTGCGCGTATACGCCAAGTTGCGAATAGTCTATTTGCGAACAATCGCACGATATCGTATCCTCGACCACCATTCGCAAAGGCATACCAACGATATCGTTCGCATGTTGGAATTAGTTTGGCAACATCGCTATTTGGCCACTGATAACCACATAAAAAATTTACATACGAAATGTGGAGTTTACTTAGATATTAATACCGACGCCATTTTTGTTATTTGTAGATATACCAAATTACTAATTATTAATTATCAATCTGGAAATTCAAGTATGGATTCAGTGAAGATTACTCGAAAAACAAATACCATGCTGGAGCAAAAATTTTTTTCTGATATTTTTATTTTATTTCTTTTATGTGTTTTCATGTTGTTTTTTGAATTCTTTAGAAGAAATTTCAAAACAGAAGTAATGTTGCAAGTAAGTTGCGAACGCCAAACACCACTCGTTGTAATATGCGCACGTTCCCAAATTTGCGAATGGTGAAGAATAACCGAAGTCAAATATCATTCGCAAATTCTTGACATGCGAACGATCTTTATAAACGCGAATGGTCAATAATAGCGCCCCAGTTCGTGGCTTGGGGCTTCTCCTCTTTTGATTACTCGATATAAGAATTGAATTTTAGTCTCCTCAGCTACACGTATTTGTATCTCGAATTGGCCCAAGGTTGAGAAGGAATACCTGAAACTTTTTTGCCTGGCGGCTCATATTTATTCCCCATGATACATGATTCAAATTCAGATGTGCAGGTGTATTCGCATTCATTTATCCCCATGACTGAGTTCGAAAGACAGTGAAACGTGACATATACGTCTCGTAAAAAAAGTAAAACAATACGTAAAAATCGTATGGAATATTAATTCTATTTCAATGAATAAGTGTCAGAATAAGTCGGTATCTTGAAGGAGTTGATGGCCTATTCGATTATGCAAAATCTAAGGAATTAGTGTAAGTGATGGACTGGTTAATCGATAGATTACATACTTTGATACGAAGTTTCTCCGTTTCTTACTTCTCTATGTCTACCAAGAATCAATAATATCACAGTTGAAAAGGTTGTGATGCATATTTCTCGGAAAATGTGGTTGGTTTGGGGAAATATTCTTCAGATTATGATTATGGAGAGTATTTTAATGAAACCAAATATTAAAATACCAACGAATTATGAGAGACATTCAACATTATCTGGAGAAATCATGCCATAATTAAGCAACCTCGCCAAAATTTATTTCCTGTTTGGGGAGAAAATGAGACCAATTAAGGTTGGATTGGCTTAGGTTTCATTCATTCAAGGAATTCCACGTCCAAAAACCTAGAATTCGATTGATAATCCTAGTCCAATCTTTATGGATCTTATTACTCGTAGCCTCTAGCAGCCTCTACACTGCAATTTTCACAAGTCTATTGACGAACAAATAGAGTTAAATTGATCTGAGCATTTGGACAAAGTGAAATAGAAGGTAATGAAATAGCCTTGGCAAAACTTGTAGACGAAAGGTTCTGTACGAATCGTAACACCTCTTCGATTGAACAACCGACCCTAAACTCAAAAGCATCGGTGCGTCATAACGGAAATATAACGCAATATTGTTCAATACAGAGTAATTTTGTTACGACATAATGAGGAGTTCAAAAAATGTATTGATACAACTTCAAACAAGATCTGTAAACCAGTTTGTAGAAATGAATACTTTTCTACAATTATAGCTGATCATCAAGTGTAATACATCCGCAAGAATATCATCGATTAATTGTTATCATAAATCTTGTATTCACAATAGAAATATTCTTACACAATATAAGGATTTGAGAATTGAACTCATTCGCCTGATTTAGCTCTGCATATGTTGTCATTCAGTTATATCAGTTGTTTTATAACTGGAATTTGAAGTACCCATTGTGTCTAAGGGCTTATATTTTTCATCTCGATACTTACTCTACCTTTGACCATATTCATAACCTTGGATTCCGTAGCCTTGGTCGTTTGGCACGACTATTAGATAAACACCGAGGGTCTGAAGTGTAGAAGTGAAAGTAGAACGCCTTGCGGAATTCTATTCACTGGTGTAATAGTCAATTGAGACATCTCCAATAACTTGCGGTCATAACACACCTTTTAACATGGGAATTATGGATAATTTTTGAAAGTGACGGTAATATCTCTCAGAGATTTTCAATGAGCATTTTTTGTGAGAACTTTAATCGTCTGTTAGTTAAAGTGCGTATCCTTTTATACGGAAAGTTATTCCAGATTTCGCAAATTATGGATCGAAGATCGAAAGCAATCGGAAAAAATAGGCGAAACTTTAAGTCATGAAAATAAAGTATCATATGGAGTCCCACAAGGAACTGTCCTTGGGCCAATACTGTTCTCCATTTATATCAATAACTTACTCGCCCAGAAATCGTCTGGAAAAATTTACATCTTCGCCGACGATACAGCCATTCTCTACTCATCTGACTCTTGGAAAAACCTGAATACAGAAATTGAAAAAGATTTGCAAAGCATCTTCAACCGGTTTAGCCACAAACTATTAACAGTCAATTTCGAGAAAACTTACTTTGTCCCTTTTGCTAGCTATTGGAATCACTTGCCAGATTTTAACTAATAAAATAAAATACCTTGGAATAACTATTGACTCCCATCTGAGGTGGAATTATCACACTGAGCAGGTATACAACACACTAAGAATTCTTTTGTATAAATTCAAGTGTTTAGTCAAGATACTAACTCTCAAGCAATAAAAAATTTCATATCATGCTCTGGTCGAATCGAATCACGCCTGCAATATTGTATACTCAGCTGGGGCGCATGTTCATACACGTACCTGCGGAAGCTAGATGTCCTTCAGAAAAGAATCCTGAAAATAATTCATAAAAAGCCTCTATTTATATCTATCTGATGCAGTTTTTCTTAAAAGTCACGTACTAGATCTTAGACAACTATATTATTATAACATATTAATATATTTGTATACTTACAAAAACAGGCACCTACTAAAAATCCAGAACACTGTCACAACACAAGACAAAACGTAGGTGGTTATGCTACCGTTAGAACCACGATCGTATACATAGGTCTGGAAACTCGTATGGTGGGGGGTGACCCAAACATTGAGGAAATTTTTGTGGTTCTCATGTTTTGTCACCTGCAGCGCTGTCCTCTATTGTCAGATCCGATCAGCTTTTTGAAAGTAGGAATGATTTTTATTTATTCGAGAGAATTTTGCAAGATATAATATTTCTGTCATTGATTTTATTCACCATTCCAGTCCTAACCGTTTGTTTTGTTGTCAAAGATTAATCACGTGATTATACCCCTGTCCTCCTAGCGGATAATTATGGCAACTTTTTCTTCAAAACTGGTGCCACCCCCCACCACTCAAAAATGCCGTAGTCTCCAGACCTATGTGTATGACCGTGGTTAGAACTATCAACAAAACAATTTTGCAAGAAAATGTTACATACCTTTCGTCGGTACTCTTCAACAAACTCCACGAAATCTACAAAAATTATCTTCTGAGAATTAATAGCGTGGGAATGTTTAAGAAATATTTCAAATCGTACATACTGCAATCTGACCGTAAAGAAATACACAAAATAATTGAATCTGTTCCCCTCGGTTGAAGTTTCCATCATTCAGTCATACTCTATATGAATGTTTGCTTTCCTACATTTATGCAATCAATTTTTTCACATCCTTTTGCCTTTGTATTTGATACTTTTATATTTACCGCAATTTTTATTTATGTTATGCTTTTGTGCTTCTCTGCTATTGCAGAAATTACTGATGTATGTTTACTTTCATGCTGAAGTATTTTCATACCCATTTACAACCGTTCATGGTTTCTTTGGGTTATCGCTTATTGCAATGAAATACTCAATGTAACTCAGTGTTTATATGTATTCTAATGCAATAAATTATTATTATTATGTTGGTAGGATATCGAAAAACATTCTAAAGAATCTTCTTTATACCTAATTTCATAATTCTGAAACAACATGAATTTTATCATCGTTATTCGTGTATTTTTCGTGTATTTTTTTCTACTGATTCGTTGATCAAATTCCAATTATTATTATAGTATAATATACAGATAAAATTGATAGTTATATTGAATTAAATTGGAGATATTTCAAATTTGCCAAAATTAGTAATTACACCTCGAAGAAAAACATCGGAATTTCGAATACTCTTTTCGAACAAGTCTGATATGTCTCCGGATGTTGCCAGAACTCATTAACAAACAGAAATACTTACATAGCATTACTCCTACTCGAATCTACTTCATATCTTGAGAAGCGGATATTTTGGATGAAAACAAGGATGCATAAAATAATGTATAATGAAATGTCTTGCTACTTATCGAAAATTGAAAGGACTGGACTGTACCCTGTATTTTTTTTTAATTGTGAATAACATTCTGGTGCCGATATTCTGACGAATTATTTATTTACACATGAAGCGATAATTGCTATTAATAATTTGCGGCTACGAGTCAACTGTATACTGAATTACGCGCTGACAGAAAGGAATATATGCCTCAATATCAATTTGCGTTTCACAAAAAGATGTTGCATGTTCACAAACATTGCAATTATGATAATTTTCAATTTGGGTATCCTGGGTATAGTATTTAGTTTCTAATTTTCAGCAAACACTAGAATGCAATATGATACCTCTTCTTGTCTATTAAATCACATTATTTTTTGATAGATTGATGTTCACGCCCACGTCATGTGGAACAAAAACGAAAAGCTCCATGTTAAAACTGACAACCGCTACCTTTACCTGATCTGAGTGCCAATTTATAAATCGTAATCATGATCGCAGTCTTAATAATTCATTGGATAATGTCGAATTGAAATGTTACGTCTTCATGAAATCGTAATCTTGGTCCTTTCAAACTTTTATGCTTAGGAACAACACATCGGATGACGTGTACATGTACAGGGTGGGCCAAATTGGACACTTTTGAATGGGAAGTCCTGTTTCTAAACTAGATAGATGAAAACTGATGGCAGTGTCTGAGGGTAAATTTTTATGACAAACTTCATGGTGAAAACTGCATATCGATATCTATAACCGTTTCGAAAATGCACATTTTCGGAAAACATGCTGTAACTTCTTTCCTGTTAAAAAGTCTTTGTTTCTATTGAAACATTTCCAAAGCACTTTTTCACGTAGAATTCAATGATTTAACCCATCAATTTTTTCGAATCATTTATCAATAGTTAATGATTCAAATTTTTTTTTTCAATTTGACAATTACTAGTGAACTTTGCCTTTCTGTTTTATTGCCGAATTGTCCAAAGCCTACTTGTTCAAAGTTTGCGTTCTGAAGTCTACCTATAAAAAAACCTGAAAGCTCTGTATTTCAAAGATGTCTTGAGCAAAACATTGAGTGTGCTATATTTTTGGAATGGTAATTTCAAGTTCTATTGAAATATGCAGAAATATACAGGTTGTCCCATTTGAAAAAATTATTTTTCTATAATCAACTATTGATATATGATTTGAAAAAATTTATAGGTTAAATCATTGAATTCTACGTGAAAAAGTGCTTTGGAAATGTTTCATTAGAAACAAAGAATTTTCAACAGGAAAGAAGTTACAACAACTTTTCGAAAATGCACATTTTCGGAAACGGTTATAGATATCGATATGCAGTTTTAATTATGAAGTTTGCCATAAAAATTGGCCCTCAGACATTGCCATTAGTTTTCATCTATCTAGTTTAGAAACAGGACTTACCCTTCAAAAGTGTCCAATTTGGCCCACCCTGTACATTGGACCTAACAAATTCTTGCACTTTATGCTAAAAAACATCACACGTGAAATACAATAAGAAAAATTTTCAAGAGGATTCGATCGACTGGAAAATGTATGATGCAAAAATTCAAAGATTTCTGATTTTTGATTTGATGTATGCATCAAGGCTACGTCTATGATTATGATTTATAAATTATCCAGCTTATAACCCATTGTAAGATCAGCTTATAAATAATTTTTTCATAACAACAACACTATACTGGAAATAAGTACCACTTTTATGTTTCATATTGTCTATATTTGAGTTATCAAAACCAATGTTTGTGTTTTTTGTTATTAGTCTAAGTGCTGACATCTGGTTGGGAGTGTGATAATAAATGAATCATTCAACACGTGAACCAAATTCGACTGCTTATTAGTAGTTGGTACACTTTTATCAGAGGGTTTATCTTACTGTGGATGAATCGGAGAATTAATGATACTAGTCAGAATTTATTAGTCACGCTTTTGAAATTCATTCTCATCACCTGTTGAGACTAGTTTCATGTTAATTTAAGAGTCACATCATTTATAGAATTTGAGAGGATCGGCTCGGCTCATTTGATTTCGCATCATGCCTTAAAATGCAAGTTTAACGTGCAGTCAACGAAAATCTCTATCAATTCGCATTAAATCATTTCATTCTGGTGGAGACAACTTACCAACTGAAGCTGGGGAGAAGCTCAGCCGATGTGCACTTCCAGTCTCATTTTCATCCCTGTCTTGACTATACTTAAATTTTGGCAGTACTTTGAAAATATTCAGGCACCGTATTTATGATTTCAAGAATTGTGCTCGTATCGAAATTTTCTTGTTCTCATTTATATTTCTTGAACATTTTTCTTGTGTGATTGTCAGTTGAATGTGGTGTTTTCAATGATTTTACTTGAAAATTTCGTTTATTCCAGATGGAGCATCTGACGAGGATAAAGCTATTTCAGGTGAATATATTTTTTTTATTTATATCAAGATCTGCATGAATGTTTTGGTTCGATGTTTTTGTGTAGGAATGATGAGTAGTAATGTTCATATCAGACATTTTCTTGTAGCCAATTATAAAAGTAAACTAGGAACTTCATATTTCTAATTTTTCGTCAAATCCAACTATTGATTTTCTAAGGAATGTTCTGACTTCGAGATAGGAAAGAACCATTCAACAAAATGTAAGAACACGTCAAGCTTGTCAAGTTTAATCGTTCAAACTACAGAATATAGAAGTACAGTAGGACATCTTAACATGTAATAATCAAAAGAAGATTGAGATTGGATGTATATTAAATTTGTATTTATTTGTATTTGTATTTAGTAAATAAAAAATCAAACATTTATTTGTCAAAATATAAACAGTAAAAATAAATGAATGTCCAAGTCAGTTAGATCATTCAGTATTTTTTTTTTATTGTTGCTCAGTTAATGTCTTGAACTCTTAACCTCATCCAAACCGGATTGTTTCGCTATTTCCATTTAAACGAAACAGAGTTAAGACTATACCTTCAATGATTTGAATAAAAATTCAAAGACTGGTTTAATTCAACCCAACTGCATTATTCACATAAAGTCGCTATTTCTGCTGCATTTGAGAAATTATAAATTTTTTTTCCTGAAAATAATGAACGAGGAAAGCGGGTCGCAGAACTGTTTAACCAACGGACACATTCATCATGAACATTCTTTTGACAAAACAATTGGCCGAATTTAGCGAAACAGGTTCCGATTATGTCGATAAAAGGAAACTCGAAAATCTTGCATTAAATAAAGCTACGGAAATGGGAATATCGGAGCAAGTTTTGATGGACAGTACGACAGAAGACCTTTGCGACAGTGTCAAATTAATAAAAGTTTCATCCTTGTTTATGTCGCCTGAGACGTTTTCACGCTACTTGCACTAAACTGAGATTAATGGAAATATTCAATCGAAATGAATAACCTAAACCAGGTCCGGAACATGAACAAAAATAATGACAACACTATCAAAAACATTTAGAGAAAATGTCCTTCTATGTGTGATTGCTTGAGTGTAGAAAAAGTTACACGGTACATGAAAATAACGAAATATTTTATTCCATCAATTATGTGCTGCAATTTCTGCAATTACACCTTATTTTGTTGAAATTGCGGATCCTCAGCTTTTAATCTGTCATTGCATAATTTATAATAGTAGGTAGAACTTGCGCTTCTTCAATCCTAATACATAATCATTGAAATGGGCGACTATGAAATCGACATAATTATTCATGTTTCTTATACTTTCCATTTTAGATGGTGAAAGAAGGTATCGTCATATAATTTATTAGTGAATATTTTATTCGTGAAACTGCGTTCCTAGATATCTCTTGTATCATTGGTCATATATCAACTATAATCGCAATAAACAATTCCTAATTGTTTATTACAAAAGGAATTACACGTAATTGATGATAACGTGGTCATGAATGCATTACTGTAAGAGCTGAATTTGTACTTGTGTCATCTCACTACCCGCTGAAAATTGATAGTATTTGACTAACTTTAGAATTATGTTATGAATAGCATCAATGCTATAATCTATTTATTAAACAAGATAGTTGCGACAGCACGCCAGGAAGTGCGGTGTTGCTGTTTTCCTTTTTTTTTCAACATACTGTGTATCACAGCTAGATTGATTAGGTTAGGTTCTATCGAATTGGCCCGAAAAGTGTTTTCGATTCATAAAATATATATATCTACCAAAATTTGATACAATTTCACAATTTGTAATTTCTTCACAAGAATTAACAAACTTTATTAACGGATCTAAGATTTCTCTAAATTTGGCATAGTTGTGAAGTCACTGTGGAGTGTTGCCAGAACAGAAGATGCCTAAATGTTCCAATGGTTAGCGAGATACTTTTGATTTTGTACCAATGGTAACTGAATCTGTCAGAATTATCTTTTCGTTTTCTTCTATTCGTTGTCTGTTCTGACGGGATATCTCTTGTAAATTTAGAGAAGGAGATTTGCAGTCTTCAAACACGCTTCGTTTTGGACATGATTTTATGCGCTATTGGTTATTGTTCTTATTGGTCTGATGAAGTTTGACGTGGTATTATAACTTGAATTCTTCAATCATTCTCAAGAATTACCAATAATCGTTCAAACGTTTTTCGATGTTCTCATTTCCATTGATTTCTGGATATTTATTAAATTGTATGAATCAACATGAACTTTGTTAAACATCGCCATAGGCGGCTCACTTCTCATTAAACTGTATACACAAAATCGTATAAAACAGACCATTTTCTACGACTTTTTTTGTTGTAAAATTGTTTGTTCATCACTAGACAATATGTTTTTGGGTAGAAATATCACAGACATGTATTAAGTATACAACAAATCCTTATTTGTATTTTTCTCAACACTAAAACTTGTCATCAACTCAGGCTTGTCTTAAAACCAACTTAGCCTGAATTAGATATCCTGAGTGATTATCAATTTCTTCAAAAATTTTTTGAAATTAAAATAATCTCCAAAGTTACATTTTTTGAAAAAGTAAAATTTTAGATGAAATTCTCAAGATTATCTTTGTTGAACCTCATCGAACAATGTGAATGTGTATACAAATATCGTATATCAGGAATTGGTTTAAAAACTATCCGTTTGTTTTTTAAGATGACCCTGGCGATGTAATGATTGGCAAAACCATTGAAAACTGTCAATTATTCCTTATATTCCCTAGAATTCGTTCCTGAATGAATTTTGTACAAAAATGTAAGGTTTTTGTTGCAATACCTTTCATAACTGACTGATTCTCATTCGAATGTCTTTCATAAACTCCTAATCGATTGACGTCGACAAATAAATTATTATCACAAAGATCAGACAAGATTTGACAATTGGCTTGTGACGAACCTGATTTGATAACATTTTTCATTTTCTCGAAAAAAAAAAGATACTTTTCATTTGTTGCGCACTTTATGAATGTCACTGTATATCGAGTACTTCAACAATAATGCAGAATAGTGGTTATCCGAAATATATGACATCATTTGTGTACAGAACCAACACCATAATTTATAAATTATATGTACAATCACTTGAGATTTCTTCGTGATACTCGTATATCTTCGACAAAGTATTTCAAATCCAATAGCAATAGATGATTTCAAATTGAGTACTCGATTGTTATCACATTCAGATAAATCTTCAGATTTGACTATCTGTGCGTGCCCGATCTGATGCCAGATGGGTTTTGAAATTATGTTCTCCTTTCGACGCCTACACACGCCCATTGGTTAGCATAATTGCATCGACCAAAAATAGCTCACAACAAATCTCATGTGTGATGTAAGGAACGGTCATACGGGATGATCAAAAGCAACGATTCGACAATACGATTTGTATTCAAGCTACAATGAAATATGAGCAGTGAATGAAATTCATGAAACAGTTATAAAGTCTCATTAAAATAGGATAATCAATGAAAAAAAAAACGGAGAGAAGCTACAAATTATTTAGTAAATAAATAATTTAAATTATCAATTGAGTAGCCAAATTGACATTATTTATTTCGGTGTATGGAAATTCGAACGGAATATAAATGCTGCGTGTAGCAATGGAATATGGTAGGCATTTCAATTCATTTTTGTGTTATCTGAAATCACGAATCGTTTGTTTACATTGTCCTTGCAAAAGCAGATAAATCTATCACAGACTCTATTCGTTGTATTTGAATAAACGATGATAAGTTGTCATTGTCGTAACTCGTGGGGCAAACATGAAATTCAGAATTTCTTTATTAGATTTATTTACAGGGTGTATCATCCAAATGAGATAATTGCTCGTACATGTTATAGAATGGGGCATATTACCTTTATAGATACATAGATAGAAGTTTATTGATCATACACCAAATTTACATTGGATTGATATAGATCTATTGTGCTATATGAAAAAATAAAATACGAATTTGAAGAAAATAGTAGGTGTGAGAAGGTTTGAAAAATGAACTATATAAATATTTTGAATATGTAAAACCATATGTAAATGTTAACAACACAATTGACGTTGACTACTACTTCAAATGCGCTTCCATAATTTAAATCGAGCAAATAGTTAACTGTCGCTTCTTCATTGCTAGTATTCTGTTACTATACTCCATAGGCCAAGTCGTCTATGCATCGAAAAGGATGTGGTTTTTCCTTACTATGCTTAGGAAAATTCAGCCTTGCCAGACCTCCGCAACAAGACAGAACATATCGATTGATATCTTCAGAAACAAGAAATTTTGTATACGGGGTGTGTCATGTAATGTAATGTGTGTCATGTCAATACCAACTTTCGACCGACGAATAATAATGATATGAATAATAATTTTTCACACTATTGGTTCATTTAGATTGAGATCAATTATCAAAAGCACTCATTTTTTCACCGTCAAATGAGGATTCATGAATCCGAAATTGTTATTAGTAAATGAATCATCAATTAGAATTCAATTCATCCAACAATCCGAAAATGAAGTTTGAATTTTTTTAATTTCGCCATTGTGGTGATACATTATAATAATAAATTAATGTGAGTTCTCTTTCGATTTGAAAATTTTTTCAACGGTTCTGCCTAGTTTCATTGAAGTTACGATTTAACCGAAATTTGCTATTATGTTTCAATTTTTGGCTTGAATCTTTATCGAGTATACCACCAAATATGAATTATTAAACCAGAAGATAAGAGAATTTGGTAGCAGAAACAAATGGATGCCACTGTCTACTTTGGACGAATAATGGTATTAATAATAATAATAATAATAATAATAATGAAATAATAAATAAATAAATAATAGTATTGAAACTCATTAGTAGGTAATTCTATATACAGAATGATCCGGTATAATATAATAGGGAATTGAAACTGATAGTTTTGGGTTGAAAACACTGAAATAATGAAAATTTTCGCAATTTAATTAGGTGTTTGGCATTTAATGAATTTGAAAAACAAAAAATGACATCCCTCTCATGATGTAATGATAAGGTGTCTTGGCATCCATTTTAAGATGTAGTAGTAATAGTAGTTTAGGTTAAGTTTTAAATGTATGTTTTTTGACTCTTCCTATACAGTTTTGTATCTGTCAAGAAGGAAATAAAGGATTATTACAATAGTTACGAATGTTCTCGGTGTCAAATGTCATTTGCTAGCTATCAATTGATCGATACCCAATTCAATTCAAAAATAAATACCATTTATTACTTATTTTCAATTCTGTGTTTCTCATTTTCTGTTTATTTGCATTGTGTACCGACCATTACATATCTGGCAACAAAAATATCGAGATGCTTCGCTTACCTATATGCTTGTATCGATTTGTAATACCTATGTCTAGTAGCTACGCGAAACAGTCGACTTGAAACTCCTTTGTTTCAACGTGAACCGGCTTGACATATTTTCATTTCTAGTCGGAAATGCAGCAGAAAAGCGATTCTATTATTACTTAGATATAATAAGAGGAAAATCATGCACGTCTGCTCCGTTTGATTGCATTCTTACATGTCTAGGTCGAGTTAGTTTGTTTCGACAGTTGTTTTCAGTTATTGAGGCTTATTTATGCATCTTAATTATTAGATACTATATTGTCCTTATCGTAGTTTTTGTCTAACCATGATATCGAGTTGAACGTGTACATTTCAATAGAGATATTTATATTACCAGTTCTCATAGACATGTGACCTTGTAGTGAACAAAATTTCGGTATTTATGTTTATGAGTGACTAAGACAGCATGCAAAATGCGCAGTTATATACCAATAATTAACCGATCAGTCTTCATTAAATTTGCACTCATTTTGTGATACAAATATTTGCACTCATATATTTTAACCCAAAACACACGAACCTTATAATATTATTTTTTATTATTATCTGAATATCATAATGACTTTTCTGTAAACTTATCGATATTGTGAAGAAAATTCCTTTGATAAGGAGGACTTGGAAGAAAAAACTTTTTCCTTTGTTATTCTGATGGGAAATCGAAAAGTGCGATGTGGACCTTACAATATTATTTTATATTTTCACAGGCCCATTTTGGCACCTGAAAGAAACATCTAAGAATGGTTTACAGAAGAATTTATTGAAATTTTTCGAAACGTCCCACTTTTTGTTTATACATCTCAATCTTTACCAACTTGATACTTACATGCAAAATACTTACAATAATGTATTTAAATAGACAATAAAATTACTAGATTTCTTTATTCATATGAAATTCCAACAATTTCCTCAAAAAGAGGATAGGACATGGAAGAAAAAGGATAGATTGAAGTGAAATCAAATCAGAGTCATGTTTCACAGATAATCAAGATCGTTCATTTTGTTCAATCTGTCATGTGCCAAATTGTTTACCCATTCACTCGAAAAAAGTGGCCATGCTTCTAAATCTTAGCAGTACTTCAAGTAAAAAAAAATATTTCTTTCTCGATACATACCGGGTGATTCTTCAAGGTGGCTCGCCCCTATAACTTTTTTATTATTGGAGATAGAAGAACAAAATTCGGGGGTTGTGTATTATATGTCAATTCGCATTATTCGACGTATTCACTTGCTTTGCAGTACTTCCGGTTTGACCGGAAATGACCTCCACTTTCGATTTTCAAATGGAACACCCTATATATTTTTACTTATTTCGATTGAGGATGACAGTATCTATCCAACAAAACATTGTTTGAGAATATTTGACGTATGAAAGAATTTTTATTTCAAGTTTTATTTTTCGATCTAGCGTGCTATGGATCGATTGAAACGCTTCCTTTTTGATCAAGTGACATGGGAAAAATACCCATTTGTTTGTTTACAGTATCCTAGCAACAGCTTCAATTGTTTGTCACGATTAACTGAGACTTAGTGCATGAGTATACCGAATACGTATTATTTGTTGTTAGGTTAGGCTTCTTGCAATTATTGAGAAAGATACTGAAAATAAAGTGGAAGTGTGTGGTATCAAATTGTTCGTAAGAAAATGATCTTTCACAAAAACCCGACGAGACACCCTCTTTCCATTTGAAAAAATCGAGTTAACTGGAAAAATGATATTTGTGACATTGAAAAAATTATTGAAACGACTCTGAAGTCATATGCCTCAAAGTTGTATTTTTCCCATGTCACTTGATCAAAAAGGAAGCGTTTCAATCGATCCATGGCACGCTAGATCGAAAAATAAAAATTGAAATAAAAATTCTTTCAAACGTCAAATATTCACAAACAAAGTTTTGTTGGATAGATAATGTCATCCTCGATCGAAATTAGTAAAAATATATAGGGTGTTCCATTTGAAAATCGAAAGTTGAGGTCATTTCCGGTCAAACCGGAAGTACTGCAAAGCAAGTGAAAACGTCGAATAATGCGAATTGACATATAATACAGAACCCCCGAATTTTGTTCTTCTATCTCCTATAATAAAAAAGTTATAGGGGCGAGCCACCTTGAAGAATCACCCGGTATACAGTTGTTGCTATTGAAATTTCACTTTCGTCTCTAGCTAAAGTAAAAATGCCGATACTAGTTTGTCAAGGTCATCTGACGTAACAGTTGGCGACATGGGTAAAGCAAACAAAAATAAATGGATAATCCATTGGAAACGCCATACCGTCTATTCAATATACCTATACTAGTATGAGGTGGCTGCTGAGGCGTTTCCCTGCGCCTTTGTTTTTCAAGGCCTGCTCAGCTTTTTCTTTGATGTTCATATCCATGTATACGAAATAAAGTGATGAGATATGAGTTTTCATCAACATACCGGGTGATTCTTCAAGGTGGCTCGCCCCTATAACTTTTTTATTATTGGAGATAGAAGAACAAAATTCGGGGGTTGTGTATTATATGTCAATTCGCATTATTCGACGTATTCAATTGCTTTGCAGTACTTCCGGTTTGACCGGAAATGACCTCAACTTTCGATTTTCAAATGGAACACCCTATATATTTTTACTTATCGATTGAAACGCTTCCTTTTTGATCAAGTGACATGGGAAAAATACAATTTTGAGGCATATGACTTCAGAGTCGATTCAATATTTTTTTCAATGTCACAAATATTATTTTTTCCAGTTAACTCGATTTTTTCAAAAGGAAAGAGGGTGGCTCGTCGGATTTTTGTGAAAGATCATTTTCTTACGAACAATTTGATACCACACACTTCCACTTTATTTTCACTATCTTTCTCAATAATTGCAAGAATCCCAATACCTAAATTGGCTAATTTCTCAAAAATGACCGATTTTCAGGTTTCTATATAGAGTTTCCCCCTTAATGTGAATAATTCTTTAGATATTACAATTCTATTTATATGTTATAAGGAATTTGTTTGAACTAGATGATTGCACCATCTGCCTGCCATTATGTAATTCTGAATTTCTAGAGCAGATGTCCTTTCGATTGGGTAGGCGCTTTTTTTTCATTTACCAAATGATCTTCAATATAGAGCAAAAATAAAATTTTATCGTTATGCAAAAGCATCTTTCGATGGATATTGATATTTTGTGATTGTTGTAGGTGGAGATGGGACTTTTCATTTCAAATTGTTGGTGCCCAGCGTCGCCGCTGGCGCCATCATCGGCAAAGGTGGTGAAACTATCGCCCACCTCCAGAAAGAGACGGGGGCCCGTGTCAAGATGTCCAAATCACATGATTTTTACCCAGGTAAGAAAAAAGTCTTGACTCCGACACTGCTGAAAGTTCTGATCGACTATCCTTACGATCACGAACAACGTTGAATATTTTACATAGGCATTTTTTGCACAATGATTATTCATCGATCATCCTTCACGGATTCAAAAATTTCCCAATGCTATTGAATACTTTCATTGGACTATTATTAGATTTTGTCTTTCTGAACATTCAGTCTAGCAAAAAAATCCTGTGTGCACTAGAATAAGAGCAACAACAAAACCTAAGATCACTTGAAATAAAGTTATGTATTTCAAATTGTGATGTCACCAGTATTTCCATACAATGAATATAAACAAACCAGTTTCCATGTATTTTATCGCTAATAATAGCAACCATGTTAAATATCTTGGCACTATAAAGGTTGTAACAATCTAACATTCGATTGTGAAATGTGCTCATTGTATTGTTAGGGGAACCCTGGCTAAAGACAGTCCATTTTGGCTGCCTAACTCTAGTAGAGTTTTTAAGTAGTCCCATATACCAATTTGGAACGTTCATAAAACTGGCACAACCAAAAGAAAATCATCCAGTTTCTGATAACTATTCATTAACTATTTTCTAATACAAAAAATTTCTTTCGAGATGTTATCATCGCAACCACTCTACTATGTTATTTTCTATCATGATAAATCGAAATTTTGCCATAATCAGTAATTGTGCTGGAGTTAGGCAATACGAGAGGACGAAGACGCGTCTCGTATGGTTTACTTTTTCCTAATTTCATGTAACTTTATCGCGCAGCCTTAAGTTAGTGAAAAATTTTTGTAAGTACATTTCGTCATTATCACAGATAATCGATAATTCCTACCGAATAATTCATTAGCGAGTTTTCACGAAATGTATGCAAACCCAGTCCCCGTTCATTTTTCAAATTTGTTCAAAATCTAATTTCGCACATCTCAATTGAGAGTTATCAAACAGTGGGAAAATTCAACATTCAAATGAACTTTGAGGCTGCTTTGAGTAAAAAGTTTCAATTTTTTCGAAAACAGTTTGAATACTGGATTATAGACGTCAATTTTGAGTTAGTCAACTTGGGACTGGTACTGATTGCTTACAACAAAATGACAACTCACGCAAACCTCATCAAAACAATACTGAACAACAGTTTTTTTCGATCCAATCTGCCTTATCGATTACAAAATCAGTTGATGCTTGAATCGTCACTAATAAATTAATAAACATTCTGTCAATAATTTTTTATGATTTTATTTCAATCTTCTCCGCTTTTTAATCGAAACTACAATGTATGAATACTGTGACCTACTACGTTAAACATACGTTATACAAGCTAAAACTCGTTTTATGAATGGCGTTAGATTTTGTGTCCAGCTTCTTAAAGTCTCGAACATTCCATGCATATATTTCCAAAACTACTGTACATCGCGACGTGCATATTTATCATTGTAGGAAAATACTGAGTGATTTGTATTTTGAGATGTTTGAGTTGAATAACCTGAAAATAGATCAGAGGAAAATAAAAAATGTATGTTATACCGGATTCACAAACTTTAAATGAACAATAAATGTGTGAAATGTCAAGGTAACTCGACGTGAGCAATCGTAGGTAATGAACATTTCCGCCGTTAGTCAGTATGGAAAATAATATTCTGTGTGGGTGCCTTACATAAGTTGATGTTCCATTCGCGTGACAAAACATTTGTATAATTGCCACATTAATAAGTGTTGTGCAATTCACCATTTTCTGATTTCAGAATAACCCGACTCAATATTTTGTTGTAAACGTTGTGATTACTCGTTTTTCCAAACAGTTCAAAGGTTTATGCGTTTGCTATAATTAGAAACGTGTCATTACTTTTTTGTACTACCATGCATTAGGTTGAGAAATGATTTTCCTTGATTTTCGTGGGATCCTTCTAAATTCAATGTTTTTATTGTTTTCATCTATAATGCGCACTTGTTTGTTAAACTTGGATAAAATGCAAAGAGCTTATATTTCGATGTAAAGTAACAGTGGTGATTATTTATAAAAACGATTGGTTTTGTAGAAAAATATACCAACATTTTTTATACAAAACAATAATAATATTGTTATGAGAACTAAATATTTCAATTATTTTTACTGATGTTTTCGAGATGCCATCAGGTGATAATCCTTTGTCGAATGAACAATTTCACAAGTTAGGTGTTTTAAATTGAAAATACAGGGTGACCCGTACGTGGTACGTTTTCGTTGGGCTACCCTGTATATCCTATGTCCTAATAAAGCATATTTTCGATATTTCCCACTTTACGATTTCAAATAGCCACCAATGTTTAAAGAAGCAAATGTTAGATGCCGTGAGCGTCTTGGAATCTGCAGGTGAAAACAACCATGACGCGGAGTGCGGAATGCATTCTATAAAATTATGGCAAAATAAACAGTAAATATTTTTTTTTATTATCCGTACACGGTGTGCTGAGTTTCGTCAATAGGATATTTATACGTTTATACATATCCTCAATTGAGTCTGAAATCTTCAATATCGATTTAATTAATGTAATTATTATTTTTTTACCCATGCGTTATGCCCCAATAAGGCCTATCAAAAAAATGTGAAGGCCTTATTAGAACAATGTTTTATCACAGTAAAATAGTAAACCCTTGTACTCAGTAACATCACGGAAAACGGATCACCAGTTTCTAGCTAAAGGAAAAAGGGATTCGCAACAAATTTATAACATCGTTAGTGTGATTTTTGTTTTTGAAGCAATTCTGTTCCATTTATTATAAAGTTAAATGAATAAATATTGATATTCCAAATTTCTAGTGCATTCCCATCATAAACCTGCTAGTTAGGCATTAACAAAATTAAGGTGGGCTTTATTTGGTTCACCTACCTCGTATGAGTTTCAGATCAATAGATCTTTATTAATTAGAAATCCTAATAACCATAATACATCAAGTACTATTTAGTAAAAATACTATAAGACATAACATGCATGAACATAATGTATAAGTACTGGTATGTTCGTTTCCCCGAAGTGGTTCGCATTCCACTATAAACTGTGGGGCCCGTCCTTCTTCACCCCGCACAAGTTTCGAGTTATGGGGAGTTGGTTGAAAACCAAACTTTGTAGAGGTTTAAAAAATAACAAACAACAACAAAACAATGTGTAAAGATGAATCGAATTATGATAATATATGGTACAAATTGAGGAAAGTAGAAAAAATTCGATTAAGATACATCTAAAATAATTTTCTTATAGTCTAAATAAATGAAGAAAACTCCACTGATTCTGAAAGAGGGTTTTGATATTTTTTCATATTTTGTGATAATATAATGTGTGATAATATTCAGATTGGCGAATGGAATTTACAAAATGATCCATTATTCGATGTGCTGAACTTTGAATATATTTTTTTCAAGGTACGACAGAACGTGTCTGCTTAATAACCGGAAGCGTGGAAGCCATCATCAATGTGATTGAGTTCATAATGGAGAAGATTCGGGAAAAACCGGATCTAACCAAAACAATATCGGACGGATCTGTCGAAGGGAAAATGCATGAGCGCGAGAGACAAGTGAAAATTTTAGTACCCAATTCTACGGCAGGCATGATCATTGGTAAGTTTCAATCACCTGATTCAATCAATTATTGGCTGGACAAAGAAAAAAATTCTAGATTAATCTCCAGAAATAAATTACTGTTTTTGCATTCTTTCATTGAGAATCTAATACTAGTATTTCTACTGCTAACGCCATCTAAATGTTAGGTTTGTTCCAACAGACATTTCTGAATGGTTTCGAAACTGTTTTGTGGCCGTTTCGGTTTCGTTTAGTTCGCATGCGCGAACTTATTTGCATAGTTTCGTGACGGTACAAAAACATTCGAGGGTTGGATCGGTTTTATTGGCGGTTTTTGGCTCCCCACGTAAATAATAAAAATAATATGAAAATGGAACAATCTACGATTTTTGCCCCTCGTTTCATTGCACTGAATATCAAAATCGTCTTCGTTTCGTATAAATAATCAGTATCTCCATCGTCACTCATATTTATTTTTTGTTATTTGATTCAAACGGAAGAAATCATCATCAACACAAATGAAAGTGAATAAAAACCTAAACAAAAAGCTAGGTTAGCTAACCTATCGTTTTGGCAAAGAGTTTCTTGATGCGCATGTCAATTCTCGAGAATCAAAACAGTTTTCAATTTTGAGCATTTACCGGAAATACCGTCCTGAAATCACTTCTCCGTTGGAACAGATTAAGTCAATTGCGCATGAGCGTGACCATATTGTGACGATTTCAAGACGTGTTGGAATAAACCTATTGTGTCGATTAATGGGGGGGTCGACCCCCACCAATCAATCACACTTACTTAAATTTTTATTTTTTCAAATTGTTACTTGCAATTTTCTTCTGAGCAATGGGGGGGGGAGGTTACGACCCCAATAACCCCCCCTCGTTACGCCTATGAATATAACGTATTCATAAGCAACACCTTTAGTCGCCCATTTTATGTTTGATGACAACTTTTCTATTTCAAGGCAAAGCTGGAAATTACATCAAGCAAATCAAAGAAGCCAGCGGTTCGTACGTCCAGATTTCGCAAAAGGCCAAAGATGTGAGCTTACAAGAGAGATGCATCACTGTGATAGGAGATAGGGAACAAAATAAACAAGCTTGCTTGATGATCATAGGTGGGTAATAACGATATGTTCTTTTGATATATACAGGGTGTACCGGGCAAGTTTTTACAGACATTTGAAAATTTCGACAAAATTCACACCCTCTGACACTTTTTTCACTCCTGTCGCTACAAATCTTGAAATTTCAATAATTTTTCTGTTATGTTATTCTGAGTAATGTGTATGTACAGGGTGGGCAAATTAGGACTATAGGAGATACGAAAAAATGGAGGTCGCATCCTCGATCGCTTTTCTCCAGATAAGTTCATTGGTGAGAACAAACATTGGCTATCGTCTTTTGTTTTCGAGTTATGAACAAAAGTTCGATTTTTCGACTCTACCACATATACGAATATCAAGGTTGTTAGTGGAGTTAGGAGAAAATGGTTTTCACATTCTTCAAAAATTGTTCAATTTCGAGTTGTGATCTAAAGTTGTATTTTTTTTTATGGAAATTATGGTTGGCTATGGTTTAGCTAAAACGGATTTTTCCCTATTCAACCATGTATAATATGTTGGGTCGCTCTCGATGTGCGAGTCTACAAAAGCGAAATTAACAATTGTGGTTCATTCAACAAAAACAGATAAATAAATTTGAAATGAGTGACAACTACAAGAAAGTAATACATATCAAAGTGAATGTTCAAATTGATGTCCATTATGAGCATACAGTCTGTACAGTCTTGCCTAAAATATAAAGCCAACTGGTTCAGCCTGAAAGAAATTGTCACTTTTTTCCCCAACCAAATATTCAGAATTGATAATCTGTCTAACTTTGACACAAAAATGTATCATTACTATTACGTTATATTTTTTTCCATAACAGGTGAGCGAAATATTAATTACGAATATTAGGTAGGGGAAAAAGTGATATTTCACAGACTCATCAATTTTTCATACAGGGTGTCCCGTAAAGACCACATCAAATCGAGGTTGAATGTAGATCAAAGGATGACCCACCTGTTATGACAAAATTCTCATTATAAAAGTCTCACCGTTTTCGAGATATTTTTTTTAAATAATGAATTTTTACCCTTTTCAAATATTGCTGAAGAATGATTTCAACGATTACATAAAAAATAATATTCTCCGAACATTTTAAAGGGGGGCTGTGAGAATTATTTTACTGAAAAAATTTACCAAAATGGTGTAAAATTGTAACAACTGTAAAGACAGAACTATTGAAAAGGGCAAAAATGCATTATTTCCAGAAAAAAATATCTCGAAAACGGTCTTTTATCATGGGAATTTTGTCATAGCAGGTGGATTATCCTTTGATCTACATTTTCCCTCGGTTTGACGTGGTCTTTACCGGCCACCCTACATATCAATTGGTAGCGCTACTATGTTTGGTAATATTCAATGCCTCAAATATACGTTCTTATTTATTGAAATGTGAATCTTCTCCACCATATCCTCAAAAAACAGCTTTTAGAGAAGTCTTGAAAAATTACCATAAACATTAGAATACTATTAGTTGCTGAAAGTTTAATGACCCTTGAGTGGATTACTCATGATTATAACTGTAATCATTACCAAATTCCTAGATTGTAATGATCCACAAAATTTCAACAGGAAGTTTGGGGGAAACCATACAAAGAAACTCGAAACATCAACAGAATTACATGAAGTATCGAATCTATGTATATATCAAAAGTTTGAACAGAAATATAACCTATAGGAATGAAGGTTTAACCTATCAGAAAATAATTTTAATATTATCTCTACAATTTTCAAGTAATAATTAATAAGATATCCTTTGCCTTCAGCAAAGTTATGCACAGTGAAATTATTTGAAATACTCAAAAACAATTCATATCAATTATATCAATGTGCTACTGATTTTGAAGCCAACTAAATACAATCAAGAACCAATTGGCGACTGGACTAGTAATAAATTTTCAACAATTAACCACTTCATATCATTTTTTTGTCGAAGAGTCTCGTGATGGAAAAGGCCGCCACTGACTGTGTTTATAGTTATGGCCATGGTTATGGCCACGGAGTATAGATATATCTATACTCCGTGGTTATGGCGTACTCGGGGTTGCGGTGTTGCCAATTCTGTAATTTCATGACATCGTGACGTCAGTTACTATTTGCGGAAACGTATTAAAACGTTTGAAAGTAGCACCGACTTTGATAGCGATTTTGAGGCCTCAATATCATTCAAAAAATTCAAAAAAAATTATCTAATCGAAAATCAATCATGCATAATAACAGAATCCAAAATAAAAAAAATGTCCAGTCGCCCATTGCGTTAATTAGAAGTTCAGTATTTTCATTTATATTTTTTTATATAAAACTTCCCACGAAAGGAGACATCCTGTAATGTTCAGAGAACGTCGTGAGAAGCAAGGGAAAGAAGGTAGGAATTGGTGTTCTTTTTAAATTTCTGAAGGTCATATGCCTCGGGGAACACCTCCCTGGGCAATGTGTATTTCTTAAAAAAAAGTTTAACTTTTTCGGAATGTGATTTCTTGTCGTTTTATAATTTGTATAAAGTGTATAGCATGATGAATAAATACAATCCTCATCACACATACGGGGTGTTTGTAACTGGTTATTGAAATAGCGTTCATTTTACATCAAGGTTGTGATCCAAAATTCAGGATATCATGCAATGGTTAGTAATGTGAATGTTTGAACGTGAAAGATCAGCATTCATATACGAAAAATGCATTTTTTCAAATTTTGTACCATCTTTTTTCTGCTCTTTTCATATCTACAAACGAATTTTCGAAATTTCATTATACAAGGTGTTGTATTGAACTGACGAAATTCCTTTAATTTTTCAAGTCCGTACCTGGATTATTGGTTTCAATCATCAGGAATTCGGTAGGATACAGGATAATGAGTTTATGTTATGAAAATTAATGAAATATACAATGCGGATCGGAAGTTATGGGCCATTGAGGAAATATGGGATATACATAAAACACTCTGTATCTCGCTTATACAGGGCGCCAGACCCATCATATGGGGTTTTTTCAGGACCAGCTAGACGACCTTTGCCTACCCTTACAGTATGCCATTTTCCCAATGAATCGCCCTGTATAGTTCTTTTTTCAATTGCCCTACAAATATGTAGGGTAATTATATTGGGACCGTTTTAATGCCAAATTTCGGTACAAATACGGCAACACTACCTCCAAATGTCTTCATCCTAGCACATAATTGCAGGCAAAGTAGTTGAAGACCCGCAGTCTGGCGCCTGCCTCAACGTGTCCTACGCGGACGTGAACGGTCCTGTAGCCAACTTCAATCCGACGGGCTCGCCGTTCGCCAACCAGCAGACGGGGGGCGCGTTCACGGCGTCGACGGCCAGCTTGAACGCCGCCGGTCTCGGAGCCACCGTTTCGCAGGGTCTCGTCCTCAACGGGGGCGGGATCAGCCTGAGCCTCAACCTGACGGCGCCCGGCCAGAACATCTCTAATTTGACGGCGCAGCTGTTGGATCACATCAAGGTCGGTGCTCGGGGATATTATCATCATTGGTTGTTTCGACTACCGTTTGAGGGCGCTGCGGAACGTAAATGATTCCATCGAATTGATTTTGATTTGATTAAAATTTTTTGGAAATACACCGATGAGTCCAAGATAAGGATGTCTATCATTGGGATCTCGGAAACCATAGGAGATACGGAGATGGTTGAATTAGGGAAAAGTTGCGCATTTCCAAGTCTAACAATTCCAATTAGTTCCGGAGATATGCCTGAAAAAACGACATTTGCCGATTTTGTTTTAATTTTTTTCTGACGTTATTCGAAGAGATATAAGAAAACAAAAGACACTTTCTCATTGCCATTTTTGAATTTTTGAGAGATTTCGGAGAAACAACCGCCGAGTATTAGTACAGCTGACTTAACAAGGGAGTGACGTTTTCTCGGATATTATCTAATATTTCATGAGCACCATTTTTTATCATTATATTTGATCTTAAAGCAGATTTGAAGCAAATTCATGATTTTGTGATCTCGCCTATCGGTAAATACATAGCTTGAGTATTGAACTATTAGAGATCTCAAAAATCTCTTTGAAACAATAAATACATTAATACTTTGTGGTGAATCGAATCAACAGTGGAGGAACTCATTTGTTTCAGGTACAACTAAGAAGTTCAGGATTCGGAGATACCCAAATCGTGGAAATATGCACAGCACTGACGGTTCTGGCGAAATATGGAATAATTTCAGTAGGCTTAGGTAATAAATTGTCTGATATAAACGCAAAAATGCAAACTATTCCAACGTCCAAAAGAGATCAAGTCAATCCATTCACTTGATTTTATGATATATATCTTTGATTTGATAGTAAAGTGAATCGTATATATTTTATTGTTGCCTCTTCCGTCGTCCTTTGATCATATTTTGTATTGAGCCTCATTGTTTGCTTCCACATTGTCTACGCATTAAATCAGCTTATCATTTCACCACTTGTTTCATTTTAATGCAATCTTTCTCCCTCATCATTTTCCATGGACTATTCGAGAGAAAACTCTACATGAAATCAGATGTGAAACTGAGTCGGAATTATTTTTTCTCAGGTATTAGTGGGGCGCATCCAAATGCATTGCCTGTTTCAAATTATCTGAGTTTGATGGATCAAACCGGTACGACAAATACCAGTACCGGTGTTTTTGGAGCCATCGGGCAAGTCACTTTGGGAGATTGCTCAGGTGAGTTGAAAAAAATCCAGGGTTACTATCGAAAATTGTTCTGACAGATTTGAATCACTCAATTTCTAATTGGTCGAGACATAGCTGGAAACATTTAGGTTTAAAAGATTATGGCAACACTTCACAGTGACTTCACAACGATGCCAGTTTTATTTGGAAAGTTTGTTTTGTTAATTCTAGTCGAAATTTCCGCATATATTGAATAAAACTCTTCAACGGTTAGTCAATAGTTGTGCAATTATATTGTATATATTTCATGATTCGAAAATACTTTTTCAAAAGAATTTGAATTACAATCGTTGAAAAATGAGACGAGCAGAAACACCGTACTTTCTGGCAAGCTGACTATCTTGCTTAAATGAATAGACTATATCTGGAAAATAACCAATGACGGGTATTTGAAATTCGATCATCACCATTGAAATGTCGGAGATACGGAGATCGTTAAATTAAAGCAAAATTGGGCATAAATCCATTTCATTTCCTTCTTTTATTTTCGAAAGAATTCCAGATTAAGGGAGACTTCAGGTGTTTACGATTTATTTTTTTAAAGGAAACGAGTGAAGCTTTTTGAGTTCGTTTATTTTTCTTGCTTATATTCATGATATTCAGAACGTCAAAAAATTTGAAAAAGAAAACAAAATAGCGGCCGTTGTAGCTCCGCGAAAACAAGTCTCAAATCGTCGAAGGTACGTAAACGGCTGACATCACTGACGCATAAATGCAAAAATGTATCTATCGCAAAAACGATCCGTCATTCCGTGAAGACATTTATGAGTATGAGTATGCTCCCCAAATTTCAGGTCGATATGTTGATTACAGCGGTCAGGACAATGTCAGCCAATTTAAAAACGTGTTTTCGACTTTCAACTTCAAATGCGTTTAAAATATCGTAAACGTTCGAAATCCGGAAAAAGCTTCGATAGATTTATTTCTAATTACACTAGCTGTCCCGGCAAACGTTGTTTTGCCATATAAATAATTTCCTAGTAATTTCTAGTGTGGACAAAAAATAGCTTACTTATTGTAAGAATGTTGTATATGCGTGAAATAAGCATGGAGCGCTGTGAACGATGAGGGAATATAAAAATAACAGAAGGCAAACATTATTTATATAAGTTATTATAATTTATTCCTTATAATTATATATCATTTTTTAAACAATTACGACAGTAACACTATTAAACAATATCAATCTCTTAATGTGAATAATATGAATTTCAGCGTAAACGTACTATTTTTTGGAAAAAATGTCCGCCATTTTGGGTCCGCCATTTTGGGTCCGCCATTTTGAATTTTGATTTTTTTTTTCATTTTCGTAATCAGCGACCCAAAAAACTATGAATCTGAAAATTTGAGAAAAATCCATTAACCTTTGAGGTTTTGGCCAGGAAATTGGGCTTTTGGACCACTGTGCGGAGAGGAAATATGATTACTAAAATGGCTATTAAAAAATAAGGATTGATCGTAGAAGGGTGAAAATTGAGGATGGTATGTATTTTTGTATGTCGTATCATAAGAAAAAATAGGAATTGAAAATTTCGTCTGAAAAATAATAAAAAAAAAATAGGGGTGGACTACCCCTAACATTTAGGGGGATGAAAAATAGATGTTGGCCGATTCTCATAGATACCGGATAAGCACAAAAAATTTCATCGAAATCGGTCGAGCCGTTTCGGAGGAGTTTGGCAACGAAAACTGTGACACGAGAATTTTATATATTAGATATACTTCAAAAATCCGTAATAAAAAAAATGATTTTCTGAAAATTTGAAGGATGAAGTCTCCCTCAAATGTGCTATTAAAAAAAAAGAATTGAGATGAGTTCTTGTATACAATCACTACAATGATTGCTATTGTGATATTCCAGGCGCCAATTCTGCAGCTCCTCGATCTAGTCTGGAAAGGTACGAATCTGCGTTTGAACCTTTCAGGCACCAGGTGTCGGCGGCTACGGCGCCAATCTCCTTGAACAACAACAGCTTCGGTCTGGGCACCGGCCAACAAGTTACGATGCTCAGCAAGAGCCCCACGCCTGCCGAACTCAACGGTAATAAGGACACGAGGAACGTGGAGATTGCCGAGGTCATTGTGGGCGCCATTTTAGGTAGGATTTCTCTCACTGTATAATAATAATGATGATAATAATCTTTCTCACGAGGAGTAATTACAATGCATTGCATGTAGAGCAACCGTTGAACAAAATAGTGTCAATGTCAAATACACCTCCATCGAATAGGGTTCCAATTTTATTAACATATCAAAGATTTCTTTTTTATGTGCAGTAAGATTATTGATCAGTTTGATGTGTTCTGGCAATTTGTTGAAACATTTGCATGGAAGTGTACATCAATGCCCCTGCAGATTTACATGTCTAGTTGGGTACAACTAGAGTTGACTAATGGCGGAGGGGGGTCGACCCCCTACCAGTCAATTACACTTACATATTACTCCCTTCTAAAAAAGATCTCTCATAATATAGACCTAATTGTATATTATACAATATTCTTGTATATTCGAATTGAATGAATATATTGAGTATATTTTTTTATAAATGTTATTTCGAAAGTTATAATCGTTATTTTGGTTATAAATGTTATTTTTGGAAGGGCAATCAAGAAATGTTTTAATTTGTCATGTTATTGTACCTTTTATTCGTTTATATTTGCACTTTCCTTTCCATCTTGTGTTTTTGGCATTATTTTCCCTTCCCACAAAATGAATTTGAAAAACCAAAATCCTTCAAATTTATATTTTTTCAAACTGTTATTTCCGTTTTTTCATTTCTTATAAGCAATAGGAGGGGATTACGTCCCCAATAACCCCTCTCTCGGGGTTACGCCTATGATTGGGTATAGCCCTCTTGTTTGAAACTGTTCTGAACAAAAATAAGAAACATTTTTGAATGTATAAAGCTGGTACTGTTTGTAACCTATTTTTCACGACTCTTTGCACCTCAAATGTAACATTATTCCCAAAGTTCGTTTTTTGAATTGAGAACACATTTTCAATATCTCGAAAACATATTTCAACAAGTTTGCATATTTTTCAACTACCCTGAGTGTATAACAGATTTGACTCAACCTCCTACAGAGTTGCTCAACATAAACATTGCAGCATAAAAAACAATCTATTTAGACCCCCAGGAACTTGGAGTGTTTACTAACTATAAAGTTCTTATTACCTAAACTGACATTGACAGGCATGTCAGAGCGGGCATGGTTTGTTTTGCACAGTACGAGGCTTGTTTTATTTTTATTGAGGACCAGTTTGTTTTGTAGAAACCAAGATTTGGTTCTCACAAAGTCTTGATCTGCTCTGATCATATCAGGAGTCTTGACTAGCATATTAGTCTCGTCAGCGTGATTTATCAACTTGCATCAGCTTTATCTTTCGAAATCTTCACCATTTGTTTTCTATCTTTTAAGTATGATCTAAATCTATATTCTTTGGTGTGAATATTTTTGATCCTAATTGTGTATGAGAAAAGTACTTCGATTCTAAACTTAATGTTCTTCCAGTTCATTAACCTACCGACTGCGCCAATTTTGAATATGTAGATGTTTTTCTAAAAACAACAAGGAACATAGTGAGCTTCATCAATTCGTACAATTGAAATCGAATTCTAGTGTTCCTTCAGTGAGTTTGATTTAGAAAACCTAGAAAATTTATTGAAAACTTGAAAATTGTGTTTGTGAAACTTACCATTGATAAAATTTAAAAGTAAAATGTATTCCCAACTTTTGAGGATTCTTCTTCGGGAGCATATAACTGAATATTTATAATTCGAACAAATCTATAGAAATAGGATGATAATAATAATAAAACTTTGTTGAACTCTTGTCAAGTCGGATTGTAGGTAGATGTATACGGAATTTGCATATATCAAAATACGTATCACTATGGTATTTTTTCACGTTTTTAGATTTTTGAATGACCTAACACAATTTACATTCATATGAAATGTCGCAGAACTAGAGTGGGTGTGTGTTGAAAACGACAAGGGACAAAGTGAGCTTCATCAATGTAAGGATTACATATTCATTTCTCAAAGTACGTCTTTAGCAAAGAGAAATCTCGAATTACGTTATTTTTTTTAGTGGACAGGTGATTCCCCCGTCAGTTGACGTAGTGACTGAGTTTTATTACTGATTTATGGATATTTCAAATTTTAGAGCTGTATGTCTTCTTCAATGACACCATTGATGTCTATTATTCGATCTCTTTTTGACAAATATAACTTCAATATCATGTCTAGAACAATATTTATTGAATAAATGACATTATAAACAATTCACTATGATAACAATATGATGAGTAATATCCTAATAATCAAATATGGATGTACAGCTGGTACCACAAGGTAAAATTCTGTTGATGATAATCTGTAGTATGAATTTAACTGGATACAAGACGAGTTTGCCAATAAGTGTATACAATTGAGTTAATAACAAATCAATCAAATATTTAACCAGACTGTTGAGCTTAGTAGTTATATTGAGAAAAATACCTCGCGACGTTGGACCAATACTGTTTATTTCTAGTGACAAATCCCTCTGACCCGCCTTTTGTTTACCAATAATTTCCTCTATGAATTTGGTCAATTTTTCTATAGCCTGAATTATTTTCTCATCCTCGCTAGGAGAATTTGGTATTTCGGTTTCGATATCTTTTGTGTCGTTTCGTGGTTGATTAGGTAGGACAGCGTTCTTCACCTCTTCAGTTTTTCCTGCCAGTAAACTATTTATCTTGTTCAAGAATGGATTATTTGGGAACCCTTGAGTTCCCTCAGCGAGACCTATCAAGAAAATCTACAACAAATATATCTGTAGGTCCGGGCCTATGTTCTGAAATTTTCCACTTACTACCGATAGAACGTAGAAAAACTTCATTGTTAACGTTTGGAGATGCTTCGTAGGTAGAATGTGACTGAATAACAATAATTCTACAAATGCTTTCAAATTTTATATAAATATGCTGATGATAGTCTCATTGTTAGTCTTAAGCTTTGTCAACTAAAATGGGATCATAAGTAGATATTTCCAGAAATTTAACAAATATTGGAATAGGATTAACTTTGAATCATATTATAATCCATTTCGTCGAACAGATTTCATTATATTTGTACATCATCAACAGCATATAAGTTTTACCTACTCACTTGAAAATAAACCGATCATCATTTTTTATTCATAGATATTCTATCAGCTTCTCTTTACAAGAAATAAGATGAATGATATTCTTCATATGATTAAAATGAAACAGATTTTATTCAGTATTCAATACCAATTATTGGATCTCACGAACAAACATTTCATAACAACATTGGCATAACTAGATTTGACTAATAGGGTGGTCGACCCCCACCAGTCAACCACACTCACTCAAATTTTTATGTTTTCAAATTGTACCTTGAATTTTTTTATTCCTTCTGAGTAATAGGGGGGGGGTTACGACCCTAATAATCCCCCCTTCGTTACGCGTATGCATAACAATAACATATTCGTTATTTTTAATAGTCAAATAATGACGAACAGCTACTGCCACAAGGCAAAATTATGCTGGTGATGACCTGCAGTACAAATATCATTGGATATAAGACGATTTTAGCAATGGCAGCATAATATTGACTTGCTTATTTTATTTTTCTCTGCGAATTCACTCAACCGCTTTAAAGCATCATTCGCTCCATCTTCAACTATAGTTGATAGGTAATTTTGTTTCTTTGCTTCGTTTTCGTGTACAGTATGTCGCAGTTCTTCGGCTTCATTTAACATTAAATTATTCATGGAATCATGAATCCTGGTATTCCTTCAGTGAGTTTGATGAGAAAAACCTAGAAAATATAATTGAAACTTGAAATCTGTTTGAGACACTTACTATACACTGTGTCCAAGATAAGGATGTCTACCATGGGAATCTCAGAAACCATAAGGGATATGGAAGTGGTTGAATGAGTCCAACGATGTACCGTTCAGAAAGTTTTGAAATTCCAATTAGTTCCGGAGATATGCCTGAAAAAAACGAAATTTGCCGATTTCGTTTAAATTTTTTTCTGACGTTATTCGAAGAGATATAAGAAAACAAAAGCCACCTTCTCATTGCCATTTTTCAATCCCTATAAAACATCGTTGAGAGATTTTCCGTACGACATTTCGTTTCGGAGAAACCACCATCAGCGTCATTTTTTTTATGTGGCCCTTTAAAAAAACATACCCTTTATTGAATAGCATATTTCATTACAAATACAACGATGTATGACACAATATGATTCATCAATATTTAAAACGGAAAAATGGTTTTTATTAAAGTTCGAACGTTTTGGTGTAGTGTGCGGTGAAATGATGACCCTGAGTATGGTATAGTAGGCTATGATTACTTATTTATTACACAATGCCCTAATAGTGCGCTAGTTTCTATCGAACAAATTTCCGGGAGAATGGATCGATACATATTTAGCAGTTTCGTGGCCCCCTCGTTCGCCGGGGGTATTGCAAAAATTATGTTTACCGCCGTGTTTTTGAATCTGAGGATCAGTTTAGGAAACTAGTTCTTGTGGCGTACGAGAGCATCACTCCTGATATGTTGGGAAGTGTTTTGAATTCAACAGTTAGAAGGTGATATTTATGTTTAGAGGATAATGGTGATTTGTTTGAACATTCTCTATAATGGAGATTAGTTATCTCAGTTTCTAGTCAGTAGTTCTTAACTAATTTGGTTAATTAATTAACATATGACGTGACCTATCTACTTATATGAATGAAGTCCTCAAATATCCAATCCAAGGGTTTTTTTTCACGTACGGAAAATCTCTCAACGCTGTTTTGTAAGGATTAAAAAATGGCATCGAGAAAGTGTCTTTTCTTTTCTTATATCTCTTTAAATAACGTCAGGAAAAAATTGAAACGAAATTGTTGAACTCTTGTCAACTAGGTTTATATGTAGGTTTTGGGAATTTGTTTGAGTAATTTACATATATCAGAATACGTATTACCTTGGTATATTTTTTTGCATTTTTAAATTCATATGAAATGTCGCAGAGCTTTATATCAACACACCGTATGATAATACTTTCAGAAATTTTCTGATTTGTTAGTGTTCTTGGAATACTTTTGATCACCCTATAACTGAAAAAACGAGTAATAATTAAAATTAACAAATCGGTACATTCAATTGGTCAATTTATCAAAGATAACCAATTATCGCCCATTAATCGATGAATTGATGAGTAATCGATGATGGAATACTTTGATCCAGGTCCCGGAGGACGTTCTCTGGTCGAAATCCAGCAAATCAGCGGCGCCAATATCCAGATATCGAAGAAGGGCATCTTCGCTCCGGGCACACGCAACCGCATCGTCACCATAACGGGCAACCCTCATTCCATCACCACCGCCCAGTACCTGATCGAGCAGCGCATCGGCGAGGAGGAGATGAAGCGGGCCAGGAACAACGGTCTCGGCACGCTCGCGATACAGTGATCCCCCTCGTACATAACCTCGAACGGATCGTGTACACGCAGCGGAAGTTCCGTCGTCAAGGAACGGTTCGCCCTGTACGTAAAGTCGACGTAACGTCAACGTTAAAGTTTCCTGAAGGTAATGTGTTTTACTTTCGATGTCGTTAACCGTGCGCTTAGATGATTAACGTTACTTGTCGTATTCACAAAATGATGTTTGTTTTTCAACCCATGAATTGGTAAAGGTGAAAAAAAATAATCATCAATAATTTGTGACTAGTAATTTTTTTTGCCTATCATGCAAAACGAACTTGACAGGGCATCATGAGTAAAATAAGTCACCTAATTTGTTGTATTGAAAACGGAATTCTCTTTCGATGGTAGACGACACCTAATTGAAGGCGTTGACGTGACGTCGACTCTACGTACAGTGGCAATCGTTCAATTCAAGCAGCCTTCGTGGAAATGTCATTGTTGTCTAAATTATTGGTGATAAGGGCATAGTTTAGTGCCAGCGTCTTTGTGTTGTTACAATTCTCTCGATTATTTTGGCTTACATCTCACTTGAAAATTTTGAGTCAGCTAGTTTTGTTTGACACATACGTGGAAGATGTAAATCCTATTTTTGGAGTTGGTTGATTTTTTGTTGAGGTGTAGGGTCCAACGTTCTCGAAAGAATCTACATGTTGTTTGTCTACTTTTGTTTTTGTTTGATAACTGTACTCTGTACAGTGTAATTTTATTTGTGAACGTTTTATGTAATCATAAAATATAAACAATTGTTTTTAAACATTCTGGTGATTTTTTGTAGTTGGGTCAGTTGATTGTATGCTACAAGGACCAATCTAAGTCAAATGTTTTTTGTAATTAAGTGAAATTTTATTCTTGTTGAACATCTGGCTGAGAGGCTATTTATCAAAAAATTATTTGTTACAAATCGATCTGATTTTTTATGTAAATTTTAGCGTTATCGACTCATTATCACTTCTGGGGTCTGTACCGATTCATTTACATAATATTTTTCTTTAATCATTTATTCTTAGATTTTTAAGCTCTCAGCAATCTGGAGTGGTGGTAGATGTTATCATACTAATAACTTTATGGAATGTATATGATATAGCAGGAAATACCTTGAAAAAATTGTTCAAAACTAACAAAAACCATCACATGTCCTTCCACAGATACTACGAAGATTATTTGGTATACTTCATATAATTTTTTTCATGGTATTTTATTTGTTCTCAGGTTGAATCTAAAGATTGCTGAGTATAGTTAGGTTTTAACATTGATTTTGCGTCTTGTGATTGGTAATTCTGTGGAACCCAAAGCGAAGTTTTTATTGCCTGGGTCAATTAATGGTGATCCGTAAGAAAATAGAGAGTCGAAGTAATCAGAGTACGTGAGCCGTCCTAGACACGGTAACGTAGAAAATATGACGTTCATGATATACTCCTAAAATGGCGTTGAAGTATTTCATCACGTTAGCACAGAACTCGCCCAGGCAGGGAATGTATAATAATTTCAATATCTTACTTTCCATGCTGTTTCATGTAGTTCTACTGTATGGCCTGTGTCGTTCGCAAGTTATCGTCCTCAATTCGTGAGATTTTGTCTAGCACCCATCAAGGGGTTAGGGGTAATCAGGATTTTCAAAAAATCATTTTTGTCAAGTGTAATATCTTGAAAATATTCTCTGAAAATTTGAAGTTGATCCGATTATTACTTTTCTGAACTGGTGACAACTGTAACTCGATAACCGCTAATATAATAAACTCAGGCTTGATCGATTTTTTTTTAAATTTCGATTTTTCAAGACCAATCAACTGTTGATTTTTTCCCCAAAAATCTTGAAAAAAATTTCCTGAGGCCGCCATTTTGTTAATTTTTGAATAAAAAAAGCTTCGATCAGGCCCAGGATTATCTATTCATAAAACAATTTTTTTATCCGATTGATTTTAAATGAATCTTCAAGGACTTATGATCGTCACCGCCAGAATCTTTTTTGGAACTGGGTCAACAAAGACAGCTATAACTTTGGAATTTATATATTTTTTTCAAATTCTCGTGACTTCAAGTCAAAACATTGTATAATAATGCCATATCATCACTTTTGTAGAATAACATGATTCAATAGCAAAAAAAATACTGAAAATTTTCATTTTTTCGTGTCTCTGACTACCCCTAACCCCTTAAATAGCGTGAGTCTACGTACACCCGTAGACCCACAAAATACGAAAACGTGAACATTTTTTGAAATGCCATATGTCAGAATGAATGCTAACGTTACCATTCGTGAAACTACTTCAACTCTGTAATATATACTTTGATTAAACAGTAGCTCGTGATCGATATTGCTTCTAGTGATTGAACAGTTTATATTGAAATTTCAATCATGCGATATTTCTTATGAATTATCATGAATATTTGGAAGGTGAACGAGGCAGTCATATTGTATAGATAGTGGTTCAAACGTTGTAAATATTTTTCCTTTCGCTTGTTGAATATTCCGAATTGTGTACCTGGGTCAACTGAAGATATATGTATATATGAGAGTCCACCATGTTTGGCTGGCCGAATATGAGGGCTGTGGATCTTTGAAGAGTCTATAAATATGTTACCAATCATGAAATGTTGTTTAACAAAATACGGGCATGACATACTGTATATAGTCATAGCAAATATAGTCATCTATTTCACTTCTAAAGCTGTTGAAACTTCTCATAAATCTTTATCATTCGATATCGCCTCTAAGAACTTTCTAACAAATAATAGTTGGAAGTTAGGAGGGAGTATGTTAAAATAATTATTACATATTATAAATGTGACTCAAACCGTATATTGTTGTTATAGCATGTTGTTGAAATATTGTTAATGTTTGGATTATTGACCCCCCCCCCCCAATGTATTGCAAATGTTTGTTTTTAACACTAGAAAAACAAAATAGTTTGGCTTAGAACTACATCATTAAGGTGAAGATACTACAGATTTAAAAAATTGTCTCAAATACTTTTTTTCAACTGTATGCCTATACTTCAAATGGAAAATATTACAGACGTATATTTCGTGGTTATTCAATGGCAAATTTCGTGAAACTGTAGTCGTCCAAAAATGTTTCTAGCTGGAAATATGGTGGAAATAATTCCCATTGTCAATCTTCAAGAAACATCTCGGTCGACATCGAAAACGAGATGACCGCAATACCTAGTTATTTCGTCTAAATGTTTGTGATTGCGATATGTTATCCAGAAAGAAACTACATATATTGAATTAGTTATCATGTGAATATGATATATAATCTATTTTATGGATCGAGTCCGAAAAAAATTATATATGTTTATATTTTAAGGTATAATAATGGGTTAAACAATTTAGTTGTTGCTTGAGAAAATTTTCCAATCACATGATAAGCGAATTGACCATTTTTTTTCGGTCAGGTTTTGGCAGTAGGATAAATGTTTTTTGGTGAAAAATGGTCTATTTTCACTGATTTGTATAAAATGTTCGATGAAATACTGTTGCTGTGATAATCACATCTGTTAGGTCGCCAGTCACCCCAATTCATAGATATTATTTTCAAAGCCTGTGCAATATTATTCAGTTTTTCATGCGCAGTACATTTCTATCATTGGCTTCGTTTCACATTGTTGTAGGTTATAAATATGGTGTGTCGTGAAAGTTCTGAATGTGCTAGTTTTGCAGAGCTGGTATTTTTTCGTTTCAATGAAAGAAAAAAGACAAAATCCTGAAGAAAAACGACACGCGGAAATAAATGAATACATGAGTTCCAAATTTTAGTGAGTGCTCAAAATGAATTGATTTGAGCATTTTGTCTTTTTTGATGGTATGATTTTCATTGAAAATTTTTAGTCATACATCGGAAACGGAAACGAGAACACTTCCACGCGATTGTTTTTATGAAAATATACCTTGTTGCATTGTATATATTTTATTTTTATATAAGCCTATTCATTTTTGTCTGATCGAGTTTTTCCATTTTCATTCGATATGATTGTTTTAAATATATGAGAGAATAAGGGTATTGCATGAATAAAAGATGTTGATGTTGAAAGTTTCTATTATATAAATATAAAAGGCCTATATATAACAAACATCTATCTATATCTATACATTATTCCTGATTCAGAGTTTGGTACATTGAATTTGATGCTAGATTTTATGTGTATAACGGTATAACTATAATAACATTTTGTGTCTTCTGTACATTAACAGAGTCCATGAAAAATGTATTCTTAATAATTTCCAGATGAAAAATCGTGTAGAATGAAGATCAACGATACCCTTTTCGAAAGTAATATGAAATAGCATTGTTTCACATTCTTAACTTCAAATTTTTCATTCGGAAATTATTCCAAATCAATTTTCAACAAATCACTCTGGGTTCTAAGCTTTTCGAGTGAGACCCCGATTACCTAGTGATTTAAAATGACATACGATATTCAGGAGATTAATGCCAACAACAATTGAAATAGTCATAATGAAGAGAGATTGTAAAAATACTTCGGTTATTATGGGTTATGTTGCAGTGATAGTTATTTTTGAATTATTTTATCACCTTTAGTTGCAATCTAGATAGTTTGAACTCTATAATATAATATATTGTTATAAACACATAAATTTCAATAAATTCATAGTGCCATATTACGTATTATTCATGCTTCCTCATTTGCATCGCCCATTTCCATTCTTGTCGCCTAATTTGTTCATGAGAGGATATCAAAAAGTTGTATTCTTTTTCCGAAAGATATATTGTTCCTAATTAATCTTGTTTTTGGTATCCTTCGAATATCCTTTTTCATATACTACGACAACAAATCTCATCATAAAGTTTAGTTATAATTTTCTAAGGAAAACAAGTTGTTATGATTGTTGTTAAGTTTGTACAGAATGGGAAATTATTGAATTTTTATTTTCTTAAAAAAATAATGATGGAATATCTTTTGAAAAAGGTGTTTTATTTCACTGAATTTCCAAATTTACAATTATGAAATGACAATAAAAAAGCAAATAGATATCGACCTTCGTGATAACCGGAAATACCACCATCTCGAATTGCTCATATGATGGTAGTAAAAAACTCCAATTTCCCTAAAATAAACAGTGACGTTCATGAAGTAAACAACAAATAGAAAAAATCTTCATTGGTGTTTTTTCACAAAATGAAAAAATTGTCATAAACTTAGGCCCGTCTCAAAACCAACCCAGTCCCTATCAGATATAATGATTGATTTTCAGTTTCTTCAAAAATTTAATTTTTTTTTTGGAAAAATAAGTAACATTTCGGATGGAACATCTTTGTTGAAGCTCATCGAACAATGTGAACGACGTCATCAATGTTTTCAAACTTTATTTTTCTGGAGGATATCTGTAATGATTGGTAAAATCATCGAAAACTGTCAATTATTTCCTACATTTAATAGAATTCGTTCGAGAATGATTTTTGTGCAAAAAGGTTTTGTTACATGGTACTTTTTCCTACAACTGACTAATTCTCATTCAAATGGTTTTGAAAAATTCCTAATTTATTTCTGCGAAGAAATGAATTACTATCGCAAAAATCGGAGAAACTGTTTTACAAATGGCTGGAAACTTATTTCATGCTTATAGAGACAAGTTAATTGACATTGTGTATTGAAAGGAATAAAGTACACGTTGAAATTTATTTTTTTTTCTATTCCTCTCAAAATCTCATTTATTTTTTGAAAAATATAACTAAGACGAGCCTGAGTAAATGACAATTTGAATATTTTCGAAATGATAAAAAAATTTTCAATTCATGTGAGCACCTTCCGTTGAAACTGCACTATAATATCGAATACTTTTTGGCGGTTTCAATTGCGGTCCAGTGATCCACGAGTACAACTAATTCCACCCCAATAACACGAAATCCTTTCAGGATCCAGTCCAAATATCACGAACGGTTTCTCTGACGTCCGCAACAAAGCATCGCGAATCGCAAAAAATTTTCACACACTTTGCTTTATGCAAATTCGATCAAACATCGCACGCAAAAAGTTCCGATTCTTTTCACGCGAAGCGTCTGAAAAGAAACCAGTTTGTCACCTCGTGAGCGAACTGGAAAGTGGAAACAAACCTGTCGCGAGAAACTGAGCGTCAGATTCGCGAATCTCCCTCATTTCATGTGCGGATTCGCGAGTTGCGGTTGCGCCACCGAGATCGTCCAGGTATTTCGAGGTTATAAGCTGTTTTTCGGATCGGATTTCGTGAGTTGCGGGGTTTTTTGAAAATTGTTGACAGTCGCAAATCGGAAATTGCAACTGCATGGCTCATTGAATGGAAATGTCTTCGATAATGGGAAAGGTAAAATTCATAGAATACAAGTTACTTGGGTCAGTTTATAATTTTTATCAAGGTGTAAGTATGAAGGTTTAACAATAATTTCAAGTTTGAAAACCACAAAATGTGTTCTTTCTTTATGTACTTAAATCTAATCTGCGTCAAATTACGTCACTAAATACGAGGTGTTACATTCAAATTTGAGAAGTTATTTAATTAAATGTGTGTCCCAATTTTGAGACATTTTTTTTCGCCACTCTGTATAATATTGCATAAAAAATGTCATGTAGTAGTTAACTTCAACCTTTTAGCTAAGCAGTACATTCAATCACGAGCAGCTCGTTACACGTTACAGGGTGAAAACAATTTTCAAATTATGGTCTGTATTTTTTAATTTCTCAAAATTTCTCAGAAACGGTCAGTTTTAAGTATGGAAAATATAATAGTAATTGTTCTTAAAAAGTTTGACTGACATTTTTCGAAGAATGATATTTGTTGTTATTCATCTCTAATTCAGATTAACCTAAAATTAATGTTCATCAAATACGTACAATATATATGATGTCATAAAAAAATCAAATATGCTTCCCAGAAAACCTATACATGATGTTCTTAAATATAATGTATATATGCGGAAGGTGGTAATTCTTCGCCTCACCAAATGACTAGAAGTTGTGTAGAGGTTGGTAAAAACCCAATTTTTTTATAGGTCCTGTAGAGATAGAATCCTGTCTTCAATTACCGACTGGAGTTCGTGACCAATTACTGCCAAAAACTATTAAAACCGAATGAATCTACTCTATTAAAGACGATTTTAAATATAATGATTTCGTCGAGCCTTGATTTTCTACCTTGAAAACGATCACAGGCAAAAAACTACAAGAAAAGAAAAGCATTCAGAATTAATCGAGAAATAAATTTTGGCATGACCCTGTAAATTTGTTGGCATTCCGAATAATGGAAATTCCTCAGTTAGTTCTGTATTCTGATTTTGATCATAGTATTCAACTAAAAACTTAATGAATATTGAAATTCCAACACTCTGTATATCGGTAACGGAGCATTCACGGAGCTATATTTATCCGAACTTTTGGCCATGAATGATTGAATGAATACTCTGTATATCTAAAGAAGAATAGTTGAAAATGATTGTGTTTTCTTTGGAATACATAAAATCTGGATATTCATTTGTTCTATTTTGAAGTCATTTGTTTATTTGCAGCCAATTCTTTATTCGTATTGGAGAAGCTCTTGTTCTTGGAGAGTCAGAATAGGTGAGTTGTTTTCGAAACGTAATTTATACACAATGTGTGTGTATCGCGTATATATGATAATTTTCCATGAATATATTATGCATACATAAACAAGGTAAGCTGCATTTCATCTAATATAGAATTCATACAAGGTGATCGAGTTACTCAATTCTTATAATGTTTATTCATTTGTCTCTTGTTTTAAAGAATTCAATGAAAACTTTATCGAGAAAAAATTATATACATACTATAGGATTCCAAAACTCACTATATTCCACGTATACTGATCAATCCAATTCAATGATATGACAGGGGTTTCGAATTGAAAGTTGAAATAAGCTACAGCTGAATAAGTTATTGTCGTGCATCTTGGATAACACCTATATACACAGAGTGTTTCAGAATTGCACGGCAATATTTCAGGTAGGTACGTATTCTCTGGTACAAAATAAGGAACTTTTATATTAAGCAGCACCTATTGCTTTTAATATTCTATCTGCAGCAGATCAAGCACAATAAAATGAAAACCTATTTTTTTCCACTATCAACACCCTGTAACTCCGCTAATAATCGAGATCAGACACATGTTCATTGAAACTGTTTTCCTTATTTTGTACCAGAGAATACGTACCTGGAAGATTGCTGTGTAATTCTGAAACACCCTGTATATAGAACAAGAAATATGTGAAAATGTTTTAGTCATATATTTTCCTTCATTTAGAGTCTTGTTCATTTCAGCTCTTAATTTGAAAGAAATCCACTATGACATAAAACCGGTTTCCCTCATCAAAAGTGGAGGAGAACAACATTCGAATGAATACAGAGATATTAACCCAATGGAACAGGTTCCAGCTCTGCACATAGATGGTGTCACAATCGTGGAATCCCTGAGCATCATGCACTATCTTGAAGAAACTAGGCCTCACAGGTCTCTTCTACCAAGTGATTGCATAAAAAGAGCAAAGGTATCTCATTTTTACTTTGCCACCTTTATTATGTTGGGTATACACAACTCTGCTTCCGCGATTTCTTGTTTTTAATTCAAAGCTTTATCATTTCCAAATAGTTCAGGCGTTTCGAAACTGCTTGTTTTGGCGCAATGATAATGTTAATTCTTGGCTTTGACACTAATCTTCAAAATCTTTCGATCTTCCACCACTATGCTGGTTTTCAAAAATCACCGCTCACGTTTCCAATTTTTCTGTTCTCGCCGTGTTATCGTAAATGTGATATATCCTGGTTTCATGTATCATAGAAAGACGAACCCTGAATATGATTGGTTTTCAGGTCAGAGAAATTTGTGAAGTGATTGTATCTGGTATTCAGCCTCTTCAGAATTTAACAGTTTTAATATATGTTGGCGAAGAAAAGAAAAACGAATGGGCAAAGCATTGGATAAAAAGAGGACTAAGAGCAGTAGAAAAGTTATTATCGATTAGTGCTGCAAAATATTGTGTTGGCGATGATATTACAATGGCAGATTGTTGTCTCATACCTCAGGTGATCATTTATATTATTATTAGTTTTTTGTGTCCTAATAATATCTCAAAACTCAAAATTTCAAAATGTGTGAGCTGACAATTATTTATGACTAATAAAACCTTAGAATACTATATTGCTAATGGATGTTGATGAAGATAAATAATTGGTATTGTAATTCTTTTTGTTGGTGTTTCAGGTATTCAATGCCAGAAGGTTTCATGTAGATTTACGTCCCTACCCTATCATATTGAGGATTGACAGGGAACTAGAAATACATCCTGCTTTCGTGGCAGCCCATCCAAATAACCAACCAGACTGTCCCCCAGAAGCGACAAAGTGATAAAATCTCTATTTCACAAAAAAAGTACAAATTAAAAGAATTGTAACTATTTTTCAATTCCAAGTATTGTTTTATAACTCAAATAAAAATCATTGAAGTATTCTCTATGCTGATATTCATATAATATACTGTATATCCACTATACCGTGTGTAACAGGATCATGGCATTCCCCACTTTTCTCCTTCAGTTTTCAAACTAAAAATTAAAAACTTGAAGTATCCTTCACATATACAGGGTGTTTCACAGTGGATGGAACATTAGACGTATCTGGAGAACAGAGGGACAGATCATTTCGAAAATTTGTGAGCGTGGATAATCAAACTTGCTCTATCCGTCTAAAATATTTTCATCAATACAGTGTTGCCCCTTGTATAAGAAAGTAGTAGCTACTTTGTTATTTCAAATGGAACACCTCGTATATTATATAATTTTTGGAATCCTCAAGAGATTCCTCACAACTTTCCTACATAATTCCCTATACCTATCTGTGACGATTTCCGAGATAAACATTATTTTGACAAATTTTCGTGAAAAACCTGACCATTGAAAAATATCAATTTTTTCCCCAATGCAACAAAATATTGCAATTTGGGTTATAGCTGCATAAGACCATCAAGTATTCTGTCGATGAACTGGATCTCAGTTTCAGCATACAGGGAGGCTCAGAAGTGAGTGCCTTTCGGGGACTCATGAAAATTACTGGAACTCGTTTTTTTTTTAATGGAACACCCTGTATATTATCACTTATTCAAAAAGCTATAACATTTTCCATTTTAATTGAGTATACTTTCCCTATACCTATCTCGTACAGTTTGTTAGTTATGATCACTCATGTTTATGAATTCGTCTTCATTAAAATAAATATTGGATAGTGCTTGAGATTGTAGGCTATGAACTCCATTCTGATAGAGAACTAACATGTTATTCCTTCATTATCAACCTGTATTCAAGATGCATGGGTGTAAAAATACTATGGCAGAAAATAATTACTTGAATGCGGTTTAGATGGATTTATTCATCATTTATGGTCAATGTAACACGAATATCAGTAGAACATGCAGAGAGTTTAATGAAAAGCAAAAAGTGATTTACCTCGAATGAATCCGAGGAGATTCATCAGATTGAAGAGAAATTTTGAAATTTATCGAAATATTTCTAGAATCATCAATACACATGTTAGACTTTGATACTTTTAGCTTTTCATGATGATATAAGCATCTCAAAATTTCTCTTCAATCTCATGAATTTTGTCGAATTAGTTCGAGGTAAATCAGCATACTTTTCATCAAACTCGCTGCATGTTCTACTGATATTCTTGTTACATTGACCATAAATGATGAATAATCCATCTAAACCATTCAAGCAATTATTTTCTGCCATAGTATTTTTACACCCATGCATCTTGAATACAGGATGATAATGAAGGAATAACATGTTAGTTCTCTGTCAGAATGAAGTTCATAGCCTACTATCTTAAGCACTATCCAATATTTATTTTATTGAAGACGAATTCATAACATAAGTGATCATAACTAACAAACTGTACGAGATAGGTATAGGGAAAGTATACTCAATTAAAATGGAAAATGTTATAGCTTTTCGGATAAGTGATAATATACAGGGTGTTCCATTTAAAAAAGCGAAGTTTCAGTCATTTTCATGAGTGCCCGGATGACACTCACTTCTGAGCCTCCCTGTATGCTGAAACTGAGATCTAGTTAACAGAATACTTGATGGTCTTATGCAGTTATAACCCAAATTACAATATTTTGTGAATTTGTATTGGGAAAATATTGATATTTTTCAATGGTCAGGTTTTTCACAAAAAATTGGACAAAATAATTTTTATCTCGGAAATCGTCCCAGATAGGTATAGGGAATTATGTAGGAGAGTTATCAGGAATCTCATGAGGATTCCAAAAATCATATAATATACGAGGTGTTCCATTTGAAATAACAAAGTAGCTACTACTTTCTTATACAAGCGGCAACACTGTATTGATGAAAATATTTTAGACGGATAGAGCAAGTTTGATTATCCACGTTCACAAATTTTCGAAATGATCTGTCTTTCCGTTCTCCAGATACGTCTAATGTTCCATCCACTGTGAAACACCCGGTATGATCAACAATATTTGACATCCAATTTTTTCATTTTTCATTCAAATGTTCCATGATGGTTCCGATTTATTAGAAATAACACGTGTAGTGCTAGAAAAATCTAATGAATATCATCGAAAATAATGGATTACTTTATATATATGATCGAAGCAAATGTAATGAAAATAGTTTTCAGAACAAAAACTCAGTTTTTTCAAATGGAACCATATTGGTATTGTGGTACTATGTACCCTCGAAAACGTGATCATTTTAATATCTTATTATTATCACGTTGTGCGATAAATACAAATCAAACGCTTAAGGCTGAAAAATAAAAAAAATATATTGACATTCAAAATGTCACTTACTTGGTATCGTTGAATTTAGAAAAATTGTACAGAACCCGAGAATGTAATAAAATACAGGGTGTCCCATTTAAGAATCGAAAGTAACAAGTACTTCCGGCGAAACTGTAAGTGGGAAAAAATCATTTTGCTGTCTAAAGTTGTTGTTTACCCCAAATTTAAAATTTTTTGTTCGAAAAATAGATGAGAAAAGTGGGGTATACCATGATCCTGTTAAACCCGGTATAAACAAAAATTTAGTACACGTATGCCTACATTTTAGTAGTTCAGAAATATACTGAATCAAAATAAGACTGTCACAGGCGTGGTCACAGGTGTAGGAATTAAAAAAAGAAGAATTTACTTGTCTGACTGTCACTAAATGGCAAGAACTAACTCGAGCATAACACTATTTTCCGTTCCATGTTTGTGAAAGGTGAACAGTGGTAAGTAGACATTAGACAGGTAGAATGGCAGATATAATTGAAAAAATAACATCAACACGTTGTTTTCTTTTTGTCTAGTTTTTGAAACTGGTTCATATATTGATATGTATATATGAAAATACACCAAAAAATATGTTTTGAATCGTAAGGCTCATTTATCTTCGAACTAAAAATGTTTCAGCTTGAAATAAAAGATAGTTTTAGATAATCTGCTATGGCCAACATCAGTGGTTTAGATTATATCAATGATCCCAGAGATTTCCATATAGCGTCCACTGAAAGCGACAGACTGAGCCCCATTAGACAAAAGTGTCCAATATGCCAGAACTTTCAAAATTCATTTTACTGCAAGGACTGCATATACACTGGCTTTTTTAACTCCAAAAACAAAATAACAGAAGGGTATTGTATCAGTTCCTTGTTGGTATTCATAGAGTTCCAGGTTCTTATTTACTTTGTTTTAGATACATCGATAAACAGAAATCTATGCTAGAATTGAAAGATAAGTTAAAAATACTTGAGACCCAATGTCTCAAAGCACTTGAACATAAACAAAAACATGTTGCTTTGGTATATAAATACAATTTTGATGTTGGGATATTCTATATTGATATTTTTTTGTTGTAGAATGTTGAAATTAGGGAGGTAAGGGAAAGAACAAAATTACTTAAATCTGCTCTGGAGTATAAAAAGATTAAACAATCAAAAAATGAAACAAGATTCCTTGAACTTAAAGAAAAATTGAAAATCAGAAACAATAGCCTGCCTAAGTACGAACAAAAAGTACAGGAAATTGAGAATAATGTATCAGTATACAGAGAAAAGGTACAGAAAACTCAAGAAACTCTGAAGGAGAAAAAAACAATAGTAAAGAAACTTGTGAAAGCCAGGCTGCAACAACTGTTCAAGTACATTTTTCCTATTGATAAAGTTACACCTGCAGAGTGAGTTGCCTAAAGGAGGTTTTGTGCTTTGCCAAGAGTTAAAATTTTATTTTCCAGTTATGAAACAAAATTTTCCTCAGATGATACTGTGAGTGCTCTAGCAGAAGCCTCACAGACCACTTTTATCAATGATGAATGGAAATATTCTGATTACATGAATCAATTGAAATATCGTATTGTTGGTCCTACATTACCTGCATCTGGAGATTATTCATCTTATGGAGTTTGGGGTAAAGTGAATTCAATATTTTTGAGAGATTGATATGATAATGTTTTTTTGTAGTTGTACGGACACAAGATGAAGTTCCTGGTATCAATCCAAATAATTCTGTCGATCTGAACCCTGCAATAAGCATCAGCTCTGCATTAACTTATACTGCTCAGTTAGTCAATATATTGTCATTCTATTTGGATCTCAGGCTTCCCCATAAAATGCAATACAGGTATATATTAACAAAAATCTATATAGATATTTTTGTAGAGGAAAGTGTTTTGAGGCTTTAAACTGACTGAAATCATAATGAAAATTATACATTCATCTCAATTCACAGTTTCTGTTGATTATTGTTTCAGTGATATTTGCATAAGCCGCATGAATGCAGAGCAGTTTGTGAGAAGAATTGCAAGGTTGAATGCAAATGTCCTTTATCTGTGCTTGTTACAAAATGTTGATAAGGACAACTTGATATCTGCAGAAACAATCCACAATGTTCTGCAGCTATTGGAAGACAAAAACTGTGATCTAGGAGGGTACTGGATAAATTTCTAAATCTATTACTTTTCATGAACTGACGAAAGTAGATCATCTCAAGTTTTTTTTTTCAGAGAGGGGCCTATAGTATTCAAAACCCATGTGCTTAATACTTTGGAAAAACCACTGGAAAATTTTCTGAAAATTGATGAAAATTCTGATTCTGATGATGGTGATTATTTTCCTATGGAATGGGAAGCAGTAAGTATTGAATTCATTTGATTCATGATAATATTATAGAAATTTTTACTCAACATCAATGTTATTTTATATAGGTTGAAAAATTTTCGTAGATGATTAAAAATAAATTAATGAACTCATATTTATAAGTATATTAATGAAAACTCAATATAGGTACCCCACATGCAGCTTCCAGAGGCAGGGGCAGGTCCAGCTATAGGACAAGCCTATCAAATGTCGTCCACTCAGACAGCAACTAGTTTGACGGGCGGGCTAGTCAACAGCGCTGCCGCTAGTTTTGCTTCCTTCTGGCGGGGTTTCACGAGGAGATAGTTTTTACTCAGTATCTCGATATCAGCATAACATTTTATGGTAACCTGATATTGAGAAAATGATGCATGGATAAATTATTTCATTCGTTCCGTATTGGGGATGTACAATGAAACCCTTTTTTACTGATACAAAAGGGCAGCTTAGAATTCTTTCTGAGCAAAAAGAGTGAGTGTTCATAATATGATCAGATGTTATGTAAGCAGTTTTACTGATTAAAATTGTGCTGTGCCAGAATCAATGTTAAAAATCAATTATCTACATAGACTTTACAAAGAAATGATTGCTGATTCTAATATTTAAGGGTAAAGTTAAGGTATAGCTTTATTGCAACTATGATAATTGGTCAGAAGTATATGATGCTCTAGAAAGGTTTTTTGACATATTGGCTTCAATTTATTCCGAACATGAAATAATTGATGCACCCTGCAGTAACTTTGTATTCTTGAGATTCTCAGTGTAAAATGTGGATAGGATGCTTAGTGAATTTATTGGACTGATTATATAGGTTTGTCTAGGAGTTTTTAACCAATATATTTTAAAAACATATCTGAAGATTATTCTCACCAAACTTTTTGATTTTATTTTAGTTTTGTTCAACTGGTGACGATATATTAATTTCGTTTCTACCTATAATAAGTGTTACGTATTTAAATTTAGATAAAGTGGCACAAAATAAATTGGTTTTGTATAAGCTTTGTACATAAGCCAGCGATATTTTTTTAAATACCCGAATGTCTCCAAATAATCTTGTTTTGTATTTAGGATAATAGGTCATAATTGAAATTTTGTAATTACATTACAATACTCCTGAAATTCGCGAAGAATAAAAAATATTATCCAATTAATTTTTTTTCTGTTCCATGAATGCCCATGGTTGCAATAGTAAAATTGTGAATTCTTCATACTAGTTCATAAAGAGAAGCCAAAGAGTAAAGGGGTTAGAGGCAATATTCAAACTCCAAATAATAAATAATATGAAATATAATAAAAATTGTTGATAATTCTGTACATGATGAAAAATATCACTAGTTCCTTGGGATACTTGAATTTTGTGTAATTCTTTTGAATTCATGGGTAATATTACTTACCACCTCTAAAAGTTCATATGCAAGAATAAAATTTGAAAGATTTGAACTAGTATCCTTCACTTAATGATTATATTTTATGTTTGAAAACTGATGGAAAATTGTACACAATTTTATCATTCAAGTCAAAAGTTGTGAACAAGAGAATAATGATAATGATTTGAACTACACAGTATACCATTTTTTAATATAATATATACAAAGACACTTATTGACTAACTATACTGATGATTCCTCAAGATCCATTTCAAGCCATGAGGGGTCTACTGTGCCTCTTAATGGACATTCAATAGGGCATCTACCATTACTCTGAAAAATACCAGGCTAAAAATATCAGATATAAAATATTTCATTATAAAATTACATGATACATTCGATGTCGACGATGAATAGCATGACTTCTTCTGATTTTCTGAATCATATTGTATTGTATTTCTAAACGATGTATACATTCCTCGCATATAGTTTTAGGTAGGTTATCATATCTTTTTAACTGCAAATGAAAAATGTTCTCACCAATACAATATTAGACACTGATATACTAGAACTCACGTCAAGGGGCAGAAGCTTGATTTTTTTCAACAAGTCTAGCTTTTTTGCTCTTTGGGAATAAAGGTGAATCACAACTTTTTTTTGTCCAGAACACAACCTGCATATAAAACCTGTCACAATGGCTTTTGCAGTACTTCCCATGTTAATGTAACTGGATTAATTTTGGAAGAATAACAATAGATTGTTGAATTTTCATTAAAATACCATACAATAACAAAGTACTCGCAGAATAAACATAGACGAATGTCTGAAGTTGTCAATCCTGAAAAATAGGTTATGAATTTCTTCTCCCCTTTATTTCAGCTTTAGTCGTCGTGGTCGCGAAGTGTTCCCTGCTTGTGATGTTAGAAACAAGGTTATCAAATATATTTAACACGGACTATAGAGTATATCTATACTCCGTGATATTTAACTTCAGCTGGCTGACTGTTCCAGATATAACGCCATTGTTATTCAGCTTTTTGAGTAAACTGTGAACATCTCACCCGATATTGAACGGTGATACGGAATAAAATTGTAATTTTTGAATACTGACATTTTATATTTGAATTAGAAATCAATAAGGATGTGGACATATGGATTTATAGTATTTTTTAATATTGACTTATGCAATACATATTTTCAATCATTTATTGATTCATCAATAAATAACAAAGTAATCCATTCCGATTGAATCTATTTATTATCGACATAAATAAGATGTTCATGTTATTGTGTTCTGGAATACGAAAAATATGCCAAACTCCAATATACCCCAAATATGAAGTTTCCACGGACTCAGATAATGCAGTTTGTTTTTGAATTGAGGAAAAATTTTTTTTTCATTTATTTTGTGGGAGGGGAAAATAATGACAAAAACACAAGGTTACTTGTATTTAAAAGCCATTTCTTGATTGCCTTTCCAAAAATAACCTTCATAACTTTTAAAATAACATTTATGAAAATGCTAACTGGTATAGGGGTCGACCCCTCCCTATTAGTCATCTCTAGTTACGCCAATGGCCAACCTGTATAACACTTTCTCAAAGCATAGATTACAAAGTAAGTTATAGTCGCTTGTTGATCTATGCTCAAAATAGAAAAACAGGTTCAGGATTGCAACTTAACATATTTTGGATGCGAAAGCATTGTATTCTTTCCCAATTAAAAAGAAATGTTTTCCATGGGATATGAAGAAAAATATATTTCTTTCCAGGTGGCAGATTATATCAGTGGGTGAAACCCAGAGCTTGTCTGATCGTCGGGAAGAATATTGAGATCTTTCTGCTACAGGCTTCTGCACCAAAGATGTTGTAGCCATCCAAGTTTCCCTACCGAAGAAGAAGGGCAAGACGAACATAATCGCCTGCTCTGCGTACTTCCCAGGAGACACGGATACTGTTCATCCGTTTGCCGTACGCCGACTTATCGACTACTGCAAAAGGAATAAACTTCAATTCATCATGGGCTGTGACGCTAATTCACACCATACATCGTGGGGCAGCACGAATATTAACCGTAGAGGTGAGTTACTCTCTGATTATACTAGGGGTAGGGCTTTCTATGATTAACAAAGACTCCAAACCAACCTTTGTCACAAGCAATGGGCAAGAGGTATTAGATCTAACCATCAGCACGAATTTTCTGGGCAAATATCTGACATATACCTCGCAGTACAAGAATTCACAAGATTCTTTCCAGAGAGCCGTGTGCCAAAATTGGATCGATGAAAGAGAAACATTAGAGCTATTGATCAAAAACCACTTTCCTGGAAGCTTAACTCTTGATAATAATCGACCTCCCATCTTTGAGGGTGCTAAACGCCCAAAAAAAGACGACTGGAAGGTCGCGAGGAAAGTAATCACAGCACCAGCAGCTTCTTTACAGACCTTCAAATCTCCTGGCGAGGATGGCATTTGTCCAGCTCTACTGCAGAACGGACTGGAATTACTTCTACCCATTCTCATCAAGATGTACAGAGCTAGTCTGGCGTGGAACTACATTCCACCCAGTTGGTTGGCGGCAAGGGTGGTGTACATACCAAAAGTGGGCCGCACAGACCCACATCCCAAATCGGTACGACCAATTAGTCTAACATCTTTCCTATTGAAAGGACTTGAAAGGATACTGGATGGCTATATCAGGCGGGTCGCTCTATGCACTAACCCCCTGAACCGACACCAGTACGCTTATCAAACTGGCAAATCGACAGATTTAGCACTTCACAACCTGGTTGAGAAAATCACCCAATCCCTCAACAACAAAGAGTTTGTGGTGGCAATTTTTCTCGACATTGAAGGAGCATTCGACAATGCACTACCAAAATCCATTGAATCAGCTTTGGCTGAAAAAGGCATAGAATCAACCATAACTGGCTGGATTCACGCCATGCTCACTAACAGAACAGCAACTACAACCCTTCAGAGTGAGGCCGTAAGGTTCAAGGTCTCCGGGGGGTGCACGCAGGGTGGCGTGCTTTCCCCCCTTCTGTGGTCACTTCTGATGTATGGTCTGCTTGAGGTCCTTGATAGGGAGGGGTGGAACTGCAAACCTATGCAGACGACCTTGTCATTCTTGCAATAAGGACAGCGTCAGGAAGGATAGCGTCAAATATCCTCCAAAACACGCTGAATGACGTTCACAGTTGGTGCCAGAGGGAACAGATGTCCATAAACCCTAGCAAAAAAGTGATAGTTCCATTCACCAGAAAAAGAAATTTGGATGCTTCAACACCACTTTCCTTGAATGGTGAAGTCATTCCATTTATTGCTGCGAAAGTGAAATATCTATCTTGGGGCTTGGGTCCCAAACAAATTCATTGGATATATGTGATGATTGTCAGACCAATGATCACATATGGTGCTATTGCTTGGTGGGCGAAAGCCTCACAGCGTAGGACCCAGGCAAAGCTCTCTAGTATACAGAGACAGGCCTGTCTGGCTATAACTGGTGCCATAAGTACCACACCGTCAGCGGCCATGGAACGCCTTCTAGACCGAACTCCTCTCCACATATTCCTGGAGAGAGAGGCCAAATAGACTCGTGCATATTGCTAACTGTATGAATCAGGCTTATACGGAGCGTGGCAGACTACTGGATGACACTGTTATTCACAGTATTCTGGAAATGACCTCTGACATCATGCCTCCAACAGTAAACTACGACCTGCCTTATCCCGAATAGAGACGACTGGATCCTCCGGAAGGAGGGACTACTGAAAGCTGCTGGTTCACTGATGGATCCAAAACAGCTGCAGGTTCGGGTGCAGGTGTTTATGGTCGCAGACTTAGAACAGAAAAATTTGCCTGCCTAGGATCTTTTGCGACCCTTTTTCAGGCAGAGATCTATGCCATTGCTCTATGCGTCGAGAAACTGGTAGAAATCAACCTCACACATAAAATATTCTCGGACAGCCAAGCGGCACTGAATGCCCTTTGCTCGAACCGAGTGACGTCCAAACTAGTTTTTGACTGACAGAAGAGACTCTCTTCGATTGGAAGAATTAACAAATTATCCTTGATCTGAATTCCTGGCCAATCCGGTTTGGAGGGCAACGAAATGGCAGATTGTCTTGCAAGACAAGGTGCCTCGAGCGATTTCATTGGACCAGAACCCGCTATCGGCATCTCTGCAAGTTTTGCCAAACAGACACTGAATCCCCGGACAACAGGAAGTTTCTCAAACTTCTAGCAGAGTATTCCAGTATTGACCCATTCCAAGGCATTCATTCATCCTTCGAAGAATGGAGCCAAAAAATTGTTAGATTACGGCAGAGATGTTCCACGTTGCCTAACAGGCCTCCTCACAGGTCACTGTCGTTTGAATCATCACATGACTAGACTCGGTCTATCAGAAGACCCGACTTGTCGCCTACGCTTGGATGATGATGAAACAGCAGAACACATACTTTGTGTCTGCCCCGCTGCGGCCAGAATCAGGTTCTCGATGTTTGGCAGGGTGGCACTCTCGCCCTCGGACCTGAAATATCACTCACCAGATACCATAATCGGCTTCGTCAGGAAGCTGGAGTTATTTGGTGAAATTTGAATTGGTGTGAGCCACAATAGACCCGCCAGGGTCGCAGTGGAGGGCCGTATTGACCCACTCACTTTAGACCTAACCTAACCTATATCAGTGGGGCGTTTGTGAAATAGACAATTCCTGAGAAGGGAATACCAGACATTCTAATCTCAGTTATTAAAGATTATTGAACCTTAATATCAACATTTGCAAACAAAATAAATCATTGTTGTGGAAGGTCATGAAACAAAAAAATGACTTTTTTTCACTCACACTCACATGTTCGAACAAACTAGCTCGTTGAACCAAACAATAACCAAATTTATATAAGAATTCAACTCTGGTATCCGCAAACGAAACTGTCTTAGTTCACCCAAATTATTTGACGATACGTACTATGTCTGTGGTTATATAATAGTCATCATTTTTAATTTTTTAATTGGATTTCCTGGCATAGGGACGAATAGATAGGGTGGGGACAGTGAAAGGAGAGCAATTTAGAAGAAGAGCGATGTGTCTCTCCTGTTTATGTGGGTTTATGTTACTACACTCGCATTCCTCTCACTCTTTCTCCCATATACCCAATGAAAGCTGTTTAAAGCTTGATGGAGATTTTGTTTATACATTGGAAAATGGGCATTTAATGGGTCTAGCGCCACGTATAAGCGAGATACGGAGTGTTTTATATTTTTCTCCTATTTCTTCAATGGTTCATGACTTACGATCCGCGTTGAATATTTTATTCATTTTCACAACATAAACTCATTATCCTGTATGCTACCGAATACCGAATGAATGACACTAACAATCCAGGACTACGGACTCAAAAATGATGACGAAATGTCGTTTGGAGATATGAAAAGAGCAGGAAAAAATATTCATAAACAAATGTGTTTGGTATTTCCACATGCCATTCTTGAACCTGTTGATTTGAGTCAAAATTATTATTTTTTTGGCTGAAAGGTGGTATGCGGTATGGGGGCGGCTCTCAGAATAACCCCATGGTAAATCCTGCCTGTCGTAAGAGACGACTAAAAGGTTAACCGTAGGTGGTAGATGGTCTCATCGCCAGATGAAATACCACCATATCGACTTTGTGCTCTGTGAAATGGGTCACTCCATGTTTCAGTGTTCGGTCGATACCTTCCGGTCTCCCCTTCCCCAATCCTTTTTCCTTGATTCATTTTAAGAATAAAGATGATGAGGTTCTTCTTGAAATACGTGTCATTCAAGTTGGATGGGGTTACTTACCTAAACCCAACACCAACATTCTCGTAAAATCTCCGTTGTATGCAACATGTAAAATAGTAAACGAAGTTTGTTCCGGAATCGACATGCATAATGAACCAATAGGTTCTTTCAAGAAAAAATTAAATCAATTATTGCATATAAAACAATCAACCCCACATTCTCTATCATAATGGCAGCACTATTACATTAAAATCATCCTCATATCCTATTTTCTTTATTTTTTTTTATCTGCACATGGTTGTACTGTTTGTATTTGCTTCGTCTGTACTATTTGTGTTGAGATTTCTGCATTATTCATGCCATTTCTACGCGTATTATCTGTAAAATTTGTAGCTGGATTATCTGTATTATCTGCACATGTATTTCTCAACTGAAACACCTAATCTGTCTTGTAATTGGGACTTGTCCTGTTTAGACAATAAATGTATTTTCGGGCGAGAGGTACTCGAGGGGACTCATCTCGGAAAATTAACTTTTGCAACATCCGCGGTCCCAACAAGAACATCAATGATGTCCACCATCACCAACAGTTGGAGAAGCCGGATATTCTGGCACTGACGGAAACACAAGTAAATTCGTCTTCCGACAGAGTCCACATGCTTTGTCCTGGTTATGAGTTCCATTCTCGATTCAGATTCAAAGGTGGAGTTTGCCTCTTTGCTAAAGCTGACCTTTCATGCCAGCGTGTAGAGAGTTTGGAACCTAAAGACTTTGATGTGATGTGGTTCAAGCTGACCGATACCAAACTGACCAAATTCTTTGCTGCCTTTACCTCTCACCTAATGAACCTTCTTATAACAACCTCTTTGAATTTTTATCACTCAAACTGGACTTCATTCGAGAGAATCACCCGACAGCAGAAATTGTGATCATGGGAGACTTCAATGTACATAACGCAGCCTGGCTCAAATTCTCCAACAAAACAGACGATGCAGGTTGTCAAACTGAGGCCTTCGCCATCACGTATGGTCTTGAACAACTTATCGAGCTACCAACCCGCATCCCGGATGTCATCAACCAGTCTGCCAATACTCTGGATCTTTTCCTCACCACCAACCCTGATTTTTATAGGGTAAAAGTTTGTGCCCCACTTGGAAACTCTGACCACACCCTCATCTCCTGCTCCTGCTCTTTCAATGTACCATCGAGCAGCACATTACCGCCCCGTCACATGTGGCATTATAATTCGGCCGATGGGGAAAGTCTTCGTATGTTTTTCTCAGCGTTTCCATGGAAGAGGGTTTGTTTTTCCTCAGAGGATCCAACACGATGTGCAGAGACAATTTCTGAAATCATCGTGTTGGGGATGCAAACTTACATACCGAACACCGCAAGAAGAACATCTTCCAATAAGACCTGGTTTAGCGGAAGCTAATATTTGTAGAGGCTAGAAATATACAGGGTGTTAATTAAGTATGTGGCACCCTGAAGACGGTTTCCCTATTATCGAAACCGTTCATAACAAAATTACGAAATTAGGTGGGATGGGTAAACTTTCGACGCTGAATCTGATTCTGAATTTCATAATTTTAATCACAGGCGTATCATACGGAAGGAGTTAAGGGTAAAAATAACCCCATTTTCTAAATGGTAATTTTTTTGACATTTTGATTTTAGAATATGGTAATTCAGAAATTTCTACGTAAAGATGGTCTCTTGGTACATCTCCATAGGCCTAACAGTTTTCGAGAAAAATGCAAATTATTGAATCGATGCAGGCTATTGTAAATAAATAAATGTTTGTCTACATACATATTTAGTTAGTGTGCTGTGAAAAACAATTGCAATAATTGATAAACAACTTGAGAACTGTCAGTTTATTTATAATTTTGTTATGAACGGTTTCGATAATATCGAGGGAAAACCGTCTTCAGGGTGCCCCATGCAAAGGAGCGTAGCTCCCTTAGGAAGCATTTCCGGACCCATGTTCATATGACATTTTCTTTCTATTTTTCGGAGTACTATTCGTGGTTAAAGTTTGTTAACATACTTAATTAACACCCTGTATATGCAATGAGACAATCAAGTATTCAAAAGATGCTCACAATGCCAAAATGAGATCAAAACTTGTTGAATGTCCTAACGGATCCCGTTCATTTGGGTCTTTCGCCAAAACTGTAGGGAAAAAAATTTCACTTCCAGCTCGTTTCCTCCTCTAACCAAGAAAGATGGAACACTAGCCACGACTGCCCAGGAAAAAGCCAACATTTTTGCCCATTTATTTGCTGGCAATTCCACTCTGGATTCATCGGGAAAGCAACCCCCGAACATTACACCTGCTATTGACAGTCACATGCCCGAGATCACATTTCGCCAACGAACTATCCGAAAGATTTTGTTGGGTCTCAACACCGGCAAGGCCTGTGGACCTGACGAAATCCCACTTATTGTTCTCAAGAAATGTGCCGCAGAACTAACACCTATTCTTTGCAAGTTATTCAACCACTCTTACAAATTGGGGATATTTCCGTTCAACTGGAAAATCGCAAGAGTACAACCAGTCCCCCAAAAAGGCAAAAAGACCCTTCCTAGCAACTACAGACCTATCGCACTGCTGTCTATTATTTCAAAGGTCATGGAAAAAGCCATTAACATCGAGCTCATGAAGTATTTGGAAAACTCAGGAATCATCAACGATAGGCAATATGGTTTCCGTCATCAAAGACCAACTGGTGACCTGTTTGCTTACGTCTCACATATATGGCAGCTATCTATCGAGAAATATGGTGAAATCTTAGCCGTGGCACCAGATATCTCCAAGGCATTCGATCGAGTCTGGCACCAGGGACTCCTCGCCAAGCTTCCATCTTATGGCTTGCCCCCTCAGCTATGTTCTCTGCTAACTAGTTTTCTCTCAGGCAGATCACTCCATGTGGTGGTCGATGGAGTTTCATCTGACTCTCCAATTATAAATGCTGGTATACCGCAAGGATCAATTCTATCACCAACGCTATTTCCACTCCACATCAATGATCTGTTGGAGGCAACTTTATGTCCAGTACACAGCATCGCGGATGATAGTACCCTCCACACTGCCTTCTCCTCCAGGGCTCCAATACCAGCCCGCCAAATCAAAAACGAAAGAGAAAGAAATGTTAACAACATAAATATGGATTTGGCAACAATTCTCGAATGGGGATCCAAAAACTTAGTGGATTTCAATGCAAACAAAATACAAGCATGTCTTTTTCCAAAAAAGCCGACCTCACAATGCCCAACATAAGCTTGTCAGAGGTGTCCATACATTTGAAGTTATCCATCTCGATGCTTGGTATAACTATCAGCAATACCCTTTCTTGGAAAAATCACGTGAGATCAATTGCTAAAAGTGCATCCCAAAAACTTGGTTTTCTGTTTCGAGCCAGGAGCTATTTCACTTCCAGTCAGCTGCTTATGATCAATAACCAGTTACAAACACCCCGTATGTGTGATGAAGATTGCATTTATTCATCATGCTACAAATGATGAAATGAGAAGAATTCATATTCCGAAAAAGTATTATTTTCTGTGTAAGAATCACAAGGCGAACGGTATATTTTTTCAATTTTGTACTACCTTTTCATTGAAAAAATTACAGGTACAAGAATGGCATGAGGAAGTACCAAACACATTTGTTTAGGAATATTTTTTTCTGCTCTTTTCATATCTCCAAACGAATTTTCGAAATTTCGTCATACAGGGCGTTGTAATGAACTGATGAAATTCCTTCATTTTTTTCAAGTCCGTACCTGGATTATCAGTTTCATTCATTCGATATTTGGTAGCATACATAAATGAGTTTATGTTGTGAAACTTAATAAAATATACAATGCGGATCATAAGTTATGAGCCATTGAAGAAATATAAGAAATACATAAAACACTCTGTATCTCGCTCATACGTGGTGCTAGACCCATTAAATGGGCAACCTCTACCTACCCTTACAGTATGCCCATTTTCCAATGAATCACCCTGTAAACGAATGTCGATCCCACTATGAACCATAGTGTATTATTCTTTTCTGATAGTAATCTTTGAAGTTGTTGTGTTTGCCTCTGACACATGATGACCATCAGATAATAATGAGAAGATGGTTGGTAGTTTTATAGAAAAAAATTTGATTATTAGGTCTCCTAAATTCATTGACAATTACTGAGATAACGAACGTTAATATTATGAAACGGAGGGAAAGGAGATACTTTATTAAAAACAGAATAAAAATATCCCAATTAGAGTTCATATTTCATATTTTCCAAATAATAATAATAATAATAATAATATCTAAGTCTCACATCGATAATAAATGTATACATAGGAGAGATGGTTGAGAAACACAGTCTTTGGGGCCACTTTTCCGCAAAGCATCAACAGTCGGGGAATCAAATATGTATTGAGATATGGTAAATTGTAAACACAAATTCACAGTTAGGTGATAGTAAAACTCGACAAAAGCCCAATAATTAGAAGGCATATACCGAGTTGTCCTATAAATCCAGTGTTTTTTATTCTTTCTATAAAAAATCTAGTCCTAACCTCTTTGTCAAACAAAGGTGTGAGAGTGCAAGTGTAATTATCAGTTGTAAATTACGATTGAATTCGTGTAAATTTTGTCAAATTGTCATCGATTAAAAAAGCAATATCGAAGACTTATTGGGATGTGTGCTCTATTATTGGCTTATGTATCAGCTCAAAGTCATATGGGTTCAGGTTGGCCTGTTATGTGGTTTAAACATCTACAGGGTGGTTGAAATATACGGGTCTGCTCATATAATTATGATCAACCTTCCTTCAGGTGAGTCGATTGAACATTAAAATTATATCCATTGTATTGTAAAACACCTACTCGTAAGTGCTGTATTGTGTACTGAATGATATGCATTTTTAGAATTCGGTCATCCCAACATAATAATTCGTTGCTCATTTTAAAAAATATCACATTGAGATTTGATTCCTCTCAATATTATCTACATGTAGAGACATTTCGATTATTTTTCAAGTTCTAACTACAAATTGTATGATATCTACTATAATATTAATTGACTCAACGAGGAAACATCGAACTTTTATCAAGCTTGAGGTGATTTTTCAAGGAAGACAATATAACCATTGAAGCAGTTTTACTTTGTGTGTGAACTATTCCAACTTTTCAACCAAGACTGATGCTACGATTCAGGAAATTCAGGATATCCTAATATTATGCAGAGTGGGCAAATTTCGATTTTCGTCGTAGTAAAGTATTCATTCCATTATAGAAAACTCGCACATCGAAAACGACCCAGCTGTGATACATGGTTGAAAATGCAAATGAATAATTATTCTCAACTAAACCATTGCCAACTGTAATTTACATCTAAAACGATACAATTTCAGGTCATAACTCGAAATTGGACCGTTTTTAAGGAACTCTTGTACGCCACTAATAACTCTCATAACCATGATATTCATATACATATGTCATAAAATCGAACTCGTGTTGAAATATGATAACCAATTTTTATTTTCGCCAATGCACTTCATACGTCACATAATACAAACGTAGAAATTTGCCCACCCTGTACACGTTTTGTGGAATCGTGAAATATTCTGATATCAATCTTCTCATTTTCTATAGCAGTTGATTTTCGAATTGATGTCCCTATCATTTGGAATCTCTATTATCTGATGCAGCATATCTGATACTGAAAAAATAATTCATCCCGATTGTGAGCATAAGCTTGCGCTAATTATAAATCAGAAAACCATCTGCTGTTGAGAATAACAATTCCACTAGAAATAGAACAAGTCTTGGTTAACAAAGCTCCAAAACAATCAGAGATCATAACTGGTCCTGTTATCGTTGTTCTCAACAGACATCGCCGTGTTTTGATCACTATTCACATCAACAATACACTCGCCTCCCGAATTAGCCCTGGAAATCCCGTTCGAGTCTGTCACCTCGATAACTTCGTCCGCATTCGATACGTCATCAGCTTCAAATCCACTACCAGAAGCCACAACCTCGTGACTCCCATCCGAAGCTGCTTCACAAGTCCCGAATGCAGGTCCGCTGTTTCCGTTCATGGCGACCATCTCCATGGCTTCGATGTTTTTCGCAAGCAAGCTAATTTCGCTGTAGGACGGAGGCAAATCCAGCAGGTGGGGGAAAACGTCTTCGTAGTTGGGCGGCGGGTAGCCCAAGGAGGTGGGCGAAACGCCCTTGCTGGTCTCGCTGGAGTCGAGAATGCTGGGCGTGCTACCGAGGGTGCCTAGGAAGGGGGGCACGGAATCGTCGGAGCGTCTCAAGATCCTGCGGTCGACCAGCAGCATTCTGCCGTTCGGAAGGAGGATCACTGCTGGGGACGCTTCTTCTGTGATTCTGCTAGCTGCAATGAGAACGTTTTGAGAACGGTGATTTTTCAATGTGAAACCACAGCTTATACCTATTCGATATATTATCAATTGGCGAATTAATTTGAGATTGCAGTGCCAAAGTTAAGATAGTTTTATTCCATTTAGTTATATGTGGTTTTTTCGTTAATAAAGTGTAACTTCCAAATGAAAATAAAGACATTTGATACTTCTGCAGTAAACTAGGCCCTTAATGTGTATGTATTTTCATTTTTCTAAAAGTGATAAGCATTATCATTTGTTTTATTCATTGTATTATATTGAAAATAATACGAGGTTAGAATACTGTTGTGAATGAGAATGGTTCAATCAAAATGTTCACATGATTCTTTGTTTTTAGATTCGAATGGCAATTTTCAGTTTAGGGTACTTTGAAGGCACAAACACTGCCAGAAGTGTTCATGAAGGTGAAGAAGTTTTGAATGGTGGACATGTAATATCATGAAGAAAATTGAATTCTTCCACTGCTGACAAGATTATGGTTTATGTTATGGAATGAATTATGAGTTCATTGTGATTGTTTTTTCTCCATTTTTTTTTGTTTCAGTGCAAAGAGTTCAAGAACTTTCACCATGGGGTTCACTAATGAAAGTGATTAAACCTCCAGGAGAAACAGCTGTCATAAATTCAACTGTATTATTATATTTATACTGAGAATAAAACCTGATTCTACAACAAAGGCATTTTGCATAATCAACCTCTACATTATCATCAAAAGCTTTCAAAACATCTTGGCGTATTTTTCTGTATTCAAGAAAAATCTGGGAATCTAATAGTCCAACACGAAACTCAATTCAGAATGGGTAGCAATTCGTAGATATACCTTGGAGACAATTTTTGGGAAGTGCCAAATAAAATAGATAATTTTGTTGATACCTGAATACAATGCTTGACTGTGACCTTTAATGTGAATAGAATTTCATCTAACTTTTCACGATATTTATCACCAACTCGGAAAAGGAAATGCATGAAAATTAACATTGGAACTTTTTTTACCGATACATAGTTTCACAATCTTTGAAATATCAAAATTTAGTATGATTTTTTTTTATATAAAACTTTCCACGAAAGGAGACATCCTGTAATGTTCAGAGAACATCGTGAGAAGCAAGGAAAAAGGGGTAGGAATTGGTGTTTTTTTTTATTCTTATTTCCACCAGGTGGCGTATCGTTTATGTTCATACGCCAAGTCCAGAAAAAGAAATAAAATCATAAATTAGGAAGAATAAAACATTTATAATTAATACATATGAGTTCTTTATATTATTATTATACATACAGATAATATCCATCAATGCAGCGTATGTTCAGAAATATTGAAATATATCCCAGTGTTTAATATAGATTTGAAATAAACCATAGAGACTATTGATTTTACCTGCCCTAGTATCAATAATACTGATCTGAATACAAGTCTCTGATGATGTTCAGAAACTAAATTCTATGTTTGATGTTATGTTATTCAATTCAGTTCATTTATGGAATTATTATCATATTAAATGTGTAGTTGTCTCGTTTAAATAATTCTGATTATTTCAAATACTTATTAGGTGATAAATATGAAGTTCTTTGTATTCGACTAAAATATTTAATAGATTATATGTACATTATCGTTATATTATAATTAGATATTCGTCAATCTTTAATTTTTGGAAAACAGTATTTTTATATCGATTCAATTCGTGGGGCTTACTATTTTTTGAAGACGGTCCTGGTGACATTTGAACTCTTGAAAATTTTACATTGGCGGGAAAGCTCATCATTGGTTGAACAGAGTGATGACTTACAGATCTGCGCAAGGATGAAAGCGGAATGGTGTTTTAAAAAATGAAACTGTTGACCACCAACATCAAAGGGACCGACAGCAAGTGACACTACTGTATGTTTTACTGTGGTGAAACCGACAAAGATGACATCTGAAAGTCCTCTTCATGTCGAAACGAAATGTTACTTTTATATTCTGAAATTACAATTTTTCTCGGTAACAACTGAGAAATATCTGACAGTGCTGCCAGTAAATCCTTTTTGGCGCGGTATTTGGAAATTGAATTTGTTGCATTTGTGATGAATGTTGTGTACGCCAGTAACGACTCGACTTAGTTCAGACGTTTCGAACCATCTTTACCTCTTGACTATACCTTCAAATTTTATACAGTGCGTCCATAAAGTAACGCATAAATTCGTTATTGGCTAAATGAACAATAAAATTAGAAATTCCCAAAACAGGTCGATTTTTGATTTCAATTTACTATTGTTTCAAATCATAATCCAATATACAGGGTGAACCACTCTCGTGTAATGACGTCATCACCGTTTTTTTCAAATGGAACCCCCCCTTTTTTTTTCAATTTCCAAATTGCCTTTGCTGAGCTGATTCAAAAAATGTATAATATGTTGCTTCAAATTGGTACAGGGTGGGCAAAAATGCAAAAATTTACTCACAAAGTAATGAAAATAACGAATAAACGTAATAAACACATTGAATGAAATTACGTATTGTTATACAACTACTTTGATAAACTATCAAGAACATACAGCATTATTCTTAATAATTGTATCTTACAGCTTTTATTACTGAGCCCCTGGACTATAAAAATCTTTTTGTTTGGCATTATCTTTTACCATTGTTTTCATTTGACAAAACTGTCAAAAACATTGAAGCACAGTTTCGTATTGTTAACGCTTTATTTACTGAAAAATGATTCTAGTGTACCCAAAGCTTTCCTTAAGGCACTAACTACATTGAGTCAGTTATCAGTATATCTGATAGGGGCTGAGCTGGTTTTAAGATGAGCCTGAGTTGATAACAATTTTGATTTTTTCGAAAAAATACAAATAAAGATTTTTTCATTTGTTGCATACTTTATGAATGTCACTGTATATCGATGTGGAATTGTGATTTATAGATCCCCTTCTTTTCCAAATCCTGGATCCGCCACTGGTGACTAATTAGTAGAAGTTGGTAGCTTGACTGTTTCGAATTAGATCCTCACCACTAGAAACTTAAAAACTACGGGAAATGCGAAGTTGGGATTGAATTACAAAATGGACAAAACAAATAACTTGGAATGAATCGATAGTCACCGGAGGCGAGAAGAACATTTTGGTATTCTTCCTGGAGCAACTTCAACAAATATTGTTCTAATTCAATTCGTTCTTGAAATAATCAAACTAAAAACAAGGATTGAGAATTACGTTTTCATAAGCACTCTTTGTGTCCACTATATCCCTAGGTTAGGTTAGGTTAGATCTAAAGTGAGTGGGTCAATACGGCCCTCCACTGCGACCCCGGCGGGTCTATTGTGGCTCACACCAATTCAAATTTCACCAAATAAATCCAGATTATGGTATCTGGTGAGTGATATTTCAGGTCCGAGGGCGAGAGCGCCACCCTGCCAAACATCGAGAACCTGATTCTAGCCGCAGCGGGGTAGACACAAAGTATTATGTGTTCTGCTGTTTCATCATCATCCAAGCGTAGGCGACAAGTCGGGTCTTCTGATAGACCGAGTCTAGTCATGTGATGATTCAAACGACAGTGACCTGTGAGGAGGCCTGTTGGCAACGTAGAACATCTCTGCCGTAATCTAACATTTTTTTGGTTCCATTCTTCGAAGGACGAATGAATGCCTTGGAATGGGTCAATCCTGGAATACTCTGCTAGAAGTTTGAGAAACTTCCTGTTGTCCGGGGATTCAGTGTCTGTTTGGCAAAACTTGCAGAGATGCCGATAGCGGGTTCTGGTCCAATGAAATCGCTCGAGGCACCTTGTCTTGCAAGACAATCTGCCATTTCGTTGCCCTCCAAACCGGAGTGGCCAGGAATCCAGATCAAAGATAATTTGTTGATTCTTTCAATCGAAGAGAGTTTCTTCTGGCAATCGAAAACCAGTTTGGACGTTGCTCAGTTCGAGCAGTAGTTACGGACTATATCCCTAACTCGTGGATTAATATAGTTTTCAATTAACAGGCTCATAAAGATGAAAAAAAAACAATTGCGATTTTAATACCGCGCTCATTAAATCCTACCATCAAGTTATTTTTAATGTCGTCTCAACTATTATTCACATGCAAATCGTGTCGATAAAATGGATATTTTTGAAAGTGCAATTTGCCACTCACTGGTTGAATATGAAAAATAAACACTTTTCACTAGGTGGTCTAACAAAATCGCGATTTGAGATTCTTGATATATGATATATAATAATATATGTGAGACTTTTCTGAAATATTTTTCTCGAAGAATTATTCATTGAAAAATTCATTCGTATTTGAATCAAGTTTTGGATCTCCTGAAACCAAACTAACTAGTGGACCAGACAATATCCCCTCATTTGTTTAACGAGATTGTGCAACCACCTTCCTTTATGAATTCGCTTCGAACATTATTTAATTCATGTCTTTCCACTTAAACTTTTCCCGCACTATGGAAAGAATCTAAAATCATACCGGTGTACAAAAAGGGGGCCAAATGATATTCGTAACTACCGCCCTATAGTAATTATTAATAATTTCTCGAAAACTTTTGAAATTCTACTTTATGATGACATTTATTCGCATGTTTAAAATCAAATCACCTCCAGTCAACATGGTTTTTTCAAAGGAAGGCCAACGGTAACAAATTTAGTTAGTATCACAGAGCAAATATCTAAAGCTATTGATGAGAGTTCCCAATGTGATATAATTCATACGGACTTTTCGAAGGCCTTCGATAGACTTGAACATGGAATTCTTCTTCACAAACTGTTGAATTCTGACCTAACCTCAAATGTTACATCTTTATTTAAATCTTACATTCACGATCGAAGACAGTATGTCGGCTTCCATGGTCACAGATCTATTGAAGTTCTCCCTATACCAGGTGTTATAATGTTTGTTGCTACTCTGATCTTAAGATATACCATAGAATTAGCTCCATGGAGGCCTTAATGCTTGGTGAATCGATAATAGCTTGTTCCTTGATGTCCTCAAATGCCATGTTATGTCCTTTACCGCAAAGCTGAATCCAATTAATTACTAATATAAACTTGACAATATCTTATTGAAGCGACCCAAAATCTTCAAAGACCTAGGAGTAACATTCGACAAAAACTTTCATTTGGAAATCATATAGAACAAGAAGTCAAGAAAACGTATAGATCATTAGGTTTCATCATCAGAGTATCTAAAGAGGTTGGAAGGAATGAAAAACACTTCTGGAATTAAACTTCACGTTTGTTAGATCGAATTCAGAATACGCATCTATCGTTTGGGCACCACATTACCAGGTATATACAGCCTAGCCCAACGAAAACGTACCGGAAGGTATAACTACCAGGAAGAGATTTTATTGAGACAACTTCTTACGCAAAAAGTATAGCCCAAACTTTACCATCCTAAGCGGGTGTAGCATCCCCTAAATTTTTTCAAATGGGAATGGGGGTCAAATGATACCTCGTTGAAAAGCCCTTTTTATTCCCTATACATTACTCTTTTATTTTTGAAATTCTGTCTACTCGTTGGACCTTTGAAATGTCGCTAGTGCATATCTCAAAAAATACAAAAAGTAAAAACGATTTCGCTTAAAAACTTACTGTTTTCTTAAAGTATATGTTGTAAATATTTTCCTAAAAACAAATCGCTTTTTTTTCTGTATTTGTTGATTCCAGTTAATTTCTTGATAAAATCTCTTCCTGGTAGTTATACCTTCCGGTACGTTTTCGTTGGGCCACCCTGTATATCTAATTTGGAAAATATCCAACGAAAATTTTCAAACTATCTCTGTTTCAAACTTGATGACAACTACTCAGATGTAGGTTATCCTCATGAGCAACTTCTTTCTAGATTTTCAATTAGGTCACTTGTCACTTGAATCTCGTAGAAATAGGTCAAATGTTATATTCCTTTTCAAACTTCTTCACAACACTTTGGACTGCAGCTGTATTTTGGATATGTTAAACTTTGCTGCTTCAACGAAATTCCACATCTATGCAGAATGGTCATGGAAAATTTCGACAAAAGTATGTGTTTGCAACCTGTTGTTAATAACCTTATTCTATGTTCTTCATGATTCCATAGAAAACTTACAATCAAAAGACAGTGTTTTCTATCGAATGTAAATCTAGTGGTAATTTTGGGACACCCTTAATTTTCAACGTTACCGACTTACACGAACATCTCGATTTTTCGCACCCTGTACCTTCTAATTTTTGCATCGACTAAATATTTATACGGTATGCATCCTCGTTTCATTTTCAAGATACTGTTAATAGACAATTAAAAAATCAGGCTAGATAAACATACTAGTTCTAAATAATAAATACAATGTTATACTTAAATTAGAGCCAGTCTTTTGTGTCGGACTTGTCAGCTTGAAAAATTTCTTGGCAAGTTCACAGCTAGGATTCCAAGCGTCGTATTTATTGTGAGTAAATTATTAATAACACCAAACAAAAAAGCTGGGATTACATGTTAGTGGATGTTAAAAACGAAAACTTGCACAGGATGTTTCTATCGTTACAATCAATCATTCCAGCGAGGCCTAGTTTTTTCCATATATTTGTAAAAATCATTTACTTCAACAGTGGTGAATTAATTTCAGTTCGCCCCATATAATAAGAGGTATTGAAATGTCCATTTGGATTACTCTATAAAAAATTAAATGAAAATTCAATTAAAGTAACGATCGGAACACCCCGAAAGCAATGACATCGCCTTTTGACATATATCACCTTTTACCTTCTTTTTCAATTCAGACACTTCGTTTATTTCGTCCCTAGTGTCATAGCCATACCGCCTTGTATAGACTGAAATGTCAAATATATCAAAATTGAGTCATATACTGTTAGTCATAACAAATGATGATCATCTCAGTTTTCTAATTTATCAGTTTTCAACCAACCGAAGTATCAAACTTTTTCCTGTTCGACAAGACCACGGTCTTACATACCTACAAGTCTGGAAACTGGTAGGTTGGGGAGTTACCCTAACATTGAGGAAAATTTGGTGGTTTCTGTGGTTCACAAATCAGATCCGATCAGCTATGTGAAAATACAAATGTTTTTCAATTCATTTCTGAGAATTTTACAAGGTACAATATTTCTGTCGTTGATTTTATTCACCATTCAAATCCTAACAGTTTGTTTGCATTAACAATACGAACTTCAAGACAACTACGCTCCTACGCAGATCTGTATGGCGAATTATTCTTCAAAAATGGTGACATCCACAACCACTCAAAAATGCTTCAGTTTCCAGACCTGTTTGTAAGACCGAAAACAATACCAGTCAACAGGCTTCGTAGCCACCATATGCGTAATAAATATATCGAATAATTATTTCTTGATTTCAAAAATGTCCCAAATGTCACACTTGGTCGAAATATCATAATTGGGCTTTCAATTTCAATTTGAATATCGTTGATATTTTCAATGGATGATTCCAAAGTGTTCTATTTTGTGAATATGTCCCTAAGATATGAATATTCAACTTATAAATGATGTTCATGAATACAGGGTGTAACTAAATAAGTGTAAAACATTCGAGGGGTTGATTCCTCATCGAAAAAAAGATAGGATCTTTCATATGAAGAAACTTCATTGGAGCATCCCATGTTAAGATACAGTCCCTTGAAGGGGGTACATAAAATTTGTTTAACAATTTTTTCCACAAGCACTAAAAAATTACAGTATTGAAATTAACCTGACATTTTCTACTACCAAAAAGACACTTAGCCAGTAATTTATTTGGTTTGCCACATGGTATTAAAGGGTGGGAAACTCCTCAAATTTATTTCCAATGTAACATTTTGTCTTATTATTTGTTGACCATTTAAAGATTCATTTCCGATAGCATGTTTCATTCCCTTGAATTTTTTGCCCAAAATAAACCAGTTCGCAGCAAAAAAATATTTTACTACCTGAATTAAATGATTAAAGGAGAATAAACAAAACTAATCTATTAATAACAAAACATACAACATCTAGAAATCATAGTAAATGTTGTATACAGTGCTTCTCAAAAGTCCCCTCCCCCCCTCTTATCTTTGGAACGATTATACATAAACAAGTGAAATTTGGAAACTGAATATTAAAGGATGTATACCGCCCTACTAGGGATGATAGATGACGAAATCGTCGAAGATGACGTCACAAGGCCATTGTGGCCAATAATTTTAAATGGAATCCTACGGCAAGCGACACCTCTTTTAAAAGGTATCGAAAAAACCTACTCAATGATACTAATTTTGTTTGTGTTCATGGCAGTTTTGGCAACTCGCTTTCGAAATTTTGGAAGATAATCCAGATGAATTCCGCAATTCGGAAATAACATTCCAACAGGATGGTGCTCCTCCACACTTTTACGGTGCAGTAAGACGGTATTTGGATGAAGAGTATCGAGGTAGATGGATTGGACGACGAGGTTCAACGGAATGACCTCCTCGATCACCGGATCTCACACCTTTGGATTTTTTTATGGGGTTACCTTAAATCGAAGTTTTACGTTACTGAACCTGACAATATTGACGTTTCAAAACAACGTATTGTTGCACAGTGTGAGGCTGTTTCCGCAGACACATTTGCAAAAGTACGAGAAGAATTTAAAAATAGGATGTTTTATTGTCAGGAAATAAATGGGGGTCACTTCGAGCAATTTCTTTGAGTAGATACTGATTCTTAAATCTGTAATTAATATCATACTGAATGGAATTTAAATTTTAATGTTTACATGAGCCATTAAAACTGCCACAAACACAAACAAAATTAGTATCATTGAATAGGTTTTTTCGATACCTTTTTAAAAGAGGTGTCGCTTGCCGTAGGGTTCCATTCAAAATTATTGGTCACGATAATGGCCTTGTGACGTCATCTTTGAAGATTTCGTCATCTATCATCCCTAGTAGGGCAGTTTAGAACCTTTAATATTCAGTTTCCAAATTTCACTTGTTTATGTTTAATCGTTCCAAAGATAAGAGGGAGGGAGGGGACTTTTGAGAAGCACTGTATGTCTACCTTCAGACATTACGCATGTGTCTAAACGTCTTCGCATTGAGCCTCGTATTCGCTCAATAAAGGAGCTGTATCTTGTCATGGGATACTCCAATGAAGTTTCTTTACATGAAAGATCCTATCTTTTTTTCGAATCACGGGATTAACCCCCGAATGTTTTTCATTTATTTAGTTACACCCTGTATAATACGACCATGATTAATAAGCCACTATTGTTATTGCTGATAAATTTCTATAGCGTTTATTAATTTGGCTTGTTAAATTATTATGAAATGCAATAACAACTTTGGTGATTTTGCCCGTATCATTCGATCTGAATTGTCATGGGATACTTATGAATTCTGGTACAAAAACTACAAATTTGATAATATTATCTTGAATTGATATTTTTCGAGATGATTCACTTCAAAGTACGAAATTTCACCTTTTGCGTTTTCACATATTAGAACAAGATTGTATACAGTTTCCTGATGAATTTCTGCAATAACATGACTGATTTTATATCAAGAAAGGGTTCGTCATTGATTCATCCTGAAAAAAAAACATTGAAAAAGCAGAATTTTTCGACTATTCAGATTCGACGGCCTGTAACAATAATCATTTTGCCAATGATTAGTAAATTGACAACTGTCAAACCACAAAACTATTTATGCAAATGTTGGATGGACTCGACATGCATATTTATAATATGAAAAATACTGAATTACTAATATTTATCCGAGAATGAATGCATGGTACATAGTTTCCCAATATGTCACAGTATTAATTTCCCCCACGATATTATCAATTTTGTGTTTTTAGAACCTAAATATTCATCAGAATCCAGATCCCATGAAATCTGAACAATTGAATAATTACGAAAAATTTTAATGAGAAAATGCATCATGCTACTAATTTTTGATCACTGAATATCGATAAAATTCGATTATCTACAGGGAAATTTAAACAGTGCCACAGATTACAGTTTGATACAAAAAGGATAAGTCATAGTTACCTAATAACAAAAATAAAGGTCTACATAGAATTTCAAAATACCTATTGTAACCTTTTCCGCATTTAACATTCTTTCTCTCGTTTGTAGTTCGTTAAAAAAAAACTGTTCATGGAAAATATCGCGTGAGATTCGTGTGAAGTTATCCACAGATTCCCAGCCACAGATTCTGACGTGGAGGAAATTTCAAATCCGTGGCTGGTATACGAATTAATTAGCACCCGGACTAAAATCTGTGGCTGTGACCAAGATATGAGTATGCATTTTGAATGCGTACATGAGAATGATGTAACAAATGATAATCATTGTGTGAAATCTTGATCTTCTTCATAGTGATCTTCTAGTTGCCCACACGGTATTCCTATAAACGAATTTTCCATTTCGTAATACTGAAAATTGAAACCTCTGTATAATCGGAACCTGAGGATGTGCGTCGATGAAAATCATGTCAGAAGTGTAGATTTCGATGTAGAATACAATGGTGAAAACTATTTCCTTGTCACCCACACGGTTTTCCCGTAAACGAATTTTCCATTTTTTAATACTGAAAATTGAAACCTCTGTATAATCGGAACCTGAAGATGTGCGTCGATGAAAATCATGTCAGAGGTGTAGATTTTAATGTAGAATACAATGTTGAAAACTATTTCCATGTCACCCATACGGTTTTCCAGTAAACGAATTTTCCATTTTTCAATACTGCAAATTGAAACCTCTGTATAATCGGAACCTGAAGATGTGCGTCAATGAAAATCATGTCAGAGGTGTAGATTCTAATGTATAATACACTGGTGAAAACTATCTCCTTGTCACCCACACGGTTTTCCAGTAAACGAATTTTCCATTTTTTAATACTGCAAATTGAAACCTCTGTATAATCGGAACCTGAAGATGTGCGTCGATGAAAATCATGTCAGAGGTGTAGATTTAGATGTAGAATACAATGATGAAAACTATTTCCTTGTCACCCACACGATTTTCCAGTAAACGAATTTTCCATTTTTTAATACTGCAAATTGAAACCTCTGTATAATCGGAACCTGAAGATGTGCGTCGATGTAAATCATGTCAGAGGTGGAGATTCTTATGTAGAATACAATGGTGAAAACTATCTCCTTGTCACCCACACGGTTTTCCAGTAAACGAATTTTCCATTTTTTAATACTGCAAATTGAAACCTCTGTATAATCGGAACCTGAAGATGTGCGTCGATGAAAATCATGTCAGAGGTGTAGATTTTGATGTAGAATACAATGGTGAAAACTATTTCCTTGTCACCCACACGGTTTTCCAGTAAACGAATTTTCCATTTTTTAATACTGAAAATTGAAACCTCTGTATAATCGGAACCTGATGGTGTGCGTCGATGAAATTCATGTCAGAGGTGTAGATTTCGATGTAGAATACAATGGTGAAAACGATTTCCTTGTCACCCACACGGTTTTCCAGTAAACGAATTTTCCACTTTTTAATATTGAAAATTGAAACCGCTGTATAATCGGAACCTGAGGATGTGCGTCGATGAAAATAATGTCAGGAGTGTAGATTTTGATGTAGAATACAATGGTGAAAACTATTATCTTGTCACCCACCCGTTTTTCCCGTAAACGAATTTTCCATTTTTTAATACTGAAAATTGAAACCTCTGTATAATCGGAACCTGAAGATGTGCGTCGATGAAAATCATGTCAGAGGTGTTGATTTTGATGTAGAATACAATGTTGAAAACTATTTCTTTGTCACCCATACGGTTTTCCAGTAAACGAATTTTCCATTTTTTAATACTGCAAATTGAAACCTCTGTATAATCGGAACCTGGAGATGTGCGTCAATGAAAATCATGTCAGAGGTGTAGATTCTGATGTAGAATACAATGGTGAAAACTATCTCCTTGTCACCCACACGGTATTCCTATAAACGAATTTTCCATTTCGTAATACTGAAAATTGAAACCTCTGTATAATCGGAACCTGAGGATGTGCGTCGATGAAAATCATGTCAGAAGTGTAGATTTCGATGTAGAATACAATGGTGAAAACTATTTCCTTGTCACCCACACGGTTTTCCCGTAAACGAATTTTCCATTTTTTAATACTGAAAATTGAAACCTCTGTATAATCGGAACCTGAAGATGTGCGTCGATGAAAATCATGTCAGAGGTGTAGATTTTGATGTAGAATACAATGTTGAAAACTATTTCCATGTCACCCATACGGTTTTCCAGTAAACGAATTTTCCATTTTTCAATACTGCAAATTGAAACCTCTGTATAATCGGAACCTGAAGATGTGCGTCAATGAAAATCATGTCAGAGGTGTAGATTCTGATGTAGAATACAATGGTGAAAACTATCTCCTTGTCACCCACACGGTTTTCCAGTAAACGAATTTTCCATTTTTTAATACTGCAAATTGAAACCTCTGTATAATCGGAACCTGAAGATGTGCGCCGATGAAAATCATGTCAGAGGTGTAGATTTTGATGTAGAATACAATGGTGAAAACTATTTCCTTGTCACCCACACGGTTTTCCAGTAAACGAATTTTCCATTTTTTAATACTGAAAATTGAAACCTCTGTATAATCGGAACCTGATGATGTGCGTCGATGAAATTCATGTCAGAGGTGTAGATTTCGATGTAGAATACAATGGTGAAAACTGTTTTCTTGTCACCCACACGGTTTTCCAGTGAACGAATTTTCCACTTTTTAATATTGAAAATTGAAACCGCTGTATAATCGGAACCTGAGGATGTGCGTCGATGAAAATCATGTCAGAAGTGTAGATTTTGATGTAGAATACAATGGTGAAAACTATTTTCTTGTCACCCACATGGTTTTCCCGTAAACGAATTTTCCATTTTTTAATACTGAAAATTGAAACCTCTGTATAATCGGAACCTGAAGATGTGCGTCGATGAAAATCATGTCAGAGGTGTTGATTTTGATGTAGAATACAATGTTGAAAACTATTTCTTTGTCACCCATACAGTTTTCCAGTAAACGAATTTTCCATTTTTAAATACTGCAAATTGAAACCTCTGTATAATCGGAACCTGAAGATGTGCGTCAATAAAAATCATGTCAGAGGTGTAGATTTTGATGTAGAATACATTGGTGAAAACTATTTCCTTGTCACCCACACGGTTTTCCCGTAAACGAATTTTCCATTTTTTAATACTGAAAATTGAAACCTCTGTATAATCGGAACCTGATGATGTGCGTCGATGAAAATCATGTTAGAGGTGTAGATTTTGATGTAGAATACTATGGTGAAATCGATTTCCTTGTCACCCACACGGTTTTCCAGTAAACGAAATTTCCATTTCGTAATCCTGAAAATTGTAACTCCTGTATATTCGGAACCTGATGATGTGCGTCGATGAAAATCATGTCAGAGGTGTACATTTTGACCTAGAATACTATGGTGAAAACTATTTGTGTTGAGAATTCTGTATATTTGGAATCTAAACAGTGAATTTTGTTGTTGTTTTCGATGGATGAAATAAATGAAGTGTCATAATGTTCAGCATTTATATAGGTGAAATAATGAAAATAACAAATCCTAGTAGTAAAATGAATACCTTTATGAAAATAAGTGATTCATCAAAACATAGCTAATTCTATAGTTAAATACTTTGAACGAGGAAACGGGTTTTTTAAAAAATGATGTTTATTTGATAAAAGTACAGATGAACCGCCTCTGATGAGCGTTACAATTAGAATGAATGTTTCACATGATGTTAGATTTGTTAGATGCTCGGTATCTTGACTCTTCTTGGAATGAAGCGTAATCAGCGAAGCTGTATCAGCATCTTCTATTACATGGGAAGGATGGCTACATAACTCCTCCCTCCTTAAGATGACAAAATAAGGGACGTATTTTGTCGGACTGGAATGTCTGGTGCTTCTTGATCGTCTTTTCTTCTTCTGCATCGAATGATCTTGCCCAATTTATTTCTTGATTGAACTGCTACAACTAGTATTGATAAACAGAAAAGTAATCCGAGGAGAATACTGAAAACAATGGAAGTCCTATTCGAAGTTTCGGATTTCTTGATCGGTGTCAGGCGTTCTATCATATTGTTGATTTTGAATATTTCATCTAAATTCAATTTAGTGAAGTTTTGTGTTTCGTATATCTTCGGGGTTTCCATTTCTTCGGCTTGAAGTTTAGGCAGAATGAGTGGTTTTCCTTGATGGATTCTAATGTCATTGAAGAATTTCTTGTCATTCGCATGAAGTTCACAATTTCCTGGTATCTTAATGAGAGTGGGAAGGCTTATCTCAATGTATTGGTCAGTTTTGCATTTCGAAAATAATTTTTCCTTTTGGACTGGGATGATAAGTACTTCTTCTTGAGTGATTTGTTCAATTTGGATATGATTTTTTCTTTAGTTTGTTCATTTGTTGCTCGAATTGATTGATACAGTCTCTGTGAGTTATCTTTATGATTTTGGATATAGTCGGAGATTGTAATGTGGTCGTTTAAATCGAAGGGATTTGTAGAATTGATATGACCTTTAATGATTTCAAATGGGGTGTATTTGGTAACGCTATGTATCGAATTATTGTAACCAAGAACAGCACGTTTCATTAATTGCTCGGGTGTATAATAATTTCCGTCATCTTTCAAACATCTGTAATGTTCAATCAAAGTGGAATGAAACCTTTCAACCGGGGAATTCGAGTTGCTATTTTTCGGTGTTGTGAAATGAAGTTCGATACGATATATCTTACAGAAAGTCTTGATTTTTGAATTCTGTGCCTGAATCGGTTGTTATTTTCAAAGGTAGACCATGATGAGTGATGTAGTTCATTAGATTTTCAACTACGCAAACTCCCGTTAAAGCTTTCAGGAGATATGCTTGACCATAACGAGAAAAAGAATCGATAATCGTTGTGAAACTCTGATTTGAAATTTTGAATGTGTCTATGTGAATGTGTTCGAATGGTTTCGAAGCAGTTGGCGTGAGATTGAATTTTATTATAGGTGGATTTCTATCGTATTTATTCTTTTGACAATTCTCACAGTTATCGACATAGATTTTTATATCATCTGCCATTTTTGGCCAATAAAACCTTGTACTGAGAGCTGTTTTCATTTCGTTTATTCCTCTGTGACATGTTTTCTTCTTATGGTAGAGTTCGAGTTTCTCTTGTCGTTCGTCGTGAGCTACCAAGTCAGTGATGAATGTCGGGCAATGAACAATTTTGTAAGATGAGTTTTTGAATAAATTTTGAACAGTAACGCTGAATATGTTCGATAAATTAGGATTTTTGAAATGTAGAGCATATGTCTGTTTTGGATCTATATAATCTTTGAGGAGCTTAGTGATATTTTCAACTAATTCTTTGTTGGGTAAGGTAATATAAGATCTGGAATTTTCGAATATTTTCTCTCGTCTATTTTTGATTTCATTTGTTTCGCCGGTAGTTATAATCATTTGATTTTTATAAGTGTTCACTGGACGTTCTGAAATAGGAATAGAAAATACAGGATCTTCTAGAGAAGTGTGGACTGTTTCTAAATCGGAACAGTTGTTATTCGCTGGAGGTGGTGAAATACGAATGTTTGATTGTATATTGATTTTAGGTTGTATCGAAGGTTCTAAGATTTCTTGAAGAGTTTTCTCGTCAAGGTAGGGAAGTTCCTTGGGGTTTGTTAAAAGGTCTTGTATTATTTCATCGACGTCACCTGGATTGTTTTGGGTAGATAATGTTTCGAGTGTATTTAAATCAATTTTCGGAGGATTTCTAGACAGAGCGTCAGCTGCCTGATTGAATTTTCCCTTTTTGTATTTGATAGTGTAATCGAATTCTTCTAGTTTCAGACGCCATCGAACTAATCTTGAATTCGGTTCTTTCAATGAAAAAAGCCACTGAAGGGGTTTGTGGTCAGAAAATATCGTGAATTGTTTACCAAATAAATAAGGTCTGAAGTATTTACAGCTCCAAACGATAGAGAGAAGTTCCTTTTCAATAGTTGAATAGTTGACTTCTGCTGGGTTCAATGTTCGAGATGCGTAACAGATGGGGTGGTCATTTTGAGATAAAATGGCACCTATAGCGTAATTAGAGGCATCGGTAGTCAGTTCAAATGGTTTTTCGAAATCTGGGTATGCAAGGACGGGTTCTGAAATGAGGATGGATTTACAAATATTGAAGCATTCGATAAATTCGGAAGTGTGTTCCACTTTCTCATTTTTCTTTAGGCACTTTGTCATAGGTTTTGTTATTTTAGCAAAATTTTTAATGAATTTTCGATAGTAACCTATCAATCCTAAAAATGATTTGATGTCTTTTTGTGTTTTTGGAATCGGGAACTTTTGAATTGCGTTAATTTTTCTAGGATTTGGTTTGATACCTTCCGGTGTTATTACATGGCCTAAAAACTCAACTTCTTTCCTAAGGAATTCTGATTTGTCTAACTGTATTTTCAAATGAGCGTCTCGTAATTTGGAAAACACTAATTTGAGATTTTGAATGTGTTCCTGAAGTCCGGTACTGAAAATAATGATGTCGTCCATATACACCATACAAATTTTATTCTGTAATTCTTTAAGAACATCATCCATTACTCGTTGAAAGCTAGAGGGTGCATTTTTAAGACCAAAAGGCATTCTCAGGTATTCATAATGACCTTGTTCAACATTAAATGCCGTTTTTTCAATTGAATTTGGAGACATTTCGATTTGGTGAAACCCGCTGGCTAAATCAAGGGTCGTAAAATATTGAGCTCTACCGAGTTTGTCTAAGATGTCATTAATATTGGGAAGAGGATATCGATCACCGATTGTCTTTTCATTGATTTTACGGTAGTCCACGACTATCCGCCATTTCGTTTTTCCGGAAGAATCTAGCTTTTTTGGGACGATCCAAATAGGAGAGGACCAAGGGCTATAACTTGGTCTTATTATATTTTTTTCAAGCATATCATTGATTTGACGTTGTACTTCTTGCTTGTGCATATAGGGATATCTATAAGACTTCGTGTGAACAGGTATTTCATCAGTTGTCTTAATTTCATGTTTAATTTTAGATGAAAAGGTCAAATCGTCACCTGGTTTATAAGATATGTCGGAGAACGTGTTACAAATTTTGATTATTTCCGCTCGTTCTTCTGAATTCATATGATCTGTGCGAATTAAGTCTGAAATATTGGAATGCTCTTTATTTTGGCTTGTGAGATATTTATCTGAATTTGTGAAACAATCGAATGAATATATTTCGTAAAGTGATGAGTTGAATTGTTCAACAGAAATTGGTTCTTTTAATGTAACAGATATCGTTTCGTTAGTAGGATTCTGAATTTCTATTGGCGCATAACCATTTTTTGAAATTGTCACTACTTGTGGAATGAAAAGCTTGTTTATTGTACTTTCAATTGTCAAAATTTCTCCTTCAAATATACTAACGGGTAAATATTTGATTGTTTTTTCCTGAGGGTTGACTGAGAATGAAATGGTACAATCTGTGGGTTGTCTGAATTTGATTGGGATGTTGATATTATTTCCTATTAGTCTTTTATTGGTTAAATCGATGTTCAAATTCATATTCATCAAATCTGTTAGTCCTATTACTCCGTCAAAATAATCGTGAAAGTCAAACAAGATGAAACTGATTTCGTAATTTGTATTGAATTCGGAAAATGCTGGAATTGAGGCCTGATACCTAACATTCTCGCTTCCTATGGCGGTCTTGATAATTGTGTCGGACTGATATATTTTATTTGGATAAAAGTGTTCAATAATTGAAGGTTTGATTATTGATCTAGAACTACCAGTGTCTATGAGTAGTTTGATTTTTGGATTTTTAATTTCGATATAGGGGAGAGCATTGTTGCTAGAAAGATTTATTTCGGCTAAGTCAATGTATTTTCCGGGCTGTTTAATTGAAAATTTTCAGTTTCTTCGGGATTTGTATCGTCAACGTATTGGTTTTGAGGATATTGTGATTGACTATCGACAGCTAGTTCACTGTGTGAATTTTGATCAGGATAAGTATTTTCAGGATAATATACGGCTTCAGCGTAGTTGGGATATTTAGTGAACATTTGATTAATTTCGGGTATTTGATCATCTTATTCATTTAGGAACAATTCTTCAGATATGAAGTTTGGTTTTTGATTCGATTGGAAGAATCTTTGATTATTCTGTGGATTATATGAACGTTGATTATTGAAATTCGGTCTGGGTTGTTGAAAAGATTGATGAGACATCCTAGTAGGATTTCTGGAAGTCGTTGACATGGGCTCTGGTTTGGGTAATTGGTTAGTAGGAATTTGTTTCGGTCTAAATACATTCTGGGGAGGTCCAAATACTTCTCGGTTAGTAGGGTACCTCTGAGGGGGTTGTTGCCTTGGTTGTATATTCACTGGCTGGCAGGGCCAAATAGGTTTTGAATGGAATTTAGGCTCTGGGTAGCTAGCATTATTCTGATAATACGATCTCTGGAAATAGTTAGGTTGTTGCGATTGGATGTTATTTGCTCGTATATTGGAAACGTGTGATTGTCTTTGATTATTGAATTTTTGTCCAAAATTTTCCTGAAAATTACCATACATATTTTCGAAATTTTGATATTCGTTCACGTATGCTAATGCGTCTTCTAAAGAATTAGGTTTCTTGAGATGTAAATTGTTTCTTAATATGCCAGTACATCCTGCAATAAATGTATTGAGAGCAACCTTGTCATAATGCGAGATTTGGTACGTTTTTTGATGTACATTTAAATCTGTATCGTTGCTTATTCTTTGTGCGACGTTACTTCTTATTAATTGTAACCTGCTTCCAAAAATTAGTAGATCTTCTCCTTTATGAGGTCGACTTCTCGTTAACTCTAAAACTAAGCAATCAAGATCTCTGCGATCCGCAAAACATTGTTTTAATGCGTTCTTCAGAGTGGGCCACGAATTGAGTTCGCTTCTATTTCCTACCATGTACTCTGCTTTACCAATTAGCTTTCCTTGGATACATTCAAAAATATGATCATTTAATGGTTGGTCATTGAAAACTGCGTACGTGTTGACTAAAGCATCACATCTATTGATGAATTTATTCAATGCGTTACTATCACCATCAAATTGTTTTAGATTATCAATTCTGGATTTGAAAAGATCCCAGTTAACTTGTTGTGGTGGCGGTGGTGGTACCATAGTGGATACTAATAAATTTGCTTGACTAAAAGTAGGTTCACTACGATTCTGATTGAACGATAAATTATTTAGTTTATCTGAGATATCATCAATTTCGCTCATAAATGTATTTGTTTTTTTTTGTTTTCGGTTTGGATTCTTAAACTAATCGTCTAGCATAGACAGCGATTTGTTCTCGATGAACAACACTAATTATCTTCACCGAAGTCCTTATTCAGAGGGTTCAATGAAGGCAAGAAGGAAATTTGGCACTTACAGGTTTTTGGTGTCCAAATTCGTGTAGTCTCCAATTCCTTCTTCTTTGATTCTACGTAGCTCTCTCTGGAGGTTGGGTCGTCTGCTCGTTGGCTCGTTCGGGTTTTTCTCTCGATGAGTTGTATTCGAATTTGTGCTCAAGGGGTTGAAACTCCACGTGTGAAAAATTTTCTTTTAACACACTGCACAAATCCTACCGACTGCGCCAGTTAAATACTTTGAACGAGGAAACGGGTTTTTTAAAAAATGATGTTTATTTGATAAAAGTACAGATGAACCGCCTCTGATGAGCGTTACAATTAGAATGAATGTTTCACATGATGTTAGATTTGTTAGATGCTCGGTATCTTGACTCTTCTTGGAATGAAGCGTAATCAGCGAAGCTGTATCAGCATCTTCTATTACATGGGAAGGATGGCTACATAACTCTATTGAACATATAACTCATGAAATGTAATCACATTTTATATCATGAAGGACTAAAAAATAGTCAGGTATATTCTCGTGATAGTGTTTCCAAGAATGCAAATCAAGTAAAAGAATCGTTACTCTTCATTATGAGCCCAAAAAAGTTTCGAATCTCTGGATCAACAATGTTCAAATCTCGTTTTGCTGTGCTCCTTTCAGAGTCGAATAACTGGGTATGTAATTTTTTCCAGAAGCGTAGGATTGTCCCTATGAATATAAAGCCAAGATTATATAATCTGCTTTAAATCTGCAAGTCTAAACACTCCATGATTTCGAATTAAACATTCAATTCGACAAAAAAGTATTGTCTTTGAGTAACTTCACGTGAGATAGGTCTTAAAATTCTTGACATGAAATTAAAAATGGTTGAAATCTCAAAATAAGCTCATAAATTATATTGCTTATTCACTTGGAATTTATTCCGGAGTATATGAAGAATATTGAAGGTAGAATAGTTGCCAATAATGATGACGATATTTCTTCTTGGAAACCCATCAATATCTTTGGTATGAAGTCACAAAATCAGTCTCTACATTCGATACAATGATTAGGGAAATATCAATAACGGCAGGAAAATTCCAAATCACCTGAATCCCTATACTATAAAACAAAATTATTATTCTAGCTAACACCAAAATATTATCAGGAACATAATATCAATCAGTCTCAGAAAATAAAAATCCATTCATCGACGCACATCTTCAGGTTCCGATTATACGGATGTTTCAATTTTCAGTATTAAAAAATGGAAAATTCGTTTACTGGAAAACCGTGTGGGTGACAAGGAAATAGTTTTCAACATTGTTTTCTACATCAAAATCTACAGATCTGCCATGAATTTCATCGACGCACATCTTCAGGTTCCGATTATACAGAGGTTTCAATTTTCAGTATTAAAAAATGGATAATTCGTTTACTGGAAAACCGTGTGGGTGACAAGGAAATAGTTTTCACCATTGTATTTTACATCGAAATCTACACCTCTGACATGGATTTCATCGACGCACATCTCCAGGTTCCTATTATACAGAGGTTTCAATTTTCAGTATTAAAAAATGGAAAATTCGTTTACTGGAAAACCGTGTGGGTGACAAGGCGATAGTTTTCACCATTGTAAATTACATCGAAATCTACACCTCTGACATGAATTTCATCGACGCACATCTCCAGGTTCCTATTATACAGAGGTTTCAATTTTCAGTATTAAAAAATGAAAAATTCGTTTACTGGAAAACCGTGTGGGTGACAAGGAAATAGTTTTCACCATAGTATTCCACATCAAAATCTACACCTCTGACATGATTTTCATCGACGCACGTCTTCAGGTTCCGATTATACAGAGGTTTCAATTTGCAGTATTGAAAAATGGAAAATTCGTTTACTGGAAAACCGTATGGGTGACAAAGAAATAGTTTCCAACATTGTATTCTACATCAAAATCTACACCTCTGACATGATTTTCATCGACGCACATCTTAAGGTTCCGATTATACAGAGGTTTCAATTTTCAGTATTAAAAAATGGAAAATTCGTTTACGGGAAAACCGTGTGGGTGACAAGGAAATAGTTTTCACCATTGTATTCTACATCAAAATCTACACTTCTGACATGATTTTCATCGACGCACATCTTCAGGTTCCGATTATACAGCGGTTTCAATTTTCAGTATTACGAAATGGAAAATTCGTTTACTGGAAAACCGTGTGGGTGACAAGGAGATAGTTTTCACCATTGTATTTTTCATCAAAATCTACACCTCTGACATGAATTTCATCGACGCACATCTCCAGGTTCCGATTATACAGAGGTTTCAATTTTCAGTATTAAAAAATGGAAAATTCGTTTACTGGAAAACCGTGTGGGTAACAAAGAAATAGTTTTCACCATTGTATTCTACATCAAAATCTACACATCTGACATGAATTTCATCGACGAACATCTCAAGGTTCCGATTATACAGAGGTTTCAATTTTCAGTAATACGAAATGGAAAATTCGTTTACTAGAAAACCGTGTGGGTGAAAGGGAAATAGTTTGCACCATAGTATTTCACATCAAAATCTACACCTCTGACATGAATTTCATCGACGCACATCTTCAGGTACCGATTATACAGAGGTTTCAATTTTCAGTATTACGAAATGGAAAATCCGTTTACTGGAAAACCGTGTGGGTGACAAGAAAATAGTTTTCACCATAGTATTCTACATCAGAATCTACACCACTGACATGATTTTCATCGACGCACATCCTCAGGTTCCGGTTATACAGGGGTTTCAATTTTCAGTATTACGAAATGGAAAATTCGTTTATTGGAATACCGTGTGGGCAACTAGAAGATCACTATGACTTCAAGATTTCACACAATGATTACCATTTGATACATCATTCTCATGTACGCATTCAAAATTCATACTCATATCTTGGTCACAGCCACAGATTTTAGTCCGGGTGCTAATTAATTCGTATACCAGCCACGGATTTGAAATTTCCTCCACGTCAGAATCTGTGGCTGGCAATCTGTGGATAACTTCACACTAATTCGCGTGAGTGGCAGGTAAAAATATAAAATTACGAGTTCAACAACTTGGCATCAAAAGTTCAAACGCTTCGAACACTTTGATAATAATTAGATAGATAGAATACGAGGCAAGTTTTGAGTTATGAGGAACGCCGATGAACATAATTTATAGGCTAGGACATAAGAGACACCTTCAAAGTTTTCCCAGAGATTGAAATTCATTGAGGCTATCATTCGCATTTTTGATACAGCAGGTGACATTTATAATTCGACAGAAATACCCTTGATCAGGAAAATTAAACTAAATGATTTGATATTTTTTAATTTGAATCAATCCTTGTAATTTTAGTGAATTGAATTCAGTTAATTTTGAAAACTTTACTGATGATTAACATTTGTTGTATTTGGAATTTAAATGATTCTCATGGTTTGGTTTTTGTTTTGAAAGGTAGAAAAATGTCTATTCATTTCATGAAATTATTTGCGACAGCTGTCAGAAACTACATATCGTCGTTTTTTTTTTTGTTTCAGCGATTCTCAGAGCAAATAATTTAGCATTGTTGATTACTCTAATAAGAAAGAAAAATATATTGAAGAATTGAAAAACTTTTTAACAATCCGAATAAAAGAATTAATTCATCTTTTTTCAATTAAGAAATCATATGAATTAAAATATTGACTTGTCATCGTAGTGAAGTATTGGAAACATAACGAGATAATTCAAAGAATATTGGCATTTTATAGGAAAACATAATGTGTATTTTCAATCAATCTTCAGTTAATTATTAGACTTCAATGATTGTCTTGAGTTCTCAAAGGAGAACTAATAAAATGAAAAATATTATTTTCATTATATAAATCGAGTAGTCGGTAAAAGTAGAATATTTCATCCAAGATTTTATCGAACTGAAACACGAAATTTGTACATAGAATCAACTCATCAGTCATATATAATTCAAGTATGTATCAGGAGAGTTTCAAAGTCAGAAACTGTGTTATCAAGTTTATTTTCATTGTTTTCACGTAGGTGTAATATACATATAGTAGAATCGAACATTACCGAGAATTACATTTCATAGGTTGCCTTCATTTAAAATGTTCAAAATCAAAATCAACACCTAAAAACATTGTATGATGTACGAGATGAAAACCAGATTGAAGATTGTTTCATCTGGAGCTGTATACAGATACATAATTCCTTTAATCTTCTGAAATTTCTGGAATTCTTAAAAAATCTAAATTGTTGAGTAGATGCCACAAAGGAATTTGTCTTCGACCTAAACTACACAATTATTGGAATATATATTTTCAAACAATTATAGCAAATGTATCTACATATACGATTATTCTGCAAGATCAAAATTGATGATGTACAGGGTAAACAAATCTCAATGTTTCTATAAACGAGCTCGGTAACTATAGAGCATTTGCGGCGCCCCCCTGTGCATTGTGTTCGTTAGACGTTCAAATTGATAATTCGTATTGTGTTTGGAAAAATGATTCTCTGCACAATGAGCTATTGTTTCATTTATACAGGGTGGGCCAACGAAAACGTACCGGAAGGGATAAATACCAGGAAAAGATTTTATCGAGAAACTAGCTGAAATCAACAATAACAGAAAAAAAAGCGAATTGTTTTTAGGAAAATATTTTCAACATTTACTTCAACAAAACGGTAAGTTTTTAAGTAGAAACGATTTACTTTTTGTATTTTTCGAGAAATGCACTAGCCACATTTCAAAGGTCCATATCTTTGAAACGAGCAAACGGAATTTCGAAAATGAAAAAGCAATGTATAGGGAATCAAAAGGGCTTTTCAACGAGGTATCATTCGAACCTCATTCCCATTTGAAAAATCCAGAAGATGCTACTCCCGCTTAGGAGGGTAAAGTTTGGGCTATACTTTTTGCGTCAGTCCCCCTCATATACAAAGTTGACGTGTTTCACGTTATTCTCGATACAATCTCTTTCTACATCCCGGTACGTTTTCGTTGGGCCAGCCCGTTACTCACGGTCGATGGTGGGTTAGACGTATATGGAGAACGGGACGTAGGATTATTTTGAGAATTTGATTTCTCGAGTAATCAGTTTTGTTCTATCTGAAATATTTTCTTCGTTGCGGCGTTGCCGCTTCTATCTAAAAGTAGTAACACCTTTGTTATTTCAAATGGAACACCCTATATTTTATTCCATTTTTCGTTTCTCTAATACTCAATCATTTTCGTATGATACTTCCCCATACCTATCTCAAAGTTTTTTTGAGAAATTAATTGATTTCCTGATTTTTCGTGCAAATCATATACCTTCAATTGAATTTTCATTACTGCGGTATTTGAATTCGTAGAATGCTGAAATTTTGGGTGTAGTTCACCTATGTCCTGTGTATCCTTAGGGCCGTTCTAATTTGATGACTTTCACGATAGATATAAAAATTTTGAAAAGTGCATTTTTTTTCAAATGGATACCCTGTATATTATTCGATATCCTGACAGACTATTGAAGTTCCTTTCAAATAATATATTTTTCCGCAAATCGCTAGGAAATTTTGACATTCCTGTCAAAATTTTTTGAAGAAAAAGTCAGGACTTCCTTACTGTGAGGAATTAGTATATTTCATTACCAGTACAGAAATGAGGATTTTTCCGTGCGCGCGAGACAAATTCTCGTGTGAGGCGCAGCCGAACACGGGAAGTCATGCAAGAACGGAAAATCCATTTCTGGACGAGTAATGAACGATATTTTTTATTATACTTAGGTACCTGAAATCAACATAAACAAAATTACATTTCCTCACAGTAAGGAAGTCCTGACGTTTTCTTCAAGAAATTTTGACAGGAATGTCAAAATTTCCTAGCGATTTGCGGAAAAATAAAATTTGTCATTAATAAATAAATCGTTGCTATAGACACATTACTCGTAAGCGCACGGAAATAGGGATCGGGAAAAAAATTCCGTGCGCTGTTCCGAAAATGTCATATTTACTGTATTTTATAAACAGTTGAAATTGTAGTATTTTCTGTTGAGTATAATAAAAATGATATTTCCGTACAGTTGTGTACAGTTGTCAAGTTTGACAGTTCACCCTCAATACGTTTCCCTAGTAGCCCAAGTAATTTTATTAGGAATTTCAAAGCACCATTTATTTGGGAATAAAATTATCGCGTTTTTTTTAATCAATCAATATCTGTCGAATTTTAAACGATTTGCGGAAAAATAGTATGTTCACCTCGTAGGAAAAGCCACATTCCTGGACTCTGTGTTGCTAAGTCTCGGCTTGCGCCTCGACTTAGCAATCTTCACAGTCCCCCAGGAATGTTAAGCTTTTCCTACCCGGTAAACAATGTACTACTTTATGAAAAAAAGTTCATAAATATGAATAAAAATCGGATTATTTTGCCATATTTTCTATAAGATGAGATATCATGTAAACATGTCATTATTGAGATTGAGAACGTTCGCGCGTTCATTTACGATAATCTGATTTCAAAATAATCAGATTTTTATATATATTATATGAACTTTATATAAATGTTTTTTTCGAAAACCTGACTATTATGGAAAGAACTTCAATTGTCAGGGTATTAAATAATATACACCATTTTTGTATCTATCGTCAAAGTCATCAAATTAGAACGGCCCTAATTGATACATAGAACATTGGTGAACTACACCCAAAAGTTCAGCTTTCCACGAATCCAAATACCGCAGTAATGAAAATTTAATTGAAGGTATGATTTGCACGAAAAATCAGGAAATCAATTACCTAATTTCTCGAAAATCTTTCAAGATAGGTATGGGGAAGTATCATATGGATATAATTGAAAAGTATTAGAAAAACAAAAAATGGAATAAAATATAGGGTGTTCTATTGAAACAACAAAGTTGCTGCTACTTTTCGATAGAAAATGCAATGCAATGATGAAAATATTTTAAATCGATAGAACAATAGTACATTGTTTACCGGGTAGGAAAAGCTTAACATTCCTGGGCGACTGTGAAGATTGTCAAGTCGAGGCGCAAGCCGAGCCTTAGCAACACAGAGTCCAGGAATGTGGCTTTTCCTTCGAGGTAAACATACTATTTTTCCGCAAATCGTTTAAAATTCGACAGATATTGATTGATTTAAAAAAAAACGCGATAATTTTATTCCCAAATAATTTCCTCACAGTAAGGAAGTCTTGACTTTTTCTTCAAGAAATTTTGACAGGAATGTCAGAATTTCCTAGCGATTTGCGGAAAAACTGATTACTCGAGAAATCATATTTTCACAATACTCGTACGTTCCGTTCTCCATATACGTCTAACCTAACATCGAGCGTGATTGACCCTGTATAGTGAGTGGCACTATGACGTAGTCAGTCACCAATACTATACAGGGTTCAATTGATTTTTACCGTCTCCTAGAAGTCTTAGTCATCTAAAAATTATCTGAAATAAAAAACTGTTGGAATAAATAATAATTTTTTTTTCGTAATTCAATAGGATTATGTATTGAGAATCCAGGGCCGTATTCGTGAATTTCTCTTACCGTTATCGATGTCTGGATCGTCGATGTCGCACGTCCTGAAGATGTATCTTTTGCAGAGACCTCTTATGCCTGGTGCAGCGAAGCAACAGAAGAGCACGATGATGACGAGCACGGCTATCATAACAATGAGCGTCGCGACGCCCTGATTGTTGACGTTGTGGGAGAGCGGGGGTGAAGGTTTACCCGGAATGGCGGAGTTGGCTGGAAACATTCACGAAAATAATGGAATTAGGGAAGGTAAACAATAGTTGAAACGAAACATGCATTCGAGCTGGTTTTTTTTTCATACCAAATAAGTGTACCTAATAAGTGTGGCGTCAAAATGGGCGGAGCCCAAAAAACCTTTCCAAACAAAGAAATATTGCATTGTTTTCTCCATGAGAGTTTTTATAAGAATGACTTTTAGAAGAACGCAATATCACCATATAGAAAGTTTTATTCTTAGTATCAACTGAGAGAAGCAAAAACGTGAAATAAACGCTTTGTTTGGAAAGGTTTTTAAGCTTGTGACGTCAAGACTTAGGCTGTCCATTTCGAAAATAATTTTTGAGTTTTTCAAGATGTTTCCCGGTTTTGTCGAAATCAGATTCATCTAGTTGCGTTACCATCCTGGGGCGCTATTCTTGACATCGTTCGCAACTGCGCGTATACGCCAAGTTGCGAATAGTCTATTTGCGAACAATCGCACGATATCGTTCTCAAGACCATCATTCGCAAAGGCATTCGAACGATATGGTTCGCATGTTTGAATTAGTTTGGGAACATCGGTATTCAGCCACTGAACCACATGAAAATTTGACATATGAAGTTCGAAGTTCACTTATATAATAATACCGACGCCATTTCTGTTATTTGTAACTACACCAAATTACTAATCATTAATTATCAATCTAAAAATTCGAGTATGGATTCAGTGAAGAATACTCGAATAACAAATACTACCCTGAAGCAAAAATTTTTTTCAAAGTGATATTTTTATTGTATTTCTTTCATGTGTTTTTATGTTGTTCTTCGAATTTTTATTGAAGAAATTTCAAAACAATTATTTTTTTTATTATTGCAAAAAATGTTGCTGTATAATAAAGTATATACACAAATTCAGAATTTCATATTGAAACATATAGTTAATAAGTACATTTGATGAACAGAATATTACATAATATGACTATACATTCTATAAATTTATCAACTTGAAAACAATGAATAAACATACAATGTGTCATAAAATCGGTGTTCTAAGACGTCCTGAAACCATTCTCAAATGAATTGCGGACGCCCAACACCACTCGTAAAATTCGCACGTTCCCAAACTTGCGAATGGTCGAGAATAACCGAAGTCAAATATCATTCGCAAATTCATGACATGCGAACGATCGTCATAGATACGAACGGTCAAGAATACTGCCCCTGTAGCTTAGTGTCTTACAATGGGCGAATGGACTTTTTTCTCTTGATTTCATCATTATGCATGGTTTAATTACATATTTTTGGGAGTTTTTGGAGCAACATTGAGGCCTCTAAATCGCAATCAAAGTCGGTGGTACTTTCAAATGCTACAATATGTTTCCGCAAATAGTAACTGACTAACATAACTATAAACACAACCAATAGCAGCCATACCCATGGCGAGTCTCTTTGACTTTGAATTATACGAAATAATTTGGATTCTAAAAAAATTCAACATGAAAGATTCATGAAATTGAAAAATATTATAATAGAACCAGCAATGTGTGATGGGTGCATTAGGGAACTGACGAACTTGAATAATCCCCCTGTATCACATGTCTCTACCTAAATCTCGATAGTATTGAAAGCTCTCGAATATTCTGGAATAGAAGAAGATGGAAGATCCTGTGAGCAGTTTGACGAAGAAAGATCAGAAGATGTGACAGAAGACTGACAGTCCAGAACATTCCAGAACAAACTTTAAAACATACAAATATCGAGCTTCCAAACAACGTTAGTCAGTTGAAGTATAGAATTGTATGTATTTATGTTTTTTTTTAGTTTAATGTGCAATAGCACAATTGTAACTATTATGTATCGCTGTCCTGTAATTGGGGCTAGACCCTATTTGGACAATAAACCTCCTATTCATCAAATATGTTTCAATTATTTCAAGCTCAAAAACTCCTTTCAGGAAATGCAATGATTCTCAGCACTATTTCGCTGGTAGGGTAACTTCAGTTAATGCAATTGACAAACCGAACCCAAAATATTCATAAGCGCGATGTTACTCAGAAACAAAGTACATAATGAATTTTCCAATTATGTTTTGAATGAAATAGTTGAGTAAGTTTATTATCATTTACCGCTATATAATAACTTGAATAAATGATCGAGGATCAGCATTTCATCGCCTTCTAGTCTACTGTATTCAGGTATCCAGATAGTTCAACTCTATTTGATCTTGTCATCGTCAAAAGTTCGTTTGACGCATTCCCTAATAAGTCTGAACTTAACCTTGTTCCTTGCAAGAGCTTTTAGGCTAGCCTGACTATCCAAGAAACTAATAATATACAGGGGGTCGTAGTTAAAATAAGAAAGTTGATATCGGCCACTGTCACATGACACACCCTATATAATTATTTTTCATTTGAAAAAAATGCGCATCTGAAAATACAAATCGACGTGTTCAAGCGTTTTTCCCAACACGCTCTCATTTATTCGTTATCGAATTTATTCCATTCGGCTGTTCCACACTGTACAGTGCTTCTCAAAAGTCCCCTCCCCCCTCTTATCTTTGGAACAATTATACATAAACAAGTGAAATTTGGAAATTGAATATTAAAGGTTTTAAACTGCCCTACTAGGGATGATAGATGAAGAAATCGTCAAAGATGACGTCACAAGGCCATTGTGACCAATAATTTAAAATGGAACCCTACGGCAAGCGACACCTCTTTTAAAAGGTATCGAAAAAACCTATTCAATGATACTAATTTTGTTTGTGTTTATGGCAGTTTTGGCAACTCGCTTTTGAAAAAACGCAAAGCTATTGTTGCAGAATATGAGGCTGTTTCCGCAGACACATTTGCAAAAGTACGAGAAGAGTTTAAAAAAAGGATGTTTTACTGTCAGGAAGTAAATGGAGGTCACTTCGAGCAATTTCTTTGAGTAGATACTGATTCTCAAATCTGTAATTAATATCATACTGAATGGAATTAAAATTTTAATGTTTACTAATGAGCCATTGAAACTACCATAAACACAAACAAAATTAGTATCATTGAATAGGTTTTTTCGATACCTTTTAAAAGAGGTTTCGCTTGCCGTAGGGTTCTATTTAAAATTATTGGTCACAATTGCTTTGTGACGTCATCTTTTCTATCATCTATCATCCCTAGTAGGGCAGTTTACAACGTTTAATATTCAGTTTCTAAATTTCACTTGTTTATATATAGGGTGCGTTCCATTAAGCGCTCACAACGATCACGCTCACGACCACGAATTTTGTCGTTCCACTTGGTTCTGTGCGTCATCGAAACGCTCACGCCGACCCACCTATTGAGATGGGTCGTCGTGAGCATGAATCATGACGTTTTCGCCACCACCCCAACGATCGTGGTCGCCATGTGGAACGTCTGAATGAGTGTTTTGGGCGTTGTGAGCGCTTAATGGAACGCACCCATAATCGTTCCAAAGATAAGAGGAGGGGAGGGGACTTTTGAGAAGTACTGTATATGGGTCTTCTTCATCTATGCTCTGTGTCAAATGAGATTTTCAATATACATATTTATAAATTTTCAATGTATTAGATGGGTTTTTATCAAGATATGTCCTAATTTATTACTCATTACAATTCTTGATCTCTCTCTTAGTCTCGTTTCATTATTTTTAGATCGATTATGACATAATTACAAATGTAAACTATTGTCATGTTTTTACGATCTACGTATTGTTATTATTATCTCTCGAAATTTCAAACACTTTTATGACTACTAATTTCTTATCAATCCATAGTTTTTGGGTAACCCTTTATACAATCTCAAATCCAAAATTTGCAAAACTTGTAGTTTCAAATGTATAAAAAACAAGAATTATGAAATATTTTTGAACATTAGTACAGAACGTAGTATTTTTGAAAATTGTATTATATCATCGATTTAACTAGTGCATATCATATCACAGTATTTCAGGCGCAGCATATAAAATTTGGAGATTATAGGTACACTATACCTACCAATAATCTATTCATGGATGTTAATGGATAGTTTATACTTCATTATGGTCAAATATTGAATCATTTGGATAACAATTTTATATTGTAGTATTCATAATTTGTAGATCGGATTATAGACGCACATAAGTTCTTATGTATACATTATGTCAAAATAATAAACAGTCCATAAATATTTCACAAAAGATGTGATATTATAATTAATAATATTATTTATAGTGCTGATATTTCAGGTATAAAAAAATCACGAGGTGATATCAATAGCTATATACTACCTACATGAACAAGATAGTTGTGCGGTGTTGCTGCACGTTTATTTTTCCAACTATACTCCGAAACAGAAAAGATAAGATAAATTTATCATTCAAATTATTTCATAAAATTCTTGAAATATAATTACCAAAATTGGATAACTATTGACTGTGGACAGTTTTTTTTTTCAATATTTGTAGAAATTTCGACAGGAATTAACAAACTTCATCAGCGGATCGAAAATTTGGCATTGTTGTGACATCACCATGAAGTGTTGCCATGATCATCGGTGCCGAAATGTTCCCAGCTATTTCTCAACCAGTTAGAAGTCCAGTGGTGAGCTAGACACTTTTTATTTTACACTAATGGTATTGAAAAATATGTATAACCAAATCTGTCAGAATTATCTTTTTTGAATGAGAAGATTATAGCTACTTATCTTATGAATATGTAAAAGTTATATGAAACGCCTTATGTAAACCCCTTTTCAAAATTTGCGAACTTCTCACACGTGGGTTTTAGTATCTTCAATATTTGGTGTTCTCAAAAAAGGAAGTAAAATGGAATTATAATAATAAACGACCTGAAAACATGTAAATACGCCATATTTTTGAATCGAATATGAGTAGCCCAATTTTGATGTATTTATAGCACTCGTCAACGGAATTCATTCGTAACTGACAGTGATTGATAGGTACTTAAAACGCAAAATAGTGAGAAAAATATAAGTGCCTATAAGAAATAGAACATAAAATAATGAGTATACGTTGTTCGATTCAGTATAGCAATAATTGATGAAGCTTCATGGAATTGAGAGTTCAAAATTATATTTTATGCTCTGCAAATTTGAAAGAAGCATATGCCAGCAGCCACGGTCGTACATACAGGTCTGGAAACTTGTGACACTTTTGAGTGGTGGGGGTGTCACTATTGCCTGAGAATAATATGCCATACTTATCCGCTAGGAGCGTAGTTGTCTTGTCGAATCGAATCTGATTTGTGATCGGCTGACGAAAAGAAGGCAGCGCTGCAGGTGGGAACCCTACCAGTTTCCAGACTCGTATGTACGATCGTGCCAGTACCACAACCCAGAAAGCAAATTCAATGAACTCTAAAAGTTTGTTGTGAGAAACCGTCAACGATCGATGATAGGTGGATAAAGCTCATGAAATGTAAGGGTATGAAATTGGAATTTTAGCAGATATGAACAAATCAACCAAGTCCATTCTTCGAATTGCTGCGCCAGCTTCACATCGCTTTAGTTCGATGTTGATACGAATTCAAACGGTTTCGTGAAATTTAATTCATTTTCTCATAAAATTTGTTGTGCGAATGTGGATTATTTCCAGACTCTAACGGCCTCTTGATGATTGAATTTGATATTTGTTTACAGTGAATGTTTAGGTGTGTTTTTATTCATTCTCATAGATTGAAATGTTTGCACAAATATACCATAATTTTGTTAAATATTTGGTTTCATTACATTGATTTATCAACATTATTTTATATACGATTTTTCATACACCCACCACATACCACAAATGAGGCTGGTTTTTTAAATATCAGTGATTCATTGTGGGAAATAAAGTACCATAGGGTGATTATGAGATGAATAAGTTTCTTTATTGTTTATTTTAGAACGAATGAATGAGTGGGAATGAAAAATTTTTGCAGCCAATTTATAAATTTAGTAACTTACCTGTATCAAAGAATTGACCTTGAACGTAAACATTCATCTAAAAAAAAATTGAATATTCCCTCATTTGATACTGGCCCATAGTTTCAAAACACATATTGATTAAACTTATTTTAAATCAGGCAATATTTATTGCCCTCTTGAATCTACTGAAGATGACTTCAGTCAATGAAACTCGTAGCTTTTTGCTATGTGAAAAAACTACAGGTACAATTTATAAAATTATTCACTAATACTTCTAGATATAAATAAAACTACATTGGAAATGCCTATGAATAATATAAAATGTCGAATCATTGAAGCAAAATAACTTATCGCAATGCTCCAGTCATTTTTTGAAAATATTCATTTTTCTATTACATCTTTTTCTACATGAATTGCAATCAAAAGCGTTTTAATAGGATGAGAGCAAAAATGCAACTGGACTGAAACATTAAGAATCTTGTTAACATCATTGTGGTAATATCTTGTTTAGCCATAGTCAGGTTCTTCCTGGAAACGGTCGTGGAGTCCATGAGAGATTTAGCAGGTATAAACTAACCCGTGAAATTTATTTCAGTAATACAAATATTCTCGGTCGGATTTTATGCCAAGTATTTCGATTCCATGCAGAAAACTGTGACAATATAAACAAAAAATTGATTTGTAACACAATTGGTTGAAAATCCACCTTCAGAGCGTGAAACTTGATGAAATTTAAAAAGATTTCAGAGAATTCTTGCATTCCCATAAATCTTAACTCATTGGATTTCATGTAGAAAGTATTAAAGTGTGAAAAATGTATGTGTTTTTTTTGTCTGACATCTTTGAGATCTATTATAAGCTATTTTCTTGATTCCAGTTGAACTTTTGTCATGAAATTTATACGAATATTCTACCACATAGAAGGGACATGTGTTGCTTCTGTTCATTTGATATTGTACATATAAGGTTTTCAATTACCGTTTTTGTATTCAACAATAGAAATGAATATATACTATTATTATTAATACATTGTTTGAATACTTGGCATCTCGAAAATTGGCGATTTGAAGCATCAATTCCCAAAAATCGTTTTCGCATTTTTTTTTCAATTTTAATATTTCACGTGTCAACAAAATGTTTTGGCACAATGTCTTGGATCATTCGAATGAGGATGTTTTGTTATTTTCAAATTTATGTTCTGTTTTTTGTTCCAGTTAATTTTCAGTTCATTAAAATGGATTCTAAATGCGGAAAAAATGAACGCAACCTGTTCTGACCGTTCTTACTCTCCCGATTCGACACCAATTCATTCGAGAATGAAACCATTGGTTAAATGGACACGGCGAATCGGAACCAAGGTGATTTCTAATAATGAACTATTGAAAATATTGTTGAACGGTGGGAAGAAAATGTAAACGACATTATCGATTAATTGGTTAATTTTAATGGAAAACTAACTGAAACCACAGGATTAATAAAACAGTAGTAGGTTTTCTAATGGGCACAAATTAGCGTCCCCGTTTTGTATTGTAGTTCGTTTGTCCTTGACATGATTTTTTTTTCAGGTTGGAAATGTAATTTTCTTCAACTGGCATATGACGTAGGCTTTATTACTTCATAACTGTTTGGCAATAAGAACAAAATATATAAAGAATTCAAAGATATTTGAAAGTTATGAAAAGAAAGAATTATAGTTCACTTGTGTGAATGTCTTAGTTTTATTACTATACTGTTTCAAATATTTCTTAGAAACATAGGTACTTTCCAAATTTCGTATTATACACATGTCGATTTTTCATGATGAATGATGTTATAAGCAATGAATAATTACGATGACGTAAAATGTGAACTTCCACTTACGACCAATGTATGTCAAAATTGGTGTATGGATCTTCAATGGACGTTGTATGTACTTAATCGAATCTCATGGAAGTTTACATTATACGTAATCATTGGGGTAACTAGAGTTGACTAATGGGAGGGGTCGACCCCCACCAGTTAACCAACCTTACTGAATTTTTTTTCCAATTGTTACTTTTTGTTTCTTCTGAGCAATGGGAGAACAATATTGAGAAGACTTATAAAAGAACAAATAAGAAAAAAGAACTAGTAATTTCCTAATACGAAATAATTGCAGATGTGCATGAAACTACTACAAAATGAACAGAAGGAATGAAAGACTACTTATCAAGAAACAATGCAAACCAAACATGATTTTTTCTTTTTACAAGCCAGACACATTTTCCATATATTTTGTCTTCATTATTTATTTGGTTAAAACCCAAGTAATTCCTACCAAGTCAATTTCCTTTGTTATAAATTCGACATAAAATCGCTAGTAAACCGTCAATGAAATAACATAAACAGTAATAAATGTCAGAATGTTGATTCTGTCAGTCAATAATACCTTCTTTATGACCCAAAAATCATTTCGATTCGTGAATTAATCTTTCAACGCGTTCAGGAAATTTTTAGAATCATTAGAAGGAAATCGGAAAACGCCACATTCGTTTGAGAAATCTAGGCGTTTTAAGCCAATAGAATGTAAGAGTTACCGAATCGTAACATATTATACAAATTTATAGTCTACTTATTCATTGATATGAGTCTTGACAGCTAGTCAGAATATGTAATATGCTCGTCTTTTTCTTCAGCAACACTATCGATTTCGAATAACATATTTATATTTCTAATATAAGAAGAAATAGAATCGTTATTTTTCACGGATTAACGGGATTTGTGCAACCTTCATAAGAAAATTTACGTCTCACTTTGCAAAGAATGCTGCGCAAAACTGATTTAATGCTATAGTTCATTTATTCTGGGTAGATAGTTTCTGTCAAATCGCCAGATGAGCCGTGTTGCCAGATGTTTTTCACTTTTTCAGCGATACTCCGAATAAAAAACATGTGTTAGGTTGACCGTTTGTTTTGAAAGTGTTTTCGAATGATGAAATATATTCATCATATTTGGATCACTATCGATTGTGGATAACTGTTGAATGGTTCAAATAAAAAATTGGATTGTTCTCATGCTAGGAATCGAATATTCAAAAGAAATACACAATAACTATAGGCAATGAAGTGATGTTTATCTTTCAATGGAAGGTTTCCATATGATACATGAGGAAAACCCACAAAAACTCATGTAACCACCATATATCAGTACATTTCAACAAAAATTACAATATAGATTGAAATTCAAATGTATCTTAATTCATTTTGTTTGTCTTCTGCTGCTTATGTATCCTCTGGAACTGAAAACTAACAACTCGACATTTATTATGTTGAAAAATATCATAATTGAAACCAACCCTTCTTCTTCTCGATGACTTCTTTTTACTCCAAATGATGATGCTGCCTTCTCTGAGGTATGACTCCTGTTGATTAATCTCATCAATATCATCCATTTACATAAGAATAAAATGTATAATTTATAATTTTCAATACATAATATAATGTTCAATACCTTACCTGATAAACAAATTATAATTATCTCGCCAATTTTTCTTATAAATGACAAATGATAAATTTTTCTTCCTCGACTTTCTGGCTGCTGATGCTTTTTCTGAACCTCATATTCCTTGCTGTTCATATGACCTGGAAAAAATATTCGATCAAGCATGCAATATGAAAATCCAAATTCCCCAAACAGAACTAACTGTTCCTCTTCTACCTTCTTATGCTAATCTATTTTATGTTATAATTTCGAATTGAATACTATATAAATGTTTTTAATCTTCATTTCCTACAATTTCATCAACTTTCACATTCTGACTCTTCTCTCCGTATTAGTTCATATGGTAATCTTCATCAGCAGTTTTAGAAGAAAAAACTAATTCTGCTCCAGGAATGAAACCATTTGAACAACCATCATGCAGAACAATGAATCTAATATACAACACAAATCCAGTACACCATCTAACCCAAATACAAACTATAAATACCTAGAACCTCCTACTTTATTTTTTTTCACACTTTTGACACTAGAATCTTGCCAGGAATGTCCTATAGTTCCATTCTGGAAGATCCAGGTCTCATCAAGAAACACAAATTGCCTCAAACCTTCATTTTTGAATTGAATATACTGTTGGAGGAATTTTATACGTTTCATAGCAATGTTAGGTAACTCCATCATTCCTCGCCGTGGATCATCTTTTCTAAATCTGAAGCCAATGTTTTTCAATACCTTCCATAAAGATGAGAGGCAACCATTGAAAAGAAAACGTTGAGCAAGCTTATCATTCAATGTTTTTAATGTTATGTGTTCCTCTGCAATTAGGAATGTTCATTATTCAATTATATGTGAATGGCACTGAATACTCACTGTTCTTATACATATCGTAAATACAATTTCTTATTTCGGACTCCTGAGATTCTTCAATATCAACAATTGGTTTTTTCTTTTCTTTAGATGTCCTGGGACCGTTCAATTCTTCACCCTCTGTTGATTTTGCTGATATTCTCCACACAGTAGCAATACTTATATTCAGTGCAGCAGCCACTCTCTGTGATGATCATATTTTATATAACCTATTGAATTATCATAAACTCATCGTGGTAAATAAATATTCCATAGGATTCCTCACTTACCTTTCCGATAGAATTCAAAGGAAGTAAGGGACCTCCGTTATCCTTTTCTCGTTGAAAATATTCCAACAAACTTGCAACCATTTGTTGGGCATCTCCACTCAACCCTTTCGGCATTTTTATAAAAATATGATGAAATTAAGCTCTCATCAAAAGAACAAATTCACAAAAATCGCATGAAAAGCACAATTCGAATGTAAACAAACGATTGTAAGGATTCGCTCCAAACAATTTGGCATCGTTGTGAAGGTAACGATGCCAAATTGTTTGGTCTCACAATGGTTCAACGGTTTTTATGAAATATGATTATATACCCAGCTATATACATTCGGAGTTAATTCGGAGCATCGCTGAAAAAGTGAAATACATGTGGCAACACGGCTCAATCTGGCGATTTGACAGAAACTATCTACCCAGAATAAATGAACTATAGTTCAATTCGTTCCCTTCCAACACCTACTTCGCGCCGTCAAGACACCGCCAAATGTCACTGTTTACGTATCACCATGACAACGGACAACATTCGAATTTTCTGTTCGCAAGAACATAAAAAAAATCCACACTCACTGTGCTTTCTCGACGAGTCCATGGTACCCGAAAAATAGGAGTCATTGGAAGTGTAGGTATGCTAAAAACTCGTACACTGCATCGAAAAAAATTCAAATTCTGTGGCCCAAATCCAAGTCCCAACTCTAAATATACATCCCGCGCCAACCTAGAGCCGTTTTTCTGTAAACAATGAACAACAATAAAATTGCACCGTGATCAAGTCACCGCGGCCGAAACATTCGAAGATCGGGATACGCGAAATATTATTTCTGATCGATGGACGCGTGCCCCTCGGACGAATGCCTTCCAAACACTGCATGCGACGTCGCGCCGCGTCTTTTTTTTCCAGCACGCGACGACGTCATGACGTCATAGTTCTATCGACGCGCCGACACGTGGGAATAGGGCCAAGGTGAGTGGGATGGAGGGTGGAAAGTGGAAACTATTATGTGGGGCGCTGAGGAATTGGAGTAGGAAGAGGTCGCAGGTTGGATGGGTGCAGGGACGTGCTACAGGGAGGAGCTACAGTTATTCGGAATGAAAATCAGTGATATCGATGAGTAGGTATAGTTTATTCATTTTGGCAAGATCGTTGTGACAGCTCCTCAGATAGTGCGCTGTTGCAGGTCGTTTTTTTTTCAGCGATGCTCCGAAACAAAAAAATTGGATTATCTACTATTGATTGATAACCGTTGAATGGTTCGAATGAAATGATGGACTAATCAGAATCGTATTAATAGTAGTGCATCTGGAATGCCATATGGAAAAAATTTACAAAAACTCATGTAACCACTATACATCATAAAATTTCAACAAAAATCAAGGAAATTTTCGATAATCGCAAGAAATTAAAAAATAATTCACATATTTACTTATCGTAAAAGATTGGCATCATTGTGAAGTATTGTTGCCCAAATATTCAGAAGTATCTTCCTTAAATAAAGTATAATTCAAATACAATGAAACTCATCTACGAAGACATTTGGGAGTATAGAAAATCGGACTGTATTTCTTGACTTGCACACGAAATTATATGTACCAGTATGATAAAAGCTCAATTCAGTGTTCTAAATCAAAGCAGGTGATTTTCAGCATATTTTATTGAAATTTTATGCACACCACTGACCTTCACTACTGTTGGTGTCGTTATTGTATGTACTTGTTTCTATGGTAACAAGGGAAATACAAACATCAAGCTGTTTATCGAAAAATGTATTCAGCGAACGTCATAAAAGACGGTGATTTCACAAAAACGATATACACATTGGTGAGTCAAGAAAAATTTCAATATCATGTCTAGACCTGGAAAGAAATTCCTGATTCAAATACTAACGACAAATAAAATAAAGCTACTGAATCACAATAGTCGACTGGGAACCAATAATTTCAATTTGTTTGGCTTACTGTTGTAGGTTACCATGGCAACATTAGTAGTCTGAAATCATTCCCTCTAAAGTATAATTTTTCAATCCTAGCAGCCTGTAGTTTTCATTAATTATTTCATAATAAAGAATTTGTTTTTGTTAGATAAAAGAAAACAGGTATAACGATGCTATCAAAATATTGCATGGCATTTCTGAATCGAGTTCTACCAGGGCCGGACTCTCCCTTTTGGCCTATTGCTATTTCTACATCCAGGATTACTCGAATGCCGCAAATTACTACGAACAATTGACGAATTTGTTTCCAGATGATAAGGATTATCAGTTGTACCATGCACAATCTCTGTATCAAGGTAAAACGCAAAAACCAATCTCAATTCTACAATACATATTATGGTAGAATTTCGGGTAAAAGTCTACATATTAAGCGATCTGGATTTCGATGTTTTTTTTGTACTTATTTTGGTCCAACAAATTTCAACATATTTTCTTGAACGTTTTCGAACGATATTGTACAGCTTTATTGCAAATTTGTTCATCAAAAAGTCACATAATATGTATATTGAGAAAAGATTTTCTATACACCTATCCCCCGATTTACACGGTACTTGTTTTACACGTTTTCGCATTTACACGGTTTTAAAACTGAATTTTTTTTTTGTTTTTATCGTACTCTACTGAATGGTTCTGTGATGGAACACGTGCGCTGTGTACACATCTCACGGGGAATCCCGAGCTTATGTGTCTGTATTTCTTCGCATTAAAGTAAAGTTTCATCTACGGAAAATTGTATTTGAATGAAAGTTTCACAGTTTCAGAAATATTTAATTTTCCATATTCGTGAATTACGAGTGCATAGTTTAGATTATTATAAATGAGGGAAATTTTGAAGGGAAATGATGGCAATTTGCCAAATAGATTTGATAATAATAACAAAATCAACACATTTTAATTTGGAAAAAAATCCGTAATATATTACATATTTTAACCTGCCAATGCATTTCATTTTAATTTCTGTAAACAGCTAAAAATATTGAAAAAAATCACAACTGTAAAATAGCAAAATTATGCATTTTCTGCAAGCTTTTCGATTTACACGGTTTTCTCAGGAACGTATCTACCGTGGAAATCTGGCAATAGGTGTATTTTCAGGCAAACATTCAAATGCAGTATTTTTCATTTTATAAACGTGCACGTCAATCCGACCCTTTCTGTGGTTTGACAGTTGACAATTAACTAATGGTTGACGGAATGATTAGGGTTACATGCAGTCGAATCTGAATATTCCAAAAATTCTGCATTTTCAATGTTTCCTCAGGATAAATACATGATAAACTCTTTCTTACCATAAAAGATTTGTTCCATCGCGTCTTAAAACCGTCACAATATGGTCACGCTCATGCGCAATTGATTTAATCTGTTCCAACCGAGAAGTGATCGTAATCTGACCATCATCTTTTTGTTCCAACCAAACTCATGACCGTCCGCAGCATGTGCATTAAGAAACTCTTTGCCAAAATAATAGATTAGCTAACCTAGCTTTTTGTTAGGGCATTTGTTTGCTTTCATTTGTGTTTATGATAATTTCTTCCGTTCGAATCAAATAACAAAAAATAAATATGAGTGACTGATTATTTATACGAAACGATGACGATTTTGATATTCAGTACAATGAAACAAGGGTCAAAAATCGTAGAATATTCCATTTTCATATTATTTTTATTATTATTGTAACCTCTAAGATTATTCTTGAACAGAAGTACAATAACCTCAATCTTGTAGAACGTGGGTAGCCAAAAACCGTCAATAAGACCGATCCAACCCTCGAATGTTTTTGTACCATCACGAAACTATGCGAAGTTCGCGCATGCGAATTAAACGAAATCGAAACAGCCACAAAACAGTTTCGAAACCATACAGAAATGTATATAATAAATAACGATAAATTTGGTGTTTCTTGGATCGAAAGCACTAATAATAATTTTCATCAAAAACCAGATCGTTTATTGCTCACACTTTCCAGACTTGGACTAGATTGGTCCTGCAGCTGTAGATTTCAAAGACCTTACATATTAACGAAGGATCATTCTATTATCCTACTTTTTCATTGTTTCAAGCTTGCATGTACGAAGAGTCTTTTCAAGCATGTAATAAGCTGATAGACGAATCGGAATATAAGGAGAAAGTGACGAAATTGCAAGCCGCCATTAAGTATAGCCAAGAAGACGTTCTTTCAGCTAAAAATTTTGTTGAAGCCTGCCCTACTAGTGATCCCGACAAAGAAGTTAATTTGGGGTGTTTACTTTATAAAGTAATGTTTTTGTTTTCTCTTTTTCACTAACCTCTCAGCTAGAATACAAAAATAAATGAATAATTTTTATAAACCATTTCATATACAGGGTTGCCCATTTAAAGGTGTGGAAGTAGAATGACTCATTTGGGAATGAGAATACAAAAGAAATGTTTGGAATGAAAGTGACAAGATTGAGTTTACTTCTTACTGTTTATTCTTTTACCATCGAATTTAGCATGAAATTTTGCATCCATTGCCACCTTTTTTTTTTCCATAAAATGCGACATTGTTGAACTGGAGCGAATAAAATAAAAATTCGATGAAAATTTCACGATAATTTCAATGATAAGCAACCGAACTCATTTGGAGGGTATGAAGGTAAAAGATGACTGCAATATCTGAACTGTGAAAAGCTCGTTTTCTGGATAATCATCAAATCAGAAGATTTCAATTCACATTTTTTTTCCGAATGGAACATCTAGTGTATCATTTCTTGTAGAACTATTTTATGCTTTCAAAGTATGTCACTCTTTAAAATTGATTATTTTTGAGAAAATTTCATTTTTAGTTTACGGTTCGAAAATTTTCATGTTTTCAAAAAGCAAATTACGTTACGTTTGAAATAAGTTCTTCTGAAAATTTCAAATCGGTAATTTTGTACTTTTGAATGATCAACGAATATCTCAATAAGGGGCCGTCCATTGATCACATGATGTTTTTTGACATTTTTAACCCCTTCCTTCCACTTGTTGGTACATGGTAAGGCTTAAGACTACTTCCCCCATCTCACATGATTATTGGACAATCCCTAATACATTTTCTGGGCAATAAATAAGCAGGGAACCCCCATAAACGAATTAAGAAAACGGATTTTTTTGGTATGATTATGTCAAAAAACTAATACCCAACAATACACCCACAACAACTAAGGAAGAAGATGTTGAAATGCTACATCGTAGTGGAGCTTTCGAAGGTCGAATAAATTATTATATGAAAGTAAATGGTAGTCATTTAATAAAATAGTTATCTGACGTTTTCAGTTCATTTTCATTTGTTGTTATATTTGTTCAGTTTGTTTCTTTCAAGTTGGTGTTCTCATATTTTTGATGACGTCATTACTGTTTGAGTTAGGACGTCATTATAATTTTTTTAATGGCATTACCCCATTTTGATGATAACTTAAAAAACGCATTTTTCTGTGTAATATTTTTTCTTATGTTACATAAGGGTATGTTCGAGAAATAAAAGATATTTCATTGATAATAATGTAATTTATAAAAATGACAACAGAAAGAAATAAACATACAAACTATTAAAATAAATGCTCGAATTGCAAGCCATTTGCTTCTTGACAATATGCAAGGCGATGTTGAAACTCCTGCAAAACATTATTAAAGAAATCAGCGTTAATTGAATTAATTTCTTTATCAATAGTATTAGGTCTGTTAACGTAAACTTTTGTATTGAGGAATCCCCACAAAAAAAAAACTATTGGGGTAAGATCAGGAGATCCGGCTGGCCACTCTAAAAATACTCGTCTGCCAATCCATCTATTGGAAAAATATTATTTAGGTAGTCACGTACATGTCGTGCGTAATGCGGTGGCGCTCCATCTTTTCCCAATGGATTGGCGGACGATCATTTTTTTGTGGGGATACCTCAAGTCAAACGTCCACTAGAACGCCAAAAATGCGTAACTATAAAAGAAAATCGACGTTTCTGAGCTTCACTTTCCCAACGACCGAGTCAAGCTTTTAACGAATTTGTTTTAACCTTTACGTGCTCGCTGTATAATTTTCACAGGTAGAAAATAACTAGGTTCAGAATAAAAGTATTTTAAAAATCACATTCATAGCTTGCTCGTTGAAAACATGGAAATTGTCGAATCGTAAACTAAAAATGCAATTTCAGAGAACACATGTGAGCATAATTTGAGGGCATGAAATAGCTATACCAGATGATGAAATGATATACTATCTAAAAAATCAAGAAATCCCTTGAATTGATGCTAATCCAAAAAATACTCTATACAGGGTGTTTCCGAATTGCACGGCAATATTTCAGGTGCGTATTCTCTGGTACAAAATAACGAAAAAAGTTCCTATGAACATGTGTCCGATCTCGATTATTAGTGGAGTTACAGGGTGTTGAAAGTTAAATCATGGTTTCGACGTGCTCAATGTTGCATTCAACAAAACGGAGGCCACTTTGAACAAACATTTTAAACATTTGTTAATAAATTTCTTTTTTATTCAATTTTGATGCTTTTTTCAATATCAAATATCAGAATTGTATAAACATTTCAGAGTATGTAACTTTGAGCCAATTCACAAATTAATAGGTTGAAGAATTAAAAAAAAAATAATCAAAATTCACCAGTTACGTACGAGCAAGTTTTTCTTAAGGCTTTTATGGATTTTGACCTAGGAAAATGCAACACCCTTTATGGTATTTGAAAAACATTTACTTTCATATCAAGCAGAACCTATTGCTTGATACTCATACAAAATTTGAAATCTCAAGCACAATAAAATAAAAACCTATTTTTTTTATTTCAACACCCTATGTAATTCCATTAATAATCGAGATCGGACACATGTTCATAGGAACTTTTTTCGTTATTTTGTGCCAGAGAATACGTACTTGAAATATTGCCGTGCAATTCTGAAACACCCTGTATACAAAACAAGACTTCTATCAAGTTCAGACATTTTGGTCATCCTTCACCTTCGTACTCACCAAAACGGTAACGTAATAAAGTTGTTTTTTGGAAAAAATTTAAGTGCACCAATTACCGTCAAATTTCGGCACTAGATGGTGAACGAATATACAGGGTGTTCCATTATTCTTAAGTGAGTTATTCTACTTCCGCACACTAATGAGCCACCCTGTATTTTCTTACATAGACAAATTCGAACAGCTGGATCATTTCCTCTTGTTATTGTGTATCGTAAAGAAACAAATATTATTTTGAATCTCAATAATTTCCTGTGCGTGAGAAATGGCATCATATATTTCGCTGTTGAATGAAGGTGTTGATTGTGAGAGTGAATATATTATAAGTTAATTCATAACTTCAGGATGGAAACTATGAGGAAGCATTATCAAAATTCACTGGAGCTCTTCAAAATCAAGGTTTCAAGCCGTTCCTGGCTTACAATATTGCTCTGTGCTACTACAGGCTGAAAGAATATGGGCCGTCACTCAAATATTGTGGTAATATATCTTTACAGGGTGTATTTTTTATTGCATGTATAACTTTTGATTTCAAAGGCTATTCAATACTAATTTTTACAAGAAACTAACAAGTACAGCACAGTTCATGATTGATGTTTTTTCTTCATTATATGAATTTTCTCTATTTTCTCGAATGCAAAACTAGAAAAGAAAAAGTGCTAAAAATCAAAGGCGCACATTTTTTGGTCAACATATAATTGGTTTCAATAAGGCACCATGTATTTGGAAAATGAAGCAGCGCCGTACCTTAGATTACATAAAGTCTAGAATTACTCAAAAAATCACAATTTCTAGTTTTGCCTCCTTCTTACCTAATACCCTGTATATTTTCATTGACAATGGAACAAACGAAATTTCAGGAATTTCTTGGAACCAATTTTTAATCAACACCAGTATTTTCGGTGTCGGCGATACGAGCGTTAATTTTCTGCCACAGTTCGAGCATGAGACGAATTTCTCTAATCTGTGGGCGTCGAAAAACATCTAAAAATATTTATCTATGAAACGGGTTTATTTCGATCCATAACAATTCCCGATGATTGATCCAATGTAATAAGAGTAAATGTATCTACAGTTAAATAAAGATCTCTAGGAATAGGAATACATTGTGCTATTTACGAACTATTTTCATGATAATCGGTAAGGTAACGTAAATAATTACAACATAAAATCTTTGTTAACTGTATAAACAATACTGGAGAAGTCATTTTCCTCGAATAAATTCGTAGAATTTCTCAAAAAAATTTATCTACGCGAGGTTTTTACATAATCGAACCAAGCGATTCAAAACTGACATCCGGTGGTTATTCCTACTAAAAATCCTTTGAGATTACATTCATTCACACAATGTAAACGTTCTTGACTCCATTAATTTTTCACCGTTTATATTATTGTAGCTGATATCATAGAGAAAGGGATAAGAAACCATCCTGAACTGAGTATAGGGATGCAAACAGAAGGTATAGAAGTACGATCTGTAGGTAATACAATCACTCTACATGAAACGTCACTGACAGAAGCCTTCAATTTGAAAGCAGCCATCGAATATCAACTGAAAAACGGTAAATAACTTTTTCTCGGTTTTCGCTTTACAGAAGCTTGTCTGCACCTAGTGATGAGACATCGAGATTATACAACAAACCAGGCATGAAAAATGTGTATAAAAAACCTTCGGAATTGTTGTTTCTTTATCGAAAACATAAAATATCAAAACTATGAACAGAAACAGAACTCAAATGTGTTATTTCCAAGATTCTACCAAATATTATATTGAGTTTTTTGGAAGTACTGAGTTTCTACAATTTGAAAGAAGTTCACAAAAAATTAGGAAAAGTTAAACAGTGAATAAGTAAATATATCTTTATTCAATAACAATTATTTATCACTAAAATCCTTATGCCCTGATTTTTAACATCTGTAACCTTGCTACCTGGAGCAATTTTGCAGACCAATTCAATGAATTGCGGGATAGCTATACTTTATTCATCGTAATTCTAAAATGTGCAATATAATGTCCACAGTTATGGTTAGATCCAAAACACATTAATTCACCAACTCTAATATCTCAGTTCCAAATCAAAATCTCCAGATACAGAGATCGGTGTATCGTTGGCATACAAACTAACGAAAGATGTAATACATACCCTATACATTATAAATAATATATTAATAGCAGTATCAAGTCCATTCACTGTGTGGTAAAGTTCATCACATTCTAATGAAATTTTCAGTGGATGCTGCGAAGGAAGCTCTTACAGATATGCCTCCCAGAGCAGAGTATGAACTGGACGCCGTAACCCTCCACAATCAGGCGCTCATGAACTTCGACGACAATCCGACAGAGGGCTTCGAGAAGCTGCAGTTCTTGTTACAGCAGAACCCGTTTCCACCCGAGACCTTCGCCAACATCCTGTTGCTTTACTGTCAACACGAATGCTACGATTTAGCTGCGGAAATATTGGCGGAAAACGCGCATTTGACCTACAAGTATTTGACGCCGGTATGTAATGACAGCTAAAGTCAACAGTGCGGGTTTTCAGACCATTTTGAGCACTTGCTCATGTCGATATAAAAAATATATATTTTTCGTAACTTTTTCAGTATCTTTATGATTTTTTGGATGCCATTATAACCCAGCAAACATCCCCTACAGATGCGTATCAAAAACTAGATGAGCTAGCAAGCAGGCATTCTGAGCAGCTCAGAAAATTGACCAAGCAAGTTCAAGAGCACAGAAATAGAAATGATACTGAGCTTATAAGAAAAACTGTGGTAGACTATGAAGAATGCTTAGAAAGGTGAAAAATCCTGATGTACAAAAACTTCATTATCATTCGAAAATAGGTATGTTCCAGTTTTGATGGCCCAGGCCAAAATATACTGGGACCTGAAAAACTATGCGCAAGTGGAGAAAATATTCAGAAAGAGCGTAGAATTTTGCAACGATAATGATGTTTGGAGACTAAATGTGGCCCATGTTCTGTTTATGCAAGAAAACAAATTCAAAGAGGCAACTGGATTCTACGAACCACTTGTCAAAAAAAGTTATGCTGAGGTAACACAACTAACTGAAGCAAATAATCCATCCTTAATAACATTTATTTCCAGATTCTCAATGTAAACGCCATAGTTTTAGCAAACCTGTGTGTTTCCTACATAATGACATCACAAAATGAAGAAGCTGAGGAACTTATGAGAAAAATTGAGAAAGAAGAAGACCAACTTTCATATGAGGAACCAGAAAAGAAATTTTTTCATCACTGTATTGTTAATTTAGTAATTGGGTAAATATATATGTGATTAATGGTGTAAATAATCTAGAATCAATAATCATTTCAGAACTCTTTACTGTTCCAAAGGGAACTACGAATTTGGGATATCTAGAGTGATGAAATCACTAGAACCTTACGATAAAAAACTTGGCACAGATTCATGGTTTTACGCGAAAAGGTGTTTCTTGAGCTTATTAGAAAATTTATCAAAACAAATGATTGTTTTGAGAGATTCAGTTATACAAGAATGTATACAGTTTCTAGAAAGCTGTGAATGTGGGTAAGATAAACTAGTATAAATATACGTTATTGTTTTTTCTTGTAGTGTATGGTAAAAGTGTACGTACTGTTGCATATTCGTCCCTATCAGAAGCTAATGACAGTCCAAATGGTAAAGAAACTGTGACTTATGAGGCAAGAAGAATCAAGAGTGTTTTGTTGAAACTTTTCAATTTTGAAACTTGAATATGTTTCATCATAATTATAACATCATTATTTCAAGTAATTGTCATGACTTGAATTAATAATTAAATAATCTTTGTTAGTACAGGTATCATATTATAATAATGTCTGAAATCTGTGTAGCTCGACATTGACAACCACATTTTTCAACTGTATCTTCTTCATTCTCTGATGACAGTGTAGAAACATTTAGAAATATTCCAATAAGACCTGCTACAAGAAAAAAAATTGTGACATTGTTAATCGGTAAAAAGAACGGTAAAGAAATAATCCAAACTGTCAAACACAATATGCAATATATCATATCTGTCCGAGTCCACTCATCATTTTCCAATTCATCAATATAAATTGTTATGTTGGTAGTTCTTGATTCTTGTGACAATTTCTCTTCATTGCCCTACAAAGTCAATATATGTTCAAATTTTTTTGCATGACTGGATACTCACAGTAATTGTGGTTTTCTCTGATAGAACTTGGAACTTAGATGACTGTGGTTGTTCATTGAACATTTGATTATATTCAATACCAGATGTTGTATTGGAACTCATATTATTTTTTACAGCCTACTGCTCAACAATATCAATGAACTCAAATAGATGTACACAAATTGAATTGAGCAATTTAAAATAATTTGATGTGACTAAATGACTCAATTGGGTAATTGAATGGAGACATTGTAATTCTGTTGGATTAAGAACGTAATATCATAAGTTACAAAACTCATTTGTACATCAAAAAATTCAACAGTGATAATAATACATTTCAAATATGAATTATAATTTCAAAATTATCAACAATATCAATCAAATCACCCAGCATATATTATCTAAGTATTTGCTCTAGAATCATGAATTGAAAAATTTTTTGGGAAGTAACTAGAAGGAATTATTCAAATATTTGACACTTGAAATGAGCTATTTTTTTCACTCCTGAATAATTGTTCAATTTCAAAGTTATAAATGATATTCTCAAGTAAATTTGTTTCACATACATTGTTTTTTCCAAACATACCTTATGCTACAGTCAATATTATTTTGCTGATCATCTCAATGCATGCTACAAGATCCATAACGTATTTCCCTTTCAAATTGTTCAGCTTTCAAAGTCCCATCAATACTTTTGCAGTCCTTGTTGAATACTGAATATGCACTAATTTCACCTTTTTTCTTTGGTCCAGTTCTTGTATTGAAGTATAAACCAATCAATCCAGATGTTATGAAATATACTGTGCCAAATTGAATTTTGATGAATATACCCCATATGATTACCCACAATATAAAACATAGGGAATAGAATATTAATTCAGTGTAGGTACAACAATCTATGGATAAATCTTCTGTATCACTACTTATGCTATGGGAATCTACTTCATCACAAGGACTGTCTACAGTATCAGAATGATTGTGTTTCTCATGAGTGTAGTTTTCACTCAATAGTTTCTCTTTGGCTTCCTGAAAATGAGCATAGGATTTATGTGGTAATGAACATAACATATTGAATATTATTCTTAAGAATGATGGTTTTGAATTTAAAGAATGAAACAGGACAGCAAAAATTGAATGTCATGTTCAGTAACATAAATTTAATTGTAAAACAGTGAAAATGTACCTGGTTGGCAACTTTACTGGATTCTTTTGTGAAAAGAGATTTCCAGAAGCTACCACTTGAGGTACTTTTTGAGTTTCTTTTTGCTCTATATTCAGAAAGTTTTCTCTCTACCTCACTCATTTCAGAAAATTTTTGTATTTGAATCTGAAAGATCAACAAGTAAATTAATAGAAACACGTAAAAAATAATTATTGTTGATATAGTTGTCAACCATTGATGTGAACTGTGAAGTAAATTGATTGAAAGGTGTATGTTACAAAAAAGTAGAAGAAATTGCTGACTAGTGACTACCTAAATTTCCGAACATTACCGAACGACCAGGCAACCCATTTCACACTAGTGAAGAAAATCAGTATTCTGTGATTCCGTGGCTGGCAGTACGTTTGAACTAATTTTCTTGAAACCCATAAGTTCTCTTCTAACAGTTGTAAGATATCTCTGCCAGTGAGGTAGTTCGTGTTTAGGTGAGAGAAAAATCAACACAAATATCAGCTGTTCCTGACATTATCCAAGGAACTGGCATTTAGTAGTCACATAACTTTCGTCAACAAAGACCATCTTTGGAAGTTTTTTCACGTATGTGAAAAATGAAGAAGATAATGCATTCTTCCATAAACCCAATACATTATTTGACTGAAAGACAATATAATCAAAATATTTCTATTAAAGACAAACTGTTTAGTGCACGATTTGCCCAAGCTAAAAATTTATTTAGAAAAGACTTAGTGGCCCATTATGGGTGTGTAAATGCAGTTGAGTTTTCGGGAAATGGGGATTACTTAGTCTCAGGTGAGTCTATATTATTATTTATAATCATTAAAATTAAGATAATGCATTTATTTTGATTAATACTTGAAAAAATGTGACGTTGAATTTATACAGCACAAATTAATACCAAACTGAATTCCAAATGAAAAAATTAAATAATTTATGAATATTCAACTTGAAACTATTTAATGATATTCACTGAAATTAGTTGAAAATAAATTTTTGCTGCATAAATCCAAGATCACAAGTGTTTATCATTTGAGTTGAAACTACATCATCTACTTCAATTATTTCAGGGGGAGATGATAAGAGGGTACTAATGTGGACTGTGCCCATGGCCATTCATGACCATGGAGAACCTATTGTGATGCGAACCTCTCATAGGAGTAATATTTTCTGCCTCATATTTGACTCACAAAATCAGAAAATTTTTTCTGGAGGAAATGATGATCAAGTTATAATTCACGAAATCCCAACGTAAGTCTATTCACTCCCTAATATAATTCATTTTTATTATCAGAACAGAAAGAAGTTTTGAAATATTTTTGTATATTTTGGGTCATCAATGAAAAATTGGAATACTGCCACATGTGTCAGGGTAAATATATCAGCATTTCAATCTCCTTAATTGGTAAAATTTCACAAATCATTTTACTAATTCTATTAATTAATCATTATATTATATGAGGAATTATCATAAAAAAGCATGAAATACTATATAAAGGTCTTCAAACATCTAGTATATCTCTATGGATTCTAGGAAATAGGTTCAAACTTTCCAAGAATTATTATTATAAAGGGTGACTTCATCATACCTTCCACCATAAAATGTATGGCTTATTGTAAACAAATTTAGATGCAGGTAAAATTCCCTGGAAATTTTGTCCAATGCTTTTTTATATAGATATATTCAACCACCCCAAAAAGGGTTTTTTTCTTGTGGATAATATTGACGAAATAACTTGGTCGAAAAATAGAACTCATTTATAACTCGAAAAAAGATATAAACCTATAGTTACCGACTTACCCTATACAGGTCACAACTAGGGTGCTTTTGAGTGGTGGGGGATGTCACAAAATTTGTAAAAAAATCGCCATATTCGCTAGGAGCGTTACTGTTCCGGGGTGATTAATCTTTGACAGTTCGTATCGTAGTTATATAATCAAAACACATGGTTAGTAGAGTATACAGGGTGATTCGCTTAACTGATTCATTAGATGTTTATGGAGAACTGATGAAGATATCAACTTGAAATTTTGGTGGTAGCTACAGCCCAATATGAAATTTAGAACCATCCAAAGCACCCTTGTGAAAATACATATGAGACGAATCAGTGTATTTCCACATTTTTGGTAATATCCATTTTAGCAATGAGGTATATGCTCATACAAATCGATGGGAAATGTAATTTTGCGACACATAGTGTAACTATTTCGTGGAAATTATTGGCATTTCAAATTTTCTAAAAGTAAAGTAAAATATCGACCACCCTGTTGAATATTATAATGAAGTAAATAAAAATAAATAAAAAAGAGACGTCTGAAATCAGAAAAATTTCACTTAACTAATAAATGGCAAAATTATGTCAGCATTATATTATTTGACTCATTTTGAATAGTCTCTTGTGAATTGACCAAAAAGTCAAGGAATAAATTCTATTTGGCCGGGAGAGACGTCCAAAATCACGAAAATTTCACTTGACGAAAAAAGTGTTCAAATTTGATACATACAATAAAAATCATTAACATGATTTTGTAGGTTGTCTTCAATAGGCTCCATTCCTCATGAGAAACCAGTCTATGGAATCAGCATCAACCCCCAAAATGACAATATAATCGCTACAGCAGGAGAAGACGGTAGAATTTTACTTTTTGATGTTCGTAATGCAATTCAAGGTATGTAAACCATCTCAAACTATGAACACACATAATACAACTTGTTTCTGTTCTCTTTAAAGATGCTCAGGTTGTTGCTAAACACTATAGTGGTTTTCACTCAGTGATGTTCAATCCTCTGAAGCCTTATTATTTAGTAACTGCCAATTCTGAGGAAGGAATTGAACTTTGGGATTGTAGAAAACCCAAGAAGTAAGTTAAAACTTTATTCCTTCATCTTACTGACTAGATCAGTGGTCGGCAAAGTGCGCTCTTTAAGGGGGTATTCTGGTGTGGAGGCCTACTTTTTGGGTATTTTTCAAACTGGAATTAATAAAATTAATCATTTTTATTATCCATTTTTTATAAAATGTTTATTGATTCTTTATGTAAACAAAAGTCAAAAATTCGTCAAATGACAGGCCGGTGAAGTGGAGGTTGCCAGTGAAACGTTGCTTCCTGGTTGACAAGATTCCATCCCTTGTAGTGATTCAAATCAAACAAAAAAATTCTTGATCAGTAAAGATGTCGCTATCGCTTGGACATCGGCCAGAAAAAAAGAGTTATTTATAAAATGGCGTCCACTTGAAAAAAAAATGTTCGACCTTTACGATTTTTTTTTTAAATACTTGGACTTAAATTTTTTCAGAATCCAAGGTCCAGTCGATAAAGACATGTATAAGTAGATTTTCATAAAATTAAAAAGTAATCAGTCAGATAGAACTTGAGATGTCGTGTCGACCACCTGAAAAATGAGTTCAAGTAAAAGATAGGTACTGAAAACTTTATATTGTTGTTAGTATAATGAGAGTCTACTAAACATACAGATTTGTTCATATCTGGCTCTTTGGCTAACAAGTTTGCCGACCACTGGGCTAGATAAATGATTGCAACAGAAAATAATTCATAGCACTAAAATCTCTACTATGAATTTTTTCAGTAAACTTCTACACTACGATTCTCAGAGCGGTAAAACCAATGGGATCAGTGCCTGTTTTGACAGGACCGGTAAAAAGGTTCTAGGACTGAGAAGACGGCTGCCACCTGTCTTGTATAATGCTAATTCTGAGAATTCGGTGTGTCAGTTTTACCATCCGCAGTACTACAATTCCTGTACCATGAAAACTGGGTGTTTTGTTGGTGATAATGATGAATATGTACTGAGCGGATCGGACGATTTCAATCTTTATATGTGGAAATTGTCGAATGATGATTGTGAGTATTGAATTATGATTCATTGGTTGATTTTCGTAGGAATCACAATTTTCGACCAATGAAAAATACTATTTGATTTCCTCAAAGTATGTATATAAATTTGTCCAATGCTTATTGAAATAACGACACTAAGAAATCACTTTTCCACGTATTGAATTCCATTTTGAAGTAATTTCCAACATTATCACGATAATAGCAATACTGGATTCATAACGTGGTATTTGTTTATATAATTGAAATATTATTGTCTACAAATCGATAAACAAGGTGATTATCTAATCAATGTTATCACAACTGAAACTCAATTCTTTGAATTATTGAAAAAAATATGATATTGTATTTTTATCTTGGTTCAGAATATGAAATAGAACGTAGAGAAATAAGGAATTCGAAAAAATGTAGGAGCATCGTTCGAAAAAGTACTTTTTCTTCCGTTACCAACAATTTTCGGATATATAATTTTTTTTTCAGCTGAATGGGGTACTTCCCACATGGTCTTGCGTGGACACAGATCCATAGTCAACCAAGTTCGTTATAATACTCACAACAAATTGATAGCTTCTTCTGGAGTCGAAAAAATGGTCAAAGTATGTCAAAATATCTCATATTTATTTCGTTGGTTAATTTTTCTTCTTTCTCGTAGCTTTGGAGCACAATGCCCATTGGCAAATGGAAAGGTTCATTGCTGAAGGAGCACAATGAACCATCGCGGACAATTTACACCCATGAAGACTACATGAGTATAGTGGGCAGTACAGACGTAAGTATAATATATGATAAATTCATATGGATAATACAGATCATTCAACTGTCAGTATCAAAAGATTGATCGTGCCACAATTCGCGAATGAACACATGCTATACGCCACCTGGTGACACCAGAGAATAACTAGAAATATGAAATCTTGACATAGTTCTTTATTGTGTTTTGTTGATTTCACACTAAATTTGTAAATTCAAATGATTGTAAAAACTATCAGTCATTCAAATCGCTAAAAAAAATCCCATGTCAATTTCTGTGCTTTTCCTCAAGCTGGTGATTAATATTGTGTATGGATAGGAGGAAAATCTGTCACTGATCAAAGATCACATCACATAACAGTCAAACAACGTATTGTTCTGGTATTAACAATATTGAAATCCAAAGCCTTCGATGTTAGGATAGTGCTTGATTGTACAGAAATTATGACACAAAAACCAAAATGCCCTTGTTGTAGAATCAGTATTTTCTCAGTATTTTCATTAGTGATCTCTGAGCTAGAAGAACATCTCAAAAAAACAACAGAAAAACAAAGCTCGTGAACATAAAGTTTAATTTTGTCTGCAGTGGAAGAATTCAACTTTCCACATAATTTGTTTTTACTTTCAAGGTACCTCAAGTATTCCAATAAACTAAAACTGGTCATTTGAATTCAAAAACAAATGAGTTACAATCCTGTATAAATTTTGATTGAACCATTCACATTTAATGTCATGTGTGATAAGTTCAACACATGTATTCCATTATAAACATATTATTAAGGCAAACCAAACTTAATGAAACTATCCAATGTCCATATTAATAGTTTTTGTGACAGCTCACTTTGGCGCTGTATACATACTTTCTTTCAATCGCGAATGGTTTTATGTTTGAATTAACTTTTGTTTTGTTTTTAGCGCATCAATCACGATTACAGCGATCAGTCGGTCAACGAAGACGTAAAAATGTTGGCCTTCTTCGATTCGCTGATACAAAGAGAAATTGAAGGCTGGGATTCACAGACTGACACCGCTTTTTCGACTGATACTGATAGTAGTGATGTGGAGGTGAGAGAGGTCGAATGGTAAACAACGTTTAATTTCAGTTCATTAGGAAACATATTCATATGAAGCTTGAAAAATTTCAAATGAAACACTTCTGAACAGTTATAAAAGTCGGAAAAAGCATATCTGTGGTATAGGCAGAATTTTATGAGACTAACAGGGAACGCTATTTTATATATTTTTCCAGTAACGTGAATGTTCCATATAATCAAATATACACACCAGATTTCGGCTTGTTTTCTTTTTGGTATTTCGAAACAATTGTTATTACTTCGAATCATCCGTTCAAACTTTTCTTTTATCTCATAATTTCAATGAGACACCTTTACTCTACAATCAAATGATTTAATTGTTGAATGGCCAAAAAAAAACAAAAATCGTTATCACGCAATTGGACGACGGTGACTTAGTTATAAAAGACTTGACATAGACATTGAATAGTGATTTTGAATAAAACCAACACAACTTGGTGTCAACACTTGACTGTTTCATGTTTTTTTCAGAGTTATACAAAACTTATCGGAACTATATTCAAGAACGGCAGTTCCACCGTTACTGAATCGAAGAAATGCAGACCAAATAGAATAATGCAATTAATCTCAAAGAAGAAGAATACCTTAGCAAAACTAGCCAAAAGCAAATCGTCAAGCTATGTCCATCGGTAAGAAAATAATAGTTTTTCTATGTTGTTTTTTGTGTTTGAGGGTATCAGAAATCTTATAAGCGACATATTTTATCAATTTTGCCAATTTATTTTTTGGGTCATAACTAACAAATTATTTACTATCATTAGATATTTGGTATACACGTTCTCTTACTTTCAATCAAACGACGTACCTATAAATCGTTGAAAAATCTAGGTCCGGAAAAACAAAACTGAACGAGCATTGTTTACTAAATCTTGAAGCCGTGAAGTCGTTGAAATGTTCAGTATCATTAATTTTAATATCGAATACCATGTTGATCCTGTATATTTATATTCCGTTTGTTCTTGACGTAAAGCTACAACCAACACAAAGCCCACAAAAGGAAATCTTCGAAATCCAAAGCCAGAAAACCAAATGGTTCGCATACAATATCGGAAGGTATCTACATCTCTGTGCCGAAATTGAACAAATACCTAACGAGGCAGGCGGCGAGGAGATTGAGTGAAAACTTGCAAGATAACTCGACAGAAAATTCGTTGGATACACCTAGCACCAGCACGGGAATTACCAATTCTGAAGGCTCGGTGTTCAGGCTAGTCGAAGAAGATTCGGAAGAGGTGGATTTGGAAGAGGTTGAGGATGACGTATCCGAAGCAAATTTCGTTAATATCCTTCCCACGCCTTTAAACGGCACCAGAGATGTAGTGATTAATGTTTTAGAGGTAGTTAATGAAGATACGAGGAATCCAAGGTAGGAATAAGATCACAATTTAACTAAACATATAGTAGTGTCAATAGCTGTCGGTCTCTTGGTGTCCACAAGTTGCATTTTCTATGAGACGAGCGCGCTGTAACCCTTGGCTTGGTTTGGCTTCAAAAAATTATAACTCAAACTCAATATTCGACATGAAATCGAAAAATTCTATTCGATCAATATCTAATTGCTTAGATTATTTGTTGAATACCGTCAAATAACTTCAAAGTTTTCCCATTTTTTGTACCATTCAAAACGTGGTCAAAACACAAAGTGCCTGTCCTACCTGACATGTGTCCTGCGCACACCACTCATGGAAACGTGTTCCAACTTTATTTAAAGTAGAAAAAGGAACGGCAAATTTATATTTATAGATTCATATATATTCGTATATACACTTTCTTCGTGCGTTTTAGACATGTTACATGATTGTTTCTACGTTCCTCAAAGACAGTGGCAAGATATTGAAGGCGATAACGTTAGATCGAAGAATAGTTATCAATCAACTTTATTACTTTTTACAATTTTCATTGAAACGAATCCACATTATCATTCAAAGTAGATTGAGCTGTCTAAAATATATCAAAATTACCTAATAATTTTATTTCCTCCAGAATTATCTGTAACATGACATAATAAGAGAGTGGTATAATTAAAGTCTATTTATGTGAGCAAGATAGTTGTGATAGCTAGAACTGCAGTATTGTCTTTTTTTCTCAACGATACTCCGAAAGGGAAATTTAGGTTCAGTTTATCATTCAAATATAGACACTCAACTTGGATAACAATTGATTGTGTATAACCGTCAAACACTGTTTTCAATGTTTGTAAAAATGTCGACTACAATTAACAAACATCTCTCCGAATATAAATTACATCGTCGTAAAGTCAACGTAAAATATTGCTATAATTAATGATGACTTGATGTTCCCAGCTATGTCTCAACGAATTGGAAGTTCAGTGGTTAACTAGATACTTTTCATTTTGCACTATTGGTATTGAGAGATAATCAAATCTGTCAGAACTACGGTCTTAATAGAGGTCTGAGAACTGGTAGGGTGAGGGGTTGTCCAAATATTACTTTTGGTAGATCTCGTCTTTCGCCACCTGTAGCGCTGCTCTTTCTTTGTCACTTTGTCATCCAATCACAAGTCAGATCCGATCAGCTTTATGCAAATACAAACGTTTTTCAATTTATTCGAGAGAATTTTGCAACATATAATATTTCTGCCAATGAGTTTATTCACCATTTAAGTCCTAACCGCTTGTTTTGTTCACAACTGTCAAAGATCACCCTCATCATACTCTAAGACACTTACGCTCCTAGCGGATAAGTATGGCAAATTATTCTTCAATAATGGTGACACTTCTCACCACTGAAAATTACCGTAGTTTCCAGAACTGTATGTTCGACTGTGGTCAGAACTATCTCCCTTATAAATACACTATATGTAATATTCATCATCATGCGTTAATTCATCCTTTGTAATATTTTTGAGATCATTGTTTGACGTATTGTCTGATACAAATCTTTAAATGTATAAATTGGGGGGCAATTTCATTCTGACTACGAATATTTTATTCACACCAAATCAATAATAATTTAATGGGATTATTGAATCATTTGATTGAATGATGGTTACAATGATGCACAAAATTACTATACCGATGATTTTGTAGGAAGAATTCATGAAATATACTCGAGGATTGTGTTGATAAAACTTACAAAAATAAAGATAAGTTTTGAAAACATATTTTCAATCATAATTTAATATAGGTTCTCAAATATCACACTCGTTATAGTTATCGTTGTTTCAATTCAGACACCAGACAATAGAGGAAGACGATATAATAGAAGAAATGTCCGGGAACAGTCCTCTGAACACGACTGAAATAGAAGATACCTACAACAGTGAGAGCAGTGATAGCGAATTCGAGTATTTGCAAACTCCAAAACGTCGGTGTATCGCAGTCACAGCTGATAGTGGTTTTGGCACTGGTCCCAGGTAAATATATATTAGCGACGTTTTTGTCTGTTATGTACAAGCGATGAAACACGTTTGTTTTCGTTCAAGTTCTTATTGATACATGCGTTTCATTTCATGTCCAGTGTTCATTTTTATTGAAAATGTTCAGATATCGCGAATTAAATGAATCTATAACCGGACCAACGAAAAACTGAAATGATGTTAATTTTTCACTAGGAAACTCCTCTGTACTTTGAAACTTCTGAATAGAGTATCTGTGGCACGTCACAAATGAGGCGATTTTTTTACGGAACAACTTCAAATATCTCCGTTCTGTTGATTTATATTGTGCTTGTTAGAAGTTCAAGTTGATATGGTCCATTCAAGCAAGGTGAAAGCTCGCCAGAAAGAGCGATGCTTGTCTTTTTACTCCGAAACAGAAAGTTTGTCATTAAGATTTTTCTGAATATTTTAGATTTATAAAAAATATACACCTAGATACTTTTTATTTTACACTAATGGTATTGAAAGAGAATCTTCTTCAAGTGAATGGATTATAATTTGTATTGTATTTCGTAGCGCTGGTTTATTGACATTTCAAAAAAAAGCATTCACAACACAATAAGCTAATGTTTCAGTTATTGTTACCCCCCATTTGATATTCGATGCTGTAATCGGCTGTGAAGTCAGATGCTCATGCTCTATGGGAATACTAATGAAATGAACTATTATAAGCCCAGACTCGTCGATATATTTTTCCGTTGCGCATTTTTGGTTTGCTCATAACTTTGATTGCGTTCTTTTCGATATTAGTAGAGTAGGAGTAAACCAAAAAATGTAACGTTGTTTTTTCCCCAATGGCCATTTCAAGCTTTTGTAACGCATCTTTCAATATTGCATACTTTTTTTATAAAAATTAAAAATCAATATCTCTGAATTTTAGTTCACGTGATTCTTATTTTGTAGTTCTAGTTCATGTTCCACTAAGGACACCAGGAATGAGAGCATAACACCTGGCAGCTCCCAGAAGAGAAACAGGGGTACGTGGTCTACGAAGTCTAGGAAAAGTGTTAGAAGGAAAATCAATGCTGATTCCGATGAAAATTAGGTTTTCTTTGGTTGTGTGTGAAAACAAGTTTGTTGCGAGATTCGTTGTCTGTTTCCCCATATCGGAGGTTTTTATTTACAGTGCCAGGAAAGATCGGGAAAAACGTTTCGAACTTTCCTTTCAAACTGTTAAAAAGGCAGGTGCGAAATGGAGTTTGATTGTTAACGAAAGAACTGTTTCATTATTATGTGTTTTTAAATTGAAGGACGAATAATACAACCCTTGTTTTCGACACAACAATGTTTATTTATCGCGACTTGTTGCAATTGGTTTTTTTATATATAATTTTATTTCTTTCTCATGATTCAGAAATATATGTGAGAAAATTTCATCAGTCTTTTTTTGTAGATGGTGAGATTCAAACTATTTCAAAGTTCAACTTGTATATCTTCAATTCATAATAAGTCATCTACAGACACAAATTCAATTCGAAATATAAGGCATTCATCGTTAGTACTTCAGAATATGTTTGGAAGTATTAGAGCACGACTGCAGGCATTTGCCGATATAAACATAAATAAAAATATGAATATATAGATAACAAAAATATTTCAAAATATAACCTATAAATAAAAAAAATAGAGATTCTAAATCAGGTAGGGGCGATTTGATTCCCAAACAGACAAAAAGTTGGACGGTTGCCATGAATAAATACATCATTAACGATATAAATAGAACATTTTTGATTATGAATAGAGATTTTGTGAATAAATAATGAATGAGTGCGAAAGAAGCAACTTTGGTAGAACATGGATATTCGTTAGCTGGTGACTGGTACTAATGGCCCCCCTAAAAGATAAAAAAGTAGAAATATATTAGCAAAAAAAAACAATCAACTTACTCTAGAATGAAACAGCTGGCCAGCAAAATTTTCCAGAAGACCACTCATGCTTCCTAAGCCTCCTACAGAAGGACCTCCTCCAAATTGAGGCTGCTGTTGCTGAAAATCGTAAAAAAAAATATTATTCAAATATCATAACTGTCCTCATTCAAATGGCTTTCAAAAACACCTAATCGATTTCTGGCAATGAAGTACTGCCACGAAAAGAACTTGTTTTATAATTGGCTACGAAATATAAAGGAGCTTGGTAATGTTTCAAGGAAATGCATGGACCAACCATTATGTGTATTGAAAGGAACAGAGTAAGCGTTTTGAATTCCATCCGATTTTTCGAAAAATGTAACTAATATTTTTAAAATTTTGAAGAAGGCAATTTTTAGCACCCAGTATATCTGATAGGGGCCAAGTTGGTTTTAAGACGACAATTTTTATGTAAAAAAAAAAAAATTCTTCCATTTATTGCGTACTTCATGAATGTCACTACAAGTAAATTTTTTTTAAACGGGGCCATCGACAGGGATTATATTTCACATCCATCTAAGCAGTCAACTGAAGCTACGGCTATGAAAAGAAAAACAAATCATATCTTCATTATCTATATAAGTCTAGTATAATTTTAGACCTACTTGTTGTTGCTGTCCTGACAAAAGTCCAGAAAGTAAGTTCTCAATTGGACCTTTTTGATCGGGGTGCTGAGGTTGGGGATACTGGCCGTATTGCTGAAAAAGTTAAAATTATCAACAACTTCATCATCGAAAGACAATACCCTTGATAACTACGTTTTTAAGGTTAGGTCTACACAGCTTTATCACAACATAAAAGTAAAGTGGACCAAACTACCATGCAAGCCAACATTAATCATAACCAGTGCATTTTGTTCCACCTTATGTTCAAGAAAGGGTGCATTATAACTCTACCAAAATACCATTAGCTTACAGCCAGCCTCTCACCTCAATTGAAGTCCTTTTTCGATGACCTGTTCACCAACGGGTGCAATAATTGCCTCTATTTCTGTTTGCTGGTACTCAACCACCCATTTCTCAATTTGTCTTTAATTTTTACACAACTCAATCAACGTAAATTATTTGTTCCTTCATATTTATGGAGGAAAAGCTTAATTACTAGATTTTCTGATAGGAATATTTCTGGGTAATCAAATCATATCCTTGATCTTTCAATACAATCTGTTCTTTTGGGTTTTCGAGTCGTGATCGATAAACACTTTCCTGCACATCAATTCACTTTCTGAATACACATTCAATGTTCCAATGTTAATTATTTTTTGAGGTGGAGCTATATTAACCCTGAATTGTGTTTGTTTTAGACCACTGTCTTTATAATACTATAAGCAAATATTTTGTGATTGAAATGGAATATTGGCAACAACCAAGTTCGAGGTTTCTTTTCTTTGTTTTAACCAGCAAAGTTATGAAAAGCGACCCTGAACTGTCCAAGTTGTTGCCCAAACGTTACCTCACTGGAAGCTTACTTGTACACTAATCTATTCGTAATAATATTTGTGTTGAAAGATGATACTATCATCCTGAATACTAAGTATAATAGCGGTATCCTATCGTAAAACTTGAAACAGTTAACGAAAGAATAACTATTTATGTTCTTTTTCCATTTTCCTGTGCGATAAGTTGGGCCAACTGATCAGTGACATCTTCATAGTCTCCTTGGTTCAGCGGCGCCCCATTTTGGTTCCCACCTATCGGTACTTGAGCTCCCCCTGTTCTCTGATGTTGTTGACCACCAGGTGGCATCTGCGGGCCTACAGGCTGGTGATTCGCCTGACCACCAGATGGCATCTGCGGACCTGCAGGCTGGTGATTCGCCTGACCACCGCCAGACAAGAGTTCGCTCAACAGAGAATTCATGTCAAACCCTCCTTGACCGTGAGATTGCTGGTGATTGGGCGGCGTTACTTGAGGATTAGCTGGGTTAGATTCTTGTATGGGTCTGGTTTGGATATGGGACATTAAGCCTGTCAGCAGTGCACCCACATCGACGTTATGCTGTTGTGGGGCATTAGGGGCACCTTGCTTTTGTTGACTGGGGCCCAACAGTCCCCCCAGGATGGAGCCGAAGTCTACACCTTGGGCATGTTGACCACTGGAAGCATTTTGTTGGGTGGTACTCGGTGCTTGCGTTTGCCCAGGCTGTTGGTTGCCACTAGACAATAGACCCGAAAGGAACGATCCAATATCTCCTGGGTTCTGCGCTCCAGGTACGTTATGCTGTGCAGTACCCTGTTGCGGGGGCGGTGCTTGCCCTTGTTGTTTACCGCCTGATATAAGACCACCGAGTAGGGATCCAAAATCAACACCTTGCTGTTGGGGGCCACCTTGATGATGTTGTGGTACCTGTCCAGGTTGTTGTTGTGGTCCTTGTCCATATTGTGGTGGTGCCTGCGCAGGCTGTTGGGAACCACCTGATAATAGGCCTCCTAATATAGACCCAAAGTCTACTCCTTGGTGCTGTGTGTTTGCAGGTACATTTTGTTGGGTAGTACCTTGTGGTCCAGGTTGTTGGGGTACCTGTCCGGATTGCTGGGTACCACCCGATAGTAATCCTCCCAATATAGATCCGAAATCTACTCCTTGATGAGGTGCGTTTCCAGCTTGGGTAGTACCTTGTTGTGCGGTTGGTACTTGGCCGTGTTGTTGTTTACCGCCTGATAGCAACCCGCCCAATAAAGACCCAAAGTCGACCCCTTGGTTTTGCGTGTTGTCAGGGACATTTTGTTGCGGGTTGCGACGGGTTGGTGGTACTACGTCCGGCTGTTGGGGTTGTTGATTTCCGCCCAGAAAACCTGACAGCAACGAACCGAAGTTGATGTTTTGTTGATGGGCTGGTTGGGTACCAGGTTGGGCAGGTTGTTTGTTTCCGCCTGATAACAGGCCAGACAAAAGGCTTTCTACAGGACCAGGTGCTTGTTTTTTATCTTGGAAGTTCGGATCAAGGTCTTTCGGAAGATCGGGGTAGATTCCATATTGCTATTAGACAATTTTCTTGTTAGGTTTCATAAAAAGCATGTGGTTTTCAACTGTTTCACGTACTAAATGTCCAATTCTGCCTAGTGTGGGATATGTATAGGGATTTATATCATGCTTAGGTTAAACGTTTATTTAGAGAATGTCCATCACCAAACACCTGGTTAAAATTCCTACCCACATTCTCTTGATTAAACAGCGATAGGTATCAACTTCCACATTGAGTGAAAAATAAAACAATAGCAAACATGGTGAAACATAAATGCAATGCACTGGTGTGGTGGCACTAGGCAAAAGAGGCAGTTAGTATGAAAAACACTAGAAGCAAAGGAAAATGTTATAACCGGTGAAAATGATGACATAAACAAGTTATATTCATTCACTGGATGGAATTGATTGTATTTTGATCTATTTATTCATGAAAGAAAGTTATTGCAGATTTGGTTGTCTTTCAATAAAATTGGTAAAAAGTAAACAAAATCTAGTTTATCATTGAAATCTGATTGGCGGGACAGTTGAGACAATAATATTTGTGCCAATATTTTACAATAATATATTTTCTATAGTTTCTTGAATCCTTGGTTCCTTTCAAACTTCTGGAGGGAATATTCTTGGATTTAGGAATTGTTTATGAAATGAAGATACACGGTTGAGACTAAAGTGCTATAATAGCACAATGTGGATGTAATTTACTCATGTATGTTTTTATCTTTAATTTTAAGAAGATTGATTAAGCTCACAACAATGAGCGAAACGTCTCATAAAAGAAATATAACAGTAGGGTGTATGACCTTGACTGAATCCCAATCCCAGAAATATTCCCCGCAGAAGTTTGAACGAACATTATAAAATAAAGTCAATATTTTATTTTCTATAATGTCTCGACTGATAACTTCAATAATAAAAACCAGTGACTTGTGATGAAATAATGGAAATAAACGATAATTACCGGCCTAGATACGTTATTTATTATTTATTTATTTTTTCATTTATTATTATTACTTTACCCAACAGGAAAACCCAATTCTAGGGTAAATACATGATGCAATATAAGAAAATACAATATAGAAAAAAATAACAAAAAACACAAAGGAATCAAACCTGCATGAACTGACAATTGAAGTGATACACTAATCAATTATGATCCCAAAGAAAGACATGAAAAATAAAAACACAAAACAAGTCAAAAAAAAAAAGAACTGAAAAAACAAATGCCGTATAGAGAGCGACTGTATAGCGAGTTATGGGTGTATAAGGTCTGTTATTATAACAAGAATCAATGATTCAAGAATGACTTTGTCGACGAATGAGGTGAGAACGAAATATTTTTTTATGCAAAAACCACTAGTTTTTGTTGAATTACGTTACTAACAACACATTACTCACTGCATTTTGGTGCGCATATCCTTGTTGTCCTTGTTGACCACCACCTGAAGATAACAACCCGCCCAAAAGTTTTTCAGCAGCTCCACTTTTGATAGCACCTGCCAGCATTGACTGAGCTGAATCCAAAAAGTTGTCGAAACCACTTTCAGGTTGAGCCTACAAAGAACATTACAATTAATTCTGAAGAGCAAAATTCAGACGGCATTTATAGGACAACTTTTCTTACCCCTGGTGGAACCGGAGGCCCGTACCCCTGCGGAGGCATACCATAACCCCCATATCCTTGCTGAGGCCCGCCGTAAGTTGGTGGGGGAGCCCCGTACCCCTCCTGAGGTCCCTCGGCATTGACTCGAGAGGCCGTCGTCTGGCTCTCAGAGCCTGCCACCCCCATGATGCCCTCCCAGGAGATGAGGGTGATGGACACTTGGCCGTCTATCAGCAAATGACTGACTTTACTGATTGGTAGACGATGGTGGAATTCGCAAAAGTGTTGGCCGTTGACGGCTATCTGTGATACACAATACATTTATAAATAAAAAAAATACATCGACTTTTCAATTGAGAAAATTTTCATGAACTTTTTTTTGTACCCAACCAAAGATGCGAGAGATTTTCAAATGTTAGAAGTGGACATTTTCAACATATTGTACAAAGTAGGCAAATTTTAATTTTTGTATAGGGTAAGTTGGTGACCATAGGAGACTAAAAAATAATGAAATGTTGAAACATATAAATATCGAGCTTCCAAACAACGTTAGTAGTTGAAGAATATAACGCGATGGAGTAACATCGTTGTCAATATAATAAATAGTTGAAATAAATAGTTATTTAGTGTTTGTACGTGGAAATAAATAACTTATCAGTTAGAAATCAGTCTGCTCTTTACTGGAACGTATAACAATACGTTGCTTCATTTCTCTTCGCGTTTTTTTTTGTTATTTTTCACGAGTAGGCGAAATCATAAACAAAAATACAAGTAACTTGGCTTGTCAAATCATAAGATTTTTTTTATTTTCCCTCATTGATACCTTATTTCTAATATCACAAATATTATTACTTTGAATGAGATATTCTCATCATCCTCGTAATTTCCTTGCAACATTCCTAGTTGAAATAAATAAAAAAAAACACAAATAAGAATGAAAAATCGATTCAACATGTAATACATGTTTGGAAAGAAAAGAGTTATCCTTCAACTCACTTCACTTCACTCAAAATTGAACAGTTTATTTTTTTTTTCTCTACGCCGTTGCATTAGAAAATTGCAACAGAAAAAATTCCTACATCACTAACAACCATGAGATTCGTATGTGCCGAAAGATAGAATTTTTGTGTACAACTCGAAGACTATAGCCAATTTTTGCTTTCACCTCATTTTTTCCGTAACTTGTATAGCTTGTCCACCCTGTACATTCAGTTTTATTTGGCATAATTTTTTTTACTGAAGCAATCGATGGTTATGAAAGGTATCGACAGAAATTCCGATACCTTGAAAATGTTCACGAAATTCGGCTTGCGTGTGTTCACCCTAGCACCCTTTGTATATTTTCTTGAAAAATTCATTCGCTGTTGATATTTCATTTGAAACTGCTTTCTACTCTTAACAATACATATAATTTAAATTTTTTTTGGTATCATTCAATCTAATACGGCTATTTACCTTATAGTCTGAGTGGTCAACCAAAATTATTATCTCCCATGACTGTGCTTGGCCTATGGGCAAATCCCCATCACCTTGTTCGTCGCCCCATTCCCCATCTACGAAGGAGTTTCTCGCTATGTATCCCTGATTTAGACGGACAGAAATGTGCAAGGCAGTGTCATCTCTAGGACTACTATTTGGTCCTGTTTGCAAGTTAATATTAAACCTGAAAATTGAAACCACGAAAATCGAAAATTTCAAAAATTCGTTGAAAAATTTCATTATTTCACCAAAACCATAACTTTCCATGATTTGTTAAAATTAGAGTATTCGAAAAAGACCAAGAAAAGTGAGTATTATAAATGATAATAACCAAGAAACAACAAGTTATCAATCATAATACATTGGGTATATCAGCTAAAAACTTTTCCATGTACATGAATTTATGAATACATTTATCCAACCGCAAGAATTGTGTTCATAAGTGTGTCATTTTTTCGGAAATATTCAAGAATCCGAACCCATGAAATAACACTGAATAAATTGATGATGACAACATCGCTTAACTATTGTTTATAAATAGGTATTCCATAATTTAATAGGTTTAACATTGAAAACACACTTCTTCAAGAAAGATACATTCAACGTTGAAGTTATAGGTCACTATTGATACTGAATTATTGTAAGATACTATCGGCAGATATTTTAATCCAAGAACATATACATGTAATTGGTCCACAATTATGTATACTATCATACCTGTCAGCTTCTGGAAGTGTCACCCCTTGTATTCTACACATTTGACCAGCTTGCAAACCCCCCGGAATATCTCCAGAGTATGGAATTTCCTATTAAAATCATTATTAGTCCCTATTCATCTGAAGAAGTTGTGAGTTTCATGGCCTACTTACAGGATTCACAATTGGAGCCACCATGTTTGCGATATAGAAGAAGACAAATTAATAAAATCACCGATTCCCAACTCTGCGCTTTATTTTCGTATACTATTTTGAATCAGGAAAATTTTAATTCGAGGTCATGACGAGCCTAACGGCGGGAAGGAAGGAGGGGCTACTAAATTCAACACTGATGATGTAACCTCTATAAAGGAATGCAGAAAATCACGCAAGAATGACGCAGCAGGCAATCCGTGCTACATTGTATCGAACGATTGGTTGTCTATATTCCGGCTGGTGAATTCAAATAATTAGTACATTGGCGTGCCATTCGATAAATCGAATATAATACAAAGAATCTGAAAAAAACTGTTACTGAGAAATGTACATACACATTATGTATACTCTTTCAATGATAACAGTAATATAAACACACAGAGTAAATCATAACATTCATGAGTGAATTCAAGCTGATATAGAACATAACGATATGATGAAATTTTATTCAATTTCAAAAAGATGAAGTGATTCCAAATATATCTTAGTTTTCACAAAAATTATTCACAATTAATTGAAGTGATATTCTCACCAACTGAATTTATTCAATAAGTAGATGTATTTTGTTTAATCATAAATGCTGACAATATTATCTTTTTATTCAGATATACAAACATAGACTGTAGCAATTCGAAAATTTAATATTGAAACAGAATGTATATATGAACATAAATCAAATTCGAAAAAAAAATCCTTCCGTTTTGTATCTACTAACGATTACATTATTAAAAATACTATATTCGCCTTTTTAACGTGCCGCCTATGAATGTGGCCATATATACGCCTGCACGATGACTCATAGTTTTTAACTCGAATAACGACTTCCAAGAACCAAGAACTCGAGTCGATCGACTCGCTTCGGAAAACCTCGCGTCGTCCCACGCGCTGATTGGTAGAAACCTGTGCGGCCACTGGCCAACAGATATTTCTGTCGGTGACATCATCTCATCCAGTCGGTGGTTCTAAGAAAGGGTTTCCCTTCGAGTGACTCATTCAGCGTGTTTTTCTTCTTGAACATCCAAACAGAACGAAGCGTTCTCAAAATTCCATCATTTGTCGGGATAGTGAAAACGAACGGGAATCTGATCGCAGGGAAAGCGGCAGCTGTTTGGACATCGCGAATTCAAGGTTAAATCGTTTGGCTTGTGTGTTTTTAACAATATGAAGTCGGAGCCTCAAATTTCGGAATTGAGCGATGGGATGTCGAATCACTCGGATTTTTCAAATGACAGCCAAACCTCGAAGGTATGGATATCTACTGCTGATATCCTAGCCAACATGGACAAAACTGGAGTTTTGTTGACCCCTACAAGTGTGAGTACCTTTTGTTTTGACTTGGTGACAATCCATGTATAACGTGAATTTTAGGTTATGTTCGATGATTGTTGGATTTATTTGATAACTGCGATATCAGCAATATTCGTGAGCAAAATAGGTGTTTTATTCCATGTATTTCAGATGGTGGATGCTCATTTGTATTCACTTGATATAATATTATGATCTGACAAGTAGTCAGTAGCGGAGTCAGAAAAACTGTCGTAATATTTTTATTCGAATGTTTTATATTGTTTTTTCTACATTTCAGAACAAAAGTAAGTCAGTATGTGATAGAATTGAACCGTCATGATAGATTTTCATAGAAAAAATAGATTGTGGCAGATTTAATTAACCAATTAAACTTTTGATAAACTATATAATTGAATATTAAAATTGCTACCGAAAATAAAGCATATTCCTAGAAGTTGAATCTTCTTGAAACTATAAAAATGGAAATTCCGAAATGATCATCGAATATTAAAACAATCACTAGATATTAAAAATGTAAGTATTTGTTTAATGATATAAATTTCTTATCTAGAATCGCAGCGAATTCGTGGCTTATCTAGAATATTTGTCGAACTTTTTTATATACAGATAATATGATCTTTATAATCTCTGGTGTGACATTCAACTGTTAAAAATAATTTTAATTTGTCATCACCAGAAAAAGAATAATGAAATAATTCATATAGTTATCGAAAATTTGCCATTCAAATTGGTGATTTTGTCTGATTTGTCCATATATATTCTTTGATGAACATATTTTATAGTGTCAGAATGATTGATTCGAATCAATACATAAGTAAAAGCGTTTGCTAACTGTTTTTGTTTTGCCTAAAATAACTTTTGATCTTGAATATTTATTCTTTATTGGACTATTTAAAACATCAAGACGAATTTTGAAGTAATTTGTTAACAAGTAGATTATTTCTCACGCCGGATAGATTTACACAGAATCCTACCCTAATTCGTGTGAGTATTTTGCACGCCATGAAGAAGAATGTGACCACCGAAAATGAAGTTATGTATATCGATCCACGAGTCCAAACCAAAGACCTACTGGCGCCCTTCATTTCTCTACATCGCGGAAAACTCCTGGCCAGACAGGACAAACCATTGAGGGTGACGTTCGTTATTTTATTGGCGAGGGTGGAATTAAATGGGGCGCCAGAAAGACCGTCTGGCCAGCAAAGGAGACAGTATCGATTTTTTCACCACCCCATGCCCATTGTGAACTCACGGGGTGTGATGAACTCGAAGTACACAGAGTTTTGTGTGAACCTAAACTATAATTGATTGGCTATTGTTGCAATTTTAGCTACCGAGATTCGGTGTCAACTTCACATTCGATATTTTCGAATAATAATTATTTTCCTTGCAGTCCTCCATTTGTTTGACATATCAACTAAGTTCTAATTTCCCTGTACGAATGAATTTAAGATTGCACCGCCAAAGTGGGCAGTCACAGAACTATAAATATGACATTAATTGTTTTTTTCGTTGGAAAAGGGTGACTTGATACGTAAAATAATAAAAATAAAAACATTTCAGAATTTTGCAGTGAACTAGTGCGTTAAAGTGTACGTATTTTCATTTTCCCAAAGGTGGTGAGCATTATCATTTGTTTAATTCATTTTATCATTGAAAATAATCCGAGGTTAGAATACTGTTATGAATGAGAATGGTTCAATCAAAATGTATACAGGATTCTGATGACTTGTTTTGTTTTTAGATTCGAATGGCAAGATTTAGTTTGAGGTACTTTGAAGGCACAAACACTTTCAGAAGTGTTCATCAAGGTGAAGAAGTTTTGAGTGCTGGACATGTAAAATCATGAAGAAAGTTGAACTCTTCCACTGCAGACAAGATCACGGTTTATGTTATGGAATGCAATAAGATTTTATATTTGTTTTTTCTGCCGTTTTTCTTTTGTTTCAGGAAAATTTTTTATGAGTTTGAGAACTGATTATTCACCATCCACCAACAGCATCCTGTGAACTTTGTAACATCAAAATCAAGTCACTTTGATGGAAGATAGTTTCATCAGATACACTTTTACCATTGGGTTCACTAATGAAGGTGATTAAACCTCCAGGAGAAACATCTGTCATGAATTCAACTGTGTTATTATATTTATACTGAGAATAAAACCTGATTCTACAATAAAGGCATTTTGGTTTTCGTGTAAATATTTCTGTACGATCAAGTACTATCCCAACATCAGAAGCTTTCAAAACATCTTAGCATATTTTTCTGTGTTCAGAAAAACCTGGAAATCTAATTGTACAACACGAAACTCTACTCAGAATAGGTAACACTTTGTAGATGTACCTTCGAGACAATTTTTGGGAAGGGCCATTTTGTTGATAGCTGAACAATACGATGCTTGATTGTGGCCTTTAACGTAAACAGAATTTCATCTATCTAAACACGATATTTATCACCGATTTATAGTTTCACAATCATTTAAATACACAAATTGAGTATAAAATTAACAAACCACATTACGAAACGCATGGATTGGAGAAGAGGTATGTCACGATTTCTATTTGATCTTTAGTGTCACCAGGTGGCGTATCGCTTACATTCATTCGCCAATTGGCAGTTTTCCAATTATTCATAATTCATTGATATATACAGGCTGGCCCAACGAAAACGTACCGGGATGTATGACTACCAGAAAGAGATTTTATCGAGAAAAACCTGGAACACGTCAACTTTGTATACGAGGGGGACAACTTCTAACGCAAAAAAATATAGCCCAAACTTTACCCTCCTAAGCGGGGTAGCATCCCCTAAAGTTTTTAAAATGGGAGAATGGGTCAAATGATACCTCGTTGAAAAGCCCATATGATTCCGTATACATTGCTTTTTTATTTTTGAAATTCCGTCTACTCGGACCTTTTAAATGTCGCTAGTGCATTTATCAAAAATACATAAAGTAAATCGATTTCGCTTAAAAACTTACCGTTTTGTTAAAGTAAATGTTGAGAATATTTTCCTAAAAATAATTCGCATTTTTCTCTGTTTTTGTTGATTCGTTTTCGTTGGGACACCCTGTCAATGTATTTTATCGGTGAACAATCGGCTGTATTCGTCATTTTGGCAGTTTTCATTGGCGGCTCATTTCATTTCGGATTCATTTCAACAAATGTTTGCATCTATTATACAGTTGTTTTTAACAATTCAATTCAAAAGTGTGCTCGCTACATAGGTCACAAAAATTCATCTGTTATCTTGAAAATAAAGAAAAGCTAGCAGGTAGACTTTCAGAACCTTTCTTCCTAATGTATTGATGATAGCTGATAGATAAACAAAGTGAAATCGCTTTTTACACTGAAATATTGAAGAAACCTGCATGTTGACTACTAGTTATACATCTAAACCCATTTCTTCTAATTACCGAAACATTCGAAAGCTTTCGAGACACCAAAGATTACTCGAGATGATTAAAATTATTATTTAAGTAGCCATCATGCGTTATGGAGTTCAAATACCATTTTGACCAATGACCTCTGGAAAGATGGGACTTCGGTGGAAAAAACAGAGTGGGCGGTGCAAGACAAAAGACTGCGTGCGTGTTTGATTGCCTACACAAGAAATAAGGTGGTCCATGTGTTCTTTGTTTTGTTTTCAAGTTGCTAATTAGGGCTACGGAATTTGGATGAGGGAATGATTATTATCGCGGTAAAGTCTGAAGTTTTAACATTTTCGGTGGAGATTACGGCGGTATCCACTTGAATTTCGAAATCCAGATCGCAAACCTTGCCTTCCAATAATCCCGTCACTTCCATTTTTCCCATTTCCCACTTCCGAAATTCTAAGAAATCTCCGATAGAAGATGAATTAAGTATACGAAGTTCTTAGAACATTTCACTCCGCTCGCGACATTCCGTCTCTGTCCCCCCCGATTTACGTCACTGATTAATTTATGAATTTATTCTTGCCAACTGAACACGAACAAGCGAGAACGACAAGGACGGACGATGCGAATCGTTGTTGGGACGAGAGAGACGGTTGTAGATGTGTGCTAGTCGTCGTTTGTTTTATAAAAGCGGTTTTGCCAAACACTTCGTTTGTTCTGCGGCTACCAGCCACTCGAATTGTTTGATTCGTTTGAGTATTATCATTCGTTCTGTTGATACGGAAGGTTTATTGTGACTTTTGTGATATTGGTATGAAAAGTGCGAAATTTTGATTTGTCAATTTTGTTAGGAAAAAAGCCTACTTATGTCGCAGTTAGTGCCATATTTAAATTTCGGTTTGGAATATTCGGACAGTGTCAACGAAGACAATAACTATAACATGTATACCTACGGTTTTTCTGATAAAAACAAAATGGTAAGTTTTTTATCTATCGACGTACCTCGAGTTTTTTTTACTTTCACGCTTTATTTGCACTCTGTTGAATGATTTAGAAGAAATGTGTGGATATCTCTAGTTGATGGTTACGCAATTACTTGATTTGATGAATCATCGTAACTCTTGCATGCTAGTTTTGAATTATTTGCTGATTTTTAATTATTGTAATGAATTTGTTTTTTTTATCAACGTTAACTTGCTAATTGATATTCACTAATTATAGAGAATAATGCTTACTTCCTGGTTACAAGTTGAGAAATATTTCTTCAAATTGGGAGTCTTTTGGTCAAGATTTTTTCAATTATAAATTTACATAGGTTCAGATTGATTTTAATTTCCCTTTTAATCATTTCGAAAACTGTGTCCTGAAAATCGAATAATTGAAATTGTTGGAAAATATTTCGCATTGTTCGTAAGAGTCATGAAGATTATCACTACTGATTGTAAAAAACGGGGAAGTAGGATGAAAAATGCAATGATTATTCTCAATATTAGAAGGAAAATGAGCTAAATCTCAAATCTTACTTTGAAAGATCTGGAAATAATATTTATCCGCATAATGATCAAAGTATTTTTCCTGTTTCTCCTATCATTTTCTCAAGGACTTTCTGGCAATTTTTTAATATTGTTTATAACGCTTTCACGCTTCATCAAGAATCAATTTTGAAAGTTAAGCTGGCTAATATGTAATGTCAAGCTATGTATTTTTACCTCGGTATTCCCCAAGGTTATTTACGGGGGTACTCTATCAACTCTTGCCAAGTGGTTTTTTCTGATGACTTTTGAGCAGGAATATACCAGGAATCACTATCGAATGTGTGCCAAAAAATATTTTGATTTCTGGCCATGATTTATGGCCTCACTAATGAAAACATCATTATTTTCTAGTATGTTTTTCAATAAATAATTTTTATATCATTGGAATATACTGTACAATGAAAAGTACTAATCTGAAAATTAAGTTTTTGCAACATACTTTTAATGAGGGAAAGTACTGATGCCACTTTAATTGACATTGTTGGTGTGCACACGCATTTAGAAAAAAATGATAAAATATCGGAAAATAATGACAGTATTTACCTTTGCGGCATGGATTATGTTGTATTAGGTATTAATTGCTAATTTTGATGATAACAGCTGTTCGTAAAGAACGTACATTGAAAGATAATGGTTGATAAACAAGTTTGGGGGCATGAAATTATAAATCCAACATGGTTTTATATCCCTAATACTAAACAAAACCTTGTCAGTGCTACATAAACACAGAAGAGTGTCTTACAGAGTTGGTTGCCTACCTTTCCCACAATGGTGAGTTTTTGTGAAAAAATAACTAGTTTGAATAAAATGAAATTCCAGTAAATATGCGTTTTTGCGTCTAATTGATTCGAGAAAACAGAATTATTGATACCTTCAGACTTTTCTCAAATATTCAAGATATTTACCAGACTTTTTATTGCCATCATATTTTAGTATTTTACTTACATGAAAAATCATTTAGAAATAAATTTTCGTTTCCAGAAAGCATTATTTCACCTTGAAATCTAGAAATATTTTAGGATCTAGAAATGTTTTATTACCTGTTCTGTAGTTTCCCAGTATCAATATCAATAATAAAATTTCCTGGTTTCCCATTTCATTGCAAAAACAAGATATTAGTAAATTATCATTACATCAACCAGCAGCAATAATGGACTATGATTCTGTTTCGAAATAATTATAGAATCTGTCACTATAGGATGTTTGTTTACTTTATTCCGAATAGTAGCATCTTCGTATTCGTATTAATTCCTGATTATTTACTTCCTGGTTCATATTCATTTCCCTCCTCTTTTCCAAAAAGCTACAATTCAATGTCATTCACTTTGATATCTGAATTAATTTATTGGAAATTACTTGAGAGTCGACTGTTCATCATTACCTCGAACAAAAAATATAAGTATATTTAATCGTGACACGTTAGTTTTCAAAAAACAAGTATTCTTTTCTAATATACTATGCCCCCCATGTAGATATAAATTCCTGTATGCAATTGACCTTTCTTGAAGTGTGAACACGCCAGCGTTTCTTAAAATAACCACTCAAGAACCGTAAAGACAAAGATAGGCTTGATGATGATTGTATTAATTGCAAGTTATTGAGTGAAGCTACGTTTAGTTTGTAACGGAACTGGAGCATACCAGATGATATTTTCATGCTTGATTATTCGTTTAAGATCGCCCACGCTTTTCATAATTGATTGCGATGAGGTGGATTAATGAATGTCAACAATCAAGATGTAAAAATTCATGGCGAATGTTAGTGTGGCCAGCTAGGTCACCATATTTGAGATCTACTGATTCTTCGGGAAGTTGAGAATAGGTGAGACTGAGTATTTACGTGCATTATGTAAGTTTGAAATCGTAATCGAACATTAATTTAACGTAAATATTCATTAATTGAAATTGAGAAAAAAGAAACAGAAAAAATTGGCAATGGATACCTAAATCGATTAACAATGGGCAGGTACTCAGTAAACAATAACGGATTCATCGGTGAATGGACGATTCTGATTTGATGGAGACATCTTCACTCTTTTCACTCATACTTATTTAGATTCATCAACAAAAACCACGAAATTTCATTCACTTCATGCACTGAAATAAACACAACCGTCGAAATTTTGAAACGTTTTCATGTTAAAATCAGATGACAACAAATAATACAAACTGCGCATTTCGTCAGAAAAATTTACAATTTACAATTTCTTCTCTAAGGAACTCATTGGAAAGTAGATTTTCACGACTTTCAAAACTGAACTCTTTTTTTTCGGCTGTTGAAGCCGTAACCAATAGATTCTGCATTTTGTCGTTTGATCTAGAAGAAAACCTAAAAGATGTCATGGAGTGAAGATAGTTCGTAACAGTGTCTAAATTCTAAGTAGAATCAGTCTTCTCAAACGTTGATTTTTTAATCTTGTATTCCCAGATTGGGAATAGTCGATCAGTGCCTTGAGAAATTGATGAAAATAAACGATTTTGCAAATTTCCTTATTAACAAAAAATCGGTATGAATCAGAGAAATGTGTTTTTTTGCATCTGACATTATTTTCTTGTTTATTTTGGGTACCAAAATTTATTTGGATTTCTCCTCCAAACAAGACAGTTGATACTGAAACTAGTTCATAATGATTATTTTCCTAACTCTGCCAGGAATTGGTATTAGATCATGGCACGCTCGCGAATTTCAAGAATTTTCACAGTATTTCTCCTGAACTCATGCACAGCTGGGCATTTACATAAACAAACATATGTGCGATATCCGACTTAGATTATGACTCATTCCGTACCATTTATCTTTTGTTATTCGAAAAAAATCACGTTGTACGATGTTTCGAATAAGTTTTCGCGCTCGTTTCTTTGTCTTCCACACGGTTTGATGATAATAGTCGGTTCGCGCCACGAAAAAAAGTGATAAATCGGTCGGCGATTCTTAGGAATTCGCAGGAATTGTTTTCAATTACCCAATTGAGATAAGCGTGGAATTGATTCATGGGTGTTAAAACATTTTTAAGTTGGTGTAGTAGGGAACATATCATTGAATCAGAAATCTACTTTTAGTACATTCTCACAATTTTTTTGTTTAAAATCTATGAAAATTTAAACAATAGACTAATAAATTTGCAAACTCTCTGTATGCTTCATTTTCTCGATACTCAAATATTTTTTTTTATTTTCTCTGCAGATTTTTTCAGTACGTTGTCATTATCTCGGTTACCTACCTTTGAAATACTCAAGATAATCGCAAATCGTTTATAATTCCGTGAAATACTTTTTCAGTTTTACAAAAACGCTCTCGAGTACGTTAAACATTTTTTTTATTATTCTAAATATTTTGAATGACCATATGAAGTAACACAATACGAGTTTGAAGTTGAAGAAAAGAGTTCCGAGAACATACAAGTGCGTTGGGAATTACTCTGAAATCAAATTAAATTAAATCAAGTACAGTATTCAAAAAAATATTTTTGAAATTTGGAGCTAGCCGTAATATAAATCGAATTATTTGAACTAGTTCATTGGATGACAATATCATTTCAAATTCGTGGAAAATATAGAAAAGAGAATTTAGGAATTACTTTGTTTTGTTTTTCAAACTCATTGCCTATTTTTCTTGCCGACAGGAATTAAAAATATCTGATATAACTGATTCAGAAGATTTATTGAATTTGACCGATAGTTAAAATAACGAAACAATTTTGTAAGTTTAAGGTTATATTTGAGAAAATGTTTCTAGTACAATACGTACTATTTCAATCACTAGTGAATACTTTTCAATGAATACATTTATTTTTAACAAATCAAAATAAAATGTTTCGAATGTGATGGACACTTTTATAGGAAGCATTCGTCCTTTCTTATACTGATCTATACATTCATCCAACTTTGTGGAAACATGAGAATAGTCAAGGTATCGATGTTTCTAGCTAAATTTCGCAGAAAAATACCTTTGTAGGAACGAAATTGTAATACAGTGTCGATTTACATACAATCGAGTTGATGTGACGTCTACTGCGGTCAGAAATGGAAATAATGTCAATATAATTGACTGCCAGTAATTGAAAAACGGCGTACCTTTGTTGTCGAGTTGTTGAAAAATGTTAACAGCCATTAGCCGTAGTGCATTAGAATTGGCATTGTTGATTTGAAGAAAATACCGGAATTGTATTATCGAACGACATTTTCCTACTGAATGTCACTTGTACAGTGATCAAACCAGAACTATTTGAAGCACCATGTATATTACGCATTTCTTGAACATCCCTATATTGATAACAGTATTGTACAATAATTTCTACCATGAGGCAGAGGCGCATTTCCTCAATGAAAACAACGAAAAACTGAAATCATTCGATTTATGAATGAAACAGATTTCCTCAAATGAATCCATACAAAGAATGTTGTTTAAAGAAAATGCCCAATAAATTACGGTTTACCAGAGTTTTGCACTTATAAAACTTGGTGAAGTTCGATTATTTTGAATAACACCCTGTATATGTATCATTGGTGAATTTGAAAACTACTAAAATTTTTCTTTTGTATGTTTATCATACTTATTTCCTTATGAAAACTATACATTTTAAATTTCAATAAGAATCATGAACTTATTTTTTCACAGTATCGTGAAATGAGAAAGACTGATATCAATAATAGTATTCTTCTCTTCTAAAAATTGATATACAAATATACCGGGTATCCCAAATTGTCGTATCAGGCGATCAGGCAATATAAAAATGTCTGAAATGTTGATTTTTTGTTGTAGATAATAGAAAAAGCAACGACTATGTTGTATCGCTGTATCCCAAATAGAATAACACGCAATTTTCAATGACAATATACAGGGAAAACCATTTTAAAATAAAGGTGTGACAGGTAGGTGCACAAGCAGGTCAAATGCAATAAAGACATCATGAAGGCACTTTAATGCCATTTAAAACCGTCAACTTTCAAATTATCTTGTCAAATAGGCGAGATATTGTATGTATACGATAATTTGAGACACCCGTTATATCATCAAATAATATCAAGGATCTCAAAATAACCGATAGCTCTTATTGATTTTTTTTTCTGAATATAATTGAGTCATTATTTTCATTCAAAATTGCTGTTACTCAAGAAACTGTGAATATCTCTAAAAACGATGGACAAAATCACCTGGACTTTCATTTCAATTAACTGAACTGTGGGATTTCTAAATTTATCTCGAAATTAGTTGAAAATTTTCAGATCGACCTGTTATCTGGTTCTCCAAAATTGATGCTTGAAACAAGATTATCTCGTTATTCGGTAACATCCATCCATCCATCGAGGTGAAAACGGAGAATTCCGATTTCGCTAAACGTGGAAAATCCGCGACGCTACGTCATCGCCTCTCGCGCTTACGTCACACCCACTCGCGTGTGGCAACAGGCTTACTCGAAACGTGTTCCGACACTTTCTTTTGTCTGCACAAGAAGGCTGGCGGGTCCGCCGTTCGATGTCGCTCGCTCTCGTCGCTGTCGACGAAAGTGGGTCAATGATTTTTTTCTGGCAAACCGAAAATCAGGGTCGGATCGAGGCCGACCCGACAGGAGTCGCCTCGCGTACCGCGATCGCCGGAAAAAATCGCGTAGCGCTACCCTTATTCGGTGGGAAGGCTACGAGGGATCGTCAAAAAGATGCTTGAGATACCATAGGCGCTATTTTTGACATCGTCTTGCGAACAATCGCACGATATCGTATTCTCGACCACCATTCGCAAAGGCATACGAACGATATCGTTCGCATGTCGGAATTAGTTTGGCAACATCGATATTTGGCCACTGATAACCACATAAAAAATTTACATATGAAATGTGTAGTTCACTTATACATTAATACCGACGACGCCATGTTTGTTATTTGTAAATATACCAAATTACTTAATTATTAATCTGAAAATTCGAGTATGGATTCAGTGAAGAATACTCGAAAAACAAATACCACCCTATTTTTATTCCATTTCTTTCATGTGTTTTCATGTTGTTTTTTTAATTTTCATTAAAGATATTTCAAAACAGAAGTAATGTTTTTATTATTGCAGATAATTTTGCTGTATAATAAAGTATACACAAATTCAGAATCACATAAAAACATTGTATATGTAATTAATAAATAAATTTGATGAATAGAATATTACATATAGTATGACTGTATACATTCTATGAATTTATCAACTTGAAAACATACAATGTGTCATAAATTCGGTGTTCTAAGACGTCCTAAAGTCATTCGCAAGTAAGTTGCGGACGCCCAACACCACTCTTTGAAAATACGCACGTTCCCAAACTCGCAAATGGTCAAGAATAAGCGGTCAAATTTCATTCGCAAATTCATGACATGCGAACGATCATCATAGATGCGAACGGTTAAGAATAGTACCCCAGGGCCAATGGATGATCAGTCAGAAGCACGATCGTATACATAGGTCTTGCAACTCGGGTGGTGGGGGGTGACCGAAACATTGAGGACATTTTTATGGTTCTCATGTTTCGCCACCTGCAGCGCTGTCCTCTATTGTCACTTTGTCAGCCAATCACAAATAAGGTTTTTATTTATTCGAGAGAATTTTGCAAAATATAATATTTCTGTCATTGATTTTATTCACCATTCAAGTCCTAACCGTTTGTTTTGTTGTCAAAGATTAATCACGTGATCATACCCCTATGTCCTCCTAGCGGATAATTATGGCAACTTTTTCTTCAAAACTGGTGCCACCCCCCACCACTCAAAAATGCCGTAGTCTCCAGACCTTTTGTGTATGACCGTGGTCAGAAGCAATTTGACTTGAGAGCTTTTATAATATGCTCATACGATTCAAATTCAACCGTGAATACTAAATTTTTTACTTTCTTCAACGTCATCTAAACTGATGTTGAAACAAAGGTTCTGCTTTTTCTCAAATTCGTTGAAACGTAAATGGTTTATTGAGTCAAATAATACACCCATCATAGGTATTATCAATACTTCAAGTAATGCTCAGATAATTATTCTGTAAAGATTATTCCAATTTTCTCACTATAATGGTAAATGTTATATTTTAAAAATTCGTGAACGTGAAAATTCTATCATCTCGAAAGATAAGATTCTTCTTTTGCGTCAAAAATATTCTTCTCAAATCGATTTTGATTCGTAGTACTTTTCACTATTTTACATAGTACCATCATATGTACTAACGTTTGTTTGTTGTAACTTGTGGTAAAAACAATTGTTAGAGTACCAATTCTGTTTTTTGTTATGGTTATGCACTCGTTCCAAATATAGACGAAATAGAATGTCTTTGTCCCGACTGCACCCATACCCAGGTGTTCATCTAATTCGACCCGAACGACCAATTAAATACGATCGATCACAATAAAAAAAAAAACAAACACCGCTGTTTACGTCGCAGCAGTTTCGTTTCGGCAACCAGCATCGCACCTTCTCTGTCTCTTTCTCTCTCTCTCGGTCTGACGTCACGTCATATGAGATATCATAAACTGACACCGGCAAAACAATTTCAAGTATTCCTCGGATACGTCAGTATCTCATTGTCTACGCGCTGTGAAGTGTCTTTCTCTGTTGCGTTCACTGTGTATCTCGCAAGTTTGTTGTTCCGTGAGCACGTGCGATGCGACAACCCTCCTGGTAGTTCAAAGGTCAGTTAGTTCTATTGTTCTTCGAGTCTTTGTTTGCGCGGGCGATTAGATCGGGGTGGATAATTTCGCTGCTTTGTCGAGTAATTTCGCTGTGTTTTACATCAGTGTTATCAGCGTGTAAACACAAACAATCACGCCTTTTCCTGTCGGAGATGGTTTTGGAATTTCCGTTTTTCATTGTAAAAAATAAATAAATAAAAGATACCTTTGTGATATTGCGCGAACGTGTTGAAACTTGCGTATCGATATTGTAGATGATTTTATCGTACTTTATCTTAGTCGTAATCCGTTTATTGCTTTTTTTCATGTCTGTTCGACGTTCGAATTTGAAAGCTAAGGTGTAACGTGATACTTATTGATGACGATCGGTTCTTTAATAACCTTTTATTGAACATAACTATTTTAATATCGAGATATAGACTCGTTCGAACTTGCAAGGTCCTGTTAATACCCATAGTTGGTTACGTTTCATCAAATGTTTATTTAGAAAACAAATTGCCTATTGCAACCAATAAAGTATTCTTGATTCGTATGCTACAATAAGTTTGGACTTACATCCACCTGCGCTTTTCAACTCAATTATGTTATTGGATGCTAAAATTCCGCGAATTCCATTCACACGCCTTGATAATAGTAATAATGTTATGATAGAACAGCTATTTAGTATTATCTAAACGTTCGCATACCTATATGGGTGTTATAAAATTGCAGGTTGTTTTTAATCTTCCGGTACATTCTTTCACTGGTTTACTGTGTTCATATGTCTATGGGTTCATGTGTATCTCTTAGCAATAATAGTTCATGTTGTGAAATCTTTTGAAAATTTTATTGAAATGGAATTGTAGTTCGCATTGTATTATGCAAACCAAATTAATCTTATCGATATCACTTACTACGGAGATGATTAGGTTTCTGTATTTAGTAAATTGAATGCATCTAAAAATAAGTACTCACCTTCAAGGCATTTGTTTTATTTTTCTAATATGTGTTCGAAACAACATTGAATTATCTTGCTTTTTAAGAAATCCTTGTGAAATAAGTTTCAATAATAACGACCATCAGACATTGAAGATTACTCAAACGTTTTTTGTATCAATAATTCGTCAACCCATTACTCTTATTATATGTAGATAAAAAACTACACTACTCAATAATCAACGAAATACTTTTTTTCTGAGCTCTAAATTTCAATGTATTCATTCATTCTGAGACCATCCAGATGGTAAAAATCATTCTATTTTTATTGTGAAGTTCATTTCCTCAAAGTTGTACCTTTGCCAAACATTATTACAAACTCATTTTGTTGTTCATTTATTTCGAACACACTTTACTCTGGTCACAAAATGAAATTCGAATCATTACATAAAAACATAATTTTGTGGTCTGGCATGTGTTCCGGCGGCATCCTGTTTTTTTTTCATCATTTGATGTAAGATGTAACTGACCTGTGAGTATATTGTTCCAGGCCTCATTTCTCAATTTCGCCCAACTCAAGCATTGAATCAACGATCACAGACCACAGTCAACATCTTGAACGGAAATTGCGGTTAAGTGGCGCCATTTATCAGCTTAAAATATTCATCGCGGAGCATTTCGTTTGTTTCCAGAGGCAATTAATAAACTTATTTTTATAAGTACCATTTTTTTTATCGTACCTACTCATCTCGTTCTAGACAGCGAAAACGATTTCAGTCTGGCGTCTAGAAATTTATTGTTTCTGAAGATTATACGATTATACAGAATATATCCTATATTTCATTTTAGTGAAAAACTCATGAAATTCTAATAAGAAATCATGCGAGCAATAATTCAATATTGTGAGTTTTCTGTATTTTTAGGTCGAGAATCTAAATTGTTATGATCCATCTTCATTTGTAAATATTTCTACCTATTATGTACTATTATCCTTTCTATAATTGCTCGTAAAATCTCTTGACTTTTCTGGGCATCCCAAGATTTATGTTGGCGCCTCAACAGTAATATAATGATGATCTTTTGTGTTTCATGCAAGGTCATCAGAAAAATCATATTTTAAGCGAATTTGACTTTTATTTGTTTGTACTAAATTGTAAATTAACGTACTCGAAAAAATCGTCCTATAATTGAGAATGTTCTTCGATTCTGATTTCCAAAATTGACCATAGCAATCTTTTATCCTGCATATACCTTTCTTCGTTCGGAATGCAAGGTATTTCCGATTGTCGCCCCGCCGAGGACTGGATATGACTCATCGACGAATCAGTACCACTGTCTGATATCTCGAGATCGTGAAGTGTTGCCGAAGTACGAAAATATATTGCAATCTGAAGATTTTTCAATCTGAGATTTTATCATTCATAATGTTCTTTGTGTGATGCAAAAAGGAAAAAGAAAGAACGTGTAGATGAGACAAATTGGATTGAAAATCAGTTTACACGTTATCAGCTAATTTCAGAAATGTCAGGAGACAGTGAGCACGAAATAAGCTCAGACACGTACCAATTTTTCGATTACGACATCACTGATCGCATTATGACAACATTGTCAGTGTTTTGAAATTACAAAACCCTGGGATTTTGGCTTGATAACATACCGAAATCTATCCTATAGAATCAGGGACATTTTGGATTCGTATGCACTGGCAACACTCAAGTCGCAGTACCCGATTCACACGGCCTGCTCGATTTTGCTTGGGATTTGCCCAGTGATGCTCTCTTTTTATTCAGTCGAGGCCGATCAAGGTTGATTATGGTCGAGAGAAAACTGCCTTTGGAGGATTACCCAGAAATGTTAGTCATCGGTACCATGTTGTGAATGGATTTGTAAAATTGTGCAATGACGTAGTAGATTGGACTTTATGCATGCAGCATGCATACCAACAGGTTTCGGTTAACGAGGAGAAATCACGTGACCATGAAAGGAGTTATTCGAAGTTAATTACAACTCTCGTAGGAGGGCGTCTGCATTATAAAATTCGCGCGAACTAATAATAATCAAAAGATGGATTCATGCAACATCAATCGAGAATATATTCATGGTTCATTGAGTTGTCAAAATTGTCAGTATGTGAAACGTGTCATTTTAGTTTCTTAACCTATAAAGATATATTAGTTGAATCAACGATTATACGAATACTAGAAATCGCCAGGGATTATCAAAGAATATCAAGATTTCGACCAATTATTTTCAGAATTACATCAAATACTCCCTTCTTCATTGAATTCGTTGATTTGATCTCGTGCATTTTGCACAGAAATACGACGTGCAATAATAAACGTCAGCTTGTTTAATCAGTGATAAATTTCAACAGCTCAAGCAAAATTTGCGAAATCGTACAAATATGTACCTGCCTGTATCCGTACTTGTACAATGAGATTCTAACGGCTCTTAGGATGTCATTGGCTCCAAATCACATCCTCTGCGTACCAAAACAATCGTTCTCCTAATTGAGTGTTAACGTCAAAGCTTATTAGCAAACAATACTTGAATGGCTAACAATATCGAGAACAATATAAACACTCACGTTAAGAAATTAACACTAGTCGTAACAATGAGTACCCATGACTTTCGGAGTGCGTGCAAATTTTTGGCTCTCCGCCAAATAAAAAGCCTTGAAAACAAAGCGGTGTCTTACTCGGCCGCCTCGAATAACTTTTGATCAACAAACATCTTGTTACGTACTCTCCACTAAACATCAAGCTGTATATAAAAGTCTTTGACGTTTAGGCTTTATATTCCTGTCAGGTTTGAAGTTATGAAATATTCATTACGAGAGTGAAGCACTGACATTTTCTTCCATGAATTCGGTGACACTTAACGGTTCACTATTCACTTATTTTCGTCATTTTTTTTTCTTAAATGCAAGTGTGGTGGAAATACTGAACTTGAAACGAGTTTCACCATATTTTAAGAAGTGACCTTGATGGTGATGAATTAGACGTATCCTTATGCGGAGTAGGTAGTACTGGGTGTACGAAATGGATTTTAACGATAGTTTGCAAAATGAGGTTAGACACCGAACACCAAATAGACTCGATAATTAGTGTAATTCTATAATGGAGTGATAGTTACAACAGCGTGCGCAATGTACGTCGAATATTACGAGATAAGCACTCGGATGTGTTGAAGGTTTTCAATCACTTTTGAATAGATCGGTGCCTTTCAAGAATTGAGTTTTAAATGGGTTCGACGTAGGTAATCTTACCTGTGTTGTGAAATTGTATATTGTGAACTGAATAAGGGGAAATTGATCGTTAATCTCTATTTTATCTTCTCGGCAAAATATTGACTTACTTAATGACCAGACACCAATCATTATCGCTGTCAACGTCATGTCACTGGAAATAGAATTATATCTTCGTGTAAATCATTCATCAAGGTTAGTTTATACAGTGAATAAGAATGAAATGAAATAAAAATGCACCAAAGAAATCACATATTTGTTACGACTTGACATGACATTGGTGCATTATTATTTTACCTTCTTATTATTTGCTGTATGAACTAACCATTCATATTTCAAGCTGAGCAGTTGGCGAATGATTGCAGCGCCAAAGTGAGCAGTCACAGAATTGAATTTGGTTATATGTGTTTTTTTGATTAAAGTGTGACTCAATAATAAAAATAAAGACATTCCAGACTTTAACAGCGAACTAGGGCGTTAATGTGTATGTATTTCAATTTCTAAAAGTGGTAATCATTATCTTTGTTTAATTCATTGTATCATATTGAAAATTATCCGAGGCTAGAATACTGTTGTGAATGAGAATGGTTCAATCAAAATGTTCACATGATTCTTTGTTTTTAGATTCGAATGGCAATATTCAGTTTAGGGTACTTTGAAGGCACAAACACTTTCAGAAGTGTTCGTGAAGATGAAGAAGTTTTGAATGCTGGATATGTAATATCAGGAAGAAAGTTGAGTTCTGCAGTAGCAGACAAGATTACGGTTTATGTTATGAAATTAATTATGAGTTTATTGTGTTTGTTTTTCTGTTGTTTTTTATTTTGTTTCAGGAAAAAAATTTAATGAGTTTGAGAACTGATTATTTATCATGATAGCATCCTGTGAACTTTGTAACTTCAAAATCAAGTCACTTTGATGGAAGATATTTTCATCAGATACACTTTCACCATGGGGTTCATCAATAAAAATGATTGAATCTCCAGGAGAAACACCTGTCATAAGTTATTATTATATTTATACTGAGAATAAAACCTGATTCTACAGCAAAGGCATTTTGGTGTTTGTATAAAAAATTCTTCACAATCAAGCATTATCCTGACATCAAAAGCCTTCGAAACATTTAGGCATATTTTTCTGAAAATTCAATTACAGAAAAAGTTGGGAATCTGATAGTACAATACGAAACTCTGATAGGAATATGCAGCATAATTTTATTAATACCTGAACATACAACGCTTGATTGTGACTTTGTAAACAGAATTTAATTCTATCTATACACGATATTTATCACCAACTTGATGAAAAACATAGAAATTAATAATGGAATACGTTTTGTTTTTCTTTCTTTTTACGTCGTCACCACATTTTAATTATTTATGCTGAACCAACTGACGACAAAGACATACATATTTTCTCATTCTTAACGCTCTATTATTAACCGTATCCGTATATGATCGAAATGGATTTTCAGATGACAGGTCGTTGCACGCTGTACCTCATTGACCTGTTCTTTGCCAAAATGTCGTCGATACTTGTGCTCTTGTCACTCGACATCCGAGATCTATAATTAAGCCGGTATTTCCCGTAACTATCGTGGCAATTTTAATTTCGGAAAGCTTCGCGATATTCGTGTGTGAGTGTGTACAGGGTGGACGCAGATGATACGCTTGATGTTTCACACACTTTACGTCATTTATGTTTACTAAATAGAGCAAGATCTGGAGGCAATAATATGATTATACGGTCTTTATTAACACAATATTTGGATGACGTTACGTTTCTAAAAATAATCAAACAGGTATAATTCACATTTCTTATCATTAAAATATCAACACTACCTAGAAAGAATTCAGTTTCAATAGATTCATTGGCTATTGGCTGATGAAAAATGAAATAACTCCACATAAAACGAAATTAATCACATTTTTTTAGATAATCAAAAAATGTTATCTAAGTTGTGATAGTCATATGGATTTTTTCTCAAGATCAAGGCAATTCAGTTATTTTCTAAATTAGCACAAAAAATATTATTTGTCGTGTTACAGTTGAAAAATTCTTGTCAATAAAGAACATGGAATGATTTATTAGTAGGGATAGATTTTCTGCAAATTAGTTTTTCAAGAAACTTATTCAACCATACGATGGACCACCTTGTAGATGTAAAAATAACGGTACTTGGCGACTGAATTTCGCGCGTTTGCGCACTTGATTGTCTAAATAAAGCGACAAACGAAAATCAACGCCAGCCGATTTTCATTTGTCGATTGGTCGGGCCTCGGAAAAGTCGTGAGCTCGACTTTAATTTTTTTTTCACGAACGAACGAAAATATCGACTATAGTTAGTCGATAAACGAGATCATTATTTTATTGATATTTTTTTTTTGTAAACGACTAGCTCAGTGGTATATTTTTTTGTATTTCGAAATGGCTTTTTTAGATCAGAAGGAAATCACGCATTTCCTTGCCCAAGAGTTGTTTTACCAACAGGTAATTTTTGTTACTAACGTTAACTTGTTTCTGTTGTATAGTTATTTAATGAATATTTATTCAAACTTCTACACAAAATTCTTTGATAAAAACAATAAAATCATGTATTCATGGGTTCAATATTTCAGAATAAGTTGAGTATTTTAAATTCAGCAATAAATTATCTAGGCAGAACTGGTTTAAAAATATTTAATTGCCTACACTTGATATTTTTCTGGAAGAGAAATCAAATAGAGGAACCAAATTCCTTTTGTCAATAATTGTTCATCCATTGTGTAAGTAAGATTCTACACAAATCTTTGAAAACAATTTTGCGAAACCTACATTTTTAATGTCATCGAATATTTATAACCGGCAACACTTAGAACTATTAGTTCCTACAAGTTTGAATAAATCTATTTATAAACGTGAATAATTCTCACACAAAATAGCGTGAATTCTAATTTTAGGTTAAGTAAGACTTGGCCGGGCAACTAGCTTTTTGTTTTTTATTATTATTTATCCATGTGTAATGCATATAATCTAATAATTTTCTACGTAATTATGAATGCAAATGAAAAATTCTGAAAAAGGTCAATTTTTGTATATAAAAATACACTTTCTTCACTTGCCCCTTCAACCCTCTAGGAGTAATAACTGCCCCTATAAAAATTTTATATGAAAAGGGGTAGCTTGTGATACCGCGTTTAAAGGGGTTTCATTTGGTATGAATTGTCAAATGAATCCACCAGAATAACTTATGTTTTTTGTATTTTTGTTTTTTTATCCCTTGCCGTTTTCTCCATTCGTATTTTCTTGTTATTTTGTCTTATCTCTTTTGTTGTCTCTATATCTCATCTCAATTTATTTCTCTTGCTCTTTAATTTTCAAAAGTATTTCGAACTTTTATATGGCTAGAATTAAAAAAAAACACATTGAGACTTATTTTTTGTTTCAGTTTTTGACTCTCGAAGGCCTTAATTCAGGAGTGCCAACCCGAACCACCCCCACTCTAACCCCCACCACGTTGCGAAACATTGAGCAGACTTTCATCGAACTACAATCGAAACCGGAACCACACGAAAACGAAGCTGGCTTTGTCCCACCTTTAGTGCATTCAATAGGTGAGAAACGATGTATACGATTACTGATGTTTTCAAAAAATGAAGACATAAAAAGCGTTGAGAAACGTTGCTTCGCGCTTTAGTTTCCCAGAATGAATTCCCAAAGTTATGGTCCGTTCAGAAATCACGTGTATCGTTGTGACGCCAGAAGTAGTAGACTTTGGGTGATGATGGATGAGAAATCACGAAAAATTTTCAGGTTTGCAGTAACCATTTGAATAGATGCATACACGAATTGTTTCATTCACATGAAAATTCTTCAACCGGTAACTCCCAAATTAGTCTATAGTTAATTCTTATGACGTCATGAGAAAAAATATTTTCTTGCTTTCAATAGACCGCATTAGTGATCCTGAATCGTTTGGCTCGAAATGGTATGTTTTATACTCGACCTTAAGTACGGATGACATAAGAACGATAATAGAAGTATCGTAACAGGCCCTTTTGTTTTATGCTCTCACATGAAATAAGTTGATATTTAAGGAATTGCATTTAGGGGACCTTGGATATGAAGGATGGAAGTAACGATATTTTCGTAAAACGATTTTCGGAATTTATTCAAAAGTATTTGAGAAAACTTTCTTTACGTTACCCATTCCATACGACGTATTCATTCTTTTTCTATCGAATTCAAACAGAATCATTTCTTAAATATTCCTTATAACAGCGAAATAATTCAATAAATAACATCATAATTCTAACCACAGATCCTGAACCTTAGATAATGGTTACTTAAGGTTCATATTAGCGCATCTTCGTTCAGAAATATTTCGTTGGGACTCAATGCACTGTTGGTTGCATACATTGTGACGTCACACTAATGTGGTCTATTGAAAACCCAGTTTGCTAATCTTGCAATGCCAGATGTTAGGTTAGAAGGCATTCTGAAAATGATAATGGTTTCAAGGTAACATAAAACGTGAATAAATGTTTTTTTTCACAGAAATTTTCAATGACAAAAGAAGCCATATTGGGAAAATATCGGTATTCAGTGATGTTGAACTAAGTCATACGACCTTGATAACGAAACTATTTCTTTATTCCTCTGTTGCGATTTTCCCATAGCTATTCAAGTTTATTTATTGCTATTGTTCTTTTATAGTTTTCTAATGGGATGTAAAAGAAATGTTAATGGTAGGGCATTTATTGAATTGTTTGGTTCAATAACAAGATTATGTATCAAATCGTAACTTCTTTATCTTGCATTTCCTCAATTTGAAATGATTGTGTAATGTTGTAAACAGGGTGTATCTATTTTGAATTTATTCATAGGATAACTCAATTCACATCCAATAAAGATGAATTGATGGATTTGCACAAATAAAATAGTATACCTGAAAAATCTTACATACAGGTTGGCCCAACGAAAACGTACCGGAAGGTATAACTACCAGGGAGAGATTTTATCGAGAAAAACCTGAAACACGTCAACTTTGTATACGAGGGGGTCAACTTTTGACGCAAAAAGTATAGCCCAAACTTTACCCCCCTAAGCAGGGGTAGCATCCCCAGAATTTTTCCAAATGAAAATGGGGGTCAAATGATACCTCGTTGAAAAGACCTTTTGATTCCCTATACATTGCTTTTTTATTTTTGAAATTCCGTCTACTCGTTGCAAAGATATGGACCTTTGAAATGTCGCTAGTGCATTTCTCAAAAAATACAAAAAGTAAATCGATTTCGCTTAAAAATCTACCGTTTCATTATAGTAAATATTGAGAATATTTTCCTAAAAAAAAATCTTTTCTCTTCTGTTTCTGTTGATTCCAGCTAGTTTCTCGATAAAATCTCTTCCTGGTAGTTATACCTTCCGGTACGTTTTCGTTGGGACACCCTGTATAGCATCAAACACAGAACTAATGTTTTTCAAAAATTTCCTGTTCATACTAAAATAGTCGACATCTTGTTGAAATTCGCCAAAAAATATTTTTTTTCAATATTATTGAAAAAATCCGATGATTACGTTTGAACAAAAATCCAAAATACATTTTTTTCAATTTTGGAACGACACAGAGAATAGAGTAACTTGACAGTAGCCAATAATGTTGTTGTTATCAGCATATTTTTTCAAATCTCGAATAGTCTTGGTAATCTCTGACGAATTCTGATTGTCTATGGTGATTTTTGATAGTAAACATCAATCCCTAATCTTTTTCCAGGCAACAACCAATACATCTCTGCCGGCGACACTGACTCATACTCCCCGAAATCTTTGCCCCCTTGGCACCACAGCGGTGGCACCCTATCCCAATCGAGTAGCGATTGCGACACCCGCTCTACCCCGCCCCTACCGCATTCTACTACCCATCAAACGAAGGGCGGCCAGTCGCGACGCAACATGGGCGGCCGAAAACCCACCCAAGACCTCAACTGCAGTCCCGAGGAAGAAGAGAGACGGCGCGTGCGCAGAGAGAGGAATAAAGCGGCTGCCGCCAGGTGTCGCAAGCGGCGGGTCGATCATACTAACACGCTCATTATAGTGAGTATCAATAAATAGTTAAGATAAGACGATTATTAGAGTTGCAGAAATGTTTCATGGATCTGCATTTCCAAAATTTTTTATAAATTCATGAGAATTGGTCAATAAATTCAAAATAGTTGAAATATAACATAAAACTATTCATGAAGAACAGCAAAAATATACAACAAAGTTATGAAAATTCATTCATATTGCCAAAATGATATCTCTATCTATTCTACATATCTGTCTGAGTAATATTTTTGTTAATTTAAAATATTATAAAATCATTTATATAACCGTTTATAATTCTCATTCGATATTCACAAATCATCATTAACCGTTTTCTTTTGTTGTAAAAAAATTGTGTTTTCCTCGCTATAATCCATGAATATTCTCATCGAACTGGTTTATTATTTTTCTCTATATTTCAGATGATTTATTTTTATTTAATTTTTAAAGCTGTGGTACTATATTTCTTCTGAAGTTCGTGAGTTTTAAATGAATCCTTATTTTGTTAAAGGGAAAGCAAACATTCTTTTACATGTATTAACTGATATACAGGGTGCTTCAGAATTGCACGGCAATATTTCAGGAACGTATTCTCTGGTACAAAATAAGTAAAAAAGTTCCCATGAACATGTGTCTGATCTCGATTATTAGCGGAGTTACAGGGTGTTGAAAGTAAAAATAAACAGATTTTTATTTTATTGAGCTCGATCCACTTTGAACAATTCCTCTGAACGTTTGTTAATAAATTTATTTTTTATTTAATTTTGATGCTTTAATTAATATCAAATATCAAAATAGTATAAATATTTCAGAGTATGTAACTGGAAACTGAACGGAATACGATCAAAGGCAAGAGGGACAAAATTCAGGTAATAGGTTGAAGAACTTGAAAAAAATAATAAGTTCACCATTGGCGTACGAGCAAGTTTTTCTTAAGGCTTTTATGGATTGAGTCCTCGGAAAATGCAACACTCTATGTGGTGTTTGGACAACATTTACTTTCATATTAAGCAGCACCTATTGCTTGATACTAATAAAAAATTTGAAAGCTCCATCTGCAGTAGATCAAGCACAATAAAATAAAAACCATTTTTTTTTACTTTCAACAGCCTGTAACTCTGCTAATAATCGAGATCGGACACATGTTCATAGGAACTTTTTGTACCAGAGAATATGTACCTGAAATATTGCCATTCTGAAACACCCTGTATAACTGAATTAACCTAAAATTTCCTGTGAATTTTCTTTTATAAAATGCCCTTCACAGGATCCAGGATTATGACAAACGGGATCACTACAAGAGATCCTGAAATGTAATGAAACAATTTTTTGACCTAATAGAATGGAATCTTTTTTTATTATGTATTATTTCATCGGAAATAACGAAAAGACCTATTTCAGATTGATTTTTTCAACGTTTTCCGAAAAAACTGTCTATATGTTGCTGGTTTAACAAATATCAAGTCAATTAAACAATATATAAAATTGAAATCCCCTTTCACAATGAAAAATCTATATTATTTTCTTTCCAGGAAACGGAAGACCTTGAAGCGAAGAAACAACTCCTCCAGGAAGAAGTACACGAACTCCAGCAACTCAAAGAACAACTGGAATGCCTGTTGGAAAACCACAAATCCTCCCCGCACTGCCGCCTCCAAACCCAAAGCCCCCCAGACGTCAAACCCTTCAACAACAACAAATATTACCCCAACACCAACAACAGTGGCCGCGTGAAAACGGAACTGGTAGACAATCTGAACGACTGCTTCCTTCTGCCCTCGCCCAAAAAGGTGATGCTCAGCTCGACGGTGCCCATAACCAAACCAAACCGCCCTTGTACGCTGAACGTGGGCGCGGTGGCGCCCAAGTCGGTGTCGGATCTGCTGGGCGGACCCATATCCACGCCCTCCAACGGCATGACATTCAACTTCGAATCTCTGATGGGCGGAGGTACCGGCTTGACGCCCGTCTCGACGCCTCTGGTGCCGTCTTGTAGCAGTCAGCAGAGGAATTTTATTCCGGTTAGTATGGCCGATCTCGTGTCCCCGGACACTTGCGGCCCCCCTAAGCTGGTCAGCCTTTGAGGGTGGCTCTTGGCTTTTTTGTTGTGTGACGTTCTCTGTTGGGTATTTTTTTTACATCTACTTTTTCGTTTTTCGGACGGATAGAGAGATGCTGCGTCTTGATACATTGACTAAACCACCTTATTCTTTAATGTTGATCGTATTAGTCGAAAAAGTTGTGAACGTGTGAAAACGCTTGTTTACTATTTTGCACATGATTCAAAATACTTCCATTGGGCGCCGAACAAACCATACAGGGTGTCCAATGAAATGTGGGAAAATTCTCGAAATAAAGGTGTTTCTACAGGCACACTATAGAGACATGACTCATAAGGGGGTATTCTGGTCTAGACGCAATAATAGGCATTTTTCAAACTAAGATAAAAAAAATGGAAAGCATTTTGACTGCCCGTGTTTTATAATTTTTATCAATGTTTCATTATCAAGAAGAAGAAAACAAACAGAAAAAACCGTCTAACTACACCGGTGCTGTGGAGGCTATTAAAATAACGGTGCTCTCTGGTTGACATGATTCCAACCCTTGTAGTGATGTTGTATTTAAAAGAGCACCCTAGACAGAGCACAAGTATCGACGACATTTTGGCAAAGAACAGGTCAATGAGGTACACCGTGCAACGACCTGTCATCTGAAAATCCATTTCGATCATATACGGATGAGAAAATATGTATGTCTTCGTCGTCAGTTGGTTCAGCATAAATAATGAAAATGTGGTAACGACGAACAAAGAACGAGAAAAAAAAAACGTATTCAACACGAAATTGGTATATTTGAATGATTGTGAAACTGTGAATCGGCTAAAAAAAGTTCAAATTTTAATTTCTATGCTTTTCCTCAAGCTGGTGATAAAGGTCAGTCAAGCATCGTATAGAAAACTTTCAAAAGTGATCTCACATTTATGACATTTATTTTATTTGGCATTTTCCAAAAAACTGACGAATATGCCTAGATGTTTAGTGCTTGATCGTACAAAAAGTGTTATACAAAAACCGAAATGCGTTTGTTGTAAAATCAGGTTTTATTCTCAGTATTCTCATGATGAAGTTAAATTCATGAAAGGTGTATCCCTCCTGGAGGTTTAATCACCTTCATTAGTGAACCCTATGGCGGAAGTCTATCTGGAAGTGTTTTTGATAAATCTTTCATCTAAATGACTTAATTTTGAAGTTACAAACTTCACAGAATGCTATTATGATAAATAATGAGTTGATAAACTCATCAAAATCTTTCCTCAAACAAAAGAAAAGCAGCAGAAAAAACTCTTAATTCATTCCATTACATAAACCATAATCTTGTCAGCAGTGGAAGAATTCAATTTTCATCATGATAGTACATGTTCAGCATTCAAAACTTCTTCACCTTCATGAACATTTCTGAAAGTGTTTGTGCCTTTAAAGTACCTCAAACTAAATCTTGCCAAATGATAATGCTTACCACTTTTAGAAAAATGAAAATACATACTCATTAACGCCCTAGTTCACTGAAGAAGTCTGAAATGTCATTTTTAATATAAAGTCACACTTTAATAGCGAAAAACACACACCAAATACAATGCAACCATCCAATGTCAATATTTACAGTTCTGCGACTGCCCACTTCGGCGCTACATTCTTAAATTCATTCACCATTAGGATTTACCTTTACCAAAAAAATCACGAATAAAGAATATCATCAAATTTCAAAGAAATTGGTAGAGTAGTACTTGAAATATCATGATTACTATGTAGGTCCAAACTTTGGAAATATACAAAAATAAATCGAATTATATTTCAAGATCAGAATACCCCTCAAAAGAGGCTGCTGAATATCTGCTAAAAATTTTATTATTTCATGTGATGAAACCCTAAAAAGTCAATAGATTCGGGTAAGCCCACCCCATCGTAAGGACTGCTTGTGCGAAACATCTTTACTGGAAGTGATCATTTTATTTTTTCTTGTTTTATAGTTTTTCCAGGCACCCTGTATATGTCACACACTGTCCCCGGTACTAACATTTATGTGTTATTGTGTGTGTTATGATTTAATAATTTCTAAGTGGGGCTAACTAGTTGCGTTTGCTCATTAGAGGACACCACATAGAACTGAAATATTTTTTGTTGTATGCATGAACAATGAGTTGAATTCGAATATCTTGATTCGAAGGATATTTCATACCCTAGCGGTGTCAACTATTGAGCCAGGTGCCTTATTGTGTAGATATTGTGTGAATTATCTTTCGATTGAAGTACATATTTGAGAATTGTTTATAACAAAATTGAGGTATTGAAAAATACATTGAATTCGACATTTGCCTGTTTATTTCCAAATTTCTTTCCAGAACAAATCAAACAAGAGATTATTTAGTTTCTATGTTTCTCAAAATATTCAGTGTGTCTCATACGATTACTTCGGACATGGTTTATGCACCGCTTATTTTGTTTCCTTTTGCAGAAACTCCAAGATATTTTCAGTCAAAATCAAGATTGCTATCTAAAGAATCAGTTGCCAATGTATATGGATTATAATTTTACTCAATAACGTGTGATTGAGGATGGCCATTTTTTCTGTAACATGGAAGTTTCTCATTCATGGAGACAGCTATCAGGGGTTGAATCCTCTTTCAACAAAAATTGTGATACTATGTATGATAATCATGATGACAGAATTGCATTAAGATGCATGTTTTGTAGAAGGGGCTTCTACTATAACGTTGAATGATATCGTTTGTGGAAGGATATTATTCCCAAATGATTTTCTTATGGAATTTTCCTAGTGAGATAAACGTCAGCATCATCTCTATCCTGTGTTGATCCTGATATTTACAAAATTTGTTATTTTAGGAATGATAATACTTAATGCTTAGCCGAATGTTGGACTGTAGTAAAAATTTGAACAGCTCGAGTCTGGGATCTAGTAGTATAATTGGTCCAACCATTACCATGTTTAGTCCAACCGAACCGAAACCAAAAATTATTTATTACTAAGTATTAGTAACATCTTTAAGTGTCATTTTAGTTATATTTATTTATTAAATGATTTATCTTGTGAGACACAATCTGTGGACAAATTGACATCGAATTTGGATTTAAGTAATTTTTTTCGATTGGTCTACAACTTGTGTTGGTTTTTTTGTATATACGTATGAATGCTAAACATGGACCAATTGTCGATAAAAAAGTGCTCAAACAATGTTTCTCTCTATGCTGTAATGAAATATATTTTGCTATGAAACCAAGAAATGCCTTTTTTATATGTATACAAGAGATGTCATATATTTTCTTTCAATTTGTGAAATATTCCCTCCACAAATCCTTTTTAAAAATGAATTTAGTATATATTTTTGAGATAGGAAGTGCTTCTCAAATTAAAGCAGTTTTGTGTTATTACTGATAGGAGTTTAATGAATTTCGTTTACAGAGAGATTCAAAAAGTACCACCATGATTCATACCAATACCAGTTTTTTCTTGTTTCTCAGTCTCATTATTTGCAATACTGTACTTTTTGACTCGATCTGTAAGCTTATAAATAAATATATATATATATATATATGAATTAATATATTGATACTTTATACTTGAGTATATACATAGCAATATTTAAGGTTACATTTTTTGTAATCAGTCAAATTTTATAAGGAGTAGTTTTTCTCAAAGTTTTGTATTTATTTTATGTAACGCTAATAGGAATAAATTGATTTACTATTTTCTATATTGTAATTATTTCTTCATCACCATTCCTATATTTAATTTTTTAAAGTCCGTACCTGGATTAATATTATTATATATATTTAATAATGTGAAAAAACAAAAAAACAATAATTTCAATGCAAGAGATGTTCAAAATGTTCGGCGTGAACGTCTTTGTGAAATAACATAATTTTCTTTTTTTAATGTTAATTTTGTAATACATCTGAAAACACTTAATATTTCCGAAACAGTTGAAGATAGGTATATGGGACATTGTACATGAATTATGTCTAGAATTTTCTGAAGAATCCAAAAAACTAATGATATACATGACACACCCAATATAATTTTTTCAAATTAGCATCTAAAAATACAAATCAACGTGTCCAAGCGGTTTTCCCAACACGATGTCATTTATTCGTTATCGAATTTATTCCTTTTGGCTGTTCCACACTGTATGGTGTCTCAGCAATTAATCGACATGCTGGAATCGGGCAATAAAAAGTCATAAAAGTTATCAGAAAAATAGAAAAAGAAATCAACTTGTGTATTTTGAAAGATGTGGAACATTTGGAAAAAATCAATAAAATTCGCACCCTGTAACATTTACTTCACCCCTGTCAGTAAATATGTTGATTTTTCAATTATTTTTGTCTGTTATGGAATGCTGAATAATACTTTAAATGTGGAGCCAACTGGTCTAGTTCGAAAGAAAATATAACTTTTCCTTGGCCAAATATTTTGAAGTAACATTTCTCCCAACTTTGACTGTAATGTATCAATTTGGTTCAAACATAATTGAAACATTTATAGGGTGTTCTATTGAAGAAAACCCAACTTTATTTCCTCAATACTTTTCGACTTATCCTGTATACTTAATTTTTATTCAATGTAATTATGGAAGATTATGAAAAACCCTAGAATTTTTGTATCTTGACATATTTCGCTAGCTATCTTACTTTAGGAAATAATCGACCGTTTCCATACATATTATAGCCACCTTGTATATCGAACATGAATTCCAATAAATCTCAGGTAATATTGTATTACCCTCAGAAACGCCCATTTTTATTGGGTTTTTATGACATAATCTCTAAATAAATGAACTCAAAACAATTGTAATTTTCAATTTTTCCACGAAGATCAATATTAGGTTAATTAGTAATTTTTCATCAAATCCATTCTCATTTTTTATTCTATGATATGGTCATCATCAATAGTTGCTGGAATGAGTTTTCGGTAAATAGCTTTCAATACGATAAAATTTCGATAGGGTTTCAACTCGACTGACATGAAAATATACAGGGTTTCTAATTATAAAAACAAATGATATGGTGCATTGAGACTTGAAAAGTTTGCCACCCAATTATCTACACCCAAGTTTGTTGGTGACCTTATCAGGCTTCATCATGTGCATTCCATTTCCATCATTTCAACCACGAGTTTTCTGTAATACATCTTTATGACGTCACACTTTTTGAACAACCTGTACAAATATTTTTCTATATGCGAACTGAAAAACAGATGCAAAATAACGATATTCTAGCAGCTTGAAATATAATAGCTCAACTTATAACTGAGCTGTAGAGGAAGGACTCTTTATATTTATTATTGTTAATTTATTTATTCGCCAGTTACATTACAAATCTTGATATACATAATTATATATCTGACAAAAAAATTTTTTCATCATTTGTTAATGCTAAACATTTTCATATTTATTTCCGATTCCAAAAAAATAATCGATTTTTTCAATATTTCACCAAATGACAACTTCTATTCTATGGTTCCGTGGCAGAGTATATCCCCTCCCTCTACTCTGAGACAGAGTCTGAGGCGTGGTCTGAGGAGATTAGGCATCCCCTCCCTTCTACGGAACATAATGACACTAATGACATAAGTGGTAGGGATAAGCCTGTGCTTTGTGGTTCCATGTTTCTGCTTGACAGTCAGTCAGTCTAGTTCGTACAGCCGGTGTAGAAGATTTCGTTTGTTTGTGCTCCGTAATCGAATTGTGTTTTGAAAGTCGCAAATTTTGACACATATCGTGTATCATTTATTTTCGTTTAGACAAATTTTGCCTAAATTTTAAAATGGGAGTTCCAGCATTCTTCCGATGGTTGACCAGGAAATATCCATCTGTAATTGTTCCCTGTAATGAAGAAAAGGTGAGTTTTGATTTTAACATACTTGCAATATGTCTAGGCTGATTCAATTTTTCCTGCATATGAATTTTGAAACCCTAGTTCACAATCAAATCATATTTTAATTTCTCTACTATTTTCGAAATTCATATTATTCATATATATTTTCATATAATTTTGCACTCATCATGCGATGTAATTTTTTTTTATATTCCACTACGTTCAGAAATTTTACCCTTTTTTTCTATAACAATTTGGACAAGATTGTACAGCTTCCTGACATATATATTAAGAAATAATTAATTATGTCATCCTGCGGAAATATTGATATAATACAATATTTTTCAAATATTCAAAGTCCAAAGCATGAAAATATATTAATTTTATCAACATGCGGTATGATGGACAACTGTCATACTTTTTAGCAAATTTATTCAATTTACCAAGCATTCATTCTCATACTGTGTTATTTTTAATATGAAATATGTTACGTTATTGAAGAAATATGTCAGGAATCTGATGTTTAACAAAAATGTTCATAAAAGTTTCAAACTTTGAAGTGGAATATTTTGAGAAGTATTGATATTCATTTTCCATCAAAATAGAAAGTGCAAAATTACTTTCTTCAACTTTGTGACAAAAAAAACATGAACTGAATATGCCAATATTTGATATGTATGTTGTTTAATTTTCAGCCTGTGGATGTTAATGGGGTGAGGATACCAGTAAACACAGCTGAGCCAAATCCAAATGGTGTTGAATTTGACAATCTATACCTAGATATGAATGGTATAATCCATCCTTGTACCCATCCAGAAAATAAACCTGCTCCTAAAAATGAGGATGAGATGATGATTGCAATTTTCGAATGCATTGACAGACTTTTTAGCATTGTCAGGCCACGCAAACTTTTATATATGGCCATTGATGGAGTAGCCCCCAGAGCTAAAATGAATCAGCAGCGTTCTAGACGTTTCAGGGCATCGAAAGAGACTCATGAAAAGATCAATGAGATGAAAAAGATACGTGCTGATTTGTTACTGAAAGGAATAGTCCTACCACCAGAAAAACCTAAGGAAGAACATTTTGATTCAAATTGTATCACTCCTGGTACTCCTTTCATGGCTAGACTTTCTGACTGCTTGAATTATTATGTCCATGAAAGGATGAATAATGATCCTGGTTGGGAAGGTATCAAGGTTATATTATCTGATGCCAATGTTCCTGGAGAAGGGGAGCATAAAATCATGGACTATATCAGAAAGCAGAGGGCCCAGCCTGATCATGATCCCAATACACAACATTGCTTGTGTGGGGCAGATGCTGACTTGATTATGTTGGGTTTGGCAACACATGAGCCCAATTTCACCATAATTCGGGAAGAATTCAAGCCCAATCAGCCTCGTCCATGTGATATTTGTGGACAAATTGGACATGAAATGAAGGATTGCATTGGAAATTGTGTAGTACCATCAGACAAAGCTCCAGATGTACATTTGAGTTCAGAAGTTGAGTATATATTTGTCAGGCTCAGTGTACTGAGGGAGTACCTCGAGAAAGAACTGGAGATGCCTAATTTGCCTTTCAAATATGAGTTTGAGAGGGTTTTGGATGATTGGGTATTCATGTGCTTTTTTGTTGGAAACGATTTTTTGCCTCATTTACCCAGTTTGGAGATACGGGAGGGAGCCATTGATAGATTGGTTGGGCTCTATAAGGATTGTGTCTACAAGACTACTGTAAGTATTATACACTTTATATAGTTATCTCTCAATATCATTAGTGCATAGGTTAGGGTGTAATATATTTCAATATCATATGATACAAATCATTTATTTTTCATTTCATTTAATTTCCTTAGCTGTGTATATTCTGTCACAATACAGTCAACAACTGGGTTTCTGATATTTCTTTACTGACATAAAACTTTTTTATTTTCAGGGTTACTTGACCGATAGTGGAGAGGTCAATTTGGAAAGGGTTCAAATCATAATGTTGCAGCTTGGTAAAATGGAAGATGAAATCTTCAAAACCAGGCAACACAAAGAGCTGCAGTTCAAAGCTAGAGAAAAGGCGAAGAAGCGTAGAACTGATGGCTTCAATTCCTCTAGACCAAACTGGGAACTCGTCAAAAATACTCAATTTGAACCGAGGGCCATTGGCCAACAGCATGCTGTTACCAACGCTCGTCAGGAAGCTTACAACATTCGTAAGGCAGGCATGGCCACCCAAGTGGACTACCAGTTGCAAACAACAAATTCTAAGACTGCCTTGGAAGCTATGTTCAAGCCAGCTGGCGCCTCGGAAGCTTCCGGCAGCCAAGGCAACCTGAAGAGAAAACGCGAGGAAGAGACGGTAGCTTCTGAGGATGATCAGGCCCATGACGAGGTGCGTCTGTGGGAGGATGGTTTCAAGGATAGGTACTATGAGTCCAAGTTCGATGTGGGTCCTGATCATCTGGAATTCAGGTTGGTATTTTTTGTTACATAGATCAATATCAATCATAAACAATCGCAGAGTTCTATTCCATAATCAATAATAATCCTTTTAATATTGCTTTTGAGAAATGATTTATTTTTGTTGAATTGAACTCTTCAAGACTTTTAATTCCTTCTCTAGTTTTTAATTTTCATTGTGATATGAATAAAGTCGCTAATCAATTCTTTTTTTTTCAGGTACGCTGTGGCCCTTCATTATGTAAGAGGCCTTTGCTGGGTACTCCGGTACTACTACCAAGGTTGTGCTTCATGGAAATGGTACTTCCCATATCATTATGCTCCTTTCGCTTCAGACTTCTGTCAAATAGCTGGACTGAGCACAGAATTCGAAATGGATACAAAACCTGTAAGTATTTTTATTACGAACAAAATTCCTTTATTCCTGATTATGTTTCGATATATATGTTTTTTTTACATGTGATATTAATTGTTTTTTTTTTCATTTTTCAGTTCCGTCCACTGGAACAACTAATGGGAGTATTTCCAGCTGCCAGTAGTAAACACGTTCCCGAACCATGGGCAGAACTCATGTCCGATGTGGATTCACCGATCATAGACTTCTACCCGGAAAACTTCAAGATCGATTTGAACGGGAAAAAATTCGCATGGCAGGGCGTAGCCCTCCTTCCCTTCGTCGATGAGACGCGACTGTTCAAAGCATTGGAGCCCTATTACTCGAAACTGACACCTGCCGAGATGAAACGTAACGTTCGCGGGGACGATAAACTGTACGTTTCTACAAGTAACAAGAGCTACGACTTGCTGAGTAACCTCTATTCACAAAAAGTCGGACCCAATGCAGAATGCGCTGTTTCCATCGACGGGATGAGGGGGACCGTTTTGGTCTCGGATAATTGCGTCAGCGTTGGAGGGTGAGTGTCAAAATTAAATTTATTCAGTAGTGTCAAACATATAAGAATTACATTTATCTAGCCAGAAGGTTTCAAAAACAGGTGAAAGATCAAACATTTATTTATACATCATTTACAAACACTAAATTGTTCAAAATACTTGTCGAGTACAAGCAGTTGAAATTCCTTTTTTTGAAAGAATCATCAAGCATTTTATTCCTTTAGGTTATAAATTTTTATTCAGAATTCAGTTTCCATCATTCCAAAATATCGTTTTCTATCGAGATTCTAACCGAAATTTTATTTTTCAGATTCTTGGAATCACCGGTAGGTGATATGGCCCCCTTAGAAGACAACAGGGTGTGCTGCGTCAAGTACAGGGATCCAAAATACGCGAGAGGGCACATTTTCCGTGCTGTGAAGCTGAAGGGTGCCAAGGACGCCCCCAGAGTGTTGAAACCCTCTGATTTGTTACCTCAGCAGAACAGGAACTGGAGGCCACAGATTGGTATGGCCCCGTCCACACAAAGGTTGGTATAGTTTTGTAAACTTATTAGCAAAGTTGAAGACGATCGATTACTTTCGAAAATTCGACACCCAACGTGTATGGCAAACAATAATGTGAGTGTTTATTTTTATTACAGGGCGACTTTGGATGTTTCTGGTCATAGGACGATAAATCATTACACTCCGAAACCTCCAAACCCATACGGTAACGTCCCACCGCCAAACTATATGGATCAGCGTTCTAGCCACGGCAGAGGTAAGATTTTTCATTCTTCTATTTCATCTTAACAATATGATTCATTGAGTGGTCCAAAAAAATATATTTCAAATTACTACTCGACATATTTACCTACTTCTCTCATTGTCACTATTATACAACCGATAAAATTCCTGCATTATCACCTTTTTCATCAGTTATAGTGAATTCATTTAAGGAATATAGTTCTGATTCAGATTTGGTGCACATTTTAACAATCAGAAATATCACTGATGAATCCATGATTGTCTACTGAAGAAACAGATTATTAACCCTTTTTAACTTTTTTACAGGTTACCAACATCAAGGTGGTAACAGTTCCGGTCCACGTAGCTTCAATAACCGTGGCTACAACAGTGAACGAGACCAGCGAAGCCACGGCACCCAAGGCGGTTATAACCAAGGTGGTTACAACCAAGGTGGTTACAACCAAGGTGGTTATAACCAAGGTGGTTACAACCAAGGTGGTTACAACCAGCGTGGCAATTTCAATCAGAGAGGCAGCCATGGTGGTGAAAGAGGTGGTTATCAGACTAACAAAAACCATCAGAGTAGACCACCTGGTCCTTATAGAGATCGTCATATACCTACCAATAGGTATAACAGTAGAAGATAGGGTTAGGGTGTAGATTTAGGAAATATTTCATTGAAAGTCAATTTATTCGTTTTGACCTACGTATCTGGATAAACGATCATAGTTTTTTATCGAACTGACAAAATATGTGAAACTTTTCGCTTCCAAAATGGAGTGGAGTTGATTTTTACGAAAATCGTTTGTGAAAGAACTGCAAGAATATTCAAGAAACTATAGAAGTGTCCCGAAAGGATTACATTATCTCATAATATCGTTCCTGATCAGTTTCTTGAGTATAATTGCTTTATGAAACCATTTTGAATTGTATTGTGATATTGGCAGATTATTCATTATTTTCAGAAGTTTTTAACTGACTGGCTGAATTGCTCAGAATTAGGACTCAAAATCTTGATTTATTAATATTGATTCTGTTTTATTTATCGTTGTTTCTATTTGCAAATTTTATTATCCGACTTGTAAATCAGAATTCATGAAATTTCTGATGTGTCGAAAATTTTGATAGAGAAGTATGTATATTTTGTAGGTTTACAAATCATGAAGAGGAAATATAAAAAATATGTTTTTCTACAACAGTTTTTGATGTTTCATCCTAATCCTTACCTAATGAAAACATTCCTTGACCGAAATCAAAGCTCTGAAACAAGCACAACCCAGAAGTTCAAGCTCATGAGACAAAATTTATTGTTACATATAATTGGGGTTAATAAATATGCTGAAACATTCATGTAACTAGTGTTTTATTGATTGTTCAACGGACAGCCTAACTTCACTTGGTTTTCTTGTTGGCTCAAAACTTGCCGCATAATGAAAAATTGTAGATACATTTTTGGGCGACTTTAATTAATTTCTCAATATTGTATTGATGTTGTTAATGATCTTGATACAACAATTTTTCTTTCAATTTCAAAATTTAAAAAATACTACTCGACATATCTACCTACCTCTCTCATTATCTTCAACATTGGACAACCGATAAAATTCTTGCATTTTCAGTTAACACTAATTTTACTTTTATACAGTGAGGACCATAAGCCTGTCGCCCCCCCTGTAACTTCTTTATTCTACATATTACAAAAAAATGTTAAATACATAAGTTGTAGGGTTTCATTCGATCTCCTCAATGGTTTCAGTTTCATTTATACAGAGTCTCTCAAATAAGCACGGTGACTTGGAAGTTAATTTTTTTAAATGGGACACCCTATATTTCATTGCATTTTTACATTCTACGTTGAATTTTGAACAAGTTTGATAAATGGTTTTCTATCAAAAAAGTTAATAGTTTTGGACTTATGAACACTTGTAAATAAGTCACCGTGCTCATTTGAGACACTCTGTATAAATGAAACTCAAACCATTGAGGAGATCGAATGAAACCCTACAACTTATGTATTTAACATTTTTTGTAATATGTAGAATAAAGAAGTTACAGGGGGGGCGACAGGCTTATGGTCCTCACTGTATAAATAATAATTCATACCACGTACACGATCTTACATAGACTTCTAAAAACTGATAGGGTGGGGGGTTGCCCAAACATTGAGGAAATTTTGGTGGTTCTCGTGTTTTGCCACCTGTAGCGCTGTCCTCGCTTTGTCACTTTGGGTGCGTTCCATTAAGCGCTCACAACGCCCAAAACACTCATTCAGACGTTCCACATGGCGACCACGATCGTTGGGGTCGTGGCGAAAATGTCATGAATGACGTCATGATTCATGCTCACGACGACCCATCTCAATAGGTGGGTCGGCGTGAGCGTTTCGATGACGCACAGAACCAAGTGGAACGCCAAAATTCGTGGTCGTGAGCGTGATCGTTGTGAGCGCTTAATGGAACGCACCCTTTGTCAGCTAATCACAAATCAGATTCGATCAGCTTGGTGAAAATACGAATGTTTTTTGATTTATTCAAAAGAATTTTGCAAGTTATATAATATTTCTGTCATTGATTTTATTCACCATGCAAGTCTCAACCGTTTATGTTGTTTACGATACAAACTGTCAATGATTAATCACGTGATCTTACCCCTAGACATATACGTTCCTAGCGGATAAATATTGCGAATTATTCTTCAAAAATGGTGACACTCCCCACCACTCGAAAGTGCCGTGGTTTCCAGACCTGTGTGAATGACCGTGGTTCATACAGATAGAACAGTTTCTACAATAAGTGACTTGAATTGAACAATAAAATGCATCAATCAAATCTCAGATTATTTTCTTAGAACACCTGTTGCTTCCACAGCCATCTTGCGACACACCGCAGATGCTCTCTAGCCTAGAAAATGAGGATTTCCAATTATTGAACTTCATCAAAAATGAAGTTGAACATCATTCTTCTCAATTCGTATTTTCCATTTTTCTTCACTTGTATGAATATTTGCATAAAGATATGATACATGCTAGATCGATCTACATATTGGTCAATTTGTCTGCATACGTTGGCCATGAGTTCTAACAATGTTGCCGTTTCGAAATTCCAATTAGTTCCGGAGATATGCATGAATATCGCAGAATCATATCGTGTCATACATTGTTGTATTAGTAATAAAATATGCTATTCAATACAGGGTATTTTTTTCCACAGGTCATATAAAAAAATAAAGTTCATGGTGGTTTCTCCAAAACGAAACGTCGTACGGAAAATCTCTTGACGCTTGTATCTCTTCAAATAACGTCAGAAAAAAATTAAAACGAAATCGGCAAATTTCGTTTTTTCCGGCATATCTCTGGAACCAATTGGAATTTCAAAACTTTCTGAACGGCACATTTTTAGACTTGGAAATGCGCACCTTTTCTATAATTTAACTATCTCCGTATCTCTTATGGTTTCTGAGATCCCCATGATAGACATCCTTATCTTGGACACAGTGTATATAAGCGAGATACAGAGTGTTTTATATATTTCTCCTATTTCTTCAATGGCTTATAACTTACGATACGCATTGTTTATTTTATCAATTTACACAACATAAACTCATTATCCTGTATGCTACCGAATACCGAATGAATGAAAATAATAATCCAGGTACGAACTTGAAAAAATTAAAGGAACTTCATCAGTTCAATGCAGCACCCTGTATGACAAAATTTCGAAAATTCGTTTGCAGATATGAACAGAAAAATAATCCTTAACAAATATGATTGGTATTTCCGTATACCATTCTTGTACCTGTTGATTTAAGTCAAAATATTCTTTTCAATGAAAAGGTGATACAAAATTTCAAAAAATACCTTTCACCTTGTGTTTCTTAAAAAAATCATACTTTTTCGGAATGTGATTTCTTCTCATTTCATAATTTGTAGCATGATGAATGTATACAATCTTCATCACATCAAAAAAATCCGTGCCCTGAGACTAGAGCAGTATATGTAGAGGCTAGAAACATATGCAATGCAACAATCAAGCATTCGAAAGATGCTCACAATGCCAAAATAAGATCAAAACTATTTGAATGTCCTAACGGATCTCGTTCATTTTGGTCTTTCGCCAAAATTTCACTTCCAGCTCGTTTCCTCCTCTAACCAAGGAAGATGGAACACTAGCCACGACTGTCCAGGAAAAAGCCAACATTTTTGCCAATTTTTTTGCTAGCAATTCCACTCTGTATTGATCGGGAAAGTAACCCCCGAACATTACACCTATTGACAGTCACATGCCCGAGATCACATTTCGCCAACGAACTATCCGAAAGATTTTGTTGGGTCTCAACACCGGCAAGGCCTGTGGATCTGACGGAATCCCACCTATTGTTCTCAAGAAATGTGCCGCAGAACTCAAACCTATTCTTTGCAAGTTATTCAACCATTCTTATAAATTGGGGATATTTCCGTCCAACTGGAAAATTGCAAGAGTACAACCAGTCCCCAAAAAAGGCAAAAAGACCCTACCTAGCAACTACAGACCTATCACACTGCTGTCTATTATTTTAAAGGTTATGGAAAAAGCCATTAACATCGAGCTCATGAAGTATTTGGAAAACTCAGGAATCATCAACGATAGGCAATATGGTTTCCGTCATCTAAGATCAACTGGTGACCTGCTTGCTTACGTCTCACATATATGGCAGCTATCTATCGAGAAATATGGTGAAACCTTAGCCGTGGCGCTAGATATCTCCAAGGCATTCGATCGAGTCTGGCACCAGGGACTGCTTGCCAAGCTTCCATCTTATGGCTTGCCTCCTCAGCTATGTTCTCTGCTAACTAGTTTTCTCTCAGGCAGATCACTCCATGTGGTGGTCGATGGAGCTTCATCTGACTCTCTAATTATAAATGCTGTTGTTCCGCAGGGATCAATTCTATCACCTACACTATTCCTACTCCACATCAATGATCTGTTGGAGGCAACTTCTTGTCCAGTACACAGCTTCGCGGATGATAGTACCCTTCACACTGCCTTCTCTTCCAGTACAATTCTCGAATGGGGATCCAAAAACTTAGTGGATTTCAATGCAAACAAAACACAAGCATGTCTTTTCTCCAAAAAAGCCGACCTCACAATGTCCAACATATAAGCTTGTCAGATGTGACCATACCTTTGAAATCATCCACCTCGATGCTTGGTATAACTATCAGCAATAACCTTTCTTGGGAAAGTCATGTGAGATCAATTGCTAAAAGTGCATCCCAAAAACTTGGTTTTCTGTTTCGTGCCAGGAGCTATTTCACTTCCAGTCAGCTGCTCACGTCTATAAGGCACAAATCCGACCTGTCCTGGAATACTGTTCCCATATATTTGGAGTGCGGCACCTAAACATATCCTGAAGCTGTTGGATTCTGTCCAAAAAAGGGCAATTCGTCTCGTCGGTGATGCTTCGCTTACTAACTCGCTTACTTCTCTGGAACACCGTAGAAGGGTTAGCGATCTGTCTCTATTCTATAGATATTTTCATGGGCGATGCTCTTCTGAAATGTTCTTCGTGAGAAGTTTTATATATAAAAAAAACACATACGGAGTGTTTGTAACTGGTTATTGAAATAGCACTTTGTCCCAAATAAGAACTGATGACTTATTTTACATCAGTATCGTGATCCAAAATTAAGGATATCATGATTGAAAGTAAAAGATTAGCATTTCGAGACGAGGTAGATTTAGAGGTATTTTTTAAAATTTTTTACCACCTTTTCATCGGAAAAATTAATTTTGACTCAAATTAACAGGTACACAAATGGCATGCAGAAGTACCAAACACATTTGTTTAGGAATATTTTTTTCTGCTCTTTTCATATCTGCAAACGGCTTTTCCTACGACTGAAATCTTTAAATGAATAATAATAGTCTAACGAATGAGCTATGTCATTTTCGATTCGCGAATGAACATAAGCGATACGCCATCTGGTGGCATTAAAAATAACTTTACGAGCAGTCATAGTTCTTGTGTTTGGTATTATGTTTTGTTGATTTTATACTGAATTTGAATATTTGAGAGATTGTGAAACTATGAATCGGTAAAATAAAACTTCCAATACTAATTCCCATGCTTTTCCTCAAGCTGGTGATATAAATATCGTGAATATATAGATGAAATTCTGTTTACATTGAAGGTCACAGTCGAGTATAGTATATAGTTCAGGTATCAACAAAATTTAAACGAGATCTCACATTATCTATTTTATTAAGCACTTCTCACCATTAAACATCAGAAAAAACAAATACTATAAATTCATGACTCATTCCATCACAAAAACAATTTTCTTGCGATCATGATATTATGATGTCCAGCACTCAAAACTTCTTCACCTTTATGAACACTTCTGAAGGTGTTTGTGCCTTCAAAGTACCCCACACTAAATCTTGCCATTCGAATCTAAAAACAAAACAAATTATCAGAATCCTGTATTTGATCGATCATGTTAAACAGTATTCTAACCTCGTATTATTTTCAATATAATACAATGAATAGAACAGATGATAATGCTTAACGAATATTCTTTTATCTGCTTGTGCTGTTGCGCAGGGCGATTGTAGAAAAAATGGATGCTTTTAAAATTTTGGGAATTAAATTTCAAGTGACGATCCGAATAATAAAATTCGAAGAAAATAAGAAGTTATAGGAGACTCCTGAGCTAGAGACGCTAGATGGTCGAAATCCGTTGCGCTCCCGCGAAATTAGGCGTATGAGTGGCGATGACGGGCGCACAAAGGACGCAATTACGCGCCGCAACGCGCCCTCATTGTCGCGTCACACCCACAAACAAACGAACAATGCGCGACAAATTGTCGGACAAAGGCCGCCTGGGGGAGTGAAGGGGAGGGGGAGCGGGAGAGGTGGTGGTGATATAGTTTTGACGCGATTACGGTGATATGATTGTCAAAAGTTGTCGACTGCCGGGGACGAGGATAATGTATGCTCGTATGCTTGGGGCACTGCGATTGACGTTAATCGCCCGAAAATGGGATAACAGAAATTGATAATCATTTCGATAATGTCGGGGGAAAATTGGTATGATAGAGGAATCCAATGGAGTTTTTACAAATGCCGTAATTATAGTGTAACCAAACATAGTGTGTAGTGTCGCACTTGCTGTCGGTTCCTTTGATGTTGGTGGTCACAAGTTTCATTTTTTGATAAAACGAGTGCGCATACAGCCTTGCACATATCTGTGAGTCATCGCTCTGTCCATCCGATGATGAGCTATCCCGCCAATGTCAATTTTTTACGGATTCAAATGCTACCAGGTCCTGCTCCGAATAATTGAAATTGACCAATATCTAAATATAATATAACGGTAATATACATTAATAAAGTGATTATCTGTTGCATATTTCAGATACATTCAAAGAATTTCGTAATTATTACCTAATTAATGGAATTGATTAGAGTGATTCATACGAGACACGTACACAATTTAAATGATAATGACTTCATTAGTACTTTCAATAACGTACTGTCATTTCAATAAGTTTTACTCATAATGCTATTGAAAGGTAGAATTCTATTTATGAACATCATCAGAAACTTGTATTCAGATCTGTGCTATTGATACTAGTGCAGGTTCAATCAATAGTCCATGATTTATTTCAAATCTTTATTGAACACTGTCACATGATAAGAGTTCAACTTTCTTCATGATATTACATGTCCAGCGTTCAAAACTTCTTCACCTTCATGAATACTTCTGAGAGTGTTTGTGCCTTCAAAGTACCCCAAATCAAATTTTGCCATCTGAATCTAAAAACAAAATGAGTTATCAGAATCCTGTATACATTTTGATTGAACCATTCGCATTCACAATATAGTATTGTAACCTCGGATTATTTTCAATATGATACAATGAATTAAACAAATGATAATGCTTACCACTTTTAGAAAAATGAAAATACATACACATCAACGGCCTAGTTCACTGCAGAAGTCCGAAATGTCTTAATTTTTATTATAAAGTTACACTTCATTAACGAAAAAACCCATATAACCAAATGCAATGAAACTATCCGATCTCAATATTTATAGTTCTGTGACTGCCCACTTTGGTGCTGTAATCTTAAATCAGTTCGCCAATTATTCAAGTTATGTTACTCCTCCAAACCGTTTGACATTCGATTGATGCGATTGGCTGTGAGTTAGGTGCAGATGCTCTATGAATGTAAGCTTTTGACTGAATGCTTCTTGACTTTGTTATTTCATAACGTAACGTACTAGGCGAATGGTCTATTCTTCTAGCGGAAAATTCCTCGTTAAAGCAATTCAATTTCATCAGAGTGAAAATTTTTCACGTGTCCACATCCCCACAAGCTATTCTATTCAATTTCACGCACACCTCCACCACCTTGTCGATATCCAGTTCACAATTACCCCTACACCTAGTAAGTTTCTGTTTCACGGTCCGCCACATCAGAAGAGGCCGAATTTGCGGACGTGACACCGCCAGATCCACTCCGGAAAATGGAATTCCGGGATTTCCATTGTGGACGATGCGATGGCCGCGGGCGTGTTCCGGTCATTGTTGTCCGATTCCCGATTGAAATTCGAAATTCGCTTTGTGGACACGAAGGACGAGGTGCCCGAAATGGGAGTCTGGATGCATTAACGTTTCAAGTGGATTGGCTTTGTCCGGTGAAGATGATCAGAGTCCATTATAATATAGTTCTGAAGTTGAAAAGTATGAAAATAGTTTTAGTAGGTATATGCATTCATTCAAGGTTAGTTTACACCGCAAATAAGAATAAAATGGTGATCACAAAAATTGATGACTGATGGATTCGGCAAGGTAGACCATGGTAATGGCCTTCGAGGTCACATGACCTGACACCTCTCGATTTCTATCTCCGGGGTTTCAGAAGAAATAAAGTTTTCAAAAAGGATGATTACTATAGGAATTCCTTAGAGTCAAAAATGGCGCCTGGTTTTCGCAAAATTCGTCATAAGAAATTGAAAGGTCGACTACTGAAGGTTTGCATAGGTATATCCATAGACGAAGTGTAGAAATATGAAATTTAGAACCATCCAAAGCACCCTTGTGAAAATACACATGAGACGAATGAGCGTTTTTTTCACATTTTTGTTGATGTCTCTGTAAATATTCTTTTTAGCAATAAATGAAATGGCATTTTGCGTCGGATGGTGTAGAAATTTTATGGTCATTCCATTTGAAATATGGAATTAAGGCGATTTGAAATTTCCAAAAAGTAAACTGAAATATCAAACACCCTGTCGAATATTTTGGAACACTTTGGAGGATACCTGATAGTACACTATCTCATTGATGTGTACACAGAGATTGAACCTTGAATCTTGGAAATTGAAGAGAATATGGACATTTTAGTTAGTCAGCCCATCTGTCAAAATTTTTCGTAAAAATTAAATATCTTTAAAATAAATCACGATAGGACGATAATTCAAAATGTAACAGGTCCAGAATTTTTCGTAGAATTCAAAAACCTAAAAATGAACAGGGTATTCTATTTGATAAAACGAAGTTCATATCACTTCCGGTTTAACCGGAAGTAACAGCGTATTAAAAATATTTTAGGAAAATAGAACACATCAATTAAGTGGTAGCATCCACCAAAATTTCAAGTTGATATCTCTATCAGTTCTCCATAATTCTCTGATTTGGGTGAATCACCCTGTATCACCCAATCACATAAGAACAAACAAAAATAATTACAGAAGCTGCTCCCACAGCTTGTGTGTGATGAACTAGTTATATACAGGGTGATCCACGAGGTTTTGGTCAGTATACACTGTGTCCAAGATAAGAATGAACAGCATGGGGATATCGGAAACCATAAGAGATACGGAGATGGTTAAATTTAAGAAAAGTTGGGCATTTTCAAGTCTAACAATATGCCGTTCAGAAAGTTTCGAAATTCCAATTAGTTCCGGAGATCTGCCTGAAAGAACGAAATTCGTCGATTTCGTTTTAATTTTTTTCTGAAGTTATTTGAAGAGATACAAGAAAACAAAAGACACTTTCTCATGGCCATTTTTCAATCTCTACAAAACAGCGTTGAGAGATTTTCCGTACGACGTTTCGTTTCGGAGAAACCATCATCAACTTTATTTTTTCATATGGCCCGTGGAAAAAAGAAACCCTGTATTGAATAGCATATTCTATTACCAATACAACGATGTATGACACGACATGATTCTGCGATATTTGAAACGGAAAAAAATGTTTTTATTAGAGATCGAACGTTTTGATGTAGTGTGCGCTGAAATGATGACCTTGAGTATGGTATAGTAGGCTATGATTACCCATGTTTCGAAATATTAAATTAAAATCACGTTATTGGAGATTTGAGAACTTCATTCGTATAAGTAGGTAGGTCTCATCATATGTTAATCAATTAAACTTTTTAGTTAAGAATTTCTGACTAGAAACTTAAAAAAACTAATCTCTATTATAGAGAATGTTTAAACAAATTACCAATATTCTCTAAACATAGATAACACCTTCTAAATGTTGAATTAAAAACACTTCTCAACATATCAGGTGTGATGCACTCGTACGCTTCAAGGATTAGTTTCCTAAACTGATCCTCAGATTCGAAAAAACACCGATAAACATAATTTTTGCAATACCCCAGAGAAAAAAAATCTAGCGGAGTGATGTCCGGCGAACGAGGGGGCCACGAAACTGCTTAATGTGTGCGTACCTATCCATTTTTCCGTAAACCTATTCGATAGAAACTCGCGCACTATTAGGGCATTGTGTAATAAATAAGTAATCATAGCCTACTATACCATACTCAGTCATAATTTCACCGCACACTACACCAAAACATTCGATCTTTGATAAAAACCATTTTTCTCCGTTTCAAATATCGCAGAATCATATTGTGTCATACATCGTTGTATTGGTAATAAATTCAATACAGGGTATTTTTTTTTTCACGGGCCATATGAAAAAATGAAGTTGATGATGGTTTCTCCGAAACGAAACGTCGTACGGAAAATCTCTTGACGCTTGTATCTTTTCAAATAACGTCAGAAAAAAATTAAAACGAAATCGACGAATTTCGTTTTTTCAGGCATATCTCCGGAACCAATTGGAATTTCGAAACTTTCTGAACGGCACATTGTTGGACTAGGAAATGCGCAACTTTTCTCTAATTTAATCGACCCTGTATCACTTACCGTTTCCGATTTCCCCATGCTGTTCATTCTTATCTTGGACACAGTGTATATCTCGAAAACTATTTGGAGTACGATATTGAAACTTGGTAGTTATATACCGTTGGTAATATTACACATTTGAAGCAAGCTGTAACGTTGTTACAACGTCATATTTTGGATTACGTGGTACCATCTTTAGAATTTTCAATGGGATATCCTGTATATTTTTTCACTGTTGTAAAGGTCCCTCTTATGCTCATTCAGCCAAAACTTAATTTTAATTTTTTTTTTGGTAGGTAGGTACTCCGAAACGATAAACAAATTTTTATGTAGGTTTCTTATTTGAAAAACGAAGCTGGCTTAGAAACATGAGATATTTGGAATAGAATAACACTTTTATAATAGTTTATCTGTCAGAAGTCTTTCTGAATTAAATAGACCATGCACGGTCAAAAATAATAACTTAGACTGAAGAAATATATCTCGTATCGAAGAAAACCCACTCTTCTATATTCACGAAGAAATATTTTCATGAACTGACGAATTTGTTTTCTCACAATGGAAGTCGATAAATTTCTCAACAGGATAAAATATAACTTTCGATTGATACTTCCACAAATCTGACAATTATTATTTATATAATCCGAATTATTGAACCGGAAATCATATTGATCTTATTCGAAGAAAATACTCAGGTGAATATTTGAAAGAGCTCAGAGTGTAAACTTTGTATCTTTGGATTGAATCCAATGTAAAACTTATTTGAAGAAAACTATAATCTCAATTCAAGATTACTTGTTTCGCTTGTTTCACAGAGTCTCATGACTCTACTCCGACAAAAGTTAAATGAAAGAAACCTTATCAATTAGGAACAATAAATATATTTTTTCTCATTTTATATACCTAGATACAGAAATAGCTAAGCTAAAAAAAAACAAAAAGTGTATTTTATGAACAGCATACAGACTGAAATATGTGATTTCTAGGAATTAAAATTATTCGAACATCTGAAAAAGAAAAGGCTGAACCAACTTATACATGTAAATAAGCCTATTGATATCAACAAATGAGATATCACATGGAATCCTGAAACATAAAAATGTAATAGAAAACAGCATGAATTAGAGAACCAGCGGCGCATGACTTGTGAATTAGATAATAATATATTAAAATAAATGATTATAATGAAAAATACAATCGAAACAATGGAATGAATCGATCATATTCTCAATGAGAAGAATTTTCTTTTTCACTTTCGAAATATTACTAGTCTTGAAATAAATGAATATTCTAGTTTCGAATAAGTTTATCCAAACGCATTTTCTCAACCTGAACTTGAGGTTATGACCTGAAACAATGAATTCTTTACCAATATATCATTTTCAAAGAAATGCAATGTCTTCTCTCAAAGATCCAGTTTTTGAATTCATTCAAATAACCGATATTTCCCTTCCGTTATTCAATCATCTTCGTGATCGTTCAGAGTCAACACCCCCTTTGCTGACCTCCGAACTTCAATAATTGCATACTAATTCTCTCTAATCCGCGCCTCCCGTTAGTCCGGTCAATAATAATCAACTCGAGATCCGTGCCTGTCATTGTCGTTGACGAGCTGTCATCGTACGTCGTCGTGTTTCCCCCACCCTCGGCTTTCGCCTTCGATTGTTTGTTTTAATTGTTGATTGGCGGCACGCGACCGCCTGCGACACGTGACCTTTGGCGCTCTTATTGTGTCCACGTAATCGAAATTGCAATTAGAACGGATTCGGACGTCATTTCGGCAAATACAGTTGATCGTGATTCGAATGGAATTGTGGTACGTGTTGTTATTTAGGGTTATTAACCTAAGTTTTCCTCTCACCAATTACACTGAATCAGCGTTCCGGCGTAAAATCTCTGGCAAATAAGAAACTGTCGAGATAAGCAAGTGCACATTCTCACAAATAATCAATGATGAATCTATGGTTGTTTACCTATGTTTATAAATATGAGATAAACATTACTCTTGCTATATAATTATTCTTTATATTCCACCAAATAACACAGTAGAAACTTATAACGCCCTATTTGAAATATTGGGCTCATTAGATTTTTTGTACAATAACAACATATTATTTATTGGTGACTTCAATTCAAGTGAATATTTAGCTGCTCTGGATGGCAGGGAGCCATCGCCCCGGGTCTCTTCATTACTCAATTTTATTAACTTTTTCGAGCATTACCAACAGCAATAATAAAATTTTGGACTTAGTTTTGGCCAACTTTATGTGTACTGTTGAGTCAGCTCCTGAAATATTGATTCATCACCCCTCCCTCCTAATTGCATACGATCTAATCAGTAAGCGTCGTAATAACAAAAATAAAACCAACTCGGTCTACTATAATTACAGGAAAGCGAATCTCCCTGAACTCTACCAAAAAATTGCTGAAACTGATTGGGACTTTTTGAAAAATATACCCGATGCAGATGAAGGTTTCAATGAGTTTTATCTCAAGTTGAATGAAATTATTCACTCTGTTGTGCCCCAAGTTAAGGCCTGTAAAAGAAACTATCCGCCTTGGTATAATTCGAGCATTATAAAAAAACTCAAATGTAAGCACAGAGCTTGGTGCAGACACAAAAAATTCCAGGATCAGCGTGCGCTTATTGAATTCCAAACGATCAGAAGAGAAGTATAGTCTGAAATCGAATCCAACTATCAACTGTACTGTTGTAATATCGAAATTCTGGCAATTTGTTAAAAAAAAGAAACAGTCGTCATCGCTACCATTAACAATGGTTTATAATGGTATCGAACATAATGACCCCGTAAGCATTGCAAATGCATTTGCAGAGTATTTTCATAATTCTTTTGCCACACCTGGTCAAACCATACAAAATGATACTACCGTAAACATAACGAATGATGCTTTAATCATAACCGAATTTTCGGAAGGTGAAGTTTGCGAAGCTCTCAAAAAAATTAAACCAAAAACTACAATGGGACCTGATAAAATACCAGCTTTTTTGATTCATGACTGTGCCTCCCTATTCGCAGCACCTTTGGCAATACTTTTCAACCTCTCAATTAAATGCCAACATTTTCCTGATGTATTGAGACCAGTTTTCAAAAAAGGAGACAAACATGACGTCGAAAACTATCGGCCTATCACAATAGTTAATAATTTCTCAAAATCTTTTGAAATCCTACTCAATAAACCACTTTCTAATCATGTCAAAAATCAAATTACCGAGTTACAACATGGCTTCTTCAGAGGTAGGTCAACTACAACAAATCTCTTCTGTATTACCCAGTATATAACCAATACATTCGATAACAACGCCCAGGCCGATGTCATATACAGGGTGGCCACTTTTTTATTGGGATTGTATTGGTAACTTTTAACCATAAGATTTAGAGGTTCGGTCAAATGGAGAAAAGGTTGTATTCATAGAAGCATTGTCAAGCAGTTCAAACTAATCGGGATTATCAGGGCCGGTTATTGAGATATCATAAGAAAAGTAAATTCTGTCATTTTGATTTTTCTCCTTTTCCCACCTCATTTCGAAAATTATCAAAAATGTTGCAGGAATTTTTCATTCAACCTAATTTTTTTCAATACGGACCTGCATATTTTATGACACTTTTTGAAATAACTTTCAAGACATTTGGATAAGGGTCAAAATAACCAACTTTGAATGACATTGTATGATATGTCATTGAATTCAACGTTAAAATTTATTCCGAAAAGTGTCATAAAATATGCAGGTCCGTATTGAAAAAAATGAGGTTGAGGGTGGCCCAGTGCGTACGAAACGTTGGATACGAAATCTGCTTACGTCAAATTGAGGATAATTTACTGTCGAATAACAAATTCCTATGTCCGATCCAAAACAGAGTATGCATCTATCATTTGGTGTCCATATTATAATAATGTCCATTCAAATAGTCTTGAACGAATCCATAGACGCTTTATGAAATATCTCTCTTTCAAGGAGTGCTTACCCTGCTATAGGAATACCTAATGATGCTTTATTAGAGAGACATAACCTTACTTCTCTTGCAAATAGGAGGAATACATCTGCTCTTATTTTTCTTTATAAAGTGATCCAGGGCCAAATTGACTGTAATGCTATTTTGAGTATGCTCAATTTTCATGTTCCAAGAGTAAATTCAAGACATAATACTATATTTTACCTTGAAGCCTCTAGAACAAATGCACAGAAGAACTCACCCTTATTCAGAATTTGCAACAACTACAATATTATCAATCACAGATGTGACATCTCTTGCAGCATTGCTTCATTGAAAAAAAAAACAGTTTTAATATTAGTTCTCATATTTCCACTACTTTTATCTAGTTACTCCAAATTTTGTACCTATGATCTTCCCACCCTGTAAATGGATTTCTGTTGGGTGGTGTACATAAAAAAAAAATAAATAAAACCTAATCGATGAAGAAACACATTATGAAAAGTTTTTCTACAACAGTTTTATACTAATCCTAATCTACATAGAAAAACTCCTCGTCCAGAATCAAAGCAAAGTATTATTTGATCATTTTAAGCTTATGATTTTCTTTCATGGACATGACCTCGTATTTTGCATACTTTGTAATTGTTCTGCTCATTATGCCTCAAAACGATTGATTTTCGAAAAGAACACAAAATTTTTGAGATATTATAATGCCCTCTAGTGGTATCACTCGAAATCAAACACATCACAAATGAGATGGATTCAATAAATCAATCAATGCTCTTTCTAACGAGACTGAGTTTGTTGAAATCGTTTGGGTCATTACGGAATTCTAGTTGTTCATTTGAAAGAACTTCGAACCACCCCCACCACTTCATTTCAATGGATTCGTCAAAAAGTGTATAACTGAAAATACTCCAATAAAGGTCTATTTCAATACGTATACTTTTAGTAATTCTATTCGGTATATTTTGGTGAAATTCACTTTGAGAACTTCGGATGACTATTACGCCCTCTGGCAGCCATCATGGAAACATGAAAATAATTTCCCTTGACCAATTTTTTCACCGCAAGTCTCGATACGTTGAATAGTTTCCGAGATACAGCTCTTACCTTTCTGGACATTCATTAAATATTCTTTCTTCATTGAGGAGACATCAATATTCAAAAAGGATTCAGAATGCATTATAGTTGAATTCTTCCGATATTCACGTATAAATAATATTGTGGTGTGATAGCTGTCAATTACCCAATGGTTGACAGAATAGAATGATTAAGTTTACAAGCTGTGGACTCTGAAAATTTAGAAAATACTACAATTTCAATGCTTTCTCAGGATGAATACATGAATCCTTTCTTATTTCTGTCACATAATCAGAAATATTTACTAGGAAGCTGGGAAAACCTACAGCAAAGGTAAGCAACTCCGATTTCGATGAAATTTTCACAGAAGCTTCGGAACACTAATATAAACACCCAGTGATGAATATTTTTCCGCGGAAACACCTCTAACATTTTTTTTTCAGGAAAGTTACTGAAAATCGATCACGGTAAGACCTAAGAATTTGATTGATATTATACCCACGTTATGGTTTGAGAGAATGTTTATTACACTAAAACATAATTAACATGTCCTTGAATCAAATTTCACAAGAAATTTCATGATAAGAAACTTGTCATTCTTCTTCATTAGTGACAAAAGTCGCAAAAAATCACACATTTGTGACAACCGTCACTCATCTGTCAAAATATAGAGTAGAGTATAGTATATTTATTTGGCTACATTACAAAAACATGTTTGTGCCACTTCATAAAATCGACAGAACTATAGAATAGTAATTTGTTAAAAATATTCAATACATAGTGTAAGTGTATTGTAAATTGCTGTAAAAATAGTATTGAGACATGGAAAATGGATGAAAAAAAACATAGAAAGTAACAGGAATTAGGCGAGACGAATTCTATTCCCTACAAAGTCCGAAATGTCCAATGTGGAATAAAAGCAATGCGTCAAAAGTTTTTCATCCTCATTTTGAATACGTTTATACTTAATGTTTTCAATTTTGGTGGTAGTTGAGAATTTTCTTGGATTTGGTAGCTAATCGTTGGAACTGGGAGAATCATGAATACAAATGTGAAAGTATATCTAACCAATCTAGTAGAGTAATGAAAGAAAACGCGTACGCTGCACCCTCACCGGGTGGCTCTCAAAACGGTCGATCAGAAGATTCCCTCTACAGAAAAGCGAGTCCGTGCTTTTGCCTTATCTGCGGTGAAATGGGGGTTGAGGAGGGGAGGATGCAGACGGGACGCTCTCGGGGGCCCATACGTGACCTAACAAAGCCCCTCGAGTCGGTCGCCTGATTTAATGATGTCTCTACTTTTAATTGCTTACAAATTGCCAATTGTCGCTGCCGGGGAAAAAACTCGAGTGTGCTGTGCTGTGCCCGTTGTCTTGTTTTCTCTCTCTTTGTCTCTTTCTGTCTCGCTTCTTTTCGGCCGCCCTTTGTCAGGGAGTTTTCTTTGCGGGGGAAAACAGCATGTGCTTTCTTTGATCTGAGGGGAAACGTTGAACGGGGTTCGGTCAGTTGGATAATTTCAGTGGAAGTAAAGAATGAATATTTTCAATTATAACTTGGAATGCTTTTTTGAAATCTTTTAAAATTTTGGAGAGTAACCGCGCCAAAGAGAATCCAGAGTCGGATTCAACGAATCGAAATTCATGAGAATCTTTCCTTATTAAAATCAAGTAAATGTTCTTGGTTCACATAGTCCAAATTATTCAACGTTTCTTAATACAGGATGTAACTAAATAATTCTGAAACATTTGAGAACGTGATTCCTTATAGAAATGAAGTTAGGATTTTTCACATGGAGAAACTTCATTAGATCATCCCAGGTTGAGATACAGCCCCTTGAAGGGGGTACACGAAATTTGTTTAACAATTCTTTTCACAAGCATTGAACAAGTTACAGTATTGAAATCAACCTGACATTTTCTACTACCAAAAAGATACTTAGCCAGTAATTTATTTGGTTTACCCCATGGTTGTAAGGGGTGGAAAACACAACCCCTAAAATTTATTTCCAATGTAACTATTCGTCTTATAATTTGTTTACCATTTAAAAATTTGATTCCGATAGCATGTGTCATTGCAAACAAAAAATGTCCTTTGAATTTTTTGCCCAAAATAAACCAGTTCGCAGCAAAAAATTATTTTACATACATGTAGGGAAAATAATACCTTAGATTCGGATACAGTGTATCAAAATGCATGAGAGAAAACCCTCTTTCGAGTACAATACATTTATTTCCATTGTAAAAGTTCATTTGATTACGATTTTTTGAGAAATTTGAGAAAAATATTGTCATTGTGAAAAAAGTTGCGAGGCGCTTCAAGAAAAGCGATCTTTGATCTTGGAGGTTACATATAGAAAACGAGATACTAAATTCAATAGTTCGGTGGATATTCTTCTGACCAATAATACAAGGTGGCCCAACGAAAACGTACCGGAAGGTATAAATACCAGGAAGAGTTTTTATCGAGAAAAACTTGTCAACGTCAAATTTGTGTATGAGGGAAAAACTATTGATGCAAAATGTATAGCCCAAACTTTACCCTCCTAAGCAGGGGTAGCATCCCTGAATTATTTGAAATGAGGATAGGGGTTAAATGATACCTCGTGAAAAAGTCCTTTTGATTCCCTATACATTGCTTTTTCATTTTTGAAATTCCGTCTACCCGTTGCAAAGATATGGACCTTTGAAATGTCGCTTACTGGAATAGTGTACACCATGATTTATGGATTTTAATAAAATTTTAAAGCACTTACAATACAAGGTGCAAGACAGCTAGCAACTACTGAGTCTATTTTGACGCAAAATAATTTTTGGCATGTAAAAACACGATAATTTTTTACTCAATTAAAACTACCAACTAGCTGGAATCAACGAAAATAGAAAAAAAAAGCGAATTGTTTGTAGGAAATTATTCTCAACATTTACTTTAACAAAACGGTAAGTTTTCAAGCGAAATCGATTTACTTTTTGTATTTTTTGACCAATTCGAAAAACCATCAATAATTTTGACATTTTTGACTTAAGACTAGAAGTTCATAGGACCATTCTCATTCATAATAGAATTTCTCATCGATTGAGTATACTGTATCGATATTGTATACTGGGTGTACCAAATAAACTTCTCGTGATAACTCTTGAAAGCGTATACAAGAAAGCGTATAAGAAATAACGACAGTTCTTCCATTAAATGACTGTAGCGCCAGTAATAACGAAGTTAGGATAAGTACTGACTCAAGCTTGTAATTCCTGTATATGAAAACCAATTTTGGTAATTTTCGATATTCTTTTTTTGTTTAACTATTTATTGTCATCAAATATATGAGGACGATATTCGATCGACTGGAATAAGTTGTCGTTTGCAAATCTTGAAATTTTCAGGATTTTTCGATCAAATATACAACCATGTTCAATTTTCTTTCACATACCTACTCCAACAGAATTTCAATGAACTGGCATATATTACCATTGCGGAATTTTCAATGAAAAAAATTACCTTCTAGAGGTAGTTACTTCGAGGGAACATATAGAAAGATCGCCCAGTATATCGTCGATATAGTGATTGAGAAAAACTTCCTTATGGTACACTGCGACCATCAGCAACGTCTTCACTTTCGTAACCCCCTAGCAATCGGGGTTAGACCTACGAAACTCTTCTAATGAACTCGAAAAGTCGCCACTCGAAAATCTGAAAAATTCAAAGCCGAGGAGACTGCAGAGCGAGAAGTGCTCGTGCACAAAGCGAATTAGCATAAGTCCACAATAGACGCCTGAAGAGGGCCCCCGACGGGTCCCTCGTTTCGTTTTTCGTGCCAGCTCTCATCCAGAGTGCGCTGACACGGAAATGCGTTCGCCATTGTTCGCGGCTTGTTCCTTTCTCTCGCTTTGTACTTCGTCGCCTGCTTTGATGTGCTTGATGGCGATTCGCGATCAAGGAAGAGTGGTCTAAAATCTATACACTTTCTTCTACTTCAGCCATAAACTACGAAGGATTTACGGTTATTTACGGTAATTATCCCAACGCCACTAGATAATAATCAGCTCAAATGCAGGCTTATCTCAAATAATTTTTCCATGGAAAATTTGTACATCATGTGTTTGTTGTATTATGCTAACCAGCATTCAATAATTAATAGACAAGTTCTTCTTTTCATTGTAATGTAATTATTGTCACTATTATGTTTGTGGAATGTTGTACACATTATTTTGCTTATTGTTGTTTACTCACTTTTGTGAATTTCGTATATCTACTACCTGCTACGACTTGCTACAAATGTTTATAACATCACGTAGTTAAATGAAGGTCTATATATCTATCTGTGTAATATTCTGTTCATCAAATTCATTTATTAATTATAAGTTTTCATATTATTAATATTATACAGCAAAATTATATGCAATAATGAAAACATTACTTCTGTTTTGAAATTTCTTCAATGAAAATTCAAAAAACAACATGAAAACACATAAAAGAAATAAAATAAAAATATCACTCTGAAAAAAAATTTTTGCTCCAGGGTGGTATTTGTTTTTCGAGTATTCTTCACTGAATCCATACTCGAATTTTCAGATTGATGATTAATAATTAGTAATTTGTTCCATTCAAAAATAACAGAAATTGCGTCGGTATTAATATTTAAATGACCTTCACATTTCATATGTCAAATTTTTGTGTGATTCAGTGGCCAAATAACGATAATGCCAAACTAATTCCAATATGCGAACGATATCGTTCGAATGCCTTTGTGAATGGTGGACGAGAATACGATATCGTGCGATTGTTCGCAAATAGACCATTCGCAACTTGGCGTACACGAGTAGTTGCGAACGATGTCAAGAATAGCGCCCCTGTGCCTCATTCGAGGAATTTGTAATACTGAACATTTTGTTTTAATCTCTTAAAATTTGTTTTTGAGCGATACATGTCACTTGTCAAAAGTCAATGCCTTATTGACACTTATAACGATGAAGGGTTTCTACAGTCCATTAATTGGAGCAAGATATTTGTAACACCTAGCCGAAAGTGTTGTTGCTAGTTCTTTTTCAAAGATAATCTGAAACAAAAGAAACTATTGACTGTAGATAACCGTTCATAATTTTTTTTTCATATTTGTAAAAATTTCTAAAAGAACAAGTTCAATTAGCGGATCAGAGATTTCTCTCCAAATAAATTTGGCATTGTTGTGAGGTCACTGTAAAGGGTTGCCATAATTATTGATGCCTAAATGTTCCAAGATATGTCTCAACCAATTGAAATAGTGGCTCGCTAGATACCTTTTATTTTGCTCTAATGTTTTCGAAAGATCTCAGAAGTCTTCACTTTCAGGTATATGAAATGTTATGACCTTTGATTTGAGAATTGATGAGTTGATATATCGAACACTCACTTGTCCATTCACTTGTCTAAAGAAAATAAGAAGGAAAGTACGATCACATACCACCGACTCTACACCACTGGTTAACAAAAATTGAACCTTGATTAGTAAAAAAATCCTCCAGGTGTTTTGGAGAAAAAAAAACTTATTTTTTTCATATTTTGACACCCTGTATCTCAGAGGGGGTGTAATTTATGGAATACATATATAGAAAATTCTGACTCAACCTGTATAAAAGATATAGTATCTCCAAAAAACTCATAAATTGTCTTGAACTGTTACACCTTTGATTGCTAGAAACTCATTTAGTATTCAATGTGTAATTTCTGCCTTCCAGACTGACAATAAAAGATACCAATAACATGTAAAAAACAGCATCATGTTCCAATGACACTTTAATTCCTATAAAAACAGTCTTCATGTCCTAAACCTTGCAGTGCACATTTCCATTCGTGGGTTACAGTTTTGGAAATAATTTATGATCCATATAAGAATTTAATGAGAGCGAAAAGAATAGCCTGCATAAAATTGAGATAAAATTACTGGAATAGTTCGAAGAATGAATATCGGACACCTTATTGTGTCTGGCATAGGGAATAGTGGGTCGGGTCATATGTCTCTCTTGTTAATGTGGGATTATAATACACTTGCTCTTCTCGTTACTCATATAAATTTTTTCCTATAGAATAGAAAAGAATAGAATAGAATAGAGTTTATTTCTCGAATACATACAAGTTTAAATGCAGTTTGAATATAATTTTTTATGAAGAATAATTAATAATGATAAAATAAGTATGCCAAAGCTCATATGAGCTATTGAGAAGTGTAGTTCAATTTACTTACGAATAAGAAATTGCACAATACGCATGAGTATTAGTCGATGTTAAAATCGTGTAATTAAGACAATATTAAAATAAATACAATTTGTTCACATACAAACAACATATTCTGGTAGACAAGTAAATAACAAAAAAAATGCAGGAAATAATAAAAAAAATTGTGAGCACCTCCTCAATAAAAAAAAGCATATTAAAGTTAGTATGTGGTGCATAATGACTAATGAATGTTAAAATCAAGAATTGAGAGGATTTGTGAAGGTTATCTTAGTAAAAGCGATTTAGAAATGGTCATCGAAGAATTCCCTGGTATCGTAATAAACGTGGGTTTGAAAAAGTTGTTTGAGCCATACCCAACGAATTCTTTCAGGAGCTGTAAATGCAGTGGTCCAGCCAGGTAGGGCAGGCTCTATATTTTTTCAACACGTTTTGATATGAATGGTATAAAATACGATGTAACATTGATAGTGAGGTTGTGTTTACTGTATGCATTTCATCCTACGTTGTTTTGTTGTTAATTGTGATTCTGCTTCTTTTTCGATTTTTCATAAATTGAGGATCTCCATTGTATATGAATTTTGTATCGGATATTGGGCAAGATTTATAATTTTTCGAGGCCAGACTTGGTCACATTTGATTCCGTAAAAATTTGACATTGGCGGGAGAGCACAACAGATCGGTGACTGCGCACTCGTCTTATGAAAAAAAAAAACTTGTGGATATACTACCATCAAAGAGGACGACAGCAAGTGAAATGAAGTATCTGTAGGAATTAAACTGTGATTGTACGTCTCTGTATTGAAGCTTACAAAATCTGATTGGATGTAAGGCAGCAATCAGTTGTTGAATTGATTTTTTGACTCATAACGCTTGAATATTGATTTCGAATGTTGAAAAATCATCAGTAGATTATATGAAATAATTTCTTTCAGTAGCTTTTTTATTTCTCTGATTCATCGCAGGTGAGAAGTTTATCAATGTTCTGAGAATGTAATCAGTTGTCAAACAGACCATACCAAGCTCATCGTTCCCTGCTCACTCATCTAATAAAAAATTAAACTCGTGTTAACAAACATCACCGCAAGTGAAACAAGTGTATCTGTAAGAATTAAATTGTAGTTTCAATTTCGAACAAACAATTTTATGTCCCGTTTTTGAGTTAGAAAATGTAGGTACTAATGAAAATTTTCTGAATATTTGTTGTTCTCAAGTTTAATCTTGATAGAATGTAGTGACGAAGAAATGACAAATGATGTGAGTAAAAATAGAAATTGTAATAAGCTCAACGTAAACAATACTTCGCGTTGTGTCCTCAAAATAATGCATATTCAAGTAATATCACATTATATTGTAAATATTTGTTTTAAAAAACTAACACAGGGACGTACGCGCCCCATTTCATTCCCATTGTGATTCTAATGACTTCCTCATGGGAAGCGGAACGATATTAAAAAATCTCGAATTCGGTGGAGCGGCAAATTTCGCGAGACGCGAACAAACAACACGCGGGCGTGCCGCTATAATATAATATTCATAGGTCGGTGCTCCCCCGCCTACAGAAGGGGCGAAACGTCGTCAAGGGTTGTGCGACCCTGAATTTGAATGCGCCCGCAAATCGTTTCCTGTTTGACGCGCGGACGTGACAGGAACGAGACGATCGTCTAATGTTTCTTCGAACAGAAGACAAACGATGCGCATGGAGTCAATTGTTTGTGTGGGAAGACGAAAGAATGTTATTTTGGATTCGGTTATGTTGCTGATCGGTGGTAATTTGAGGAAAGGGGACATACAGAGGAAGTATGCGGATATAAAACCATTCATTGTTCGTTTTGACAAAATTTTTATGGATGAAATGGTGAAATAATATCCACAGATAGCCTTGAATGGCAGGCTCCTTGTTCGATTGGTTAATCGTGTCATATGATTGAGATGACGTCAACTGACATCCCCATATGGTTCATTCGAAAAATGGTGGAAAATTTTCAATTGACTCTGTTATTTTACCACAACTTTTCACCTGCAATATTTCGAATGAAGAAAATCTAATTTATCATACCAAAAAGCGATTTGATGACATATTTTATGTGGAAATGTGTATTGACCATTGATGAAGTATCCTTGAGGACCAACTTGTATTAGTACATAAATTAGAAGGAAATTATATTGGATAGCAGGATCTTGGTGATAGAAAATACCTGACACATTAATTAACTCAAATATTCATAATTTTCAATGGATATGATATTGCAGATATTGAAAAATATATAAAACTTCCGAAAATGCTCAATTTTTGATGGCTGGAGGTAAACATGAAATCCGGAAGCAATCCATCGGTATTTTTTTAAATACTACCACCCAGAAAATGAATCTAACAGGAATCGTTCTTCGAGCTCTAATATCTGATACGGAATTGGGTATAAATACTGATAATTATTCAGGTTGAAGGAAAGAAACCTTTCATTCATTTCAAGGAGAGCACTGTTTTTATTGAATACAAAGTGGTATTTTATGATCAAGCAGCAACTTGAAAAGATGTAGACGATATATGTTTACCATTTAAAGAAAGAGCATGACCTGAAAATGATTCCCAAACCTAGTTATCCCCAAAGAACGAACATGATTGCAAATATGTATGCTGGAGAATTTTGAAAATTCAGTCGATTTCATGGCGAATAAAGAATCCCTAATAAACCATACAAGGGGAATGATAGTTAATAAAAAGTTCACCTGCTTAAATTTACTGGAATGTTCTGAAAAAATTCAACTGTGAAGCTGTTAGTGATATCAATACTCTGTGTCTGTACGTTTTTATATTCAAGCTTGATTGATACACAATACGTCGTGATCTGACGTTAACCAAACTTTGGTTAATACGAATTTTGATTGGATATTAGGTAGTTATCAGTTGTTATAATGAATTTCTGACTCATAACGCTTGAATATTTCTTTTGGATGCGAATAAATCATGCCATATGCAAAAAAGGTAATAATTGCATCACAAATGGAAGATTGTCTTGAAATATTCCTTCTAATTGCTATTATATTCCTTTAATTCATCGTTGGATTCTAAATGGGCGTGTATCGTCTGAAGGGAAAACAATTTCAAATATTCCTGTTCTATAGATTTGTATAGAATATCTGCACCTGACGTCACAACAAATTAAAACTAATCGCAGAAATCGAATGTCCAATGGTTTGGTGGTGTATATAACAACAACTGAAACAATACCCAGTCAACCAAAAAAGTAACAGTAAGTCGCAGGGAATACCAAATAATATCACATTGAAGATCATCTTGGAAACCCCTCTGGGTTTTACATGGGACTTCGCTTTGTGGATATCAACATCCACATATTGTTATCGTTGCGAAGTCCCCATGTTAACTTTCTTAATGATCGAGTGGAACATTTAATCTAGAGATTCAGATGAAGTGCACATTGCTATTACTTTGCGACTTATCTCTGTTCATATATTTCGAACATAGAATTGGCGCTTGCGCAGGGCATAGCAACAACGCGTGCACACGAATGAAAGTCAAGGAACAAAGGAAAGATGAAGATAATATATTATGATCTGTGTGGTGCGTATTTAGTGGTTGGTTGAATTGTTGGTTTTGTGTGCAGTATTTTGAGAAGTTTGTTAATAAGAATATAAGACAGCTCTAGGTGCATGTAAGTATACATTTCCAATGGCAAAATGATGCTCATAAATGTGCAATTGGGAAGGTGATGCCCATTGAAAAGCAATGCTTTTTAACAAGATGGACTCCTCAACCGTTTTGTCGTATCATTATCCGAATTATGTATCAGAATATTAAATGATATTCTATAATGTCAAACATGTATACACTGTTTTCAATACTCAGAAACATCTTTCTCTACAATAAAAGCTGAATTTAGAATTTTTCAATAATAAAACATGATAACATCAACATAAGTGTACCTAACGTGTTCAGAACAGTATTAAACTATAAAGAAAACAAAATAATTTCTATTAATATTATTTTCAGTTGACAGTGGCAATCCATTATTTGGATCATCATAGTAAAATAATCAGATATGGTAACAATCAATGTTTTTGTTGTTTCCTTTGATTTTATTTTGTCTGTACAGCATACTATTTTTGTTTTGTAAATAATACTATTTTTATTTCATTATGTTTCGAAAATAATGTTTTTGTTTTTATATTCTATGATATTACAATGTGAGTTGAAGTTTTTATAAAGTATTTCGGGTGAATCAAGCTGAATGCATTGGACTAATATATATCTGATGATTCTGTTCAGCCATATGCCTGGCTTATATTCAAAATATACAGATTAGTATTTTATAATAGTTGTTTAATTATTTCCCCTTAAGAATGAAAAAGAGATTCAATATGAAGAGCAGGCATATATGATGTGTTTTATTGTTGGTTCTGATTATACCTACTGGTGTACCACCCTGTATATAAATCTCATAGACTTAACCTATGCACATTTCTTAGGCATTATGAAATGGTTGAAATATAAGGCAGCTGAGATATATTTAGTCTGCTTTCCAGGTACATACTAATTCCATGGGTGTTGCAAAATTAACATTATTTTAATTAAATTAGAAGACGCTTATAGAGAGCAAATTCAGTGCCACGATGGTAATTACCAGATTACATATGAATATAACTTCAACGGAAGACGTAATTTGAAAGCTCATTTGGTTCAATAATCTTTCCAATAAGTGCTAAAATGCGAAGTCGCAATGTTGCTATTCATGGTACCTTCCACACATCCACATTGTGATGTATTAGGTAATTACCAGTGATATACAATGTTGCGGACATTAAGCACTCCCCAGTAAGTACTGGTTGCAGTTTTTTATATCAACATTGTGAAGTCGCATTTCCACGATGTTAACTCCCTACAACTTCCCTGCAACCAAAACTGGTTGACTGGGTAGCTTATGCGTAGAGAATGATTTTTTCAAACATACAATTGACCACCAGTGCTAAACACAGGACAAATCAACAGAATTGAAATGTTTGAAGTTGTTTTACCTCGAGACGCGCCCATTTTGTGTTCGTTGTAAGTTCAAGTTGATAATTACTATCGTATTTCGCAGTGCTAGTTTATCGAATTTTTCAAAAAATCATTCTCTACACAATGATCTATTGTTTTCAGTTATTGTCTACCCTCCAAGCGTTTGGCATTGGATATTGTGATTGGCTGTAACGTCAGGTGCAGATGCTCTATTGGTACTGTAATGGAATCCAGGAGAACTTGAATAATCCCCCTGTATCACATGTTTGGAAGCTCTCGAATATTCTAGAATAGAAGAAGATGGAACATCCTGTGAGCAGTCTGATGAAAAGAGATAAAAAGATGTGACAGAAGACTGACAGTTCTAGAACATTCCAGAACAGATGTAAAACATATAAATATCGAGCTTCCAAACAACGTTAGTTAGTTGAGGAATTGAACGCGACGTAGTTACATCGTTGTCGATATAAATAGTTGAAATAAATAGTTTGTTGGTGTTTGTACGTGAAAATAAATAGTTAATCAGTTGGAAATCCGTCTGTTTTCTACTGGAACCCACGAATAACGTTACAGTACAATAAGTTTTGGGACCATCCCTAAATAACGTCACACGAATTTCGTGGTCACATTGTGAAGTGACAAATTTTGCAATTTTTCATTCAGAAATTATTAAATTCAAACAACAGTTCCGAAATTAGTTTTGTATCCATTTGAATTATTTTGAACATGATCAAGTCAAACATTTAAAAAAACTACCAGAACAAAAACCGATTACTTTATTGAATAAATAAAACTTGCTTCGTGACTCAAAAATATAAAATACCAGAACTATAAAAACTGCGAAAGTCTTCTCGTCGCATTCTCTGGTACAAAATAAGAAAAAAGTTCCTATGAACATGTGTCCGATCTCGATTATTAGCGGAGTTACAGGGTGTTGAAAGTAAAAAAAATAGGTTTTTATTTAATTGTGCTTGATCTACTGGATATAGAGCTTTCAAATTTTGTATGGGTAGCGAGCAATAGGTGCTGCTTAATATAAAGAAACATGTTTTCTATACAGGGTGTTGCTTTTTCCGAGGTCTCAATCCATAAAAGTCTTAAGAAAAACTTGCTCGTACGCCACTAGTGAATTTTATTTTTTTCAAGTTCTTTAACCTGTTACCTATATATTGTCTCTCCTGACTTTTGGTCGATAAACACAAACGTGTCGCTTGCCGTAGGATTCCATTTAAAATTATTGGTCACAATGGCCTTGTGACGTCATCTTTGACGATTTCGTCATCTATCATCCCTAGTAGGGCGGTATACCTCCTTTAATATTCAGTTTCCAAATTTCACTTGTTTATGTATAATCGTTCCAAAGATAAGAGGGGGGGAGGGGACTTTTGAGAAGCACTGTATAACCCGAATGTGAGTTATTTCAACAAGCAAAACGAATAAAAGGAATTGAAGACTTAGTCTTCAGAGAATCCTGAGTTAGTCTAGAATGTTAGATTCTCATTCGGACGCCCATACTACAATTTTTCTTGATTACTCCTCATTCCTCCTGAAGACTGGGTTTCCAGCATTTCTAGGGTAAGCAATTGTATTTTCTTGTTTGTATCATTGAATCTTTCTCAAGTTTGTATTTCATTCAGTAATTGAAATTATTACATTTATATTTCCTGATGAGTACGACCCAAGCGACAGGACTGACCCCCAAAAACACCCCTTGTACGCCACAATATCTCAGGGGCACTATTCTTGACCATTCGCGTCTATGACGATCGTTCGCATGTCAAGAATTTGCGAATTATATTTGACTTCGCTTATTCTCGACCATTCGCCAAGTTTGGGAACTTGCGAATTTTACAACGAGTGGTGTGTTGGGACGTCTTAGAACACCGATTTTATGACACATTGTATTATGTAATATTCTGTTCATCAAATTCATTTATTTAATTATAAGTTTCATTATGACTCTGAATTTATGTACACTTTAATATACAGCAAAATTATTTGCAAGCAATAATGAAAATATTACTTCTGTTTTGAAATCTCATTGATAAAGATTCAAGCAACAACATGAAATGACACATAAAAGAAATAGAATAAAAATATCACTCTGAAAAAAAATGTTTGCTCCAGGGTGGTATTTGTTTTTCGAGTATTTTCCACTGAATTCATACTTGAATTTTCAGATTGATAATTAATGATTAGTAATTTGGTTTGTTTGAAAATAACAAAAATGGCGTCGGTATTGATATCTACACATTTCATATGTCAAATTTTTTTGTGGTTCAGTGGCCAAATAGGGATGTTGCCAAACTAATTCCAACATGCAAACGATAACGTTCGAATGCCCTTGCGAATGGTGGTCGAGAATACGATATCGTGCGATTGTTCGCAAATAGACCATTCGCAACTTGGCGTATACGCGCAGTTGCGAACATGGTCAAGCTGCTACGTCCGTAGAGACTTTCCAAGATATGCCGAAACTATAAGATAAGAAACAGTTAAATTGCACTTGATGCATACATTTTAAATTCCAACCATTCATCAATCGAAGTCTCCTGTGTAGGTACTACCTCAATCCCCAGAAGAAACAAAAGCGAAATCGTCTACTTGGAACCGCAACCCGGAGAGTCTGGACAAAAGCGTCTAAAATCGCGTTCCCTCCATCATCATCATCGTCGTCGACGTCGTTCGAGTGGTTCTACCTCGAGCTACACGGCCCTCGAGTGGGTATTGTGCGTGTTCTCTAACCCTGTACGCGCTCAGCCGTATTGTCTGCCCTACAAAATAGAGAAAAAAAGAGAACGCGCACTTATCCGGAGCCTATTCGGGTCGCGATGAAAGGGCCTAATGCACTATTTATGCGAGCATTGTTGGTAGGCTTGGCACCTCTGTGCTGGGAAATCGGGATTTTTTGATACGCGAAGAAGAGAAAAGTCATCTGCATGTCTCCTCGAAATTTAATCATTGTCAAATGATGTAGTTTTGAAAAAAATAGGAATAACCTAACCTCTAAAATTGGTATCTCTCATTATTTGGCGATTTTTTATCGAAGTTACGTATAGGGTATAGAGGGTATACAGGGTCACACACGGTCGATGGTAGGTTAAATGTGAATGGAGAACGGGACGTAGGATTATTCTGAAAATTTGGTTCCTGGAGTTATCAGTTTTGTTCTATCGATCTGAAATATTTTCAGCATTGCGGCGTTGCCGCTTTTCTCGAAAAGTAGCAACTACTTTGAAATTTCAAATGGAACACCTCGTATTTCATTCTATTTTTCGTTTTTCTATTCAATTATTTTCGTATGATACTTCCCTATACCCATCTCGAAAGGTTTTGGAGAAATTAATCGATTTCCTTAATTTTCGCGTAAAACGTAGCTTCAATTAAATGTTTATTACTGCGGTATTTGGATTCGTAGAATGCTGAAATTTTGGGTGTAGTTTACCAATATCCTGTGTATAAATTATGTCTGAGAAAATTCGCTCTCCATTGTACAGGGCCGTTCTAATTTGATGACTTTGACGATAGATACAAAAATGGTGAAAAATGCATTTTTCAAATGGAATATCCTGAAAGACAATTGAACTTCTTTCCAAATGATATATTATGTTCCTATACCTAAATAGTCAGGTTTTCGAGAAAAAAATCAAGTTCATGTATATATATCTATTAAAATCGGAATATTATCAAATTACATTATCGTAAATGAACGCGCGAAAATTTTCAATCTCAATAAGGACATGTATCCATGACATTTCATAGCTATCTAATACAAAATATGACAAAAAAAATTTTGTTTATCGTTTCGGAGTACTTGCCTACCAAAAAAAAATTAAAAGTTATGGCTGAATGATCATAAAAGGGACTTTCACAACAGTGAAAAAATATACAGGGTGTCCCATTGAAAATTCTAAAGATGATATCACGTGATCCAAAATGTGACGTTGTAACAACGATCCAGCTTGCTTAAAATGAGTAATATTACCAACGGTTTACATCTGCCATATTTCGTACTCCAAATAGTTTTCGAGATATATACTGCCCAAAACCTCGTGGGCCACCTTGTATATTATATTACATAATTTCCCTTTGAGAATTTTCAGGACTACTATTTTGATTCCCTCATCAACGAGAACAGTTCCACTCAGCCAGCCAGCAATGTGCCACCCTGCGGCCGACAATAATTACACCCTCCTCGCGATCGTCGACTGTTTTTGCGGCGCACGGTGACCGCTGGCCGGAGAGTAGGGTAGGGGTGGTAGGTTGGGGGTGGTGCGTGGTGTTATATAAAGTCTGATAAATCTCGAACGTCACGTGCAGGCGTACCGGACAGCATTTTATCGGGCAATCAATACACATCCGCCACAGTGTCGCTAACAGCTCTTTGATACACACTTTTGTGCGGCCGATGCCGCGACATATATCTTCCTCCAGGGTCCAGGGGTTAATCGAGAACGCGGCCGCACGGCTCTCTGTTCTCGGCAGGCGTGAGGATGGACAGCCTAATGGACGAAACGCCGCGCGCTCGCGATTCATGAAGTTGAAAATGAAACAACACTCACAGACAAGATAATTCATTTAATTCTTGTTTGTGGTGTAGATCAATGACTTTTTTTATAAAGCTGATTCATCTGATAGAGAAATTCATTCTGACGACTGACAACTATCCTAAATTCAATTAGAACTACTCAACTGTCCGTTCTTCGTGTGCTACTATAGAAATCTCGCTTATTTTCAGAGATACGGAGTTGGTTTAATTAGGAAAAAGTTACACATTTTCGTACTGAATATCGCAAAAGAAAACCGAAATATTCTATTTTCGTTTTTAATTTTTTCAGGATAAACTAATCGTACTGAAAATTTCTATTCTCTGAACTCTATCCAGGCACTTTTTCATGGAGAATTCTAATATGGCATCTCCTTTTCAGTGATTCTTGAAATGACGGTGAAACACCTGTCAACTTCGTTATTTCTCGTGGGCGCCATTTTGAATTCCACATTTTCAGAATACATTTTTTATTCTCTTCACAACAATGTTAAAATTGGAGACTGCGTTCATGAGAGAAAGTGAAATTGACTTTGGGAATCACTGAATAGGCGATTGTTTGAAAATGATTTTGAAAATCTGCCAAAGTTGCCCAAAAGGAGGACCTACCTGAAATTCCCCAGTCGTTTCACTCTCCTTTGTGCTTTTGATGGGGTTGCAATTACCTATTGGCAAATGAATTTAAGATTGCAGCGCTAAGTGGCAGTCACAGAACCATAAATGTTAAATGTTATCGATTTTACCGTGTCCTATCGAGTCGAGAGAACTACTCGTTTTTGTTTCCCGATAAGGCCACCAGGGAACTTCGACAGATTAAAAAAATAAACGAAACAAAATATACAAGGTCGTGAATATTTCTTTTCGGATTAGTTGCAGTATAAAACTGCAACTCTGTTCCAATTAAAAGAACTTCGAATCCCTTACGATAAGCGCGAGATCCCCATAGTGCTTTTCGAAAATCGGTCAGGCTGTAGATTCAATGATATACATTCGAACTCCTTTAACTTGAACTTCGATAACTCGTATGTTCTATAACTCGAAGTTATAGCGTTAAGTACAAAAATTACCTCACAACTCGAATACCTCTGTATGTCAAAGAAATTTTTTTGGTGTGTGTTCTGAGTCGAAGTTTGCGTTGGCTATTTCAGTTTTATACCTGTCATCACACTGAGCCTGATCCATTTGAGCATTGTTGAAGTGAAAGTTGTTTTATCGTAAAAAAAAAACTTGGTTGAAAATATCAATAAAGCGTACTTTGAAGACTTGAAGGTGCGAAAAAAAGGAATTATCTGAGAAGTTTGGCATTCCAGCCAATACATTAACTACTATTTCGCGGAACTTCGAACGGAGTTTGAATAATGGCAAAATGTTGAAGGCACACCGGAATGCGTTGATTAAATTACAACATATATAGGATCAAATTTCTAGGCTAGGGGTTATTCAGTGCAACAGTAGAAGAAATTTGAGTACTGGGTCCCATGTCCAGAGAAGTTTCACTACGGCACTACAGCCTTAGACGCGTTAAAATTCAGAAAGACGACGAACTGGCTCTGAAATTGACAAAAATGCATTTGATTATTGCCTTTTGTACATGATATAATCACAGCAATTGTTGTAACTGTCAATGTTTGAACATTTTATAGTTGATGATTTTAAACAATTTACATGATGGAGCGCCAGCTCACTAAAGTACGTGAGGATTTGGATTGTCAGAGGTGGATAAGTTTCTTGGCCTCCTAGGTCACCCGATTTAACGCCAATAGATTTTTTCCTGAGGGGACATGTAAAGTTTTTGGTCTACGAAACTCCAGTAGAAACAGAGCAAGACTTATTTGGACGAATTACAGCAAAATCATTCAAAACGAGTATCAAATTTTAGTCAAGTTCTCGGAAATCATGTGCGACGTTTAAATCGGTGTATTCAGGGTGGAGGAAGACATTTTTGACAATTGTTGGGATGATATGTACAAAAAGTTAAAATTGAATGCATTAAATCCTGTTCAGGTAGTTCATTATTAAAGTTAAAGAAGTAGTGCCGTAGTGACACTTCTCCGGACATGGGACCCTCTACTGTACCCCAAGAACTTTGAACTCATACTTCTGTAACACCCTGCGGCCAACGATTCAGATGAAGATGAAGAAGGATATGAGGAAAGTAAGGAGAACAAGAAATATACCAAGCACCTTCAAATGAATTTGTGGAAAGTTTATTAAATATTTCAGGGGTATATTTAGAGGCAAGTGTTCTTTTTGGCCATTTTTATTACCTGCAATGTTTTTTTTTTGAGAGTAAAATTAGGAAAACTGTTCACCAGAAAAAAATAACATATTTCTTCACAACAAAATGAACACGATATGATACTGAATACTCTGTATCCTTTTTTGCTACTGGATAATAAAAATAACTCATATACATTGTAGTTTTTCCTCAGTTTTTTTTTTATAACTCGAAGTCTTCTCTGGCAGATGGAGTCAAATAAGATAAATTTCCTCATAACAAAATTGTCAAACATGGTGTTCCTCAGGGATCAGTTTTAGGGCCGGTTTTATTTTCGATTTACATCAATGATTTCAGCCAAACCATGCTACCATACAAATGATGTGTACTCTTTGCTGACGATACAACCATCATAAAATCTGATAAAACAATCAGTAACTCAACAGAGAAAAAGAGACAATGCTTCTAGATGGTTCTCAGGCAATCAATTAAAATTAAATGGAGACAAAACACAGGAAATGAATTTTTACAGTAACAACACTGTTTTTACTAGCAGAAATGGTAAACTACTCAGTTTGATCATGGACGGAAATTTATCCTGGTCAGCTCACGTAGAAGAATTGCTAAAAAAATTATGTAAAAATATGTATGCCTTCAGGCAACTTAGGAAATTCTTGGATCTTGAAGAGTGCATACTTTGCTTTATTCCACTCTCATATAAATTATGGGCTACTTTTATGGGGAAATTCACATCATTCATTGTAAGCCGTTATTTAGGAAGATCGGAGTTTTACCTTTGCCTTCGTTGTTTATCTATAACACCCTTTCAGAAATACATAAAACTGAATCTGACTTCACTAGACATTTGAATCCATGATGTCCATGATCATAGAACACCATCTGCTCGTACCACCAAGATACAAACTATCAAAGTCCTATAAAAATTCAGTAAATGTCAATTTATACAACCATTTACCAGATAATTACAAGTTGCTCAACTTCTATTCATTCAAAATGAAAATTAGATCATTATTTCTTGAGAGTTATTACTAGAGTGCTGAGGAATATATAAATTCGGCTTTTTCCTAACGATATACATTTTTTTTATTGTTTTTATTGTAACACCCTGTTCAATCACATATTCTACAGATTCATTTTGATCTTGTCCGTGTATTTTTTTCATACATTTTCTAAATTTTTTTGTTGTATTTTTCTTTATACTATTTTTTTAAAATTGATATTGTACTGTCTACCTGACTTGCGACAAACATATGTAATGTAACGTTGTGAAATAAAATCTATCTATAGGCTATTTATTCTGGGTAGATAGTTTCTGTCAAATCGCCAGATTGAGCCGTGTTGCCACATGTTTTTCACTTTTTCAGCGATGCTCCGAGTTAACTTCGAATAAAAACTTGGGTTAGGTTGCCCGTTTGTTTTGTTTTGAAAAAGTGTTTTCGACTGATGAAATATATTAATTATATTTGGATTACTATTGATTGTGGATAACCATTGAATGGTTCGAATGATATAATGGACTGTTCACATGCTAGGAATCGAATATTCAAAGGAAGTACATAATAACTACATAATGATATCTAAAAATGTTCATCTTTCAATATCAAATCTGTTCTTTCTCATTTGATGGTTCTATATTTCAAAACCAATAACTGACCATCTCTATTAGGTGTGTCTTAGAAAAAATCCAGAAGTTATAGATTAATTTATTTGTGAAACAAAAATAGTAGTGCTTCATGTGCTCATTTTGTAAACGCTACACATCATTACATTTCAACAAAAATTACAAAACAGATTCAAATGTCTCTCAATTCACTATGTATCCATGTCTTTACATCTCACATCAACTCAATTGGATAAAAAACACAAATGTAAAGTGGGAGTCAAAGATCTTGATATCCATATCTTTCTGCTATCATTTCTTAGGGCTGGTTTGTTTCTGAAAATCAAAAAATATATTACATGTATCATAGTAAGTCTATGGCCTACAATTGTACTTAATTAGTTAGTAACTAAAGCTTCAAATTCTAAATACCTTGAATCTCATATTCTTTGTATTTTCACACTTTTGACACTAGAATCTTGCCAAGAATGTAGTAGAGTTCCATTCTGAAATATGCAGATCTCATTAATGAAAACAAATTACCCCAAACCTTCACTTTTCAACAGAACATACTGTTGGAGAAATGTATTACGTTTCATAGCAATATTAGGTAACTCCATCAATGTTTTCCATTAAGATGTGAGACAAATGTTGAGCAAGCTTTCATTTCTATGACTTCAATGTTATGTGTTCCTCTGCAATGAAGAATGTTCATCAGCTGATAATATGTGATATGCACTAAATACTCACTGTTCTTGGGTACATATTGATATTGTTGAGGTTGATGAATATCCACAATTGGTTTCTTCCGTTGTGTAGTTCTGTAGAAGTCCTAGGACAGTTTGGTTCTTAGCTTACCTTCTGTGATAGTGTGCAGATATTTCCTACACAGTTCAATTCCTACATTTAAAGCAGCAATCACTCTCTGTAATAATCATATTTCATAAAAACTATTGAACCATTGTAAGATCGTGGTGAATGAATATTCATGAAGATTCTTCACTTACCTTCTAATAAAATCCAATGAAAGTAAGGGTCTCCTGTTATCCCTTTCTCGTTAAAAATGTTCTAATAAAGATGCAACCATTTTCTGGGCATCTCTACTCAATCCTCTCGGCATTTTCATAAGAATACGATGAAATTAAGCTCTCAAAAGAACAAATTTGAAAAAATCGCAAGAAAAGCACAATTCGAATGTAAACAAACGATTGTAGGGATTCGCTCCGAACAGTCCGAACAATTTGGCATCGTTGTGAAGTGAACGATGCCAAATTGTGGAGCGAATCCTTAAACACGAAATGGATAACAGGAGCCCCTCACTTTCATTGGATTTTATTCGAAAGGTTAGTAAAGAATCTTCATGAATATTTATTCACCACGATCTCACAATGGTTCAATAGTTTTTATGAAATATGATTTTATACCCAGTTATATATATTCGGACTTAATTCGGAGCAACGCTGAAAAAGTGAAAAACATCTGGCAACACGGCTCATCTGGCGATTTGACAGAAACTATCTACCCAGAATAAATAGCCTATATCTATAGATATGTTCGACTGCAATTCGAATTTTGATTTAGAAATTCATTACAACTCACATTTTCCATGCTTCCCATTATTCTCCTGCAAGCCATCCCCCAAAATACACCACCTGAGAACGGGAGATATAATAAAACAATACCTCCCTACCCCAGGTAGCTATAATATTGGGCAATTCGATGCGATGAAGATGATCCCCTGGCATTAAGTAGGGTGAAATCGGGGGTCGCTTTCGAATATGACTCTTCTCGTTTTAATATCGACTGAGCCCGTAGCGTTTATCGTTTAACTGCGACGTTTGCCCGAATAATGGCATTAGGCTGGAATTAGCCGGCTCATCTTCTGCCTGTTGGCATGGAGAAAACGGCTTTAATGTCATCAGAGCGGCCCAAGCCGTTTTAATTGTGCGGCGACGAAAATATTGTTGCCGTACGGGTTAGGGTGAGTTGTATACAGTGTGTACATAGAGTAAGGAATACATTTATTTACTAGAAAAGGAAGGACTTTTGGGAAAAATCCACGGACACGTCAACTTTTATTCCAACATGTGTAATTTTTGACTTTTAAGTCGCATGGATGACGTCATGGAAAGTTTTTTCAATTTGTAACTGCTGTTTTTGATAGTGCCGTTAAAAATAACAAATATTTTTCTGCATATACTTTCAACCATTATTTCAGACATGAAATGAAAGAAAAATATTCGTTTTTTTTCAAGAAAAAAAATTTTCATCAACTTAGGCTCGTCTTGAAACCAACTGAGCCCTTATCAGGTATACTTAGAGATGCATCAAGTCAAGTAGCTTTATATTTTGAGAAACTACTTAACTTGACTTGAAAATCAAGCTCGTGAAAATTTATAGATATACTTGACTTGACTCAATTTGAAATATTCATTACTTGACTTGAAATCAAGCTACTTGATATTACTTGATCTTGATACGGACGTGTCGAACGGCATATATTTCTCAGACTTACTACGGGGGTTCCCCAACTTCCGAGCTGACTGAATCCATTTTAAAATAGTTTATATTTCTGTTTTTTTTTATGTAATAAGTTTCATAAACGAAAGTTTTTTTTGCAACTTCCATTCTCATTTCATCATTTATTGAAACACAATAAAACTGCTAAAAATCAAGTAGCTTGATTGAAGTACTTGATATTTCAAGTACTTGATAAATACATACTTGAACTTGACTTGATATCAAAAACTACTACTTAACTTGAACGAACTTGACTTAACAAATCAAGCTGTGAATCCCTAGGTATATTCTATAGAGTGATGTTTAGAAAAATCGATAAATTAGAACAATCTTGAAAGTTAGATGAAATTCTTCAGAAACGCAATAAACAATGTGAAGATGAAAAAGATCTGAATTTTTCATGAACCAATTTTTCATAACCGATGTTCAAATCTTTTTGTATTGGTTGAACTTCAAATCGATTTCTGCAAATGAATTTCATACGAAATGATACTCATTCTTTGAGAACTTTTTTTCAATTTTTGAAGAAGGCGATTTTTAAAGAAACCGAACTTTCTCGGTATATGTGATAAGGGCTAAGTTGGTTTAGAGATGATTCTAAGTTGACAACAATTTTTATTATTTTGTATAAATACAAATGAAGATATTTTTACATAAGCTGCGTATTTGTAAAAATGAACAAAACAATTTTTTCATCATCATAAAAACACATTTTACTATTTTTGCAACCTTGCTGTTTTATAAAATTGATTATCTCAATAATTCCTTTTTATAACACATCGAAGTTTTTGGTGTAAACAAAGTTATCAATAGCGATTATGATTTGGGAAAATATACATGATATCATAGCCGAGACATTAATGACTATTTTAATAAAACGTCAGATGCACATCTTTAAATGAAAGTCGGCCTATCCGCGTGTTTGTTCGAAAAACTCTTCTTTTCATAGATAATAGAGAGTTGAAGTAATCACAGTACGTAAGACGTCCTAGATACGTCAACGTAGGAAATATATCGCTCATAATGTACAGGGTGGAACAAATTGGACACTTTTGAAGGAAAAGTCATTGTATTGGAATCATTTCTGTTTTTTTTATTTGGTTAGCGTGCGTTACTTTTTCAGCACCCTTTAAATAACGTGAGTCTACGTATACCCGTAAATCGATTGAATCTTTACGTTTACGTTCGTGGAACTACTTCAACTCTCTCCTAAAATATTCTCTTGGTGGTCTCTTAAGATATCTACAAAGTTAGTCCCTTCATTGACTTCACGACGTTCGCATACTCGGAGTTGTGGTAATGTCAAATAAACCTATTAAGTACGTTATTTTAGCCTTTAAGGAGCCGTGTGAAATACTGTTATCACTTCCATGGACCCAACCTTACTTTCAGAAATGAATAGCTACACCCAAATGACGTTAACAATAAAATCTCCATATCTAAGTTGCTCATTCCACATGGTGATTTTCGAACACGAATTCCTTCACCCGATCGCGAAACGCCAACCGCCACGAAAAACACACGATCTGAAGTGTCTCGATCCCCGTCGCCGGAGACAAACAATCGACATGTCATCAAGTACCCGGACCCCCCGGAATTCGCCAACGAAGAGAATCATCCACAGAAATGACTTCGAATAACCGATGATTTCCATATAGTGGAACAATTTCCGTTCTCCCGGGCATGGGAATTTTCCCGATGGAATTTTCGAGTGAACGCTTCGTGTGGGAGCTCGGACCACATCGGTAGGACGCCGCGGGTCGTCTGACTTTCAGGAGGGGCGCTTTTGTTTGATTGGGTGGGCCGCGGGTGGCCCGACGAGTCCGTCTCTGTGTTTGGGCAATCGGATGGACGGGCGTCGTTAGCGACGGTCTTTTTGCAGGCTTCTTGGATTTTTTGGATCGAATCGCGGAGGGGCTAAGGGAGGGGCAGTCGGTGGAAATAATGCGGTGTGTGAAAGTATTTCGTATTTTTTTCCGTGCAAACAATTTTGCTTTGGGTAATTTCGCACTTTTCATGCGAACCGGATTTTGGTAAAATTCTAGTTGGTAATTTGAGACGAAAAACGCGAGTTCGATAATTTCACTTTTTTTTCTTGAATTTTATTTCGAACAGAATTGTATAGCTTTCTTTAGGAGCTTATCTTGAGATATACGAAGTTAGTTATGTTGTACATTTTTGTGCTGAATAATAATCTGTGCAGAAATCGTTTTCAACATATCGCGAGACAATTTCAATTTTTCATTCTCGTCTCAATATTATTGAATATAGCATCCCTTTTTCAGTAATCCCCAAAATGGAGGAGAGACACTTGACAACTTTGGTTTTTCTCAAGAACGCCATCTTGAATTTCAATATTTTCATATAACCTTATTTTATTCACAACGATGTATCGCACATAGTGGGTCAACATCACGGTTTTGTCAAAAATCTGATTTTGCAAGAAATCAATCAGAATCAGAATTGCTTCATTGTCATTAAACTTTTAAATGTGAGATGAAAAAAATTACAATACATACACATTAAAGATAAAAACGGCACACTGTATAAGTTGAAATAAAAATCATGTAAATATGCATAAACTAACACAAGTTAAGCCAATATTATAAAAATTATTTGAGGATTGACAAATTCCTTAGGAATTTGTATTGTAAGTTGGGAAGCTGTCAATGAGGAACTCATCTGTATCTATTGTAATAGACTCCCAGAAGAAGGAGTTTTTTCAACTTCTTTGAGGAATTTTTCATTATTATGAATTTTTCTGATGGGAAGAGGAAGATGTTTGAACAGTTTCTTTCCATTATAAAATAAGGACTCGATTTGAGAAGTGGTAGGAATAGGAAGACTGAAGTTATATATGAGAAGGGTTTCATAATCTGATTGATAAGGCATAATGTTCTCCTTGTATTTAAACAAAATGTCTCTGAAATAAAGAGGAAAGCTAGAGGAAAAATTTGTTGAGATGAAAAAAGAGGACAAGAATCACTCATTTTTGCTCGACATACATATCTCAGAGCCCTTTTTTGGAGCATAAAAACTGCTTTGGTTAACATTTGCGAACTTACGACCCAGAAACATATTCCATAGTGCAAGTAAGACTTGCAAAGTATGCATTTCTTGCTGATAGTGAGTGAATGTGGCATTGTAACTTGAGGATAATTTCCTGCATAGTTTGCTGATGTGGTCTTCAAATCTCGATTTATTGTCAATATATAGACCTAAAAATTTAACCTCAGTTTTGGACTCCATTATTTATTCGTTGAGCCAGACATAATCTATAATACAGTTGAATGTTAACCACTGTTTGATTTCTTGCAGATCATATTCTAAATTATTTTGTAACGTAACTGCGTTGTTATTGTGCCAAAGTATGGATGTATCGTCTGCAAAGATGGTAATCGGCTAAATCGTTTATATATAATAAAAACAAGAGTGGACCGAGAACCGACCCCTGTGGTATGCCGTATTTCATGATGTTACACCATTAAATGTCACCCCCTGTACACAACCTGATGAATAGGATCTGAGCCATTGTAGAATGTTTCCTCTAAAACCATAAATTGTGAGTTTCCACAGCAATACGTTGGATATAGTCCGTATATCGCCGAGAATTTCAAAGTGGTTACTAGCGGTTTCCAATATTTCAGGTAACCTGCTTTGTATATACGGACCGCTTGTCACTAATCAACAAAATTTTGACATGACAGAAGTATGGAGGTTGATTGTCAATATCAACATTACAAATAATTCATAAGGAAATATTCACCTCTGTTGTTTCCAAGGACATTTATTGATGAATGCTTTCATTCAGAACTCTTTATAATCACTCAAATGTTGAGTAATCATGAACGATAATCTGAAGTGACAAATGACAAGAACTCACCGAACTCACCAGAATAAAAGTATGGTTGCTCTGGTGACAGATAACTCACCGAAGTTTCAGGAAATAGTCACCGCTTTTTCAGGAATTTGATATATACGGACCGCCAACTTACTAACCTAAGTAACTAAGGATATATACGGACCATACCCGTAGTGCCTGACGCGCAGTCGAATTCTTTTGTCAAATCGCAAAATACCGCCGCTGCAATCTCTGTGGAAAAAACAATTATTAGTCTGTAGTCGAATAGTCGAATAAGTTTCGATGATTTTCTCATTAACGAGACATACAACATATTAAGAGAGAATTTGCCATGGATTTCTTCTCAGATAAACATTAAAAATGCAGTATTTTTCATTTTATAGTTATGCTTTTTATTGTGATTTGTACCGTAGTTTGATAGTTGCCAATTATTATTATTATCATTATTACTATGTAATGACACGTTGTGGATACATTTGTTTTTTTTTTCAGAATCCCAAATGCGGCAGTTTTGACGATCAACAAAATACAACAAAGATGATTCTGCTCAAAAAACCAGCATTCATTTGTTGATGCTCAATAATCCATCCATCCTGCAAACTCTCTTTGCTTTACATAATCATTACGCTTCAGTTGTTTTCGTCTTTTCACAATTTGGTGCGACCAATAATATTCATTGAACTCGACACTTTCATTTCCATAAATCAACTGGATCTTTTTTACATAAATCAACCAAATCAACTTCGCTCAGGTGCAGCAACATTACTTCTTACAATTCTCCACCAAAGGTTCTATTGACTCTGCATTGTCATACGCATCATCAGCAGAAGGGGAAAATACATTATTACTGATAATCTGTTTGGTTCAACTTTTACCAAATTTTTTATCATTTTATTCACGTGTCTTTTCATCATGATATTATTCATTTCAGGAATTGAAACTAAATATGTAGTTCTTCCTATTCTCCTGCTTCAATCAAAGTTGGCCCATTCACATGTCTATAGTCTCTCTACTCATGGTCGACTTGAGTAACTCGAACTAAATTGAACTCGAATCAACTCGAGTCGAATTCTCTCTGACTCGATCAATATTCATTGATAATAAATAAAATTTTTTTCTGAATTCAAAATCCATACCAAAAGTCAATTTCGAACAAAAAAATCATTTTTATTCAGTATAACTCTCCTGATACATTATGAATGAATAATATAAAAAACTAAAGAATTTAAACAGATAAATATGCAGTTGCCTGTTCCATCTGTTTCAAGGAAGACTTCGTCCTTCAAATTTTCATCAGAGAATCATTTTTTTTATTACGGATTTTCAATCTATATGTTAGTAGAACTAAATCTGTCGTTTCCTGGATATCAAACGTTTACGATATTTTTAACGCGTTTAAAGTTGATACCGTCAGCGCGCTCTGCACACATAACAAAACTTCAATTCAAAAATGGCTGACATTTTCCTGACCGTTGTATATAACATATCGACCTGAAATTTGGGGAGCATAGTCAGAAAATATGTCTTCACGGAATAGCGGATCTTTTTTTCGATAGATACATTTTCGCATTAATTATTTATAAACCCATCCGTCATTCCATGGCCAAAGGGTCACACATTGATAATATGCTTTGAATTTATGTTTCGGATCAACAAAGAGGGGGCAGTGATGTCAGTCGTTTACCTCTCAAGATTTGACGACTTGTTTTCGCGGAGCTGCAATGACTGCCATTTTGATTTTTTTTTACAAATAATATTGTTTGACGTTCTGTATATCATGAATGAGGGCAAGAAAAAACCCGCACTCAAAAAGTTTACTCGTTTCCTTTGAAAAAAATAAAAATAAAACAGCTGAAATATGGCACTCCGAGGAAGTTTCCCTTAATTATTGATGCACAGCCAGGGAAAACATTTGTAAAACTCATTCACTCTTCCATTAAGTTCAATCCGAATTACATGTATTTTAATTCGAGTAGTGTCGAGTTTTACTTTTTCCGAGTTAGCACATCACGCATTGTAACATTCTCTCTTGGTTGAAAAGTTCTGATCTTTGGTTTTTTCAGAACATCAATATTGCATTAACTGAATTTTGTTAACATAAAGATACGAATCTTCAGTGAGTATACGCAACCTGTGTGTTTGGCGTCTTCGAAGGATCTTCACAGTTGACAAATATGAACACTATTTCTACTATTTTTTGTATGAAATTTTCGAACTGCGGTCACCAAGCTTTCATTATTCTCAAAATATTGTCCAATTCATTATTGTTATTCTTCAGAGCATTTGCGGTGCGTCATAAAATGGGCGTGTCTTTTTCTCCTGAAAGGAAACACATTCAACATTTCTGTTTTGTTAATTTGTTTAGTGTTCGTTTGTCGTTCAAGCTAAGAATTCGTAGTGATTTGCACTGGCAGTTTATTAAATCTTTGAAAAACCATTCTCTCGACACTGAGCAATAGTTTCCGTTTTATTCTGAAGCCTCAAACAGTTTTACATTCAATTGTTGTGAGTGGCTGTATGGGCTGTGATTTATTATGTAACGCTCCATTTTTACTAACCCTGAACTGTCAGATGTCGATTTTAACTATGAACTGTTAGCTGCACATTTTTACTAGCTCTGAACTGTCAGCTGGTAATTTGTTTTTTAAGAGTTGCCAACACTTTACTGCATAAATGGCGGCAAGTTCAAATCTTGTCTTGGTGTTGGGATATCCTTTATAAGGTATTTGATGCAAATATCTAATACAGCATCTGCACCTGACGTAACAGCCAATTACAACCAATCACAGCAATCGAATTTCGAACGGTTTGGTGGTAAAACAATAACCGGAACAATAGTTGATTGTGTTATTATTATTCATGATTTCAAGTTAACCTGGAACCCATTTTTGTGATGAAACTTCGCGAATTGCGAAAAGACCCGACGATCTGGGTTTTCAAGCCTTTTTTTTTAGTTTTCAAACCATCTTAATACATATCTAGAATCCGTTGAAAGTAACTAGCCTGCATTTCAGTTGCAGACCTGCGTCGTTTTTCCATCTTGGTACGCACGTTCTCCTACTACTATCCGATCTAATTGATGCTACAAACGATTTACCTACTCAACAAAACAGCCTATTCCAATTTCCATCATCGAATCCGAACTCCATAACGAGATTCCATCCGTAGGTAATTGCGCCAAGAATGCAATATAAGCATCCAGGAGCAGGATTTGCTCTTCCTGCGGAAGGGCGAATAATCCTGGGCACGAGAACGTCGAAGCTAGGTGGAGGAGGAGCGGGAGGCGGCAGCGTGCCACTTGACCCGCCGCTTTTGCTCCCTCTCACCGTTACTTAGCAACAATTAATCACATCACCGAATCGGGATCGGATTACAAGGCAGGAAGCTGCGTCTGTATCAATTCGGCGATCCTGTCGATTCTTTTTGATCTCCGGTTCGATTTCGCTGTAAAGTAGTTGGGATTTTTAATATTATTTTATTCGAAGTTGAAGTACAGCGACTGATTCCTTGAGTTGGGAAACGAGACGAGATCTACGTTTATTAATTTTCCTCTTTAGCCAAGTGCATTCAGTGACGAATCAATTTTATTATTATTGATTAATTCTGTTATCAATTTGCGCAGATACGCAATGCCGAAATATTACTAGATATAGAGGGTGTTCATTCTTAGCGAGACAATATTGATTTCACTCTTTATATTCGTTCACTATGTTTTTTCCATAAAATGCGAAGTTCTCAAATTGGAGCAAAACAAAAATTTCACGATGATTGTGCACTATGAATGCTCTTACTAATGGGCCACCCTGTATATTTCTTCATTTTATTTCATTTAAGTTTAAGGATGCACTGCCAAAGGCTTATTGTACTTTCTATATCACACTGGTGCCTTGAAAAACATACATGAGTCACCATGGTTCAAGGTTCTCTATAGATTTGAATTAGACTTCTTACTCCCCTGTAATTTAGTGCCTCAGAATATGCATGGCTTGAAAAGAGACTCATTAGTAATCTCATATGATCTCTTTGTTTTTCATATGTTACCTGAATAACGAATAACAAAATTTTTCACCCCATTTTTCTTTATCAAATTTCAATCAACCTAAAAAATTCAATCTGTTATACGTTCTCTTTCATCATCACAACATCTTATTGCATTTTTGTGGCTTACTACATTGATATAACTGATTCCACACATATTTTATAACCCATAAGTCACCAATTCCGCCCAATGTCAGAGGTAGTGACGTCGGGTATCAATTTGATCTCTGATTGGTCTATCCTCGAAATCTACAATTATCTAAAAAATATTGAGGTAAGGTTCCTTATTACTTCACAACGTTTGTATACTCAAAAGTTGAGGTGGTGCCACATCTGCAATGTCCTTGGTATAATTTGATGCATATTTCACGAATGAATCTAAACACACGATGATGATGAAACAGTTTGTTGTATATGCAATATGCAGATGCATTCTTGCAAAAGGCATCTATGTATTCACAGTCAGCTACTACTTGCGTTATTAGTATTAGAACTTTTGAAAGTACTTTCGCCATTGATGTGATTGATTTTGAAACCTCGAAGTCTCATTCATTTCTAAATGATTTTTTTTTATATAAAACTTCTCACGAAAGGAGTCATCCTGTAATGTTCAGAGAACATCGTGAGAAGCAAAGGAAAGGAGATAGGAATTGGTGTTCTTTTTAAATTTCTGAAGGTCATATGCCTCGGGGAACACCTGGCATCGTTGTGAAGTTATTGTGAAGTTTCGTCATAATTATTGAAGACTAAATGTTTCCAGCTACGTCTCAGTCATTTAGAAGCTCATTGGTTAGCTAAATCCTTTTTATTTTGGACTATTATTACATTACTTTCAATAATTTCGAGCCACAAGGAAAATAAAAATGTAACGCCTTTTTTCAATGGTGGAGATGAGGAGATAAGTCATCAATTTCAATGTGGCATATCAATCGTGGTCCATTGAAGCAACTAGTGATTTTATATAGTACCTATCGGAAATAATATATAGGTTGGCCCAACGAAAACGTACCGGAAGGTATAACTACCAGGAAGAGATTTTATCGAAAAAAAACAGAAACACATTAACTTTGTATATCAGAGGGACAACTCTTGACGCAAAAAGTATAGCCCAAACTTTACCCTCCTAAGCGGGGAACTCCTATTTTTTTTATTGGAATGGAGGGCAAAAGCCCTTTCGATTCCCTATACATTGCTTTTTTATTTTTGAAATTCCGCCTACTGGTTGCAAAGAAATGGACCTTTGAAATATCGCTAGTGAATTTCTCAAAAAAATTATTCGATTTCGCTTGAAAACTTATCGTTTTGTTAAAGTGAATGTTGAGAATATTTTCCTGAAAACAATTCGCTTTTTTCTGTTTTTGTTGATTACAGCTAGTTTCTCGATAAAATCTCTTCCTTCCTTCCGGTACGTTTTCGTTGGGATACCCTGTATCTTGTATATAATATGAGTGCCGAGAAACGCACTTTTGCTGAATCAACAAAAAAAACTTAATATCTATTGCTAAAATCTAATGTATATGTAATTTTCCGTTACCCATATATCATCCTATTCAATTTTTCTTTTCTGAAAACCTAATTGGCTTGTTTTAGTTAAGTACTATGGCATCATTAAAGTAATGATTCAATTTGTCGATAACTGCATTTATTATCATCTGTCAAATCTTAATCAAAATTTCATTGGCCATCTTCAAACCATACTTTCATGTCCTCAATTATCATCAACAATATCGTTGAATTGCTCCATCTTCACATGTCAGCATTCAATTAATCATGATTGACAATGACTCGACTTTTTTTCGATTCATTCATCATTAACACTCCTCTGACCACGGTTATTTCCGTGGTCCATTCTTTTCTAAAATTTCCAACGATAACTAAGTAGCTTTCATTACACAACGATCCTTGGGTGTATCGTGAAAACTAGTTTCAATCTCCCACGTATTTACATCCATTCATGTTTAATTGCTCCTCTCCATTGACAGCCATTGTTGCGACTGGCATTTTTGAATCGTCCATTGTGGGAAAATCGCCGGTCATCCACTCCGGCATTCCTATCTGTCAATTAGACGCCGAAATAATGACAGCACCAGGAAGGGTAGAAAACAAATTGACTCGGTGAGAGAGAGAGATGGGTGGATAATAGCGCCACCTATTCTTTTTTGTATGTGTTTGCCACCCAAAAAGTGACGGCCACCCACTGTGTTGCTGTGACTTGCATAATTTTCTCTTCAAGGACATCGGTGGTTCAATTATTTGTTACGTCTTCGTAATATTAAAGAGATGGGATTATTTCGCTGGTAGAATGAATTATAGAAACAATCTTATTACCTGATACAGTTTTCTTCTCTCAAAATATAAATGTTTTTCAATGATAGTTATGCAGATATCACCTCGAAGTAAACCAAATATGATTCAATTTTTGATCCCATGTTCGATGACCTTCCAGGATATCTCACTCAGTGTTGGAGATAGGGATTTTCTGTCTCCCGAAATGGCGGAAAATTCTGATGAATCAGAACCAAACGCATACAATAAGGAAGCAAACATAAAAAACTAAACGTATATTATAACATGTGTTCTAATTGCCCACCTCCTGATCCTAAGCACGAAGTCATTCTCTTCTCAAGATGTGCTACAGCTCTGAGATGCTATTCTTGCGGATGATATTTGACTTCGGTTATTCTCGACCATTCGCGAGTTTGTGGCGCATTTCACAACGAGTGGTGTTGGGCGTCCGCAACGTTTTAGAACTCCGATTTTATAACACATTGAATGTTTATTCATTATTTTCAAGTTGATAAATTTATAGAATGTATACTGTCATATTATGTAATATTCTGTTCATCAAATTCATTTATTAATTATGTGTTTTAACATGATTCTGAATTAGTGTATACTTTATTATACAGCAAAATTATTTGCAATAATAAAAACATCTGTTTTGAAATTTCCTCAATAAAAATTCAAAAAACAACATGAAAACACATAAAAGAAATGAAATAAAAATATTACTAAGAAAAAAATAGTTTTTTCAGGGTGGTATCTGTTTTGCGATATTCTTTGTTTGATAATTAATAATTAGTAATTTGTTATATTTATGAATAACAAAAATGGCGTCGGTATTAATTTTTAAGTGAACTTCACATTTCATATGTCAAATTTTCATGTGGTTCAGTGGCTAAATAGCGATTCCAACATGCGAACGATATCGTGCGAATGGTGGTCGAGAATAAGATATCGTGCGACTGTTCGCAAATAGACCATTCGCAACTTGGCGTATACGCGCAGTTGCGAGCGATGTCAAGAATTGCGCCCCCGTTCTACTTTTATATGCTATATCCCTGTTTCTAATCCCAAGTCCAAGAGTGGTATAGTCTTTCCAATATCAATTGCAGAATATAAAAACTCATTCCGAACCCTTGCCGACAATTTTGTTTGATCTGCCATAGGCGGAGATACCTTAATTTATTATTTTTATAAATACGTTTAAAATCATATGCGAGGAAGTTTCCCTTAAAAGGCCATCGAATCATTATTATGCCGTTGTTTAGCACTCAATTATTTTCATTCGCCCACGGTCTCCAAAACGCCATATTTCGATTTATTTAATAACATTTCTTAATTCAACACACCACACTACACCACTGATATCCAGACTGAACTTCGCGAGGGCTGTCTGTTAAGTAAAAAAGATGATTTATAGCTACCGAGTGTCCATAACCCTTCGACCAATCAAGTGCCATTGCTTGCCTGATTCACTGTTTTCATTGGTCGAAAGGGATGTTGACACATATAACTCGAGTCCACGTTGACCCTGGCGGTTTCTTTGACTTCGTACGAGTACTAATCATTATTTTTGTTTCTTAATTTTGGCGTGAGTGCCATGCGTTTATATAGGGCGTATATTAAATATTGATTACTCCTCGCATAACTGTGTTCTGCAATTGATATTGGAAAGACTATAACAGTTCTTCGTCGAAGTTCTTCAAGCTCGATTGGCAATGTTATGTATTTCATTGTTCATTATCCTCACAAAAAATTGTCCAAAGGAGAAATGTCAAGCGATCGTACCGGCCAATTTTTGGATGCGAAGTGTAGTCAATTTGTATCATGTCTCTTTGTTCTTCTAGCTCAAATATGAATAATATAATTTGGAATGTGACTGAACTGTTGAAACGTTGTTGACAACAAGGGTAAAATGCAAAACATTCCTATACGAAAATTAAAAATTAAATGGAAAATGGAAATATCAAATCACCATGTGTGATTCATCGTTATAAAGAAAATTAAAAATATTATCTGAAAATGCTGAAATTCAAGATGGTCTTCATAAAAAAAATCGGCGTTGACAGGTTGACCATTTTGGGAATCATTGAAACGGCGATGCCACATTCAAAAACATTAAAAACTGTCCTAATAAATTTTACGTTTTGATTCCAGATTATATACTGATCAGTCAATTAAGTCAATTCATGAATAATTATTTTTTATTACCAGTACATATGTAAATGTATTTAACCTGCTGGATGTAATAAAATAAATAAATAAATAAATAATAAAAAAGCTCAGTTCAATTCATAATCACTCTGGGTTATAGGAATCTTGGATCATTTCCGAAAGAATCAATCATGTGGGAATATATTTTTCTGGTGAGAATTGAAACAAGTATTCGAAGTCGATTTTCACATTTTATTTTTAGAAACACATTATTTAATACTGAGAATTATTATTATTACAGTGCAATTCATCTATCTAGATATACATTTATATGGGTTCTACATTTTGTACGCTTGTACTCAATATTCTAATTACCAAGGGGCAATTGAAAAATCGATCAAAGGTCATGAATAATTGATCAATTGAACAATTGGGGAATATTTTTGTGATTTTCAGTAATTTGAAAAAGAACAAAACTTCATTATGGAATTTTTTGAATAACTGTCCCAACAGTTCTGTGATATTTATATTTTATGTACCATTGAAAAGTTTTGAGGTATACCAGATTGTTTATGAAACTACAGTTTTCATGAGCCACTCGGTGTTTGATCAATTTTAATACAGTTGCAACCAAAAAATTATTGCATTTCAATTCACATACTCGTCAACTAAATACGTCATACTTTCACAATATAAGGTTTGGCGTGAATTTCGTAATGATTTTCAAAGTCAACATTGCACTTAATTCAGAACAATTTTTTTTCGATTACATAAACAATTATATACATACATACTAATTCGAAATCACAATTCTCAAAAATATATATAATCTACATTTTATTTACAAATCTAGTTACAACAGTTCTCTAGGAATTTCTAACGGAAATATTTACAAAATAAATTATACAATGTACATACAACATCGTTCTATACAAGAGGTACAATTTGTCGAGAGACAATAAAAGAACACCCTGTTTGATAAAAATACTTTCTCCAAGAGATAGTCTTAAGTAACATGCGACTTTTCTAGATTTTTGGTCGTTCACAATAATCTGGTCTGTGGAACTTTATACAGATAATTTTACACTTATCCATATTCTCCTAGTACACACCTGTGTCAACCTTTTTTTAACGAAAAAAAATTGGAATAATACAAAATGGTGTCATCAAACCCAATCTGGTGTAAAATCAACTGGTTCAGTATGAATCAACAACATGTTGATGTAAAATAATATCAAATCACCATTACGTTCTACGTTTTTCTTTTTACGTGCCGCATTTCGATTGGTCAAAAGTAGACACAAAGTTACTGGAAATCAACACCGAGTAACATGGAATAACACGAATTCGGTGAAAGTTATGTGCAAAATTCGACATTAGATACTTGAGGCAACATACGTGAACATATCTTATGACATATTTGCATGCGCAGTTTTGATTTGCTTCTTGTTACGAGATACGTCCGACGTATCGATAAGGTTTTCTACGTACACTCAAAACCCGGTATTATCTCTTCGATAGAAGCCAACCACAGCCGAACTATGGAATTTGTCAGCGAATAATAATGAAAACATATTCTAATTGACAGCAATTTTAGGTCGCTATTCTGCTGAGTATTATTGTTATGAGACTGGAATATTTTTCAGATTTATTTTTTTAAATCATCATAGCGCTTGTGAAAAACGACATGTGGAATCGCGAATTTAGGAACTTTTAGGAAATTATTATTTCTAATCATGATGATACAATAATGAATTTATTCCTCATGTTCACTTGATCATGAATATTTTTAAAGATTGTCGTCTAGAATCTAAATTGAAACCTTGTCTAAATTTCTATTGATTCAATTCAGTACCTATATTTACTGAATGAATATTTCATAAATTAATTATTGAATAACGAAATGGCTTCATTAATTGAACTGTCGAATTCTACGGGATTTCATACTTCAATAACATTTCTAAACTCATGTTATCTCCTCAGCAGCAAGGAGATGCGTGTTCGTATCGGGGATACGTCACTTAGATACGTTTACGTAAGTGCTTTGCCTTTGATTTTCTTCACATCGACGTATCGATGTGGTTTTTTAAGTACACTCAAAATGCGATATTATTTTCATGGGAAAACAGAAGGATTTGGATTTGGTTTCGAAATCATTGGAACGTTATGTATGGGAAAAACTTCACTAGTTCGTAAAAAAATGTCTTCTTTTCACCAAACGAATCATTCATGATCATATAATTACGTGAATAAGTAAATTCATTCGACTGTCAATATTTTGTAAATACGAGGCCTTATCAAACTCATCAAAGAAAATACGTTTTTCTACTCCCCCTACGGAAAATGACGAAATTTGTACAACTCGCCAACTATGTAAGTGTCTATTTAACCAATGGGCGACGTAAAACTGTACGATTTAACTCTACCGTAAAAAGAGAGCATGATCAACAACCAATACGGTAGCACCTGTAAAGTAAATCGCACGACATATAACCAATAAGATAGAAACTTCAGTAGTTGCCATGGAAACGAATAACAAGCTACGTCCCGATATCATTTTGACATTTCATAACTACTATGAAGAATATGCTATTTTTCATAGCAGTCGTATGACATATTTTCACTTGATGGAATCCTAATTTTTGGTGGGAATGAATGCGGTCGTAGAAAAAGTATAGTACACAACTCGAGTTGCAGTACAATAACGCATTTCTAGAATTTCTTTTTCTAGTCGTGCGTAATATGCTTCTTAGAAATCTTGGGTTTACGTCAAAACTACGCCCTAAGTGTTTAACAACACGAACACACCCGGTTGTTGTAAAATTGACACCACGTCAATGCCAAGTATGGAGTTAACACCAGAATGTTATTGAATCAACACCAACCCGATGTATTATCGAAACCAATTGGATAACAAATCAACACCCACTCAGGTGTTGTGAGTTCCGCTAAATTATTTCACACGTCGCCGCAATACACCAGGCCGTACTGCTCGTACTGCTGCTCGTACTACCAAGCCCTAGTCTGCAGCGGCAAATAGCCGCCGCATTGCTGCTGGTAATTGCTCTGCTGTCTGTAGGCCATCGCCAGGCCGCCGTTGGCCATGCATTGGGCCGCCACCGATTGCTGTTGGTTCTGGCAGGCGGCGGCGGCGGCGGCTGCTGCGCTGATCGCGGCCGGCGATTGTTGCGTTCGATTGGATTCGGACGAGGTCGACGAGGTGGACGTTTGGTTGGCGGACGAGCCTCCGGAGCAAGGCTTGCCGTCTTTGACTAGAACGGGGACGGCGACGCGTCGCGGCGAGCTGGATGACTGGAAAATGAAAAAGAAGCAATGTTAGAATCGTCTGGGAGATGAAGCAACATTGTTATTCGCTCATTTTGGATCAAGTCATTATTTGAATTGGATCAGAACATAAATCGTTAAATCTGCCTTTGAAAGAAAAAAAGCCAAGAAGGTTGTACTTGGAAGAAATAGCTCATCATAAATGTGCCACAAGGTTCGATTTTGGGACCAATCGTTTATTCACTATATTCAATTCATAGATCCACTCGATTTGTCTGAATCATTCTTTAGTGTATTTCTACATTAATGGCCACATTTCCATAGGAAAATTCAGACAAAAGTTCATAGTACCATCGTCTTATCCTGTAGCTGTTCCAGATATCAGAAATGCCATATTTCTGAAGACCAGGTTTCCAAAAATTCAGGCAAGCATTGCGCATTATTTATACACTCATGCTTGAATCGATTCATATCTTTGGTCATGATACCATAGATAACTCCTATTCTTTCTTTATAACCCATTCTCATTGATTCATGTATTTCTCAGTGTTATACTTACTTGATACGCTCAACTCGTAGAGCAATTCTTAACGAAGAGACGCAATTAAAGAGAGTAGTCTATATATTTATGCAAGATAGTTGTGACAGCTTGCCAGAAAGTGCAATGTTGCTGCTCAACCTTTTTTCAAAGATACTCCGAAACAGAAAGTTAGGTTAGGTTTATTTTTCAAATCGTTCCACAAAATATCTTCCTTCAATAAAATATATCCCCCAAATTCGATAACTATTGACTAGGGATAACTATTGAACAGTGTTTTCACTGCTTGTAAGAATTTCGTCGTTGTGAAGTCACTGTGGAGTGTTGTCATATTTATTCCAGTAAATTGCTAGATAATTTTCATCTGCCAGAACTATCTTTTTTAAATAAAAAGACAATAAATCAATATCGATTTATTGATAGATAATTTTAATTGACTACCTTCTTCTTCTCTACGCCAATGGAATGAAATATGAGAAGCTCGTTAGTGAAGCCTCTGGAATATTTGTTGATCGTGACAGGTTTTCTGTTTGTTTAAGCTGAATAAATTATTCTTCCATAATTGTTGAGAGTATTTTTTTGGACGCAATGCAAACAAATGCCCGATTAAGAAATCATCCTTGATTGAAATATGAAAGACGTACAATCATCGTCGTGATTAGAAAGTCAAAGTTATTCATGAGCAGAAAAAAAAACAACGTGTGTGCGGTACAGAGTATTAGGTGTAATTTGAGAAACGTTAGACGATCCTAAAAAAATACTGACGACTCACGTGACGTCTACTATACAGTGACCATGTAGAAGTTGAAATAAATTCACCGAAATCTTTACAGGACCAGAAGAAAAAATCGCATTATTTTATAAATAATTATAATTGTTATTTATCCGACAGTTCATTTTGTTTTTTAAGCATGGCACGTCAAGCTATTTTATTTATTTATTTATTTATTTTTATTTTTTTTATTTTTATTTTATTTTATAATTTTCTAAAAATAAGTTACTTTCTGGATGGAAGTACATTTTTGTTGAAGCTCATGGAACAATGTGAAGGTGAAAAAAAAATAGATTTTTTTAATTAATTTGAAAAATCGTATATCAGGATTTGTTTTGAAAACTCAATTTTTATTTTAGAATGACCTCAGTGAATTAGAATAGAAATCGTTCGTGAGTGAATTTTGTACAAAAACGTAAGGGTTTTGATGTATGGCACTTTTTGACAAAATATCTTTCGTAGCTGAATGATTCTCATTCGAATGGTTTTCAAAAACTCTTGAATTCCATCCAAGAGATTTCTCTTATTAAAAAAAGCCAATTTTTTTCAACTGAAAATTGCTCAGTATGTATCGCTAAGTTAGTTCTGAAGCGAACCCGAGTAGATGAAAATTTTTATTTATTCGAAAAAAATACAAATGAAGTTCACTATTTATTGTGTACTTAAGAAATGAATATATCCATCATATAAAAATCAATTCTAAAGTTGGAAAATATGAGAGCATATTCGTTCAAAAACTCATTCAACTAAAACTGGTTGTTGGTACCTAGTGTAGTAAACCTTGTGATAATCTCACATTGGTAAAAATATTAGTATCATAGGTAACTCAAAGACTTATAGACCGTTTCATCAGAAACTTCGAAATGTTCTTCTATACATAATTACCGGATCGATAAATCTAAATCAATTACTTTATAAGAGTCGAAAATATAAAAAAAAAAACTAAAATTGTGAAATTTTTCAGTTGCTGATTTTTTTTTGTTTCATATTCAGTTTTCTTATCGATATTTACAAAATATAACTTGGCTAGTTTGTGTTCGAACCTTGTGTCGGACCATGTGCCGTCATTTTGAAAAAAAAATAGGATAGAAACAAGAAGAAAAGTACAAAAAATATATATATAATGATTATCAATAACCATTCAATTGTTTTATAGCCTTCCTAGATATTTGTTGAGATGAATTAGAGGCCCTTTTTCACCTTTTAACTTCCTTGATATGTTTGAAATATGGCATTTGAGAACTCTTCTTCTTCAAAAAATCAAAAATTGTTCATCATCACGTTCACGTTAGGTATTGGTCATTCCAAGTTTTTCTGTTTTCATTTCCTCAAATCATTAGTAAACCCGACTAAATCATCTGATTTATTCAATTTATAATCAAACATGCAATCTTCAAATGAATGATAAAATAAGCAAGATGGTGAATATGAAAAAATCCATCTGAAAATTAAAGCGATTCGACATAACCTAATTTTCTTAATTCGATGACAACAACGCGAAAACTAACAACATCAGTATTGAAATCAGAACCGAAATCTCGTAAGGAGCAACTACATTACGATCGAATCGATAAAAAATAAGCGTTTCCCGTGTGTACACACACACCAATTCCCGGTCCCCCTTTCGAAAAAGGTTCTCTGCCGATCGTGACGTAGAACACTCAAGCTGAGCGCGTGTTTTGAAGAGGTCCCTACCGCGCTACGAGCCTCGCAGGAAAACATAAAAGCTCCCGGATTCAACCCCTCACGAATTTCTCGTCCCGCGATACTTTCGTAATATTGTCGTCGGACGGAAAATGGAATTGATTTTTCCGACGTTTGCAACGCTAAAGGTGGTGTCACACGATGCTGGAAGGAAATGGACTAAGACAAGACGGTTCAAACATTTTTCCTTTTCAGAGATTGTTAGTGAAGCTATTGAAAACTATGTTTCCAAAATTTCGAACGAAAATTATGACTCGTTATATTCTTATGAGCAGTCAAAGTGAGTAGCTCTCCAAGGACCCAAGGATTAGATTGGATTAGAATGGAGCATATGTGCTTCTGGAAGCCCCCACACTGCGATCTTTACAAAGCCATTCGCTTTCTCTTAATACAGAGTGGAACAAAAGTCTTGAAACGCTCAATTATATCACAAATGGGTAGTACGAATTGTACAAAATTTTGGATAAGCATATTTTGTGATACGAAGATTCCAGATTTGACATCTGCAATGTTGCCAGATTTATCGCTTTTCTGATATAATTACTAACTTTGGTTCTTTGAATAGATCACCTTGTATATTGTATCATTATTGGAATGTCCCCTTCAGTTCGAGTTCAACCATATGTAACACTTGATATTTGATGAAGTCAGGAAGGTCTTGAATAAAACATAATACAGACAAAATACAAATACAAACAAATAATACAAAGTAAATTATAACGTAACAATTGAAAGATTACTACAGTACCAAAATAATGTCGACTAAATCAAATTGTGCTCGTTGTTGATTTGACAGTACCCTAATCGATGGTAGATAATTCAGCGTTTCCAGACTCTTGTTCCACTGTATAAGAATTCTGACTATATTCCATACAGGGTGTCCCGTAAAGACCACATCAAACTGAGGGAGAATATAGATCAAAGGATAACCCACATGCTATGACAAAATTCCCATTATTAAAGTCTTACCGTTTTCGATTTTTTTGAAAATAATGAATTTTTGTCCCTTTCAAAAGTTTTTTCTTTATAGTTAGTACAATTTTACACCTTTTTGGTTAATTTTTTCAGTAAAATATTGCTGGAGAATGATTTCAATGTTTACATTGAAAACATTCTCCGAACATTTTAAAGGGGACCTTTTTAAAATCACTATAAGATAGACAATTTATTGGTGTAATGTGCAGCAGTAGCTCAGTACATTTTGGTTCCACTACGATGGGCTAAACTTCATGAACAAAAGAATCCACTGCCAAAATTTTCAATAAAAATATTTCTCACAGTCCCCCTAGAGAACTAACAGAGATAACAACATTGTGATCTATTTCCCCAAAATATTGTCAACTCGCTGTTACTTCCGGTGGAACCGGAAGTGATATCAACTTTGTTTTTTCAAATAAAACACCCTGTTTATTTTTACATTTCTGAATTCTACGTATAATTCTGGATCGGTTGCATTTTGAATCGCTCCTTTATCGTGTTTTGTTGTTGAGATATTCCATTTTTTCGAAAACAAAATTACAGATGGACTGACTAACTAAAACTCTGTATTATCTGCAAATCACATGATGAAGAATTCAACCTCTGTATACAAATTTTAGTTTTACAAAATATTGAACAGGGTGTTCGATATTTTAGTTAACTCTTTGGAAATTTCGAATCCCAATAACTTCCTCATTTCCAATAGAATGACCATAAAATTTTCACACTAACCGATGCAAAATTTCATTTCGATTTGTATTCGCATATTATATTGATAAAATGGATATTTACAGAGATATTAACAAAAATGTGGAAATACGCCCATTCGTGTGCTTTGGATTGTTCTAAATTTCATATTTGTCAAATAATATGAACATTAAATAATTGAAAAGTGACTATCTCCACTTCGTCTATGGATATTCTTTTTTTTTATATATAAAACTTCCCACGAGAGGAGACATCCTGTAATGTTCAGAGAACATCGTGAGAGGCAAGGGAAAGGAGGTAGGAATTGGTGTTCTTTTTAAATTTCTGAAGGTCATATGCCACGGGGAACAAATAATATGGCATTAAAAATCATATACTGATATACGGATAAAACAAAACCAGTAATCGTTCAAAATGTCGTCCATGTTGTTCACGACACATAATATTTCTTCTCCGGACACCTTTCAATTCCTTGTGACAATTTCGCAAAAGCAAGACGCAGGATTTTGGCTCTAGGGAATTCCTAGAGTTATCAGCTCTTTTGAAAAATATTTTTTATGGAAGATAGAAATCGAGAGGCGTCAGGTCATGTGACCTCGAAGGCCATGATAGGAAATGAAATTTTGCGGCGGATAGTGTAAAAATTTTATGGTCATTCTATTTGAAACAAGAAAGTTATTGGGATTCGAAATTTATAAAAATTATGTATTCTCCTCGGTGCTTACACTATGCCACAGAAAAGTTCTGGGCTAATTGGGGCTAGCACTTCAGCCTCTTCGTTGCCCTTGTAAGCAGTGTGGCCTGGTACCCCGGCAAGAATTAGTCTATTTTGACTGCCCAGCTTTTGAAGAGTTTTAATGCAATCCAGACAAGGTTGGCGCTAACTTGGCTAGAAATGATTTTTTTCTTTAAACCCCTACCTTTGTAACTCCGCTGTACCGTGCTGCATGCCTGCAACTCCTGCCAGCAATATCGTCAAGTGTTTTCTCAAGCTCAGTGAGACTATGGTCTTTGACTTAGCTATACATAAACCTGCACCTATACCTCGATCGGTATTGGAACCTTCTGTATAATAGGATAATTCTGCATTGACTGGAGATCCTCCCTGCTCTGCCTCTCTGCTCGTTATAGTAGTTTTTAAGCTATACTATAAGCATTTGATTCCCAATCCTTTGAATAGCTCGTTGTATCTACATTCTGCCGTGCAGTCTGTTGATGGGCATTTGCCCTCTAGTCAATCTATCGTTGACTGACCAGATTTCACCTTGTATGTAGGGGCGGCAGATTTAGAAGTGTAACGCGATTTTTTCAAAACTACATTTTTCTTCTGTTTGTACAATCATGAATATAATGTCCTATTCAAAAGTTTCAGGACAGCTCGAATATAATAAGAATTCATTCATTATTTTCAGGAAAGAATTTTTCAGCTCACTTTTCGATACATCATTGAAAATGGGGATCGCCTCATATCAATATAGGCATAACGGTTTCCTTTCATAGCCAAATTTAATCTCCCAAACAAAAAAAGAGGGACACTCTAACATGTCTAGCAGATACGGTGAGTGGTTGGTTGTTTGATTTCGATTTTTGGTCAAAGATTCGGAACACTATCTTGGAATAAATTTTCATTCAAAATACGATGGAATGGTGCTGTTATTCCGATTTCATGTATTCAAGCGATGATGTCAGCTCTTTTTGTTAAATTGATACACAATTTCAGTGTTTTCTTCATTCACTGGTTCGAAAATTCGTCGTTTCCCGAATCGTCCTGCCCATTTTTAAAACGTTTCAACCACCTGAGAATAGGGTTTTGGAATAGACAATAATCACCATAAACTTGTTTCATCATTTGATGAGCTTAAGTGAGAGTTTTTGAGATAATTTGTTCGATTTGTTCGATGCTCAGTTTTTAACAGACACATATACGAATTGTCACATTCAACGCGATATCTTAGCTGCTACAAGTCTGAATGTCATCAAAAATGAACACAACAACATTGAAGATTAGAGAATCAAACAACCGAAAGTATTGGATATTTTAAGTTGCACCTTGTAGATTTCTTTCAATAAAACAACCCTTTGAATAAACAGTTCAGTCACGATGATGAGTTAACTATCATATCAATTATATAAAACTTCAAATGCACTCCGCATCGTTGTGCAAATGAACAAATCTGCTTTCCTCTTCAAGTGTCTCTCTTCACTTTCATTATAAGTGAAAACATCTAAAACCACGCAGCTTCCTGATGATTATCCTCAGCACTACGTCGCGATCACGTATCGCACTGTCCGACACTCGGGCCTAATGGACAATTGAACTACCGATGCGTCTGATAGTTCAGATGAACCGTGGCGGTAAACGGTAGCCACAGGCAAACACCGGCAGGCAGACAGGTGCGCCGGATCAATATTGGCGCAGCCATGTTTGCTGGCAAGAAGAAAAATAACACAAAAAAAACGAAAAGGAACAAGTCGGATAGAAACGGAATGTGACGAGAATGGGGTCGATGGACCTATGAGATGGTGATGAAACTCTTTGGATTTCGTTACTGTTGAACTGGCCATGTCAGCATAGAATGAACGGTTTGGATTATTGATTTATCTTGACCACTTCTTGGTGATCAAATTGAAGAGAATAAAGATTCAACATGACGGAAGGAAATATCAAAAATTGCACCAGACATATCTTAATGTCACGTCTGATCATTGCACTGTCTACACAGATTAATGAATCAAGTTAATTCGATAAACAAATGCAATTCCAGATGACATCCGACGGAAGTTCAAATTTATATTCTTATTATTATATACCAGGACAACACTAGCAAGCGAATGAAACTTTGGATAAGGTACATTTATGAATTTTATCAATAATTATAATCTGAATACAGGGCATAAAAAAATAAGTGTCAAACATTTCAGGGGTGATTCCTCATCGAATGAGAGATAGAGTCTTTCATATAGAGACTCATAGTCAATAATTTGTTTGGTTTACCCCAAAATAACAATAATAATCTAGTTCGCATGTATTTCTGAAGTTATTCGTAAAATATTTCTTGCTGCGAACTGGTTAATTTTGGGCAGAAAATTCAATTACCATTTTTTGTTCAGAATGGAAAAAGCTATTAGGGATATAATTTTAGATGAAAAAAAAAATAACACCAAAAGTTACATTGGAAATAAATTTTAGGGGTTGTGTTTATCACCCCTTTCTGAGGTAAAACAAATAAACTACTGGCGAAGTGTCTTCTTGATATTATTAAATGTAACTTCAATTTCAATTTTGTAAGTTTTTGAGTATTTCTGAAAAAAATTAGGCACTCCCTTTATGTCTGTATTTTTACAAAGGATGCTCCAATGAAGTTTCTTTATATGAAAGACCCTATCCCTTTTTCAATGAAATGTTTGACACTTATTTCGATACACCCTGTATAACAGCTCTTGAAATGACAAAATGTCAAATAAATTCAAGGTTTTTTCGTTTTTTAGTATTCCTGGAAAATAAAATACACCAATTTAAAAATTAACCCAGAAAACATCTCAATCGTAATGTGTTTGTTACAGTAAATCCCAAAGATCAAATCGTAATTGAAGTTAATTCAATGTTGGTACATTAGGTGCTATGAATTTTATTGAACTATTAAAATAGGTTGTCTATTGTGGGGAATTCCGAATGTTATTAACTATAACTTTATTCGAAGTGTTCAAATAGTGCAGGTAAATTGATCTGGTCAAGAATATTATGATTCAATTATGATAAGTGAAACGTCAGGTCATTAGCATGGATGTATAACCATGGTTAACCCGTTGATATTATTACTATATAACTTTGTCATCGAAGCATTTCAGTTACAATCGAAATTATTGTCTGAAATAATGTATTATTATGTATATAATAGTATCACAGCTAGTTTCTTCGGGGTACACCTTATAAAAACCTTCCAATTCGCATCACCCTAAACGACTCAACCAATCGAATAAAAATCCAACAAAGTATCCAAAGAAAGTAGTGTCATAATCTAGAATAATACGGAGCGATCGAGCGTTTTTTTCCCAAAGAAAGTGAAAACCCCTAACCAAACAATGCCAAAAAAAGAAGGGAAGGTACCCTTAATTCTAAATGCGATTAAGGTTTTACCTTGAGTGTGAATAAATTCTGGTACAAAAACTCTCTTTGTTGGAAGTGAATGGACGTTTTGTTGTGATAGGATTTGGAAAATATAGTAGCGAAAGTTGAATGAAGTCCATCGTCATGAACATGGTCAGAGCAATACATTTTATAATGGAGGGATATTATAGTATGAACAAATCACCCCTTTTATCACTAAGAGATGATTGAAAAACAGAAATTATTCCAATGCAATAAAAATAAAGATTGTTGAAATGAGGACAATAATTTGTAAACGGTTAAGGACAAGTAGAAATAAGCAGTAAATTATAAAAAATTGATATCACCATTGATTTTTCCATCATCAAAGGCCTCATTAATTTGTGGTGGTGAATTGTGAACTGTAGTTAATCTGTTATTTTTGAAATTCTTTGAAAGTTTTTGAAAGTCTATGAGCAAAATCTGTTTATAGATCTAAAAGATTGTCCAGATAAATATCATACAAATAACAGGGCATAGAATCAACGTCAGAGCTTTGAGAAAAAAAAACATTGTGTTAATATTGAAAACATTTCATCATCATCAAAGTCTCCTGCACTTAAAGGATCTCTCCCAATTCAGTCTTATAGTCTTGATCTTATGATTATTTATATACTTTTGATTGAACAAACATGAAGTTATTTTGAGATAGATCTCAATAATCCAGAACAAAAAGTACTGTAGATTGCAAACACTACATTGAACGGCATGAAAATTGGAATATTGAAATAATTCAACTTTCTCTGTGCTAACGTGATGAACATTATTATAGTCTATTCAAAATGAAGAGGTCAAACGTAAATAGGGTTGGATTGCGTTAATCACGTGTTGAGAACGTAGTTACGCAGAGACTTCTTCATAAATTATTATTCGATAATATAATATTGAATAAAAATTTCATAAGGTGAACTTTGGCGGTCCTGATGAGAAATATATATGGCCACAATTTTTTTTAGGTTGGCCTTTATGTTTTGGATGGATTATAGGACGGCTTACGTACTGTGATTACTTCAACTTTCGAAATAATCGAAAACAAATGATGGTTTTCATAAGATACGATAACTTTTGTGTTAAATTTTTGTTGATTTTCGATGGTTTGGTGGTATTACATAGAATTAACTATACTGAGTCGATATGCATGAAACTGATCATTATTAGGTATACCTTATCGTTTTAACTTCGGATTTGATTCGGATTTCGTTTTTATTTTTCATTCACTGAATTTCATAACCTCAAAATTACAATTGTCATTTTGGATTGATTGATTGATTTTCATGTGTTCTATATATGATTCATGCGTTCTAAACATACAAAGTGGTCACAATAATAAATATGCCATTTTTCTGGCATCCCAATTATCATCAACCCCCTGTTATCGAATTACCAGTACGCCTCTGGCCACTTACCTGGTTATGCTGGTTTTGTTCGGCCATTGCCTTCTCTTTGGCTTGTCTTTTGCACTTGTACCTGTGATTCTGGAACCATATTTTCACCTGCAACAACAGAATCTTCCGTCAGACTGAATTTTTACTCGGAGCCTAAGAAAACAATGATTTTTCGAAATGTCACTAAAGCAAACAGAAATTTCAAGAGACAACTAGGAAAATATTTTGATATAGGTTTATATGTATTGTTATTGAAAAGTATTCATGATCTTTCATAAATCGAGGTGAATTCTCTTGGAATGAATAGGCGAGATTACAAATGCTTAGGAATTTTTCTTAATTTTCTTGTATTTATTTATCATCTAGAAATCAGAACGTTGGAAAACGTACCGAATTTTTCCAATTGAGTTGTGGTGCGTTTAAAATAACGCAGAAAACGCGTAGGTTTGTGAAGTCACAACTGCTAAATGACCGCTGATAACAATAGCTATTTGTTTTTTCATGAGAGCAATAGAAATAAAAAAACATGGTTTTCGTTTCGATAAATTCATTCAAATGAGCGCTAAATGAAATTATCCGCAAACGCTTTTAAGATTCGAAAAAATGCCTCTGCCCAACATTTTGGCAACATCACGAACGGATTTATAAATTAGGAGAACGATGACACAATTATGCTTGAATAAAAGTTCGTAACTTAGTCTTATTAATTTCATCCTGATTTCGCACATAAACAATAATCATAGATTATAACGTCCAAATAATGTGTTTGTAATGAGTGTTCATTTCAGTACTGGCAACAGTGATGGCTGCTTTAAATGTAGGAATCGAACTGTGTAGGGAATATTTGCATAATCTACACAAAAGATAAGTTGAGAACGAAACATTCCTAGGACTCCTACAGAACTACACAACGGAAGAAACCAGTTGTGGATATTGATCAACCTCAACAATATCAAATAAGGAACTGTATTAACAATATGTACAATATGTGAGTATTTAGTACATATCACATATTACCAGCTGATGACATCTTTATTGAAAACATTGATGGAGTTACCTAATATTGCAATGAAACGTATTACGTTCCTCCAACAGTACATTCAGTTGAAAAATTTGGGGCAATTTGTTTTCCTTGATGAGACCTGGATATGGAATGGAACTCTACAACATTCTGGCGTCAAAAGTGTGAAAATATGAAGTATATGAGATTCAAGGTATTTTGAATTTGTATATCAGTTATATGGTGTATTGGAATTATGTTGTCTATTAGATTCTCTGTTTTGCATTCTGGTTGTTCAGATGGATTCATTCCTGAGACAAAATTTGTTTTAATCCCTGAAACTGCTAACAAAGTTTACCATGGAGAAATTAACCAGGATAACGTTCTCCACTGATTCGATACACAACTGCTGCCTAAATTAGAAAGTCTTTCCACAATTGTTATGTATAGATAATGCTACTTATCACAGCACAGTTATTAAAAAAGTTTCCATCTCAGCTTTCAATAAGGCAGCAACTCAAGAATGATTTATCAACAATGTAATTTATTTTGATTAAGGAATGTTGAAGCTACAGTTACTAACTGATTAAGTACAATTGTAGGCCATAGACTTTATGATACATGAAATAAATTCTTTGATTTTCAGAAACAAACCGGCCATAATAAATGAGGGTATTAGCAGAAATATATGAATATCAATATCTTTGAATCCCACCTTACATTTGTGTTTCTTATCCAATTGAGTTGATGTGGGTACTTAGTGAATTGAGAGACATTCGAATTCGAATCTTTATTATAATTTTTGTTGAAATGTTGAAATAAATTTATATCTATATCTATAACCTCTCGATTTTTTCTGAAACACACCTATCACAGTTAGACAGTAATTGGTTTTGAAATATAGAACCATCAAATGAGAAAGAAAGAACAGATTTGATACTGAACATTTTCAAATATCATTATGTAGTTATTATGTACTTCCTTTAAATATTCGATACGATTCCTATCATGAGAACAGTCCATTATATCATTTGAACCATTCAACGGTTATACACAATCAATAGTAATCCAAATATGATGAATATATTCCATCAATCAAAAACACTTTCAAAACATAACAAATGGCCTAACCCAAGTTTTCATTCGAAGCATCGCTGTAAAGTGAAAAACATGTGGCATCACGGCTCGATCTGGCGACCTGTCACAATTATCAACCCAAAATAAATGGACTATACTTTATCAGTGGATCAAAGATTACTCTTCGAATGAATTTGGCATCGTTCTGAAGTCACTATGAAATGTTGCCATAAATATTGATGGCTAAATGTTCCAAGCTATGTCTCAACCAATCAGAAGTTCAGACGATAGATAACCAAATCTGTCAGAATACTCCTCCTTGAATAAAGAGAATATACCATTAAATGTTGCGGATCAAAATTCGACAACGATGTGTCAAACCCCCAATCAACACTCGAAAAATCCAACAAAGCAACTTCATCCCTCTTTTCTCGATTGTTTCTCCACCAACAGCGTTTTCCATCCAACAGCCTTCACTCTAACCGCGCGTACATAAACTAAAAAACCCGTATACACATCCGACAGCTGGTCCTAGTCGACAATAACCACTCGAAAATCTGTCGACCAGCAGCACTCAGTCCGAATCCAAGATGGCGTCGTTTATTCAATTCTCGATAACGCGAAACGTCCCCCTAATTTGCTAGGCACACACAAAACATGCAGCCCGAGGGGGTGACAGGATAGACCCTTTTTTCTCGTCCAATTGACACTTCTCGCTCAAATTTAGCGAAACGGTAAATGTATCTCTTGTTGAGTAGATTGATGGTACGATAAATAGGCACCCCGGGGTCGGACCAGGATCTAATCGGAGGGAAAATGGCGATTGAATACCGGATTAGAAACACCCGGATTCGTCTTCACAGAAGAAGTGAGACTGATGTTACGTGTGGGGATTTGGGGCTGTGACAAAGTATCAATTTGGTGCCCAACGTGGGGCAACAAAAAAAAACGATGTCTTTATTGACGTTTTGCTCAAGGTGTGATTCACTTTTCGAAATATATCAGATTGCTCATTTAAAATATTGGCCATTACTCCCCTAACAATGAATGAATATCGAAAATCAATTTAATTGACACCCTCAGTATCAGATTGATGATATTGTTATCTTATTTGAATAAAATCTCTTCCGGTACGTTTTCGTTGGGCCACCCTGTATCTTGGATATTGACAGAAACCCATAAGAATAACAAGAAACCAATTCCAAACTATACCTAGATGTGTATTCTAATTCAGATCTGACGAAAGCGAAAGTATAATATTCTCAGTGTAGAAAGATTAAAGAAAGCTTTTCCTCAACATAAGGAACATTTTTTTTTGTATCGGAAGTAACACCTGAATCAGTAAACCTGACAGGTCATTAGAGAGGAATATCATATAGAAAATATTATAAGATTGATTTTTCATGTGCGACCATGCGCAAAATGATTTCAGATCATCCGCATAAATTAAGCAGAGACAATACATGACCTGAACAATATCATTCATTTAACGCGTTGAGAAGAATTGGACCAGAATTGCCATGAAGAACACACCCGATGTAGCAGCTTATTCTACAGACTTGAATCTGTTGAATATAACATCCTGACGCCTATCAGCAAAGTATGACATGAAAAGTTCGATGAGAGCCTGAGAAAAGCCATACTTGGCCAATTTCTATAGTAATATTCCGTTATCAAGCTCGTCGAGGTTTTCAAGAAATCGATATACCGGGTGTCCCAAATTATAGTATACATACAATATCTCGCTTATTTAACAAGATAATTAAGAGAATTAAACAACTCTTTTGAATGAAACTAAAGTACCTTCATGGTGATTTTTTTTTCATTGATAACAACAATTAAGTCATCGATTAACTACACTAGGTAGTGTTTACCAATATTTGAAGTTCTTTTTTTTGACATCGCTTTTTGACAATAAAAAATGAATGTACTTCTTTTCAGTGACATTTTTATCACCATCGGCAGAGGCAATTCATAATTTTTATGAGGATAATTAGGTAACAAAAGAAAATCTGATTTTAAAAGCTGAAAGTATGTTGTATCGTTGTATTCCAAATAGAATAACACGCAATTTTCAATGACAATATATGTATAGGGGTACCATTTTGAAATAAAAAGTGACAGCTGCATAAGCTTGTCAAATGGAATAAAGTTTTTTTGAGCCATTAGTGCCATTCAAAACAGTTTTTCAAATAATCGAGATATTGTATCTATGTATACGATAATTTAGGACACCCGATATATGACATATCAGTCTGTGATCTCCTGTCAATAGTTTCTGCAATATACTGGGCAATATTCGGAAGATTGGTAGATGTCGAGCGACCATTCAGGAAGGCGTATTGAATTGGCGAAAATTTGATAGCTCTTCAAAGAATTCAACCTGATGAAGAGGAAGAAGTTCGACGTCAAATTTATAGTCTTTTTCATGCATTGGACGAACTTTAAACAACTTCCATAGGTCTAAGATGGCACAAGTTTTGAGACAAATATTTATCAATAATAATAATAATCATTTATTGCCCAACAGGTAACACCCAAATACAGGACATGATTAACTACGTCAGTACTGTTAAGTAGTACATAATTAACAAATATAATATTAGTATATAAAAAAATTAAAACAAAAGAGTATGTATTGCATTAGTCAGACTGAAACTGATCTTATGATATTATATAAATAATTAGTAATTACTACATGAATTAGTTATTTATGGTGATGAAGGGTAAAATTGATAACAACAGAATTTCTCACTGATGAAAGAAAACAGATCAAATATACTCACTTCCACATTCCCATCGCTACCCTTTTCATATGCTTCAGAGAACAAGTATGAATATCGCAAAAACTACATATCGAGTTGTAGTTATCACACATACATTTGATTGGAGAATGCAAAATTAAGTTTGTTCGTGCTGCGGAGCAGTAAAATGTGAGATTTAGCCGTGAATGAGCCCGTGGTACCCTGAAGTTCAATTCTGATAGGAGCAAACTGCAGTCGATTTGGCTGTGCAGCAGTTTATGTAGAAAATTTATTGAAACACATCTTCTCCTTCTCTCCAAAGAAATGAATTGAAAGTGGTCAAGAAGGTTATCATGGTCAGAGACCTTAGTTGGATAGATACCACAATTTTTGAAATACCTGAATTTCAAAAACTTCCTTTGTACTTTTTCAAGTGTACTCATGACAAAAATAGTAGTGTCTCCAAATAACTGAGCAGTATTCTAGCTTGGACAGAGCTTGCTAAGAGAAGTATAATATTTTGAGGGCATTCATATTTGACAGGTCCGTATGATAAATCCCAACATTTACTAGCCTCAGGAGCCTTTTTATTTATGTGATTAGCAAATACCATTTTGGAGAGGAAGAACACACCCAAATCTCTAGTCCCATTACAAAGAGTCAGCAAACTACCTCGGATACTATATGGATGTTCAATATGTGTGTGTTTTCTTGTATATGACATGACTTTACATTTGCCGATATTCAGATGTAGGTTATTAACATCACACCAAGCCTGCATTATCTATGTCTTCCTGAAGTATTATGCAATCATCCACATTTTGGTTAGGATATAATATAAAAACCAAGTACATTATTGAAAGAACAGATTATCGACGATTTTCAATTGGCTAGATATGGAAAATTCAATGATAAAATCAAAATAGTCGCTAACTCATCGAAACCTTGTTGAATTGCCCTGGAATATCTCACCTTGGGCGCCAAAAATCGTAACAACAGCGTAATGGACCATATCTTCCGCCGGATCTATACCCAACTACCCAGCATCCGAAAAATCATAATTACCATCGTATATATCCTCGGATGGAAGTCTGAAAGCCCAAATAAAGATGTGGGCGCGATGTGCATTCGCTCTAGCGATTCCATTCAACCGGAGAATTCTCCGTGGTCTCGACAAGTGGTTAGGTCTTTGTGGTATGCCTGAGGCCCCGTCGTGGCCCCTTTATGAGAACGAAATACTCGTATAGTACTTTCGCTGCGTAATTGGGAAGGAATTCGTGATGTTTGGGTTATGATGCGTGTCGTGTTTATGTGCGACGGGTTCTTTTGTGAATGGGGAAGAGGGAGTATATTCTGGAGGTATCGAAACTTTATAGGAGCACTGATGGATCAATTTATTGGGGTTAAACACGTAGTATAGGAGGAAACCTTCTGAAATTTTGTTAGTCTGGAGAGGAAGTCACAAGATATGAGATTAATAAATGAATGTTGAATAGTTTTTTCGTCGATTAACGATCCTCTGTTTTGATATTTTGTCATAGTCACCGCTAGTTTATTAAATATTAAAGAAATAATTATTTACACAATAAGTTATTGTTTACTATGTAATTTTCTGTACAATCTTATACTTCATATAGCGAATTTTTCCATGAAAATATGTTTTTTTTTGTATGAATTCACCTATATTTTGAACAATACAAACCTTTCTATATGTATTTTTCGTCTGATACGATACGAGATTGAATTTAGAGGAAATTCAAGTAACAATATAAAAAATCTGAGAATCTATAGAAATTCATGAACACATTAGAATAATGCTTCAGTAAGTACGAAAAAATATTTGGAAATTGAGTTTCTTTGCAAAAGAAGAAATTGTCTATAAGTTAAGAAATATTGGAATTTTGAAATCCTTATTGAATGCACCAATTTTTAATGTTACTTGGCTAACTAGTATGATACATTTTTTTCAGTACAGTCTCTCAAAGTTGGACGAAATTTTGATTTTGAATATTTGGTTGAAAAATACGTGATATTTTCTTCCAAGCTGACCAGTTGACTCAACATTTCAAGCAAGAGTTTACAAACACATCAGTCAGCATTCCTTAACGAGAAGAAGAAAATGAAAAGTTTAGATTAGTAAGCAACAGGAGTGAAAAAACTTTCACTGGGTTCAAATTCCCTATTTTGCAAAATACCCAACTTAAATTTTTCTTCACATTTCCGATAACTGCTATGACTTGGCCTATCGCCGGATTCCACCTTATCATCGATTTCCGACACACCTTGTATAAACGAGGTTATAGAGAGAAAAAGAGTTGAAGACCCTGTACAGATCGTATTCTGAGGAATTCTCAACAATAGCTTACTTCTCGACAGAATCCCTCTTCGACAAACAAACGAGGACTGATGACTCGTCATTTTTTCTCGCAACTTCAATCCCACGATCGCAAAAATATTTACCTATCGCTCTTTAAACGTGTATACGTTGGGGAAACCTTCTAATCCCGATTCCCAACGTCGGCCGATTACCATAATCCCGATTTAATAATGATTAAACCCCCCTATACGCCGAAGTCATTAGGGATGCGATGATGTGGAAGGGCGTACACCCAACAATTCCAATTGTTTGTTCTTTCATCGCCGGAGAAGAATGTTTCCGTCGTCGGCCCATCGGACCTGAATCAATATTGGTTTTGTCGATTTATTAAAAACTTATTGAAACAAAGCATACCGGGATGACGTCAGCAAGCATTTGAAACTTCGTGGATATCTAGACGGGCACATATCTATGTTTATAAAAGGTGATTCAAAATTACGGTCTCACATAATACAGGTCTGGAAACTAGAGCACTTTCAAGTGGTGGGGAGTGTCACCATTTTCGAATAGTCGATAGGATAACCAAAACGAACGGCTAGCTAGACTTAAATAATGAATAATATTGATGACAGAAATATTATTTCTTTCAAAATTATATCTCGATCTGATTTGCCCCCCTTCCTACTAGTTTCCAGACCTGTACGTAAGACTGTGCCCAATATCAACGCAAGATTTGAATTTGCCGTCATTTATAAAGTATAGTGTTGGCAACCACAAGGAAAACCAGCTGCCAGTTTAGAGTTAGTGAAAATGGAGAAATATGGAAACTTGGCGGCTAGCTGGGGTTCGAAAATTACATAGATCTGTGAACAGAATTGAAGAATTCTGAGAGACGAAAATCGTTGGAGACGCCAAACACAGTGCTCGTCTAAAAACGAGCCATTCAAATGTCAATATCGAAGCAAGAATGGCAAATTCAATAAGTTCTCTACAAGGTATACTCATTGAAGTTCTGTATCGTCATGCTCACAAAATTCAATTATCATAACAACTGAAGCCTAATGACCAAGTACAGAGAAGAGAGTTTGCATTATTGAGCATCAACAAATAGATTTATCGAGCAAAATGACCCTAAAGCTGGAAACATAAACTCCGTTGCCGTACCTACAGTTGACGTTGCAGTTACTGTTTCGAGATGAATGATGTCAAAAATGTACTACTGTTCATAAACTTCGCAACTAACGCAATTGCCGTTAGGGTTGCCGCCGGAGAGATTCATCTTTCATCTACGGCTGCTACGGATAACCAATCGCAGGCGAGCTGAGTAACAGCTGACAGCTGATTCGTCACTTATTGTATGATTCTATAATTTTATGTTATAAAGACAGTCATATCGTGTGGCAGTTTGTAGCTTTTCACTGTTTCTTGAGTGTATATAGTTTGTTTACTTTTTTCCCAAAATGAATATCAATTGAATACAAATTTCCTCATTAGTATTAGATAAAATAGGAAGAAATAAAACATCTCACTACAATGAAATCGCTAGCCTTTGTTGGGAACAGATCCCATCACTTCTAGGAGCTTTTGATATAAGTGGCTTCAGTAATTCATGTAATTCATCAAAGGCCTGCCCAGTCATTCTAGTCAATTTGAAGAATTGCTCTGGATCACATTCATTCATCCTCAAATACTACATGTAGGCATTGTTGTTCTTTCGATTTCGGTTAAGTGGCCGGCATTCATAACGCCTGAAAAGCTTTCGCCTCTCTAGTTTTTTCAATGCTACTGCACATAAGATAAGTCCCAAAGAACCCAACAACATTTTTTCATTCATCATGGAATATTGGATTTGTGATTTTAGAATATTGGTATATACAACACAACACGAATTATTCTGAAAAACGTAAATGAATACTATCCTATCACACATGCGCTGGCCGAGCAGCGATAAGTTTATGTATTGGCCACAACTGTAACTGGAACGGCAACGTCAACTGCAGGTGCGGCAACGGAGTTTATGTTTCCACCTTTAGAGACGAAGCACATTTTAACCTTGATAGATTTGTTTATCGCCACACTTGCCACTTTTGGATTTCTAGAAACCCACTTGTGATTGTCGATAAACAAATGCATCCAATTTGTCACTATTCGATGTTGATTCTGGATTTGAGAGCATATATGGACCATACTTTTTTGAATAAAAGTCTGGTCGAGCAGTGACTATTAATGCCACTATTAACATCATAACATTTCTTTTTTATGGTTATTTGAAATTACAACAATTTCAACAAGCCTACTACCACCCTGTACATCAAATGAGGATATTCAACGCTGCATCTACGAAATTCAACCATAATTATGAAGAATGGTCATGGAAATTTTCGTGTGTATTCGAAGAAGTGGAGGCTTCTTGCCCAATGTGTCATCTCATAAATATGCTATGACGAAGAACTTACAACCAAAACATTTTAGGACATCCTCTATTTGTAAACAAGAGAGTTTCCTAAATGTATCGATATTGTACGAAGGCCATTTGAAGAGTCACTGATTTCCCATGCAGTAACTTCATAAGCAACACCTCAACTGCCATCTATTAACATTCTACTGTCAAAACTTGAAAGAGCTGCACCGTTGAGTTGTTGTTCGACAGCCATTGAAAGCAGGCAACCCCGTTTATATTTATTTGCAGACATCACCATAAAAATAAATGGATTGCTATGGATTTTCTGAGTAAGAAGCACTGGCGAATGGTATTGATCAAGTTTTTCGCCTCAGAAAGAGATTAATTGATGTACATAAACACTTATTGCTTTGGCGACGATGCCTCTCCACTTCAACGTTTGATGTAGACGAGTGTTTTGTTCTGTTTTCCACATATAATACGAAGGAGTCACTCTAGACTCTCGGATGTTCTTGAAGCTTGTACTTTACTCTACCAGGTTTACATTTATTTCGAAATAGAAATGTATATCTAGCTTTCATAGATCTCAAATCAAAATCAAATCAAATTTATTCATTAAAAAGACCACATTGGTATAAAAACACGTCAAATATTACATAGCACAATACAGCACATATAAATTTCAAAATACACAGTATATTATCATAAAATTCACAGTTAATTTGTATGCTACAGGTTAAAATATTCTTCCAAAGTATAGAACAAGCCACACCTTAAAAGGTTTAAAAGAGATTCTTTGAATTTGAAGTGGTTCTCTTGATCTTTTATTTCCTTAGGAATTTTATTATACAGTGCGTTCATAAAGTGTGGAAACGCTCCATTATCTTACGATATAATTATTTTCAGAGGTAAAGCTCGGACAGGTCGATTTTTTATTACAGTCTTCCATCTTTTTTTACAAAAAATTTTTTTTTGCCCCACCACCTTACAAGATATGACGTCATCGATATTTTTTTTTAAATTGAAAGGGTATATTTTCATATCAAAAATTGAAAGCCCAGTTCAACCATACCACATACGTCATATCTTACACTTCAAGTTACAGTATACTGAGTATAAAAGAAACCAGTGTTCATATTTCTCAACATTCATTTAATTATTTATTTTACAATGGAAACCTGAGAATTACTCAGTAGTTAGTACGAGTATATGTGTCATACTTGAGTAGTAAGCTATGAAAACATCTGAAAGCCCTTAGCAATCAGACAATATGTTCTTAGTTACCATTGCATATGTCATTATTAAATTGATTTGTTGTATAGCATATCGATTTATAAGTCTGCAATAATAACTTTCTGAAAAATATTACCCTAAAAGCTATTATTTGAAATAACGATGGGGCTGTCAGAAAAACAGAGAATAGAAGTTCTGATGATCTTAGGTTACGGCGATCGTAAAAGAAGTATGGCAGAAGTATGCGAAATCTTTAATGAAAAATATCCTAATCGAGAACCAATAAGCAAATCGACGGTAAGCAAAATATTACATGAATTTAATAAAATTGGCAATGTTAGGGATAAGCCTAGGAGTGGCAGACCTACCGTTGCCGAAGATACTCAATTGAATGTATTACTTGGAATTGAAGAAAATCCTCATTGTTCAATCACAACTTTATCTGAAAACAATGAGATATGTCGTGGTGCTGTGCATGAAATTCTAAGAGCAGTCAAATCACATCCATTTAAAATCAAACTGATACACGAACTTAATGAAGACGACTTCGATAGGCGCATGGAGTTTTGTGAAATTATGCAAGTATGTAATCAAAACGATAGGTTTGAATTTAATGTCTTATTTTCGGACGAATCAACTTTTTTTACAAACGGTACTGTGAATAAGCAAAATTATCGTTATTGGGCACCAGAAAATCCCAATTGGACGATGGAAGCTCATACCCAATATCCCCAAAAAGTCACTGTGTGGGCTGGGATTCTTAGGAATACCATTGTAGGACCATATTTTTTTGACGGTACTGTGACGGGTGGAAATTATTTGGAAATGTTACAAACTTATGTAGTTCCATATTTAACTGAGACATTTCCAGATATCAATCAACCTGATCGAATAGTTTCTACTATTTGGTTCCATCAGGATGGAGCAGGTCCACATTATGCTCGAGTAGTTAGAGATTTTCTTAATGAAACGTTCCCCAATCGCTGGATTGGACGACGCGGACAGATTGAATGGCCTGCTAGGTCCCCAGATTTAACTCCCATGGACTTCTTCCTCTGGGGTTACTTAAAAAGTAAATTGTACATAAACCGACCCCCCAGTTTGGAAGACCTTAAAGAGAGAATTCGAACTGAAATTCAACGAATTACACCAGATATGTTGTCAAACGTAACCCAAGAATTCACCAGACGTCTTGGATATTGTCAACTAACCCAAAGAGCTCAGTTCGAGCATTTGCTGTAGATTTGTTATTTGTTTATTTTCACTACTTCTCATGATATTTTCATTGCAAATAAATAATTAAATGAATGTTGAGAAATATGAACACTGGTTTCTTTTATACTCAGTATACTTGAAGTGTAAGATATGACGTATGTGGTATGGTTGAACTCAGAAAAATATAGGCTTTAAATTTTTGATACAAAAATATACCCTTTCAAATCGATGACGTCATATCTTGTAAGGTGGTGGGGAAAAAGTAATTTTTTTGTAAAAAAAGATGGAAGACTGAAATACAAAATCGACCTGTCCGAGCTTTACCTCTGAAAATAATTATATCGTAAGATAATGGAGCATTTCCACACTTTATGAACGCACTGTATATTCGGATTTCAATGTTAAGAGGACAGTTCTGGGTTAAACTCAATCTACTTTGTGGGGTATATATAAGATTTTGATTTCGAGTGAAATAGTTATGAATGTCTTTGCGACAAAGCAGATTGATTTTTCTTTTATAGATGTAACAGGCCACTTCCAATATGTAAAGACACGTGAATGGTAATATCTTAAGTTCTTCGAATAAAGGTTTGCTTGGTTCGGATTGAGCTTTGCTGCATTTTTTCTGGACAATAAAGAGTGCTTTTGCTGTTGTAGACTGTCCCCATAGTATTATACCATAAGTCAATCTTGTTTGGATTTCTGCATAGTAAAAGTTTTTCAGTACTTCGATTGTCAGTACTCTTTGCATGCACCGTAATTGAAATATTTTGGTATTTACTACCTTGATTACGGTCTTTATGTGACTCTCCCAGTCTGAGGTATCACTGATTGTCATGCCTAGAAATTTAATGCTGTTGTTCTGATTGATGTTATTCTTATTAATCTTCATAGGTATACTTTCAACTTGTTTTTGTTTTGTATGCAAAATAAGAAACTCCGTGTTTGTTGTATTTATGTAGAGCTTATTTTTGAAAAACCAATATGCAATTTTTGTCGTTAGATCCTCACAAGCTGTTTGGTTCAAATCATGTGATTCCGTTGATATGAAAATTGATAAGTCATCTGCATATAAAACTATTTTGACGTCGGCTAAATAATATACTATATCTGCCACATAAAGAGAGAATAATGTAAGGGCTACAACACTTCCCTGGGGTACGCCTATTTCTACCGGTGCAGTGTTTGAGGTGTGTTGACTGATCATTCCTCCATCATTATGAGATATAAGTGAATATTGTTTTCTGTTTGTGAGAAAGGATTTTAACCAGTTATGTAATGTGACTCTTATGCCAAGTGACTAAAGTTTGTCCAATAATCTATGGTGTGGTACACAATCAAAAGCTTTGCTCAAGTCACAGTATATTCCTATGGGATATTTCTTTTCATCAAGTGCATTTATGATACATGTTATGGATTCTGTGGTAGCAGTTTTCGTTGATCTTGTTTTCCTAAAACTATGTTGTTCACTGGGTATTAGGATTGAGTCTATCCAGCAAACTATATTCAAAAACTTTAGAAAACACCGGAGTCAAGGATATTGGTCTGTTCTGGATTTTTTTTATGAATTGGAATAACTTTTGAAATTTTAAGTTGATCTGGAAAAATGCCTGTTTCGAAGGAAAAATTCACAATATGAGTGATTGGTTCTATTATGAAAGAGCTAAATTCCTTGACAATATTGCATGGGAGATCATCCGGTCCTGATGTGGATTTATTTTTGGGTTTTGCAAATATGCGAATTATCTCGTCTTCTGTCAAAGGTAGAAAAACCATAGATTGTAAGTTACTCTTGGCTCCTCCCTCAGAATTATCGATTATGTTTGATGGTGGTATACTATTACTTATTTTTTTGGGTGCTTCTATGAAAAAATTTGGAGAAAGGCATTTGATAAAGTGCATAGAGAACAAGTATGTAAACTTCTGATAGAGACAGAGAGAGGTTGATGATAGAGTCATCGATATAATTAAAAATATTGGTAAAGTCCAATGCAGTTTGAGAACAATTGGTGAGGACATTTGTAGAGGACGACAAATGAAAGTGAAACGAGTAAATGAAGCAAGAATGCGAGCCTGAGAGGAAGAGGAAACCCAAAGAAAACATGGATTGAAACAATTAATGAAAGTCTACTGAAAAGGGGGCGAATTTCCGAATTCAATAAAATTGGAAAAATCAACAATAGTTTCCACTACTAGATTGATTGATATGAGTGTATGAAGCTGGAGCAACATCTGAAAATCAACATTTCGAATTAGACCCTGATGAAACCAAACTTCTGAGTAGGTAGACGGAATCCAATTCGCAATAATCATCAACGAACCACTCAAGCTTTCATGGGTGCAGTAAAATGAATGATGGCGCTGATGTTTCAATTCAATTATGGATGGCAGTAATTAAATTGTAATTAATTGGAAGAGGGGCGAATACAGCACACATCAGAGCGAATTATCTGGTTGAGGTTAAAATAGAGTAAGACGGTTCAATCTACTATTTTACTAATAAATAATTATTGTTTCTCATCTTATACTGATTTATGTACTAATGATTTCAAACTAGAGCGGCAAATTTGTAAATCAAATACATCAGTTATGTTTGAAAAACAAATTGAAGAATATCCATCATCAACATAGCATGTGTCACCTCACCCCATTTTTTCCTTTGTTTCCTTTGGTATATGCTCAGTATAGACGGCAGTTTTTGACATATTTGAAGGAAAAATTGAGCTTCTGGTTTTTCTGGAAATGAATTAAGATTTCCAAATGGAATACCTTGTATATCATTACATTTTTGAAATCTTCGTAATTTTCCAATCCACTGATACTTGATAATTAATATTTTATTCCTCAGAACACTTTTATTTTTATTTTCAGGTATTCTCTCATGATTTGATTGATCACGAAACAAAATTGTGTTCGTAATGGTTATTAAAGAGTTGATATTAAAACCAGAAGTTGAATTCCCCCTTGGAATACTTCAAAAACAAAGGAAAAAAAGAGGGTGTACCAAGAGTCTGTGACACACGATATACCTATAGAAAATTGCAAATTGTTAAATTCTAACTTGTACAAAAATGGGGTGATAAATTTTTGCCTAACTCACTTGTGTAGGGGTTAAGTGTATTAAAGATGCTAGGTGCTCTCTCTCAGGTGCTGAAAGATATTTTTGTTGTTTGAATCGTCTCTCCAATTCGTACACCTGGAATAAAAGAAATGTTTTTGAAAATCTTCGATTCAATTGAGTTTGTAGTTTTGAAACACTGATCTTCAAAGATGACTGAATAATTGGGCATGCTGTGGTATATTATCAATTTCAAGACCTTCTCTAATTACTCACTTTTTCCAGAATAACGATTATTTAAGAATCGAGATTCATTCATAGTTTATTTATTTAAGGAAGGCAGTCTCGATTATATATGCAACGGCATCAATAATTATGGCAACACTTTCCTGTCACTTCACAACGATGCCAAATTTATTAAGAGAAATATTTAATTTGCTGATGAAATTGAAATTTTCACAATTATTGAAAACGTGTTCTTTCCCGAATATATTTTCATTCTAATATTTCGATGACAATCAAAATGACGGAAGCATTCAGTGGAGGTGACGAGAATGATGTTGGAATTTTTCATAACATTCCTAAATTGAGAACTGACCATTCTTTCATTCAATGTGTTCAACAGTTATCCACAATCATGAGTCCATCCAATTCTGGTGTATATATTTCATAAAAAAAAACAGGAAGAGAACAACATTCTTCAAATCAATTCGAATATTAAACATAACCTAACTTTTTGTTTCGGATTATCATTGACAGAATAGACAAGCATCAACACCGCACTTTCTGATGAGCTCTTCCAACTGAATAAATCGACTACAGCTTGAAGTATCTATGCTCAAAAGGATAACCCTTATTATTGTAATACCTATATTCGATTTTGTAGATATACATGGTGATTCGACTAACTGGTTCATTAGAGGTTTACGTAGAACCGATGGAGGCGAAATGGAGATAGTCACTTGGATCAATGGATTAATGTTCATATTATTCTGAAAAGAAAGTCCACTGGAAGTCTCCTCCACACAGACTTCGAGTTTTTACTTTTTTTTTCAAAATCTTTTACTCCACTTTGAGCTATGGACTATCTCCGTCGATTCATATCATTCGTCAAATATGAAATTTAGAACCAAAGCACACATTGAGAGGAATTAGCGCGCATTCCCAAATTTTTATTGATATCTCTGTAAATATCAGTTTTAGCAATATGGTATTAGGATTTAAAATTTCCAAAAAGTAAACTGAAATATCAAACATCCTGTTGGATATTTTGGAACACTTTGAAGGATACCTGATAGAACACTATTTGATTGATGTGTACACGGAAATTGAACTTTGAATCTTGAAAATTGAAGATAATATGGACATTTTAGTTAGTCAGTCCGTCTGTCAAAATTTTTCGTGAAAATGGAATATCTTGAAAACAAATCACGATAGGAAGAAAATTCGAAATGCAACAGGTCCAGAATTCTTCGTAGAATTCGAAAATGTGAAAATAAACAGAGTGTTCCATTTCAAAAAACAAAGTTGATATCACTAACAGCGTATTGAAAAAATTTCAGGTTGATATCTCTATCACTTCTCCATAAACCTCTAAAGAATCAGTTGGGTGAATCACCCTGTATTTTGGGGATTAGGTAGGGAATGACATAACTGAAAAATATTGATATTTCGATTGAAAAATTTCTAAACTATTTTCTACTATATGTGGGTCCACTTATGATGTTCTGAAAGTATACAGGGTACAAAAATTCGAAAAAAATCATGATTACATTCAAGCTTGTCAATTTGAATTTTCGAACAATTCTTTTGGGTGAAATGAACTGATTACTGATCTGATGTTAACAAACAAGAAACTCACATTGAAACGTTCCTATACATTCACATTTCCTTTAGAAAATCCTATATACGAGAGCTCCCTCCTACAGTGAGTACCATGACTATCCGAAACAAAAACAGCGTACCCAAGTTCCGCCATGGCCAATTATTTTTCCTCGTGTACCCAACCATATGAATCACGCACGAAACTACTACCCGAACTTTTCACAATTTTCCCCCCAAAAAAACAGCTACCGACCCGTCGGGCCATCGTCATTATTTCTCGTACGCCTCGAGGTAGGCGTGTAGTAGGGCAGGGCCCATTTCAACGACCACTCACCTGCGCCTGCGTGAACAAGACCCGCCTCTTGCGGCGTTGCGCCAACGGGAACTGCATCGGCTTCGAATCGGGCATCGCGCACGCGCCCAGCCCTGGCATGCCCGAGTTGAGGCCGTGCCCCATGTTGGCGGCCGCCGAGGCTGCCGATGTGCCCATCAGCCTGGAAACTGGAAGGGAATAGATCAGTGTTGATTTTTTAGGGTGATCACGTTTTTTTTTATTTATCTAACGGTATATACTGGGTGTAGGAAGCGTCCTATCACTCTGAATTATTTTCAAATTCGATTCTCATCTTCAAAATACGGCAAAGTTGCACATTCACACGGCTCATAAGAATCCGTTGAGAAAGTTGAACATTAAGATATTCAGAGTAATAAAAAAAAATCTTCAAACTATATCTCAACTGAAAAAAAATATTGAAAATTACAAAGTCTATCATCTATATAATTGATGATTTTTTGGACAAAAATAATCTAATTGTAATGAAACATTGAGGATGTACCTAATATCGAAACACAAAAATCTGTTATGACGTCTTTAATGATAATGATTGAAAATTCTTGTAGCAGATTTGAAAACATCATTATGTATATAAAAATGTAATTCATTGTTAAGAAAAAAACATTTGAAATGGAAGACATATTTTAAACGTCACATCTTACTCAAAGCTTGCTTATTGAAAATATGAAAGTTTGCGAATCGTTTACTGATTATGCAATTTCATCAAAAACAATTCATTTCAGGCATGAAATAAATCTACAAGATGATGAAATAATATAGTGGATATTCTATAGAAAAACTGTAGTTTTTGCCAATTGAAATCTCCTCAATTGATGCATATCCAAAAAACACCTTGTATACGAAACGAAACTTCTTCTCTGTTCAGACAGATAACGTATTTATAGTCCACCAAACATCGTCAAGATTTTTGTTTACGTCACGGTCCAGCTCGACAACGTCGCATTTTATGTAAAAATGAAAGATATAACTAGATGATGCAGAATTAAATGCTGAATTTAATGGTCGAAGAATACACAGGGTGTCCCATTCAAAAAAGTAAAATCGATAAAGTATTGCCTAGACTGAACACTCTGTATAACTTTGAGTATTCTATAGGATTGTGTAAATATAATTGCTTACTTTTATTCGAAAAATGTTTTTGTATTCTCATTCCCAAGCGAATTATTCTACACTACTGTAACACCTTGTATATCAGGCTTTCACAATTTTCTTGTGTCTTTTCTCTATGAAAAATAACATCAGTTCATTCACATTCATATGGGTACACCTACTAAGATTTCTTACGAGCAATTTCAGAAGATTCAACTCTCGTTACTTATATTAAAACCAATAAAATCATCATAATCATCATCATGCTTAATTATTTGATCAGTAGACACATCCATCCTTTCGTATACTGTGCACTTTCCATATTGGCAAGCCTGACCTAATGCAAAAATAAACAGCCTCCGTAGCACATTCATTTCATCGACAAATATATGATTCGCAGCATATAGGCAAAAATAAATATTTGTTCTGTAAACGTCCCCTCGATGCATCAATTTTAGAATGTATTCAAGAATGAAGCAGGCACCAGGGGCACTTTGTATAAACAAACGAGAGGCGAGAGGTGTCATGATGTCTTTCTGTTGCTACTATAACAAGGGGCGGCTGTTAGAAAAATACTTGGCCATTGTATAGATAGGTAGTATACCTATGGATTCAGAAATCGGCGTATATTTCATAACTTAGTGTAGAAATTCGTTCGTTCAATTTTATTTTGGCAGTGGCAAGGGTGGCATAATGCCAAGCCCCCCCTCGAGGCCATGAACTCAAAAATAAATTTTTATCAGTACTGAATGACATCCCAAATGGTTTATCAAAATGAGTACGTGAATATTTTTACTGATTTGGAACACATTTTTGGGTTCTCAAAAGAACACTCTGTTTTTCAGATTATTCAGAAACTGATAGGATATTTGAAGAACGCGTGAAGAACTGAACAGAACTGTATTTTTATCATTCTCTCTCTAAGTGTTTCACTATACTGAGTTTTCCCATTACAATTTCAGGCATTTCAGGATAGTGACGAATTATATGGATGGGGCCAAATAAGAAGAAATAATCACGTATTTCAGTTTAATTTTGATAAACCACTTAATATTCCACCCAGTACTGATAAAAAATTTATTTGGCCATCTTGGGTTGTCACCCCATAATTACGCCACTGAGAAAATCTTTGAATCAAAATAGGAACAATCCTAATCATTTTCCTTTTTCAGGGTGGTAGATGGTATTTTAGTGTTTCTTTGATACTCAAAATCCAATTTGTATCCTTTTGATACATAAAATTTGAAATTGAAATGTAAAAACTAAATTTATTTCCGTCTCCCAACGCAACACCCTTTAATAGTATATTAAAGTATAAGTGGATAAAAAGGTCTTTGAAACACGCGCGATTCTTAAAGTTACCATGGCAACATCAACAAAGAAACATGAAGTCTAAATGACAAAGTTTTGATTATTGATCTGACAGGAGTAACTTGTAAACGTAAAATAAAATATTACTGACAAATGCAAAACTTTATTCAAACATATAAGTAACAATTAATATTTAAAAACGAAAATTGAAAGTACAATTGGTTTTGTTTGATATACTGATATTTCTATTTTGTAAATCAGAGGAAATGGATTTCAAATCAATACTGTTAACATTCTGAGAACTCAATGAATAAATAGTAATTAATCGATATTAGAATGATTCATTTCTGATTCGGTAACAATAAATATAAAATTTCAAATGAATATTTGTTTTTCTCATTTCCATGACAACGAAAGGTATCCTGATGTCACATCACGAAGTCAACCATTTCACATTATTAGTTCTCATTTCTCATTTCTTTGTAGTAATAATACCATCAGTATATATGATTTCATGGTGCACCAATGAAAAAAAATAGCGCAAAATATTCGTGGATAACTGGTCTATAAGACACTTGCTCCAAATTGCGCGTGTTCTAAAGACCTTTTTATCCACTTATATTTCAATATACTATTATGGATTTTTGATGCAGAATCAAAATGAGTTCAAGAGTGAAGCTGTTTTCAACAAATCAGAATCGTCCAAAGTTCCAGCTCAAAATCTCTGGCAAATGAAAATCTTTCAAAAGCACCAAATTGTATACTGAGAACATTCCTGATATTTCTGTAATGAATATTATTAAGGAAAGCTTACATCAGGAAGCGATAAATTTGAATGTTTCTAGTTGCTTTAGTAGAAAGCAGAAATTGGTTCGAAAGAAAATGCCTCCCGATGTCTGGCATGTTTCAACTGCTGCCTTCTCTAGATCGATGAAAGTCCGAAAGTATTCACTAGTAGATGGATAGATAATAATATGGGGCCTCGTCACTGAGCTGACAGCCTGGCAAATACACTAAGCTGCACTGTTTGCGGAACACTCGAAATCCTACGACAATACAGTAGCCGAGAGAGCAGAAAGAAGAGAGACAGAGCCAGAAGTGATGAAGGAGAGAGAGGAGAATGTTTCGACCCCCCTTCATATAACAACCGTGGTTTCGAGACGAGTTCAAAGCAAATACGGGCTACCAGAGTAATTACTTACCGGTAATGACGTATTATTTGTGTCGAATAAGCGATCTATTTATCATTCTGATGTATTTATTTTGTTATATTTAGGTAGGTATACATGGGTATGGCGATGGCAAATATTGGTTCTGAACTGATGGTGTGTTTAGAACATTCCATCAGAATTCACGATATGGGTACGTACCATCATCACGTTCCAACACTTGACGAAACGAAAGAAAAACTATTTGCTGTAGCATTTTTGATCTCATCAGACTCGTCATCAGGAGTGTTCCTTCGTGATAGTTTCTTACAAATATACAACATGATTTATATAAAATGCTGATCAGTGTTGATTTTTTAGGGTGATCACGTTTTTTTTTATTTATCTAACGGTATATACTGGGTGTAGGAAGCGTCCTATCACTCTGAATTATTTTCAAATTCGATTCTCATCTTCAAAATACGGCAAAGTTGCACATTCACACGGCTCATAAGAATCCGTTGAGAAAGTTGAACATTAAGATATTCAGAGTAATAAAAAAAAATCTTCAAACTATATCTCAACTGAAAAAAAATATTGAAAATTACAAAGTCTATCATCTATATAATTGATGATTTTTTGGACAAAAATAATCTAATTGTAATGAAACATTGAGGATGTACCTAATATCGAAACACAAAAATCTGTTATGACGTCTTTAATGATAATGATTGAAAATTCTTGTAGCAGATTTGAAAACATCATTATGTATATAAAAATGTAATTCATTGTTAAGAAAAAAACATTTGAAATGGAAGACATATTTTAAACGTCACATCTTACTCAAAGCTTGCTTATTGAAAATATGAAAGTTTGCGAATCGTTTACTGATTATGCAATTTCATCAAAAACAATTCATTTCAGGCATGAAATAAATCTACAAGATGATGAAATAATATAGTGGATATTCTATAGAAAAACTGTAGTTTTTGCCAATTGAAATCTCCTCAATTGATGCATATCCAAAAAACACCTTGTATACGAAACGAAACTTCTTCTCTGTTCAGACAGATAACGTATTTATAGTCCACCAAACATCGTCAAGATTTTTGTTTACGTCACGGTCCAGCTCGACAACGTCGCATTTTATGTAAAAATGAAAGATATAACTAGATGATGCAGAATTAAATGCTGAATTTAATGGTCGAAGAATACACAGGGTGTCCCATTCAAAAAAGTAAAATCGATAAAGTATTGCCTAGACTGAACACTCTGTATAACTTTGAGTATTCTATAGGATTGTGTAAATATAATTGCTTACTTTTATTCGAAAAATGTTTTTGTATTCTCATTCCCAAGCGAATTATTCTACACTACTGTAACACCTTGTATATCAGGCTTTCACAATTTTCTTGTGTCTTTTCTCTATGAAAAATAACATCAGTTCATTCACATTCATATGGGTACACCTACTAAGATTTCTTACGAGCAATTTCAGAAGATTCAACTCTCGTTACTTATATTAAAACCAATAAAATCATCATAATCATCATCATGCTTAATTATTTGATCAGTAGACACATCCATCCTTTCGTATACTGTGCACTTTCCATATTGGCAAGCCTGACCTAATGCAAAAATAAACAGCCTCCGTAGCACATTCATTTCATCGACAAATATATGATTCGCAGCATATAGGCAAAAATAAATATTTGTTCTGTAAACGTCCCCTCGATGCATCAATTTTAGAATGTATTCAAGAATGAAGCAGGCACCAGGGGCACTTTGTATAAACAAACGAGAGGCGAGAGGTGTCATGATGTCTTTCTGTTGCTACTATAACAAGGGGCGGCTGTTAGAAAAATACTTGGCCATTGTATAGATAGGTAGTATACCTATGGATTCAGAAATCGGCGTATATTTCATAACTTAGTGTAGAAATTCGTTCGTTCAATTTTATTTTGGCAGTGGCAAGGGTGGCATAATGCCAAGCCCCCCCTCGAGGCCATGAACTCAAAAATAAATTTTTATCAGTACTGAATGACATCCCAAATGGTTTATCAAAATGAGTACGTGAATATTTTTACTGATTTGGAACACATTTTTGGGTTCTCAAAAGAACACTCTGTTTTTCAGATTATTCAGAAACTGATAGGATATTTGAAGAACGCGTGAAGAACTGAACAGAACTGTATTTTTATCATTCTCTCTCTAAGTGTTTCACTATACTGAGTTTTCCCATTACAATTTCAGGCATTTCAGGATAGTGACGAATTATATGGATGGGGCCAAATAAGAAGAAATAATCACGTATTTCAGTTTAATTTTGATAAACCACTTAATATTCCACCCAGTACTGATAAAAAATTTATTTGGCCATCTTGGGTTGTCACCCCATAATTACGCCACTGAGAAAATCTTTGAATCAAAATAGGAACAATCCTAATCATTTTCCTTTTTCAGGGTGGTAGATGGTATTTTAGTGTTTCTTTGATACTCAAAATCCAATTTGTATCCTTTTGATACATAAAATTTGAAATTGAAATGTAAAAACTAAATTTATTTCCGTCTCCCAACGCAACACCCTTTAATAGTATATTAAAGTATAAGTGGATAAAAAGGTCTTTGAAACACGCGCGATTCTTAAAGTTACCATGGCAACATCAACAAAGAAACATGAAGTCTAAATGACAAAGTTTTGATTATTGATCTGACAGGAGTAACTTGTAAACGTAAAATAAAATATTACTGACAAATGCAAAACTTTATTCAAACATATAAGTAACAATTAATATTTAAAAACGAAAATTGAAAGTACAATTGGTTTTGTTTGATATACTGATATTTCTATTTTGTAAATCAGAGGAAATGGATTTCAAATCAATACTGTTAACATTCTGAGAACTCAATGAATAAATAGTAATTAATCGATATTAGAATGATTCATTTCTGATTCGGTAACAATAAATATAAAATTTCAAATGAATATTTGTTTTTCTCATTTCCATGACAACGAAAGGTATCCTGATGTCACATCACGAAGTCAACCATTTCACATTATTAGTTCTCATTTCTCATTTCTTTGTAGTAATAATACCATCAGTATATATGATTTCATGGTGCACCAATGAAAAAAAATAGCGCAAAATATTCGTGGATAACTGGTCTATAAGACACTTGCTCCAAATTGCGCGTGTTCTAAAGACCTTTTTATCCACTTATATTTCAATATACTATTATGGATTTTTGATGCAGAATCAAAATGAGTTCAAGAGTGAAGCTGTTTTCAACAAATCAGAATCGTCCAAAGTTCCAGCTCAAAATCTCTGGCAAATGAAAATCTTTCAAAAGCACCAAATTGTATACTGAGAACATTCCTGATATTTCTGTAATGAATATTATTAAGGAAAGCTTACATCAGGAAGCGATAAATTTGAATGTTTCTAGTTGCTTTAGTAGAAAGCAGAAATTGGTTCGAAAGAAAATGCCTCCCGATGTCTGGCATGTTTCAACTGCTGCCTTCTCTAGATCGATGAAAGTCCGAAAGTATTCACTAGTAGATGGATAGATAATAATATGGGGCCTCGTCACTGAGCTGACAGCCTGGCAAATACACTAAGCTGCACTGTTTGCGGAACACTCGAAATCCTACGACAATACAGTAGCCGAGAGAGCAGAAAGAAGAGAGACAGAGCCAGAAGTGATGAAGGAGAGAGAGGAGAATGTTTCGACCCCCCTTCATATAACAACCGTGGTTTCGAGACGAGTTCAAAGCAAATACGGGCTACCAGAGTAATTACTTACCGGTAATGACGTATTATTTGTGTCGAATAAGCGATCTATTTATCATTCTGATGTATTTATTTTGTTATATTTAGGTAGGTATACATGGGTATGGCGATGGCAAATATTGGTTCTGAACTGATGGTGTGTTTAGAACATTCCATCAGAATTCACGATATGGGTACGTACCATCATCACGTTCCAACACTTGACGAAACGAAAGAAAAACTATTTGCTGTAGCATTTTTGATCTCATCAGACTCGTCATCAGGAGTGTTCCTTCGTGATAGTTTCTTACAAATATACAACATGATTTATATAAAATGCTGATTCCCTTATGTGAATTGTGTATGGAAAATCTTCATTCTCTTGGCTATAGATTGAGAAAACCTAGTGAGTACATATACAGTACATATTTCCTGTTGGGATATAGACCAGCAAATTTATGTCAACTCTATCATTCAAATTGTTTTCGATTTATGGAATATATATAAGTACAGCAAAATAAGATAACTATTGACTGTGAATAACTGTTTGGAAGTTTTTTTCAATATTTGTGGAAATTTCGGCTTTGATTGTGAACTCACTATTAATTGATGCCTACATGAAGTTCAGTTCAAATCTGTCAGAACTATCTTCCTTATGTGAATAGAGTATTGTGAAAATCGGGAATAACAAGTAACGAGACATTCATTATCAAGAATTTTGCGATTTAGTTGGCCATAATATAAGTTGGTTGTCATGATTACGTTATTTTTTCACTATTCATATTTACCATCATGAATATTATTTCCATTTCCCATTTTTTTTACTTCAATGTCAACGTAAAATAAGTACATTTTTCGTTTCGACCTTTCGAATTTCAAGATTATACGGGCGTTTCAACGTTAAAACATTGTTTTTCGTGGTTTTTCTTGAATAGAGTGAAATCAGAATAATTCTGCCCACTAGCACAAAATATGTGAAAGACAAGAAACTGACAAAATGAGTCATTGACGAATCCATGATTGTTTAAAAATCTTTGAAATCGTCCAAACCGACTTCGATGTTTCGTCGACATACAGTGACGCCATTTTAGGTTGAGATAACTTTGCTCAACCCACCCAAACACTAAAGGTAGAGTACAGACGTGAATGTATCTATGCGACGTAGGTATCTCCTCGCTGCTGAAATGAGAATTAAGGCAACACAAGTTTGGGAATGTTACTCATATAACCATACCATTGTTTGTTTTTCATTTTCGCAGTGAATATTCAGGAATTACACTGGATTAAATCAGTAGAAATCATTATAGACAAGGTTATGATTTAGATTCTACAGGATGCATTTTCATACAATCTTTATAATCAAATAAACAATCATCATCATTGGCGTAAATAGAGTGGACTAATGGACCAGTCAAGTACAAAATATATATATATATATATATATATATATATATATATATATATATATATATATATTCGTGTGTGGAATGTCTACCGGTGCAATACAGATCTGTTTCGGCTCGCCAAGCCTCATCAGTTGCACTAGGCCAGCACGAATCGAGATTATATATATATATATATATATATATATATATATTGTCACAAACACCACAAGGCATGGTCCAAGAATTATAATCAGGTGCGTTTGGACCTACATGACCCGAATATGAGTTAATTCAAGTTCACGAGTTCATTACCAGACATATTGTTACAATACGCAAAATAATCACGTTGAACTCACTAGGGCATGTTCGCATAACAATCAGAATGAATATAAGTAATTGAAGACATAGTCTTAGGAGATTCTCGACTTGGTCTTCAGAGAGTCCTGAGTTAGTCTAGAAGGGTAGGTAGGCGTCCGAAGGCCTAGTTCGGACGCCTATGCTACAATTCTTCTTGATTACTCTCATTGCTCCTGAAGACTGGGTTTCCAGCATTATTGTATATTAGGGGTAAGCGATTGTATTTTCTCATTTGTTCTTGTTTGTATCATTTAATATTTCTTGAAGGATGTACCATCAAAATTGTTATTAAATTATATGTTTCTTTGGTATTTCATTCTGTAATTGAAATAATTATGTTTATATTTCCTGAGTACGACCCAAGCGACAGGGGTGACCCCCAAAACACCCCCTGTACGCGACAATATATATATGTATATATATATATATGCTTGTCAGTAGTTCTTAGCTAATTTTGTTAATTAATTCACATATGACGTGACCTGAGTACTTATATGAATGAAGTTCTCAAATCTATACCATACTCAGGCTCATCATTTCACTGCACACTACACCAAAACGTTCGAACTTTAATAAAAACCATTTTATTCCGTTTTAAATATTGAAGAATCATATTGTATCATCGTTGTATTTGTAACAGAATGTGCTATTCAATGCAGGGTTTTTCTTTCGCGGGCCATATGAAAAAAAAGTTGATGGTGGTTTCTCCGAAACGAAACGTCGTATGGAAAAACTCTCAACGGTGTTTTGTAGAGATTGAAAAAAGGCAGTGAGAAAGTATCTTCTGTCTCTACGGAACTAATTGTAATTTCGAAACTTTCTGAACGGTACATTGTTAGACTTGAAAATGCGCAACTTTTCTCTGATTTAACCATCTCCGTATCTCTTATGGTTTCCGAGATCCCCGTGATAGACATCCTTATCTTGGACACAGTGTATACCGGAGTTTTTGATAAATGAGGGACAAATCTTTCTGCGCAATTAGTTATCGTAGCCATATTTCACTGAGTTGTCACTGCGATCAAGACTATATTCATCTATCTTGACTCTAACTCGATTTCGTTATTTTTTGTTAGTACCTATGCATAACTTTTCTATACTCCGATATAACATGTAGAACGGTGTTAGTTATATCTAAAAATCGAAATAAATAACAAGTTTATTCAATTTGGCGCAGTCGTGAATGCCTAAATAAAAATATTCCGATGCTAACCGCATCGATATAGCAACTCGGGAGAAACAAAACACCACCCTCTGACTACCCCACTCTCCATTTGATATACCGAGCGTATAACGTTGTATTCGCTGTATCGTCCTAAAACCCCCGACAGTCCTTTTGACACGTCTTCGGTGTCCCGTTACCAAAGCTAAATATCCTTCGCCACCCGGAGAAACACCGTCACGTGGCCTCTGAAAGTGCCCCGGATCGATTTCCAGGAATTCCCGGTTTCCCACTTCCGGGATGCCCGGACCTAACGGAAATGGATACCGGAAGGATGGAAAAATGTATCCCGATCAGTATGGAATGATAAGTGATGGTGACATATTTTGAATTGAAAAATGAGAGGAGTCTACGAGACGTACATGCGTCAATAATTCATGTTAGAAATAACATAACTGACTATCCAGTTGCTAGAAACAATCGATATTGTCTTAGAGTGAGCATGGATTTGGCCTCACCCAGGCACAAATTGACTAAGGTAGCTAACAGTCCTATCGTGCTACCTATTAAATTATACAACAAACTGCCAATTGACTTGAAGAAGATATCAAATAATGCTAAATTTAGGGATACTCTAAAGGTTATTTTGATTAAAAATTCATTTTATTCCATCAATGATTTTTTTAATTGCAATAACGTCTCTGACCTCGCGTTTATTACTTTGTTGTGATGTATTTTTTGTTTGGTTGTAAAACTTTTTTATTTTATTCGTATTTTACTAATTATTCGTGTTTATATTTACTGTAAACTTTTTTTTGATTTTCTTAAACTAATTCTTGACATTATCTAATACTGTAAAGTCTATGGAAATAAAGATTTATATTGTATCGAGACTCGTGATATTCTTTATAATCAGGATTATTTTCTCGATGTATTGATATTTCATGCTCAATTTAAAACGAAGAGAAACTCATAAACTTTGAAACTTTGACATTTTCCAAGTAAAATTCTTGCCAATTCGTCAATACATCATAACTAGGTCCAAGTCTGAACATTACAGGATATCTCCTTTCGTGGAAAATTTCAAAAAAAAACGAAAAAGAAAAGGTGAATTATGAATTTTGTTGAAAAGTATTTATTTCTTCATCAATATTCATTTTGACCCTTTCAAAGTAATCCCTTTTAGATGCAATGCACATATGTCAGCGCATCCTCGAAGCACTTCTGATATACACTTTTCGGCAGATATGTGACGTTCAATTTTTCAATTCGTATATTTTATTTTTCTACATTCATGCAAAAAGCAAAACTTCATCGAACTATATTTAGTGGAAAAAGAAATTCTTTATTGCACTAGTACAATAAAGTTTTTATTGCACTCATCTGTCATTCCACTTCAACGGGCTGTCATCATGACAAACATAAACGTTCAAACCCACTACATATTTATCACTTTCAACATTGAGGGTAATAATAATAATAATAATAATCTTTTATTTCATCATTTGAATGCAAACAGGTTACATAAATGATTAAAAACGTCAAAATTACGGTTACATTCAGCAAGTACATATCAACAATTACAGATTCACTAATGAATGTGTATATAAAAACAACAGCACTACAGCTCACAAGAGTTAAGAATAATGGAAATATCACAGAAAGAAATCATCCAAGGAATAACAACACTTACGGAGTAGGATTTTTTTCAGCCTTGATTTGAAAATATAAGCATTGGGGGATGACTTAGTATGATCATCAAGAACATTATAGAGCCTACAACCAGCACAATGAAAGTTTCTTTGGTAAAGCGATGTGCGATGAAAATTAGGTTGCAAGAGATTTCTATGACGGGTGTCATAGCAGTGATTGTTATCCAATGCTAACTCATTTTTATTCTTATAGATATAAGTGCAAGCCTCCCGTATATACAAACTGTAAACTGTTAAAATACCAAGTGCTATAAAGTATTGACGGCAACTGGTTTTCATATCAATACCCTCAATAATTCGAATTGCATACTTTTGAAGGATGAAGATTCGACCCATACCAGCACTATTACCCCAATTCAGAATACTACACTTCATATGGGAGTGAAAGTGTGCACAAAACAGCGTAAACAAGACATTTTTGCTACAGTGATGTTTTAAATATTTTATGCTGTAGCAACTACTTCTTAGATTATCAGACAGTAGTTCTATATGATTTGCCCACTGCAGATTGTTTGTCAAAAATTAATCCCAAAAGTTTTACTTCACCACTACAATTTATTTTCCTTTCTGTATTTTCGAACAACACTGGTGCTCTTTCTTTGAAGCGCCCAAAAAAAAACCGTGACTGTTTTGCTGTGATTCAACAATAGGCAGTTCCTCTCGGACCACCGAACAATATCTTCATAAACCCTCTCAGCTTTAATCAGTAGAATGTCTATGCTTTTCTCAAAAATTAATAAATTGGTATCGTCTGCATAACACACTACTTTTATATCTTGGTTTCTTTCTATCAGATTGATTAGATCATTGGCAAATATATTAAACAATGAAGGTCCCAATACAGACCCTTGAGGTACACCTTTATTAATTTCACGGCAACTACTCAGAACTTCATTCAGTCTAACAACCTGACTTCTGCCATTCAAACAGGATTTGAATAATTTCAGCGGTACCCCTCTAATTCCATATAATTCTAATTTATTACATAAAAACTCATGGTCAACCAAGTCGAAAGCTCTTGAGAAGTCAACGAAAAGACCAAGAACATACTTTCCCTTATCAAGATTGTCTACAAGACTTCTTTGAAAATCACACAGAGCAGATTCTGTGCTCATGTTCTTACAGAATCCATGCTGGTTCTTGTATAACAGTCCCCGACTCCACAAGAATGATGAGAGTTGATTATTGATGTCCATCTCAATGAGTTTGGAGAGACTTGACAATAAACTGATGGCTCTATAATTGGTATAAAAAAAGTTTGAGTTAAATTGTTCGTAACGTATTAGTTCGTATTTCAATGCAAATCGATATTAATAATAAAGTATTCAAGTTGCGCTTTTCATTTTCCTACACCTAGTGCCGCACCTCAATAAATCATTTTTTGCTTTTTGCATAAACGTAGAAAAAATGTTGTATGTAACTCGTGCAAAAGTTGTTTATTGCACTCGACGCAAAATTGTCCGACGAGGCCGTTAGGTAAGTATTTTTGATAATATTGTTAATTTACTTAATAAAGAATGTTACGCGTTACTTTATTAGCACACACACATCAACTATTGTATTGATGTCCACCCTGTACCAATTGGAATCAACATGTGATACATTTTTGGAATCAGCTCAGCTAGAGTAATCCGAAAATTGAGACAAAATGGGGGTGTTAGTTTTAAAAAAATTACGGTGACGTCATTTCTCGATCGTAATTCACTCGGTATATTAGATTATTATTTTGAAATACGGTAAATTAACATTAAAAATTGACGTGTTTCAGGATTATTTCTTGCAATGATCTTTTTTTTATATATAAAACTTCTCACGAAAGGAGACATCCTGTAATGTTCATAGAACATCGTGAGAAGCAAGGGAAAGGAGGTAGGAATTGGTGTTTTTTTTAAATTTCTGAAGGTCATATGCCTCGGGGAACACCTCCCGGGCAATGTGTTCCAGAGCCTCGCTGTTCGTTGGATGAACGAGTCTTTGAAAAGAGATGTTCCATACTTTACGAACACAGTGTATACAATATCACAAAAAAAACGCGAATAGGAATGTAGTTAAGTAAATTGAAAAGAAAAGACAATAGCCAATTTTTGTTTTCGCCAATGAACTTGTCTAGAAAAAAGCGATCGAGGATGCGACCTCCATTTTTTCGTATCTCCTATAGTTACCGAATTGCCCTATACAAACATCTAAATTTGCCCATCCTATACATAGCCCAAGAAAATTTAAAACTTTCCTCTTGAAATGATGAAGCAGGTAGCGTCTCCTTCAACTTTCATGAAAATCACGAATTAAAATTTCCCCAATCGGAAAACATAAAGTGAAAACTTTGCTTGTGATCTCCGCTTAAGAATCCGTACACCCCGTTGCAGTTTTTTCCCTTCCGGATCTTGTATACAGGCCCGTATGGAACGTCGCGTCGTACAATTCCCATCAATCATGATCCGGTTTCCTGTTTACATGCCGACATATCCGCATATATCCCTGTAATGTCACTCATGCATGTTGAGGCATATTATGGGGAGATGAATCCTGACACTCCAGAGAAAATTGAAGAACGTTTCGTGACGCGAAAAACGATGTTTACGTTTATAATTTAAGTATGCTTACTTAGACTTGGGAGCTTGTACATTTAATATACGTACTCGTATACAGGGTGGCTCATTAATGTGGGATAGTAGGTAAACTAACTTAGGAATGGGAATACGAAAAAATTTTCCGAATAAAATTTGTAATACTTGTTCAGATACATGATCTCGGAATATCTTGAGATATACAGGGTGTTCAACCTAGGCGAAACGGCATTTTGAACAGGTTACCCTGTATATTCTTCAACCATCGAATTCAGCATTGAATCCAGTACTATTTTTCTTTATTTTTCAATAAAATGCGAAGTTAAAAATTGGCTGAAATGCCTGAACAGAGTAGTCTCGTTTTGTATGCAGGGTGTTTTTTGGATGAGCATTAATTCAGGAGAATTATTCGATCAGTAAAAACCTCATTTCCCAAAATGGGACACCCAGTATATTATTTCATCATCTTGTAGAACCATTTTATGCCTTCGAATCATGTCCTCAGAATGTTAAGGACTCTCTAAAATTGATTGTTTTTGAGAAAATCGCTTTTTTAGGTAACGTATCGAACATTTTAATATCCTCATATGTTCAACAAGCACATGAATAACATGCACATGGTTTGGCTCTTAGCAAATTGCCAAAACTTTGTTGACATCAGTAATACCTACAACGTTTTTTCCGAAAGACTTCTCGAAACAAAATTAAAAGTTAATGTTTGACAAAACCTTGACATAAACCACAATGTGCAATTTGTGAAGGAAATACAAACTTGGTGTTTGTGAGAGAAAAAAAGGAGTTTCTTCGTCATTTTGAGAGTTACTTAAAATTTTCGTTTTTTCGCAATATCTTCAAAATTATCAGAGATATTCGACCCAAAGATGCGTAACTTTGCAAACTTCATATCTCTGAAGATGAGCGTGATTTCCATAGTGACATTTGAAAAACTGGCAGCCTTAATGAAAGAAGCTTAATGATAGCAATGAATAGCCATATCAATTAATGAGTAAGAAACACAATTTTTTTCGTTGTATTAATGAACAATTCATGATTTTAAAGATCACCATTTATCGATATCATGAATAATTTTTTTTTAGTGTGCACATAAATGAATGATTTTGTATTTCGCTATCACGATGCACATGGCGAAGAAGAAAATTGGGAACTACAAAATTATAACCGTTTCTCAATCCTGACCTCGTCATTTCTACAATATCAGTTGGGAAACTTACTTGCAAACCTGGGATCGGCTGCCGAACTTTGGTACCACCCTGACGAGTAATGCGGCCCGAGGCCGAGATTTTCGGAGACGGGGCAGTACTGCCCGCCCCCGAACTGCCCCATAACCGGGTAGCCGCCGTTCATGCTGCACGCGCCGCCGCTGCTGATTCCCGGTGAGTTGATGCTGCTGCCGCTAGATGTCGATCTGCAAAAACAAATGGAGGTTGACAGATGCCACACATAAAAAGGATTTCTTCATTGGAGATGATACATTTTTTCAATTCTGAATTCTTGAACTGAGATAACCCTTTCTCTCTCTGAAATAATGTATTTGATACAACGTTATTGAATATCTCCAATATATAAAATTATTTATTTGAAATATTTACTTAGTTTCACTAAATATTCTCTATCCGAATAATTAACAGTATCCAGGAAAGAAAACTACTATTCTTGAAAGACATACCACAATATCTCTTGTTTGAAGAAAATATATGAAGTATTTCTCCATTGAAGAAATCTTTATCTTTATTGGAGATGATACATTTTTTCAATTCTGAATTCTTGATCAGATATAACGCCTTCTTCTTATGAAATAATGGACTTGATGCAAAGTTATTTGATATTTCAAATGTAGAAAATTATCTATTAAAAATATTCGGAAAGAAAATTACTATTCTTGAAAAACAAATCAACGTTTCTTGTTCCAAGACATTATATATCAAATATTTTCTTGTATCAACCATTACAGGTTCATGAATATCATCGCATGTTCGTCTGAAAGTTTTTGTTGCCAAACGTACGAAACGTACCTATCATTTATTTATTTATTATAATAATTATATAATATTATAAGGTAACTACCGCTCCAACAAAATTTGTTCTCGAAATATTTTTACGTCTGGTGCAAAAAGACACTGTATTAAATGGCTCAATACATTAATACATGAGTACTATACTATTTCAAGTTCATGAAATGAAGAAGGCTGTTATCTCAATTCAATATGTTTTTATATTCGTCCAATCTTACTAATCTTTTGGTATGAAAGAAGCTATAGCTAATAATAAGAATATTTGTAATTCGATTCAAGAGAAGTACTTTTCAAATGAAGATTATGTTTGACTTCATTATCTAAGTTACATGTTTCTCGTTTGGAGTAAAGTTGGTTTATTCATACAAAGAATGTGTATTTTTTATAATTCAAGCAATTTATATGCTTGGTCAGAGAGTACCGTGTTGGAAATACAAAACTCTTAGATCAAGCGATCGTTTATTCCAGTATATATAAACAAGCCATACTCTTGATACAAAGCATATTGCATTAGGAGAAGAAAACCTTTTTATGTGTGATGGACGTTAGAACTGTCAAAGCGCGTACATGTAATATTAGGGTTGTTTCTATTAAAAATCCCTGATAGTTTCTGATTGTGCGCACTTGTGAAGTGAGCGTTTCAACTTGAACGTCACTGATTCTCATGACAATTTGTTAGGCGTTCAAGCGCATTTCAAACTCGTTAGCAACTAGTCAGAGGCATATGCGTATTCCTTGGAAATTCTCACGAATAAGTATGCGTAGTTTGTTTCAGTTGTGTTCAGCGTCGCTTGTCATTCAACTTCAACCTAAAAGCGTTTTCACCTCTCTACTGCAAAATTTATACTCGCGTACCTGTATATCTACAGGGTATAACAAAATTAGTGTGAAACATCGAAGCTTTGTTAAGATATGGTACAGCCCCTTAAAGGAGGTAAATAATCTGTTTTCATAAGTTTTTTCAGGAACACGAAAAAATTATGAAATTGAAATAAATGTGTATGAAAGAGACAGTAATTCACCTGATTTAATTCATGGTTGTAAGAAGTGGAAAATGCAACCCCTAAAATGTATTTCCAATAAGAATATGTATATATAGTCTCATTATACCGTGCCTTAATTTCAAAACTTTCCACCCCTATTACTTCTTTCAGCAGGAGAAACACGTCAATTCAAATGTCGGGGGGAAGTTTAAAACCAGTGCCAGTGGTATTTTAGGTTTAACCCCCTTACCCTTAGCTACCCTCACTCAATAATTTGAAATGGCACCCCCAATCATTCTAAAGATCTTAAAAATCCTAACCCAACCCCGTTTAGAAAACTAAAATTGTTTGATCAAGAAAATGAATTATAGTAAAAAATTAATTAATACCCATTGCAATGAAATAAATGTACATTTCGTTATATTAGTTGTTCAAAATGTGCACCATTGGTAGCTAAGCAAAAATACAATCTATTCTCGAATTCCTGTCGGAAATTTGTAAATGTTTTATTAGTAATTTGTCTGCATGTGACAGTAATCCTGTGTCTTACAATTAGATCCTGAATATCAGCGGGGGAGATTTGTATACCAGGAATTCGAGAATGGGAAGTGGGAAGTTTTGAAATGAAGGCACTATTTGAAGAATCATTTTCAATAGCTCATGTCATTCAAAATAAGAAGTTTATATCAAATTATTTGCTCAAAATTATCCAGTTCTCAGCAAAAAAATATTTCACAAACAACTACAGAAACATAGAAACATCGTTATAAATGCGAACTGGAGGAGTAAATTGAAGTGTTCCAGTATAAAATTTCTGGCAAATGAGAATAAAATATTAGCGCATGTCATTCTAACAATCACTGATAAATCCATGATTATTCAGTGGAAACATCTCCATTGCCCAAGAGTAATTCGTGAGTTCTGGAAAAATCAAAAACGTATACATGGTTTATTTCGAATGAAAACTACAAAATATCAGTTCAGATTAAGGATCTACTGATGATGAACAGATTTGATATTTCATCTGAGTTTCAATAACAGTGATTGAAAATTGTTCGAAAAGAGGGAAGGTTGTAATATTGATATTCGAGATACAAGAATCTTCAAACACATTTCAAGTAACTAAAACTGATGATGTTCCTGAAATCATGCAATCAGCAAAATCTTAACCGATTCATTATTTGGAAGGATTGATATACCTACAAGGTTTACCAAAGATATTAAGTGTATGGTTTAGTCATGTTTCTTGAATGTACAGGGCCGAATGAATTAATTTTTCGTATGGGAATTTAATGAGAGCGAAAAGAAGGGCCTGCATAAAAACGAGATAGGGATATCGAACGACGTGGGCGTAGCACGTACGATGAATGCAGATACGTTCTTGAACAAATTAGACTTGGTCATTTATTCAATTTACAAGAGACTTCGTCCTTGGAGTGCCATATTTCAGGTGTTTACTTTTAATTTTTTTCAGAGAAAACGAGTAAAGCTTTTCGAGTGCGTTTTTTTGCTTTTATTCATAATAAACAGAACGTCAAAAAATATTTTTTGAAAAAAAAATGGCGGCCGTTGCAGCTCCGCGAAAACAAGTCCTCACATTGCGGGAGGTTAACGAATAACGGCTGACATCACTCCCCCTCTTTGTTGATCCGGAACATTAATTCGAAGCATATTATCAATGTGTGACTCTTTGGCCATGGAATGAAGGATGGGTTTTTCGTTTAGTACAAATTTTGAAAAATGGCAGCAATTAAAAACAACGAATTTTCGCGTTTTGTTTTCGCATAAAAAGATAAATAAAAAAACCAAAAATGTATATATCGAAAAAACGATCCGTCATTCCGTGAAGACATATTTCTCAGTATTTTCTCAGAATTTCAGGTCGATATGTTAATTGCAGTGGTCGGGAGAATGTTAGCCATTTTCGAAAACGCGTTCAAAGTTCTGTTATGTGTGCAGAGCGAGCGTTTAAAATATCGTAAACGTTCCAAATCCGGGAAACGCTTGAACAGATTTATTTCTACTTCTATATATACAGGGTCGCTGATATGTATGGAAACGGTCGATTATTTCCTAAAGTAAGATAGCTAGCGAAAAATGTTATGATACAAAACTTGTAGGGTTTTTCAAAATCCATTAAACTAATGAAAAATTAAGTATACAGGATGAGTCAAAAAGTCAGGACGAAACAAAGTTGCTTTTTCTCTAATGAGACGCCCTGTATATTATTCCACATTTCAATTCTGCTCGAAATTTATCACTTTTACAACAGCATATTATTCCAGAGCTTAGACGATTATTCCCGAATAATAACAATCCCAATTTGCCGGCAGAACAAATATGGTTTCAACAAGATGGGGCTCCTCCACATTTTGGACGTATGGTACGGGCATATCTAGATGAAACTTTTCCTAATAAATGGATTGGACGCAGGGGAGCAATTGAATGGCCACCTAGGTCTCCCGATATGACCCCACTTGACTTTTTTCTATGGGGTCACATAAAAAATGTAGTCTACAAAAATAGGCCGCCAAATATCGAAGAGTTGCAAGAAAGAATAAGGCATGAAATTTCTACCATTCCTTCTCACATGATTTTAGATTCACTACAAAATTTTGTTCAGCGAGTTCATTAGGGAGGTAAATGGTAAACACTTTGAGCACCTTATTAAATAGAATTTCAAAGAAAAATTTGTTGTTTATTAAAACTTGTTTTCTCTCTTTTCCCCCTGTCTTAACTATTGTTTTCATAAAATTTTAAATATCCTGGACATTCATTGAAAAATACATTTTATTGTTTTAATTGCATTTTAATCAACCCTGAACAATTATGCTTCTTTTATTTTCTGTAAAAAAATTATAATTAAATTATAATCATAATATCCACATACTTGTGACTTTCATAATAAATATGCATCATTTCGTGCTTTTTCTTTAATAAATTTGAGAGTAGTAAAAAGTTATTTTCAATATTCGATATCTCGAAATCGGTTGAATTTAGGAAATGAAGCGCTTCATCAATTTTATTCAGAATTTCGAGCAGAATTGAAATGTGGAATAATATACAGGGCGTCCCGTTAGAGAAAAAGCAACTTTGTTTCGTTCTGACTTTTTGACTCATCCTGTATACCTAATTTTTCATTAGTTTAATGGATTTTGAAAAACCCTACAACTTTTGTATCCTAACATTTTTCGCTAGCTATCTTACTTTAGGAAATAATCGACCGTTTCCATACATATCAGCGACCCTGTAGATTCAAAATCTGTAATAAAAAAATGATTATTTGAAAATTTCAAGGACGACGTCTCCCTTAATTTGAGATAGTTCAAATCTGTTTCGTAGGAGTCGCCACGAAAATTAAAGATAATTATACTATATTACATTCACATAAACATTAGCAAAATAAATAATTTTTGTGGAAGATTATTCAACAAGAGTATGATTTTTTCCATTTGTAACAATTACCGAATTTATCAAACGATTCAGCTCTGGTATTCGCAAAACAAAACTAGAACACAACTGAAGGATTTTTTGTCTCAGTTCATTTGACGATTTGTTTTTTCTCTGCGGTTGTTGCTTCATCCATTAATTAAAATCCCCAATTTTGTCTCCACCACTATCCATCCAAGACCGTCTCTTCTAGTTTTCTCGTCGTATTGTGTCTGGCATGGAACGAGTGGGTCGGGTGGGGACAGTGGAGTGGAAGCAATTCAGGAAAAGATCGATGTGTCTCTCTTATTCATGTAGGATTATAATACACTGTCTCTCCTTGTTATTCTTACATATTCATCCCTATATGGAGAAGGAATTATCTCCGATACAGTACATTGTAGATTTCTTAGCATTGTATGAGAATGTAGTGAATTCTTTCAAGTATGAAACCCTCAATGATGGCTCAGATATCAGTCATATTCAACTTTTGTATAACGAATATAAAAAATTCACTATACAAGGTGGCCAAAAATTATGCCCAAGTAACCTGCGGTGTTTGAATTAATGAAAAAAAAAAAGAATGACACGAACCTGTACGGAGACGGTGGATTGGTAGCCAACTCCAACTTCCTGTAGGACTCTTCGATAGGGCTGAGAATATCGGTAACGCTGAACGGAGTCGAGTGATGGTGGTGCAACTGCTGCAGGTGATGGCTGAGCGCTGCCTGCGGTTGCTGCTGCTGCTGTTGCTGGAGGTGGTGGTGATGGTGGCCGAGGTGTTTGGGGCTGAGGCTCATCGCCAGCTCGACGCCATTGAGCTCGGGAAGCACGAGGCCGTGCAGATCGGCCGTCCTACCGTCGACCGTGCTGCCGCCACCGTCCGATGACGGTACCACGGGGCCTTCCCCGTAGCTGCCACCTGATGGGGCACAGAACAATCATGAATGGATTCGGTATTGTTTCCGCATTGCATCACCATTTTGAGAAGAATTTTATTCTACCTAGACGCATCTATACTTAGTATACACTGTGTCCGTAAAGTATGGAACAAATTCATTTTTAGCTAAACAGGTCATTTTAAGGAATAATCCTGAAACACGTCGATTTTCGATTTTAATTCACCGTATTTTGAAATAATAATGTAATATACAGGGTGAATTACGTTCGAGTAATGACGTCACCGTCATTTTTTTTTCAACGGAACACCCCCATTTTGTCCCGATATTCGGATTACTCTAGCTGAGCTGATTTCAAAAATGTATCACATGTTGATTCCAATTGGTACAGGGTGGACAAAAATACAATAGTTTTGTGTGTGCTCATAAAGTAACGCGTAACATTCTTTATTAGGTAAATTAACAATATTATCAAAAATACTCATTATCTAGCGGAAATTTGGTGGGTGGCAACTATATCATATTGTTAATTTTTTGAATGGAAAAATTGTATTTCATCACTTCCGGTCTTACAGGAAGTGACCCCAACTTTTGATTTTCAAATGGAACCCCTTGTATATTTTTCCATTTTCAGATTCAGGGTATCATTTTACATACATACATATTGAGGATTAATGTCCTCAACATGTTTTAATGTTTAATCATTGTGCCCATTAATTGGTTTTAGTAATAAGATCATCCCATTTTTCAATGAGAGATGAAATTTTTTTTCTTATTTATTCATTCACCTTCAATTACTCACTTTAAATTTTTGTCCACCATGTATCATCGTTCTTATATTTCCTTTCATTCATTTTAATACTATTTTGGTATGCGGTTTATACAGTGACAACTAATGGTTAAAATATTTATTTGTTTTCTTTTTTTCGAAAGAATAAAAAATGTCATCAACTTAGGCTCGTTTTAAAACTAACTCAACCCCTATCAGATATACTTCTAGATATATTCCCCTTTATCAAATCTCAAGTTATATTTTCCGAAAAATAAGTAACACTTTGTGTGACATTCATCAAGTAGATCTTCGGTGAAGCTCATTGAATAATGTGAAAGTGAGAAAAATTTTACTTTTTCCAAAAAAATTTACCACAACCAATTTTTCAATTCTGTCCAATCAATACAAATTTCGTATCAGGAATTGGTTAGAAAACTCTATTTGTTTTTTATGATGACCTCAGCGATAAAATGATATCGGCAAAACCATTGAAAACTGTCAATTATTCCTTACATTTCATAAAATTTGTTCATCAGTAAATTTAGTGCAAAAAATTTCAAATGTCTTTAAAATCAGATAAACTTATGTACAATTGGTAATTCGGCGCTTATAGATACAGTCTTGTTAATTGACTATTTTTTGCAAACGTGAAAATACTGAAAAAATGTATAATATACCTATTTGTCGAATGAAATTTCACCTTCTGAACGACAATTCAGCTCATTCATAAAAAAAACTGATTTTCATCCATAACGTTTTGATAATCTTCCAAATATACTCTGTATATTCGAATAGTTTTTTCAGATTATATTTACCTACGTTAAATCTTGCCTGTCTATAATATATTTCGTTCAATTTGTTAATGCAATTCAATTCAATGTTTCCTTAATTATTACCTAAGTATTAAAAGAATGTATACGTAGATATTGGTACCTAATTCGAAAACGGATAGCAAACTTCCTCTGACTGACCTGCCGACATGGACTCCAAAACCGCCAAGAAAACCGCGCCGGCTTTTCACAAAAACAAAAGCGCACTCAGTCAATCCATTCAAAAACCCGAAAAACACAAAAAAACCGAGCGTCGCGGTCTAGTATCGTCGAAAACCGCACTCTTCACCGCTCAACCAGCCAACCGACGAAAGAAAAGCCACTCGAAACGATCACCGAATCCAATAAACAAACTGACTAACTATATAAATAAATCAGTGATCGGGATATAGCACTCTTGATGTAAGACTCTTTAACTCGAAGTATGCTTAACTCGCCTAAGCGTGCTCTTAGAGTGTCCTCCAAGAGTACATGGCCCTTGTACGGCGGCCACGGTGCTCCGAAACGGGAGGGCGTGGATCCGACGTTCGCGACCAATCCGCGCTCGGTAGGCGTGGCCGGCGACGCGAGCGAATCTGCGCCTCAACGAGCCGGATATAAGGGCGGATTTCGCGGAGGTGCGGCCCGAGCCGAGAGCCCTATTGAGTCGGCTCAATCTTGGCTCATCCCGTCGGCCTATTGTGGACCTCTCGAGGCACAAGAGGGCCGTTCTCGACTGTGATATTGTATATTTATATAGTTTTATTGGGTATATTGATTTGAGGTTGGAGTACGATTTTTCGAGCGTCATGAATCTCGATTTTTTTAATGCGCCAAGCTGCTCGAGTGGATTCAAATGGCGCTGTGATTGACAGTTTCGGTTTCGATTAGAGGTGCATGTTGATGAAATTCGAAACTGTCAGGATGTTTGACAACAGCTCTACTAAATAATCAATATTATAACTGCGGATTTGCCGGAACCGTGGCCGCCCGAAAATTCTTCAACACAGGCAAAGTAGACACTTGAGGTAAAGCACATACGTAAACGTATCTATGCGACGTATCTATACGACATATTTTGATATGATTTTTGTTGGAACTTATGTATTTTGGTCCAAAAAACACGAATTTCATTTTCAAAGTTGAAATTTCATCTTCTTTTTCGTGTCACTCTTTGCACTAGATTGTACATCTTTTTGGCTGATGTTTGAGTTATTGTTTGAGTTGCAATTGAAGTTTAATACCTGAAGAATTATACAGGGTGATTCACCTAACTGGTTCATCAGATGTTTATGGGGAACTGATAGAGATATCAACTTGAAATTTTGGTGGATGCTATTACTTAATGTGTTACTTTCGGTTGAACCGGAAGTGATATCAACTTTGTTTTTTCAAATAGACCACCCTGTTTTTTTTTTAGATTTGCGGATTCTACGTAAAATTCTGGACCTGTTGTATTTGAATTTTCTTCCTATGCTGATTTGTTCTCAATATATTCCATTTTTTCAAAAAAAAAAAATTAACAGACGAAGTGGAGATCACATCTCAATGAATTAATGTTCAAATTATTCGTCAAATATGAAATTTAGAACCATCCGAAGCACACTTGTGAAAATACACATGAGACAAATCAATTTTAGCAATATGGTATGCTCATACAAATCTATAGGAAATGAGGAACAAAATTTTTCGTACAATTCGAAAATCTAAAAATAAACCGGGTGTTCCACTTGAAAAATCAAAATTGATATTAGTTCCGGTTCAACCAGTTAGGTGAATCACCCTGTATATACTTAATTATGTCTACGAAATGTCAATTCGAAATTAATAGAGCCCATTCAATCTTCCACTCTTTATAAGTAAATCCGAAAGAGATAAACAACACACAAGCCATATATTTTCCATACCCATACCTGAGAAACAGGAAGTACGACAAATTATCGTATAAACATTGTAGTACAGACATAATATAGTAAACAAACCGTATTGTATAGTAACATTTCCTCTCGACAAATTATCCTCGATGAATGAATGGAACACATCGCATCATCGTTCTCAAATCTCTTTCTCGTACCTTCATTGAATGGACCACACTTCTTACAGCACTAATGGCAGGTTCTGTTTCGCTGAGATTCCGGTATTCACGCACACAATACGGCTGTGTGATTGATGCTCGACATATAATGATACTAAATTGTAGGGTAGTTTTCTCCGATTGAAAAGTTTGTTGATGGCGGGTTTGCGTAAGTGGACGGATTTTGTAGATGTATTTAAATGTAGGAGATGCTTTATTCGATATTTATGGAGACGGGTAGTCAAGATGCCGCGTCATTGGTATTCAAACTTTTTGACAGGACAGGGATAAAATGATTCTATACCTCAACTCAGAAAGAAAAAAAATAAACAAACAATATTCCATAATTTTTACTTCATTGATTAATAATGATATAAAACTAACAGAAAATGTACTACTTATGGGTGAATCATAATATTAAAATACTTCTAACATCATGTCAAAAACTTCGGGGATTTCGAAGATTTTCTAATAATAAAAAAAATACATGGACAAATACAGTGCTGCTCCAACGTCCCTTTTCCCCTCTTATCTTTGGAACGATTATAAATACACAACTGAAATTTGGAAACTGAATATTGGAAGTTGTGAACTTTACTTTCCCACTAGTAATGATAGATTTCAAAATCGGCAAATATGACGTCACAAGGCCATTGTGACCAATAATTTCAAATGGAACCCTACGGCAAGCGGAAAAATATACTAATGATATTAATTTTTTTGGGGTTTATGACAGTTTTATTGGTTCTTTAGTATACATGAAAATTCAAATTCAATTCAGTATGATATCAATTACATATTCAAAAATCAGTATCTAATTAAAGGAATTGCTTGAAGTGACCTCCATTTACCTCCTGAGAGTTATGCAGGGTGTTTCAGAATTGCACGGCAATATTTCAAGTAAGTATTCTCTGGTACAAAATAAGGAAAAATGTTCCTATGAACATGTGTCCGATATCGAATATTAGCGAAATTACAGGGTGTTGGTAAAAGTGCCAAGGAATCATGGATTTTTCGTGCTCAATGTTGAATTCAACAAAACGGAGGCTTCTTTCAACAATTCCTTCAAGCATTTGTTAATGAATTTTCCTTCTATTCAATTCTTTGATGCTTTGAATAATATCAGATATGAAAATAGTATAAACATTTCAGAGCATGTAACTTTGAGCCAATTTACAAATTAATTAATTTCTTAGGAAATTGGACGGAAATCGACCAAAAGTCAAGAGGGACAAAATTCAGGTAATAGGTTGAAGAACTTGAAAAAATATTAAAATTCAGCAGTGCCCAGATAGCACAAAGACATCTTTGAGACGTCTTAAAGTTGTCTTTTTCAGACGTTCACGATGTCTCAAAGACGTCCATGTACGCCTTAGAGTCGTCTATAAGACGTCTTTTTTAGGCCGGATGTTAAAAATCACGACGTCTTTAAGACGTCTTCATGAGGTCCATTTCTGGTCTTGTACAGGCTTACAAAAGACATGAAAAATACGTTATTCGTAGCTGGGTTTCATATTCATCTATCTTATCTATGGGAATTGGTTGAAGTGATGTATTTAAATAAAAATATATATTAATTTGAGAAAAATATTTACTCAAAAGAAATACGAGACTATAGTATACTATACTATATATATGGACACAATACGATGTCTCTAAGACGTATTTAAGACGTGAGAATCAGATGTCTTTAAGACGTCTGAAGAAAGACATATTTAAGACGTCTTATCCAGGGACTAAGACGTTCAGACCAAGATAAGATATAAAACGTACGTCTTTAAGACGTCTTGTGCTATGTGGGTGGCGTACGAACAAGTTTTTCTTAAGGCTTTTATGGATTGAGACTTTGGAGAATGCAACACCCTGTATGGTATTCGGAAAACATTTACTTCCATATCAAGTAGCACTTATTGCTTGATACTCATACAAATTTTGAAAGCTCTATCTGCAGTAGATCAGGCACAATAAAATAAAAACCTAATTCTTTTTTAACTGCCAACACCCCGTAACTTCGCTAATAATCGAGATCGGACTCATGTTCATGGGAACTTTTTTCCTTATTTTGTACCAGAGAATACACATCTGAAATATTGCCGTGCAATTCTGGAACACCCTGTACTTATATCTTATTTTTGAACTCTTTTGAAACGTATCATTTGTTGTAGAATGTGAGGCGCAGACACATTCGGAAAAGTACGAAAAGAGTTCAAAATGTTCATCAAATGAGGTGAATGTGAGGTTCAGGCCATGCGTAAAATGACCCTATTTATTGTGATGAAATTGATGACACATGACTATAACCAAGCTATAACCATAAATTATTCATAAAATTCATCAACTGAGAGAATAATGACATTGAGCGTTGTGTAATCAAATAATGAGATAAGGTACCCATTATATACATATACATAAACAGGGTGCATCGTTCTGTCCTGAACAAATATTCTTACATTTCTTCTTACGAAATATTTATAGGAATCTTGGAAAATATGATTACTCCACTCTTATGTGCTAAAATGTTTGTGGACTCATTCAAGTTGATAAATTTGTAGTCATATCAAGTAATATTCTGTTCATCAAATTTATCCATTAATTACATATACAATGTTTTAATATGATTCTGAATTTGTGTAAAGTGAAGTAAAGTAAGTTTTATTGACACCAAACCGTAAAGTATAAGTCATATAAGAGAAACAGATACATGGCAAAAGAGATAATTTTCCAAGTGATAAATACAATAGAGAATGTTTTTAAGTTCACTGATGAAAGGCCAAATTTCAGACGAATACAACATAAAATATAACAAGAACTGAGTTATGTTAAGTAGGATATATAATAATTAAAAGGTTATGTGGATAAATCATTTGGGGAAATCAGAAGCCAATCACATACTGGGGGTGACACATCACAGCTAGAAACTCATCAGTTGTGTAGAAGCAATTTTCAGCTAAGTATGCCTGTTCTATGGATAAGTATGTATAATGTACTATGTGTATTGTAATTGTGAAAGTCGTTAGTAAACTGGAATTCTGAACTGAAAGGAAAGTCAGTACTTTTTTCGTTCTGAAAGTTTCCCTGCAGCTCTCCCTGAAGCTCAGATTGAAAATAAGTCTTATTATTCTTTTTTGTCCGATAAATACTCTAGCCCAATCAATGGCAAAACCCCAGGTCATTATATGAAATATGGTTGTAGGCAAATGCATAATATAAGTTGAGCTATTCAGTTGTGTTGAGATATGCTTTCATTTGAAGTATTGCATAAAACTCCTTATTTAGGTTTTTACATACACGATCAATGTGATTGTTGAAGCTAAGTTTGTAGTCAAAATAAGTTTGGCAATACTTTATTGTACAGCAAAATCACTTGCAATAATAAAAACATTATTTCTGTTCTTAAATTTCTTCAATGAAAATTCAAAAAACAACATGAAAACATAAAAGAAATAAAATAAAAATATCACTCAGAAAAAAATGTTTGCTCCAGGGTGGTATTTGTTTTTCGAGTATTCCTAACTGAATCCATACTTGAATTTTTAAATTGATAATTAATAATTAGTAATCTGGTTCATTTACAGATAACAAAAATGACGTCGGTATCAATATCTAAGCGAATTTCACATTTAATATGTCAAATTTTTATGTGGTTCAGTGGCCGAATAGCGATACAAGTTACGTCCCTGAAGCCGGTCCTGCCCACGGAGACAATGTGGAGACATCGAAATAGAAGACTCAGCTTCCCACCGGACTTTATCTTTGCATTTTTGCTGAATATGTTTCACACCGCAAATTATCTTTGTTCTATTATTCTAATCCTATATAAGTGGAACTTATAATGAAATTAACCATTCCATTTTTGTCACTTGTAACCTGCATTTTCAATGTTTATTAAAAGCATCGAGAAAAGTAAATCTTTTATTGTGTGAATTGATGAATGTTGGAGAAGAGTTATTCAACACAAATTTGGTTTCAAAAAAGCTACAAGGTGCTTCTACGAACCACAACTGCTAGGGGCACAACGTAACTTGCAAACGATATCGTTCGAATGCCCTTGCGAATGGTGGTCGAGAATACGATATAGTGCAAGTGTTCGCAAATAAGCCATTCGCAATTGCGCGTATACGCTTTTTGCGAATGGGAACACTTACACGATATCGTATTCTCGACCACCGTTCGCAAAGGCATTCGAACGATATCGTTCGTATGTTGGAATTAGTTTGGCAACATCGCTATTTAGCCACTGAACTACATAAAAAATTCGAAATATGAAATGTGAAGTTCACTTCGACGCCATATTTGATATTTGTTGATATACTAAATTAATAATTATTTATTATCAATCCAAAAATTCAAGTATGGATTCAGTGAAGAATACCAGAAGAACAAATACCTCTATGGAACAAGAAAGAATCATGTTAGAGTTCATGAAAAAAAATCCTAAGCTGTCGTCAGGGAAATTCACTTACGATTTTACGCAGCTAGTTGCCAGGAATTTGTGGCAAGAACTATCGAATGTTTTAAATAGCTGTGGGGGCGGTACATACAAGGATTGGAAATCCTGGAGAAAGGTGAAATACATCAAAAAGTCGATTTAGTGTTGAGCTCATTTTACATTTATTTTAGACATGGCATGATATTCGATCACGGACGAAAACAGAATCTTGTGTTAACAAAGTTTACTAAAGAGGAACAGGTGGTGGACCCCATAAAGAGAATTGCACTACTGAATTTGAGAATGAGGTACTAGATACTATAAATTTTGTGACTCTTGAAGGGAATCCAAATGTTGAGGAATCATTCTCAGAATTCTTGTTCGATAATCCTCAAGAGACCCCTGAGGCTGGGTCCAATATTATGATTCATAATGGGGAAAATATCAACCCAAACACCAAATCCATACATTCACCAATATGTGAATTGAATGAACCAAAAAATCCAGAGATTTCCAGGAGCACCAAAGAAAAAGTTGATTTATGCTTCAGAGGCTGCAGAAAGTTATAGAGTGAATTAAAAAAAATGATATAAAATCATCATATTATATAAAGAAAATAGAGATGTTGGAATGATTGTCTATAGCAAAAGAGAAATCTGCAGATGCCAAAGAGCGAATGGCAGATTCCAAAGAAAGAATGGCAGATGCCAAAGAAAAAATAGTATCTGCACTAGTAGTGATCTCAGATACTTTGAAAGAATTCATTTTAACAATTCAATAAGTTACTATTTTTTAGTTTTTTTTTTTCAACAATATGTGATATTTTGTATTGGATGGTTAATTTAGATTTATTTATTTTTCTCATATATGGTTATTTTCGAGTATTTCTAATTTTTTTCAGAGTGATATTTTTGTTTTATTTCTTTTGTTATATTTGTTTTCATGAATTTCTAATGAAAATATTTCAGAACAGATGTTATTATTATTGCAAATAATTTTGCTGTATAATAAAGTATACACAAATTCAGAATCATATAAAACATAATCAATAAATAAATTTAATGAACAAAATTTACAGAATAAGACGTCCTAAAACCATTCGCAAGTAAGTTACGGACGCCCAACACCACTCGTTGTAAAATGCGCAGTTCGCAAAATCGCGAATAGTCAAGAATAACCAAAGTCGAATATCATTCGCAAATTCATGACATGCGAACGATCGTCATAGATGCGAATGGTCAAGAATAGCGCCCTTGGACGTAAGTACATTTATGCTATCCTCTCGTTCGAGTGATCAGAATTTATTCGCCTATAGTTTGGTATCATGAATAGATTTTTATTGTTGGTGTTTTACACTATTAAAAATATCTACCAAAGTACACGTCTCGCTCGCTCGAATAACCTCATCACTAAACATCATTTCGGGTACCTAATCTCGAAAATAATACACGCAATAAATCTCAAATCTAGATAACCGCCATAATAGCCGTCCCACATATAACGAGGTGCCCTAATCTTCCGGCGTCAATTGAAAAGTGTTTAGGCCCAAACTTTGACGTCCCCGATGATCGCTCTTATCGGCCCATCTCCAAGCCCATTACTCGCTATTTACACATGGGCTGTCCCATACGATTAGTTTTGTTGCGGATATGCGACAACAATGGGCGGTCGCTGGGCCGGCCTGTCTTCAGGCCCGCTGGCCCGTGAACGTACAAAAGAAGTGTTGTGATCGCCGATTGCGACATGTCGAGATGCTGGCGAGAATGGTGTGAGCACTATGACGAGTCGCAAAATAGGCAATGGACAGCCTAAGTCTTGACGTCACAAGCTTAAAAACCATTCCAAACAAAGCGTTTATTTCACGTTTTTGCTTCTGTCAGTTGAAACTTTGAATACATTTTTTTGTATATGGTGATATTTTGTTTTTCTAAAAGCAATTCTTATGAAAACAATACAATATTGCTTTGTTTGGAAAGGTTTTTTGGGCTCCGCCCATTTTGACGTCACACTTAGGTAGTCCATTGGCGAATGAACATACACCGATACACCACCTGGTGGCACTTGAAATAACTAGAAATGTTGACGTAGTTCTTGTGTTTGGTATTATGTTTTGTTGATTTTATACTGAATTTGAATATTTGAAGGATTGTGAAACTATGAATCGGTAAAATCAAACTTCCAATATCGATTCCCATGTTTTTCCTCATGCTGGTGATATAAATATCGTGAATAGATCATGAAATTCTGTTGACATTGGTCAAAGTCAAGGTCCCAGTCGAGCATAGTATTGTTCAAGTATCAACAAAATTGAAAGAAGATCTCACATTATCTATTTCATTTGGCACTTCCCAAAGAAAACAGCAGGGGAAACAAATACAATCAACTCATAATTCATTCCATAACATAAACCATAATCTTGTTTGCAGTGAAAGAATTCAACTTTCTTCATGGTATTACATGTCCATCATTCGAAACTTCTTCACCTTCATCAACACTTGAAACCACGATCGTATCCATAGGTCTCTTGCAACTCGTATGGTGGGGGGTGACCCAAACATTTCGTTTCGTCACCTGCAGCGCTGTCCTCTATTGTCACTTTGTCAGCCAATCACAAATCAGATCCGATCAGCTTTTTGAAAGTAGGAATGATTTTTATATTTATTCGAGAGAATTATTTTATTTATTTTATTTTATTATTACTGGGGTCCAAAGAATATACTGCAGCCGGAGGCTTATTGTATTTCCCCTATCATTCCAATACCCTAAAACACATTGGTCCCTCTGACTATCTTGCAAAGGTCACTGGGTTTCAGGGTTTCCACATTCTCTAGGTTCAAATCAGGTTCCCCTAGTTGAACTACTCTTCTATAGTTTAGTGCCTCACAATAACACAAAATGTGTTCAATAGTCTCAGATTCTGAGCCGCACAATCTACAAGTGCAGGTGTGTTCTTACAGGAGCATGTCCTGTAAGGAGACCTGTTACTAGTCTGATCTGATCTCTACTTAATCTAAGTATCTCATCAGTTCGTTTTTCACTTGTTATCTGAATAACAAGTTTACTATATTCTTGTCCTGGTGTGTTATCCCAGGCTATTCTTTGACTCGTCTTCTAATGGAGTTACCGAGTAGTTTCTTGGGTACTCCAAGTACTGGTTCCGGGCCAAAGTAAGGTGTAGCTGACCCCTCCCTAGCTAGTTCGTCAGCTATTTCGTTGCCTTCTATTCCACTGTGCCCAGGTACCCAGATCAGTTTAACTCTGCCAGCGACAGAAGTTCGTTGATACATTCCCAGATGAGTCTGGACTTTACCTTATAACCTGCGAGAGCTTTTAGGCTGGCCTGACTATCCGAATAAATATGGATTCCTTTCCTCTTGAAGGCCTTCTCATTGCATATTTTTGCACATTGTAAAATTGCAAATATTTCTGCTTGGAACACCGAGGTGTTTTCACCAAGCGCATAGGAGTGTTTCTCCTTCAGGGTAGGGGAATAAATTCCCGCCCCAGATCTTTGTTCAGTCTTTGATCCGTCTGTGTACCAGATCATTCTGTTTTGCTCTTCTCTAGCGTGAACTTCGTGCCACTCCCTTCGATCCGGGATTTCCACCTCGAAGGGTTTTTCGAAGATGTATTTAGGGATCATATTATCTCTTGGCATCTGCAAGTGTCCCCAACGAATTGTAGTGGTGTATTTTTCCCACTATCTTTTGACTTGCTCCACCAGGCGATTGCACCATAAAGTATGGCTGGTTTGACTACCACTTTATACAGCCAATGTACAATTTTTTGTTTCAAACCCCAAGTTTTGCCATATGTTCTTCTCACAACCATAAGGCTCATGGTTGCCTTCTTTGTAACCCTTTGTAGATGTTGGTTCCAAGTTAGCCTGGAATCTAGTATGACTCCCAGGTATTTAACTTCCCCCGACATCTCTATAGGTGTACCATTCAAGTAGGGAGGTCCTAGCTCTTCTTTTCGTTTTCGTTTTGTGAATGCTACTACTGTAGTTTTGTGAGCGCTAACTGCTAGGCTCTCCTCATTGATCCATTCAGTAGTGAGGTCTAATGCTTGTTGCATCCTTTCTTTAACAGTGGTGTTGAATTTCCCCTGTTCCATGATAGCCAAATCATCTGCAAAGCCTAGTACGCTGTGGTGATTTTGGGTTAGAATACGCAGCATTCCGTCAATATCAAGACTCCACAGAAGCGGTGACAGAACCCCGCCCTGTGGACCCCCTCTTGTAACTTTAGCCTGCAGTGTGGTGTCAGAGATAGTACTATTTATCACACGGCTCTTCAACATATTCTCGATCCATCTATCAATAGTTTCCTCGATATTATGATGTGCGAGAGCTCGTGTGATGGATTTTAGATGGGTGTTATTTAATTCCCCTCTCTATATCTCTCTATCCTGTTTCTCTAGCGCATTTTCTGCTCTTTTAACGAGCTTGTGTAGTGCTGTCTCAGTGGAGACTCCTTCCCTGAAGGCATATTGGTCATTATGCAGGGCTTTCTTCTCAAGCACCTCATCCCTAATATACCTATCGAGGAGTTTTTCTAACGTTTTCAGTATGAAAGACATTAGGCTTATTGGTCTGAATGCTTTCGCCCCATCCTGTTCCGACTTGCCAGGTTTAGGTATGAAAGCGACTCTTACCATCGACCATATTTTCGGTACATATCCCATTGCAAGACTGGTTCTTAGTACCATACAAAGTTTTCGAAGTAGAAGTTCTGGTCCTTCTTGTAGCATTTTGGGATAAACGCCATCGGGTCCAGTGTTTCTCTTTCATCCTGGGTGTACTTTCCATCAGAGCCTACTATAGCTTCGATCGGACTTTGTGGACCTTTTGAAAGTACCTTTTGAAGTCTAGCACCTGCGGCGGTTTTTTCGATATCCTCGCAGTACTTCCTCCAAGAGTCTCTCTAAAGTTTTCTCAATTTTTTGTTGTAATCTGTTAGAATGGTTCTGTATTCACCCCATTCTCTGTTACTCTTTGCTTGGTTAAATTTGTGTCTAACCTGTTTTCTCAAATCAGCGAGGTCTTTGCACCACCATGGTGCGTTACGTTTGTAACTCCTTGTGATTAGAGGACAATTTGAATTTTAGGCTGAAACCATCGCGTCAGTCATTTGCTCCGCGATGTCATCAAATTCTATGGTATCATCAATTTTGCTAGGAATGTTGTGCAATTGCGTGTCTAGGTCTGCCTTATAGGCTCCCCAGTTAGTTTTGCGTGGATTCCTATAGTTTGAAGTTTGGGTTTTAATGCCCGTTATTTCGAATCTAATGTGTCTGTGATCTGAGCAAGAAACCTCGTCAGATACACGCCAATTTTTAATATTATTAGAGATAATATTAGTACTTACAGTTATATCTATAACCTCATTGGCCCGTGTCGTCACGAAGGTTGGTGTATTCCCTTTGTTGAGCACATCCAAGTTGTTAGCTAGAATGAACTGCAGTAGCGACTCACCTCTGAGGTCTGTATTTTTGCTTCCCCAGATGTGGTGGTGGGCGTTGGAATCGCATCCTATGACTAGTTGTGATCCAGTTCCTCTACAACTAGCCAACAATTCCTCTACTCCACCGGGTGGTGGGGGAGTAGGTGCATCACTGGGGAAGTAGGCAGACGCTATTAAGATCTCCCCTGCCTTCGTTCGCCCCTTCTCCAGGGTTAACTTTATTACAACAAGGTCCCTAGAACAAAAACTCGTTAGAGGAAATACTTTCAAGCCCTTTTTAACAAGGATACAGGCCCTAGGACAATCAGTAGTTCAGCAATAGAATAGCTCCCCACCACTCGCTCCTAGTCCCCTGATAACGCCCCCATTAATCCAGGGTTCTTGAATCAATGCTATATCAAATGAACCCATTAGCCCAGATAAGACAGTTGAGGCTGCCTTACTGTGCTGTAGGTTCGCTTGAAGTATTCTTACCTTTGTCTGCATCACTCGGACCAGACTTCAGGGTCCTGAATAATAACTTCCCCAGTTTATAGTAGGCCCTGAGGTTGTTCGCCTCCAGAGCCTTCATGGATGCCTCATCGATAGAGTAGGCCAGCGTCTGGCCCTTGTCCTCTACCTTCCGGCTGATCTGGATCCACCCGTCTGTCGTCAGCAACGGATTTTGTTTGCTGATCCAGCTTCGGACCTCTTTCTCTTCACTGGCGTCCGGCACATGTACCAACACTCTCGGGCGCTTCGGGAGGTCTTTCGATTCAACCACAGTCAAATCGGCACCCTCCCAAAGGTTCCCAAGCGAGGCAATGTTGGCCTTCAGCCAGTTTTTCGTCACGTCGTTTACGCAGTACATCCAACAGACCCCTGCGACAAACGACGATCGCTCAAATTGAGGTGGGGTTGAACTTCCCGACGGCGTTCCAGCGATCAGTTCCAAAAGCTTCCCCTGTATAGCGTCCGCTTTCCCCTGATCTAGGAGCACCTCTGGATGACGGCGATCTATGATCGCCATCTTCAGCCCCCTAGCTACTACGTTAAAAGACATAGTCTGCTCTTGGCACCTTGTCTTTTTGTAGGATTTTGTTTTCCGGGGGTACTCGAGTCGGAGCGAGGCCGTTTTTTGACCTCTTCCGCCTTTTTCTCCGGAACCTGCTTTTTTGGAGCAGGTTTGTTAGGATTGTCCTCTGTCCATTTCCTAGAGGCAATCTTCTCGGCTTTCCGGAGTTTCCTTTTAGGGGCACCAGAAAGTCGAGGTTTGGAGCCCTTGTCCATGTCCATTGCTTGCGCAACCCCATGAACCGCTCCAGCTACTTGTTGAGAGTCTACCTTTTCAGGTTCCTCTCTGAGGGAGTCTATCTCTTTGGATTCCTCCTGTTTGGAAGTTTTTTTATCCGTGTCCATACTAATCCCACGAGTACCGGGGTCTTGAACGGTCACTCTCCTGCTACCCCGATTCACAGGAAGAGAAGGCTAATACAATGAGGTGTCGCCCGGTGCCTCACGGTGGGACCAGCCCAGACCCCCCGCATAGACCTCCCGTAATACATGCCTACAGCAGAGGTCCTGTAAGGTGTATCAGTCCTGCAGACCAAGGTCTAGCAGATACTGGCGCCGTTATGCTCCTGTGTAGGCCTTTAGTCACGACACGACAGCTAGGCAGGAGGAGTTTGTCTACGGTAGAGTATTTATGAGCTACCAGTACAGTTTTAGATCATACGAGCTCTTATTCCTCTACTAACCACTGCGTCACTTTCTGATCATTCACTGTGGCCGTTCACTATCCGCAACCTGTGACGCACCCGGTAGCCACTCAAGCCGCGGGATTCGAGAGAATTTTCCAAGATATAATATTTCTGTCATTGATTTTATTTACCATTCGAGTCCTAACCGTTATTTCTGTTGTCAAAGATTAATCACGTGATTATACCCCTGTCCTCCTAGCGGATAATTATGGCAACTTTTTCTTCAAAACTGATGCCACCCCCCACCACTCAAAAATGCCGTAGTCCCAGACCTATGTGTATGACCGTGCTTGAAACTATCCAATGTCAACATTTGTAGTTCTGTGACAGCCCACTTTGGCGCTGCAATCTTAAATTCATTCGCCAATGGACTACCCACGATCATATACGTAGGTCTGGTATCTACGGCATTTTTGAGTGGTAGGGGGTGGCACCATTTTTGAAGAAAAAGTTGCCATAACTATCCGCTAGGAGGATTTAGGGGTATAATCACGTGATTAATCTTTGACAACAAAACAAACGGTTAGGACTTGAATGGTGAATAAAATCAATGACAGAAATATTATATCATGCAAAATTCTCTCGAATGAATAAAAATCATTCCCACTTTCAAAAAGCTGATCGGATCTGATTTGTGATTGGCTGACAAAGTGTCAATAGAGGACAGTGCTGCAGGTGGCGGAACATGAGAACCACAAAATTTCCTCAATGTTTGGGCCACCCCCCATCATACGAGTTGCCAGACCTATGTATATGATCGTGGGACTACCTAAGTGTGACGTCGAAATGGGCGGAGCCCAAAAAACCTTTCCAAACAAAGAAATGTTGCATTGTTTTCTCCATAAGAGTTTTTATAAGAATGACTTTTAGAAGAACTTGATATCACCATATACAAACAATGTTATTCTTAGTATCAACTGACAGAAGCAAAAACGTGAAATGAACGCTTTGTTTGGAAAGGTTTTTAAGCTCCCCCCCCCAACTTGTGACAAGACTTAGGCTGTCCATTGTGGAGTCCAGTCTAAAGTAACCAAAATAAGTTTTCGTGAAAAAGTTCCACCTTTTTTCAGCATAAGTTTGTGATGTCTAGAAAGATCATGTGTCAATTAATACACATCAATCATTTTTTCGTCATGTTATTTTGGTGAAAATGAATTAATATTCAGGAGCTGTCATGTTTAGGTACTCTTACGTTTTCAATGTTAGACATCTCAAATCAGTCAAAAAAATTAATATGCCAAGGTTTTATGTGTCCTATGGTTGTATTGTTCACTGACCTAATATTTCTTGGCCAAATAAAGAAAAATTTCACGGTCTTATATTGAGGTCTGGAAACTAGTAGGGTGGGGGGTTGCCCAAACATTGAGGAAATTTCGGTAGTTCTCGTGTTTCACCACTTGTAGCGCTGCCATCACTTTGTCAGCCAATCACAAATCAAATCCGATCAACTTTGTGAAAATAAATATGGTTTTCGATTTATTCGCAATAATTTTGCAATGTAATATTTCTGTCATCGATTTTATTCGCCATTCAAGTTCTAACCGTTTGTTTCGTTCACAATACAGACTGTCAAAGATTAATTACGTGATCATCCCCCAAGATACATACGCTCCTAGCGGATAAGTATGGCGAACTATTCAAAAATGATGACACTCCGCACCACTCAAAAGTAACATAGTTTCCAGACCTGCATGTAAGACTGTGAAAAGAGCCGATATGGCAATGTCAATTTGTTGAAACAGTAAAATGAAGTTAGATTTGTCAGTTTCAATTTGGTGTTTAACATTGAAAACGTAAGAGTAACTAATATGAGAGCTCCTGAATATTTCAACTATTTTCATCCAAATTACAACAAACAGATTTTGAAATGGTTTCTATTTCCACACCGTGATCAGTAATTATATTTATACTTAGTGAAACCAATTTTTGATATGGCAATTATGATGGACAAAAACTAATCAAAATTTCAACAATCGATTGATTTATTAGATCAACTACACCTTCCTACCAAATTGCCTGTTAAGTGACTACAAATTATTCTGTGCAAAATAATGTACCTATAGATTATAGATGGATTTTAGGCACGAGTACTCGCATCATTTTTCTATATACATCTTGATATAGTTTCGAGTACTGTGCTCTCACCAGTCGCTGTTCTTTCCTTGCATCAGCCCAGACGGACAATCGATGGGTTCTGAACGGTTTCAACAGATGCAATTTGTTGGGATTGTTGGATTTTTGAGTGGTTGCGATTATTTGGTTCATTTATTTTTGGGGTTTCATATAAAAGAAAATTGCATAGAATTGTTATGATTTTTGGAAAAGAGGAATTTTTTGATAATACATATACAGGGTGTCTCTTCATAGAAAGCCTTTATGAAAATATATATAAAAAATACCATAATTACATGGACTTTATTCTCCAAAGAAGTTATGCCAACCGAAGGATTATAAGATGAAAAGGATAGTTCAATTAAGCTATTTTGTCGGCCAAGAGGTATAGTCTTTCCAATATCAATTGCAGAACACAGTTATGCGAGGAGTAATCAATATTTAATATACGCCCTATATAAACGCATGGCACTCACGCCAAAATTAAGAAACAAAAATAATGATTAGTACTCGTACGAAGTCAAAGAAGCCATAACGGTCAACGTGGACTCGAGTTATATGTGTCAACATCCCTTTTGACCAATGAAAACACTGAATCAGGCAAGCATTGGCACTTGATTGGTCGAAGGGTTATGGACACTCGGAGGCTATAAATCATCTTTTTTACTTAACAGACAGCCCTCGCGAAGTTCAGTCTGGATATCAGTGGTGTAGTGTGGTGTGTTGAATTAAGAAATTTTATTAAATAAATATGGCGTTTTGGAGACCTTGGGCGAATGAAAATAATTGAGTGCTAAACAACGGCGTAATAATGATTCGATTGCCTTTTAAGGAAAACTTTGTCGCATATGATTTTAAACGTATTTATAAAAATAATAAATTCATAAAATGAGGTATCTCCGCCTATGGCAGATAAAACAAAATTGTCGGCAAGGGTTCGGAATGAGTTTTTATATTCTGCAATTGATATTGGAAAGACTATATATGGCTTCCAATAGCACAAATTACGTCAGCAACGGCCCTGTCATTAACAATTATACTCATTACTGTACAGGGAGTTCCTTCATCAGTAAACTCGGTCTATATAAGGAGAGATAGAAGTAGCATGATTCTGATAATTTTCCGGTTTCTCCGAAAGTGACGTCATCTTTATTATTTCAAATGGAACACCCTATATTTTTTATGATTTTTGAATCCCTCTTATACTTTCTATTCTTCTTCTTACTCAAGTTTTTTCATTGACATGCAGCTCATCAAACGTTTTAATGAAGATACCAATTTTTTGAGATATGCAACCATTCATTCATGAATTTTGAAGATTGAATGAACATTTCAGAGTTTCAGAATATAATATTACACACATATAATGAATATTGATCATATTTTATCAATTTTTCAAGCGAAATAAAATATCATCCAGGTTAAAAATGTGTGAAAATTACTTATTTTTCAGAAAATGTTGCAAATGATATAAATGAAATTATAATTTTTCGTTATTATATAAAATATACATCAACTGCTTATTTTCTTATTTTTTTAGTGTTAGCACTAGAGCTTCTTCTAGATTTTTTCTTTTATTTCAATTCCATTTATTGTTCGTATAATTTTCCTACTAACGTATGCACGCACAATTCGACTTCGAAAAAACACAGCATCAAATTTGAATAGTGATAAAACATAAACGAGAGGTCCGGCAGTGACGTCACGAATACTCTCGTCTTGTCCCTCGCACCGCGAAATTTGCCAACATTGCGTCTTATGGAAATGAACCATATTTTCAGTTCATAATCCTTATGTGAACCTACCATGAAAGTAACTTAGAAATCATCTAGTACCAAAACTGAGCTCAAGCTGTTATAAGATTAAACCAACTTAATTGAATACGATTAAATTTTTTCAATTCGATGAGTCAATAGACCACATTAGTGTGACGTCAAAATGTATGCAACCAACAGTGCATTGAGTCACAACGAAATACTTCTGAACGAAGATGCGCTAATATGAACCTTAAGTAACCATTATCTAAGGTTCAGGATCTGTGGTTAGAATTATGATGTTATTTATTGAATTATTTCGCTGTTATAAGGAATATTTAAGAAATGTATCTGTTTGAATTCGATAGAAAAAGAATGAATACGTCGTATGGAATGGGTAACGTAGGGAAAGTTTTCTCAAATACTTTTGAATAAATTCCGAAAATCGTTTTACGAAAATATTGTTACTTCCATCCTTCATATCCAAGGTCCCCTAAATGTAATTCCTTAAATATCAACTTATTTCATGTGAGAGCATGAAACAAAAGGGCCTGTTACGATACTTCTATTATCGTTCTTATGTCATCCGTACTTAAGGTCGAGTATAAAACATATCATCTCGAGCCAAACGATTCAGGACTCAGTGTGATGTTGGTTGCATATTTGTGACGTCATCACTAATGCGGTCTATTGTAACAACTTCAGCTCAACATGAATTTATTCAAGGTATGCGACACCTAGCCCCATCTATCTGAAATTGAAAATATCCACCATAGGCATCTACCACATAGTTTGTGCAACAACCTTTCATATTCTCAATGGTTATATTTTTTTCTTAATGTACATATATTAAGAATACACACAGGAAATTTCATATCATTCCGGTGAATATTTTCGAAGTTACAAATTTGAAAAGGGATTTCAGAGTGCTTGAAAGTGCTTTTCAAACTTCAAACGCGTTTTTCTCAAGATGGTGTTTTCGAAGTCGGTGACCAACATTACTCGAAAACGGCTAAACCGATTAGTATCAAATTTTAACACGAGCTTCTTTCGAAGATTTTTTCTCACCGATAAATATTTTTTTATAAACAATTCAAGGCAAAAATTTTGGTCAAAAATCGATTTTTTTTGGTTATTCCTTCGATTAATTACTGGATTCAACAAAATCTGTTTGGTTTTTCAATTTCAGATGATCTAGTTCAGAGATATATAGTGGTCACCGCAAAACGTCTTTTTTGAGAGGACCTCCCGGAGCTCAGCTGTAGCTCCTTTCCAAATAAATATTTTTACTAATACTAAAAGTCTTGAAAATATGTGTGCAAATTATTAAATCAATAATTTTGGAAGTTTTGTTAGAAAAAAATTTGGAAAAATCACATTTTTCGGCCTTCTAACTGTATATAACCCCTTATATCGCAAATATTGGTAAATCATGTATTGAAAAGTCAATAATCATGGAGTTAATATGTATATTCATTTATTCAATAAAATAAGACAAAACAAAAATTGGTACAAACAAAATGAAGATCTCAAAAATCTCCCAACATGTCTTGCATCATATCTTGATAAATATACATGAATTTGGCAACAAAAGATTCTAAATGGAAAATAGCTTTATTTCCTTGTGCCATTCTATGCTCGTGAATTGCAGCTTCTTCCACAATCTTTGACTTGAGTGTCATATCACAATTTTTAAGCAACTCTTCAAGAAGAGTCTTGAAGATAATCTCTGATGGAATACCATTTGTGAGCAATTCATAAAGATTTTCACGTACTTTAGATAAAGTTTCCATATTTTGGTTCTGCAGCATTCTTCCAGCAGTTTTCCTAATGAAAATTTGCCAGTCTGGTTCTGGAACATTTTGATCTTCTTTGAAAGGATAATGTTCAACTTTACAAGCCTCACAAATAAGAAGAGCTCTTCTCAAATTTCTATTAGATACTTGAACAATCCTTTCAGCAAGTTCCATAGGCAACTTTAGGCTCTCTTTCTCACAAGTATACTTCAAAATATCCAATATTTTTTCTTCAGACGGGGCTGGAACTCTGACACATAAACAACGTGACCTTATAGCAGGAATAACTCTTGATATAGAAGTAGCACATAATATAATTCTACAGTTTGCTATGTACTTTTCCATGGTTCTTCTCAAAGCATGCTGAGCATCTTTTGTCAAATCATCCACATCTGTTAAAACTATCACTTTAAACTCTCTTTGAGCATTTGAATTCAACTGTTGGCTTTGAGCTACATTCTTAATTATATCCATGACTACTACTCTGTCATAAATCCCCACATCACTAGGATTCACTTCAATATGATAATTACTGCTAACAGTCATGATTTCTAATTTTTTATTTGAAGGTGTCGTGAAAGCCATCATTTCCATTTTCATTCTCTCAACCCCAGATCCATAGAGCTCTCTGAGTAAACACATTATTCGAGTTTTCTTGCCAGCACCCAAAGGACCATAAACCAATAGATGAGGGAAATCACCATCTTTCACAAGATTTCTTAAATTGTCTGCTTGTTCTTTATGATAATCTAAATTGGCTAATTCTTTTGGTCGATATTTATCTGCCCATAACATTTTGAAAAGGAGAATTAGCTTGCCTCAATACCACCACAATATCAATCAATAACAAACATTGATAAGAACCCGCCAAAACATAGTTTAAATTTTGATGAGGTTAATTGTGACTGATTCTTCTTGTTTTTTGTATGATATACCAATTAGGCAATCCAGCGATCTGTCAAATCGAAAAAAACAATGTGGCGGCTTAGGGCACACATTTGTGACTTGAGTTGAAAACTGTTACATTTAGTGATCTCTAGTGCGTTTTTTATATGTTTTTTTAATTGTGGTTGGTTATTAACTCTTTTCCTGAAGAAAAATGCCTGTCACGTTCATTGCAGAATACAACTAACACAAGGTATCGCATTGTGTGCCCTAATCCGCCACATTGAATGTCACGTGGTTTGGATTGCCTAATTAGGCGGTCTCGGTTTGAAATCCTATATTATGTTATTTTAATATGTATTTATAAAAAAGGTGTTGAAACCATCCACAGTATGGAAAATCTTCAAATGAAATGACCTTCGAATACCCTGGGAAAAACTTAAATTGTTTGACCTAAAAAAAATCTGCGTTCTACAAAATATGAATAAAGCAGCTCATTCTGGAGTAAATTGATACTATATACTGTATGAAAAAACAATTTATTCTCAAAACAAAATAAAACTCTTCAACAAAGACCATCATAAACTCAAAAAACAAAAAATATCACAAACTCAGGTATTTATTCATAACTTGACTGAGAACAAACAAAAACTATTATACACTCAAAAAACATAAAAAATGTCTAAGAAACTTTTCTTAGAAGTCTTCTTGAGGATTCGAATTGGTAACAGTTTCCACCTTTCATATAAAGAAGTGATTTGACAAGCATTATCGAATAACATGTATCAACTTCTAAACGATTCCTCTGTTTTATTTTCATCAATGTCAGTTGGGAAAATATTCTTTCTGCTGCGGCTGAAAAATGGTCATTATGATTTTTATGATTTTCCATAAATTGGGAAACATAGGATCATCTAAACCATTTTTCATTTCCATATCGCAGAAGCCAAAATTTTCAAAATTGCAATTGATTTTTTTTTCAAGATCTTTCACAGAACTGATTAAACGATACTCCGAATTCAAAGTTTATTCTACATCTACATGAGGAATCAACTGGGGAAAAAATCCAAAATTTTTGTTACTGAAAGATGCTCTCCAGACATAACTTGGGAGAGAATAATTTCAAGAAATGTAAATAAAGAGGATCGTTGAATTCAATCCGTTTTTTTATTTGCTTACATAATTCTATATAGAAGCCAAGAGCATTTTTTCTAAATTTCAAGAGCTCCTTTTCATCTAGAGATTCTTTTTCAATGATCTGTTCAACCTTTGCACCAAAATACATTTTTTCAATGTTTATGAATTGATGAAGATTTTCAACATTCAATTGACTAACAAGTGTTTCATCCGAGTATTCTTTTTTTATATAATTCTGTAGAAAAGTTTTGAATAATTCAGTCATTCTTTCCAACATTACATCTATTTTACATGTTTCACTGTTGGACAAGTGATTTAAAATATTCCTCAAGAATTCTTCCACAGATTTTGGCAACTTCAAAGCTGCTGCCAAAGAGCACAGGTGTAGGGAATGACATATGCAACCTATTATTATAATTTTTGGGTTGACCTCTTTGAATCTGGTTTGTACACCTATTTTGTTGCCCATCATTTCCGATGCATTATCTGCTGCAAATCCTATCATATTATCAACAGGAATATCATTATCTTTCAACAATTTTATGACAGCATTAAATAAACCATTAGGCATTCCAAATCACGTGACATTCAATATGGCGAGAGTAGGCAAACAGCTGTTTGAAGTGTCATAAATCATTTGGTTCGTTGTGAATAAATCATTTAAACGGCATTATCTCCAAAGGTGTGTGAGTTTGTTGTTGATGATAGACTTTTTAAGATGCAGAGTGTGAATTTAAAGGCATTATTGTTGGAGAATCCAGATATTGGTTAAAGGTAAGCTGAAAAATCCAATTTGTTTACAAAACAGTTAGTTTCCTATATGTGAAATGGAATGTCTATTTACAGATATCGAATGAAGCTGAAGTTGAAAATGATGTAGACCCTTTTACATTGAACATTCAGGAATTAGATAGTTCAATTCATGGAATTCCACATATCCCAAGCATAGATATTGTTTCATATTTGTGCTCACCCATAGCTATCACACCAAAGAGCAAATGAGTCGGGTTTTGTTGTGAATGTGGGGACAAAAGTGGTAATGGGGTCTACATTGTAGTGGGAAAGGTAACTTTTTTTTAGAACTGTATGATCAGATATAATTTCATAGTCAAATGTTGTTTGTGCTCTTCACAGTAATTTTTAAGAGATTTTGTTATATTCCATGTATTAAGTATGTACATCAATATTTTTCACATCTGTCTGAATGTCACTTTTTTTTCTGTTGGTGGCGAAAAGAAATACAGGGTGATCCTGGAAGTAATATTCCCACAAAACAAACAGAAACATGGACCATGAGTACCATCTTTATACACAGAGCTGGGGACCAGTCGAATGTGTATGGCATTTATGCACAAAGTGCTTAACATGTTAAGAACATTGTGTTCATCTCTATTGACTTTTGTTTATTCAGCGATTTTTTTAGGTCAAACATTCTCAGAGAGGGAATGAGAAACCATTGGACGTTTGGTGCATTGTGGCCAAAGATTAAAGTGTATTAACAGCACACTGCCCATGAATGGCTGGACACAGTGAAGTTTGCAGTCATGTGAGTGCACTTTTATTTGCAGCTGAATAAAATGTACAATGTAAATACAATAAAAGTTATAAAATGTTCACTGCAGACTCTCTGATTTTTTAGTATCGATTCAGTAAGATCGTCCCCATAGCCTTTCAGACAATTCGATTTTATCCGTTAGAAACCTGTGGCTTAAAACCGCAGGCACTAAAAAAAATTTTACATCATCCTTGGAACGACTTCCACAGTTGACTAAAAGGCATGTAACAGGCATTTTTTAGTGAGAATACCACTAATAAGCTCTAAACAATATAAAGAATCATTTGATGCAGTCACAAAAACAAAAATCTCACAACTTTTAGATCAATTTATAACATAACAATATGTAAACAAAGCATTGTGTGCCTACTCCCACCATATTGAATTTGTTTTGACAGGTCGTTGGAATGCCCTATTAGCAGATGAGTCTTCAACCCTTAGCAGTCCAAAAATTCTATCTCTAATGGATATTTCATCATGAAATCTTATAACTACTACCAGAGACTTTTTCATGGAAATATCTGTAGTTTCATCAATAACTAAACTATAAAATTTGTTTATTTCTATAAGACTTCTCAATTTGGTGAGGGATTCTTCTACCAACTGATTTTTGGTTAAAGATGTTGCTTTAGTCCTTCCAATCTCAATGGATTTAGCAATAGTGGAATCAGGACATGCAGATACTATAATTTGGGTAAATGGTCCATCAAAAGGAACGGCAGGTTGTGCTCATGCAAAAACACAAGAAGTTTCAACTCTGCAGCTTTAAGTGAATCACTTAAGTTTACTCTACCAGGATCCACAAACTGACTTATACTTGGTGTTGACTTGAGCGAATTTTCTTTGAGTTTACTGTTGAAATGTCTCTGTATGTGATTATAATTACAAGGTAATTTTTTATCACATATTTTACAATTTTATTCACACAGTGTAAATATTTGAATTCATTGGACCATGCTGCCCTGAAATTCTGAATATCGGGAACGTCATATTTCTTACGTTACCGTGTCTAGGACTGCTCAGTGCTCACGTACTGTGATTACTTCAACTCTCTATTATGATGTATCCGTACCTCCGTACATTCAACTGGAGTAGAAATCAATCTTTTGGAGTAGTGGAGTAGAATATGATGAAAAGGAGTAGATCTACTCCGAATGGAGTAGCTTCGGCAACCCTGTGTAACAGGCATTTTTTAGTTAGAATACCACTAATAAGCTCTAAACAATACAAAAAAATCATTTGATACAGTCACGAAAACAAAAATCTCACAACTTTCAGATCAATTTATAACATAACAATATGTAAACAAAGCATTGTTTGCCTACTCCCGCCATATTGAATTTGTTTTGACAGGTCATTGGAATGCCCTATTAGTATATGTTTTGAAATATGGGTTTCAGATGGGTTTCTTCGTTAAACATAGTATTATTCTGATTCATGATTGATAATGAAGTGCATTCATCCAATCAGTTAATTGAACTTTTATTGAATAACCAGGCCTAAAGTAAAATATAATGAAGAACGAAATTGTTAACCAACATAAAAGAATCTGCCAAAGCTGGCTACGTAAATTTCCGAACTATACCGAAAGACTAGTGGCGTCGTTTCCCCCTTTCGATAAAATTTTTTTAGGAAAATCGAATCACAATCGATCGAACTTGTTGCTTACGCAATGAATATGTTTTGAAGGATATTCTAATCTCAACAATGGGGTGTTCTCAAATTTCTATTCTTTATAATACAAGTGTGCTAGTTAATGCAAGAACAGCAGGCGAACTCCCTAACTAAATAGACATAGAAATAGAAAGGAAATAAAATAGAAAGATTTTCTCTTTCTATTTACAATTCCTACTCCCTATGATTCTTTCTATTTAAATCGGATGTTATCGCCTATAGAAAAGTGTGTATTATCAAAACTAAAAATATCAACTTCTTTTAGTGGAAAATTTAGGGACTAGGATTTTTTAATGGATTCCGTTTTCATAAACTTTGTTCTGGAAGCAGAAGATGAAGAACAAAGGGAACTTCTAAGACTGGAACATTCACGAGACCACAGTAATGTTTGAGTTACCTGAACATGAATTCAGAAAATGCTTTCGTTTAAGTAAGGACTTGGCACGAAATTTGATTGATGAACACCTCACATGAATATGGGACAAAGAAATACCAAGGTTTCAATCACTACTAGAATTATAGGGGCTTCAAGATTTTTTGCACAAGGTTCATACCAAAGAAGTGTAGGTAATGAAGTCAAAGTTGCAATGGCTCCAGCAGACTTTTAGTCGGGTATTATCTGAGAAGTTTGTAATGCCTTCGAACAAATTGCTGATCATTGGATACGATTCCCAATAACTATTTTAATATTACGATTTGTTATTTTATGATTACGATATAACCTCTTTCAGTAAAAAAGTAAAGTCACAGATTAAACTCAAGTCACAGAAAACGAAAAGTCTCAAATCTCCAAACAATCAAAGAGAGAATTGACAAAGACAAAAAGATTCGAAATTATTAATTGGAAAAGAGATGGGGCACATAGAAAGACCTAAACAGCTCTTTCTATTTGACAAAACTTCGGCCGACCATTTCCAGGCACGAATCCCTGCGAATCTAACCGAATGGTCTTAGAGAGTACCGTTTTTTAGAATTCTCTAAATTAGAAAGAAATTTCCTGTCTATAAAATTAGAGAGTTCCCCTGCTGGTCTATTTATTGTGATCAGGTATACTGTTGAGAGTTTGTTGCAGTAATATAAACTATCTACTAATAAAATTTCTTTTCTTTTTGGTTTTCCTTAAGTGACTGGTTCTCAGGGAACTCCATACAAATATATTATATTATATACCAGCATGCGGTTTGATCTCACGCATGGATTCAAGTTACTGAAAAGTTATATTCAAATTGAATGAATATCGATTCACTCCGAAACTCTGTGAGCTATTTTTGATATTTTTGTTATAGTTCGACTCGATTAGGACATAAAATTCGGATGAGAGCGTTTGGAAGAGATACAACTGTGGTGCATTTTCATGAAAACAATGTGGTTCGCAGCAAATATTTTTCACAAGAAAATATACATTCATGGCGATGAAGTTCATTTCAAGCGAAGCACAGTTCCAGAAATTTTATCGTAAACATTTAATATTGCTCAATTTCCGACAAGTACTCTACATCACAGATAATATGATACGTCATGAAAGAAATAACTCTCTGTTGCATGAACGGAATTATTTTGGAATTGGAATTGGCATTAACCATGAGATGAGACTAGATTTTTGTGACAAAGTGATTTATTTTCTCTTCCCATTAATTAAAATATATTGAATTGAGGTAAATGATTTATATATTCATGTTTTCATTGTCAAAATTTAACCAAATTGAAGCAGATCCAAACTATTTGGAATTTCTCATATAACTTCTATTCGATCTACATCCAACTCAATCTGAAAAATTCTTATCCTGAGTCAGTTGGAATAGAAAAAGCGATTCACTTCTTACTGTTCGAAAAATTGAGATTTTCAATGAGGCCGACCCTGTTGAAAGTCGAGTTGAAGCTGTACATGCTTTTGTACTTTTTACAACAGTCTTTCTTCATTTGGATGGCATGGGGACTAATGGGAATCTTCTCTTACTTGGATTAGAAAGTGTTGAGCAATTAGTGCATTTGAGCATGAGAGTGTAATTCTTACTTCAACGAAATGCGCCTCGTTTATTTTAATGAATATCAAGTCATCAAGCGATGAACTGAAATCCAATGATAAGAACTGCCTCAGCGTACGTACGTAAAATGTGCAGAAAATCCGCCGAAAAGCACAACCGCCGACGTTTTCCCGTCCGAAAATGGAAAAATGGGCGTGTCGGCGACGAAGCGCGTCCAATAGCGATTCGAAATGGCATCAAGTGCCGCCCCCGCGTCTCCCGTGGCGTCCGTCGCTCTGAAGTTCGCCCGTTCAGTCCCGAACGGCATCGAGCGCGAGCAGACAAGGTGTTTTCGTTCCGTGTGTTCTTGTGTGTGTGTCTGTGAAATATACCCGCGCGGCATGAAGCGTCGAGACGCGGGCCTCCTTGCCTTCGTCGCTTTGTGGACGTTTTTTCTGCAGTGCACGGACGCTGACTGGTGGTGAGTCACAGCGAATTGTATAAATTATTAATTATCAACACTAGATTTACCAGACTTTCAATTCAAAATTCCTACTACCTATATCATTTGATTTCAGAAATTATATTATGACTTTTGTAGCTATAAGAAAAGAATCATGCAAAAAACCAAGATATGGATGTTGTGAATGAGAACACAATATTTTTCAAGTATTTCAAAATTTTTGAAGTGAATGAAAACTGATAGATATAGATGGAAAATCTAGTTTTGAATATTTCAAAACCTCCGACTTCCTTCTTTTAGTGTGCAGGATGATTGAAAATCGACTATTTCCTTCCAAACAAACCTAATAAATCATACAATGCAAATCCTTAAAGAAACAACTATCGTGTGACGAACAAAATAGTCATTTATACCACAACCATAATAAATTAACAATTTCTTACTGGATTTCAATGGTCAACTTTCCAGTCATTCAACGCCATTTATATAATTCATTCTTATATCCAGAAATCTGACGGTAAATTTCAACCACAAATAACAATTTTGACACAATGATGGGATGAATTGAATTCGAAAGAAGACGATGAAAGTTGATCTCCTTTGTTTCAATTCTCATTTCTTCTATCTTTCATAAACATTTGCTTAAGAAGATGCATGTTTACCTGTCTTATTTTGTTTACCTCATTTCTTCGTTCATACTCACCTCGAATATTCTATAAGTTAGCATTTTTGGGGCTTTCTATTTTTTGTCTCAAAAATTATGTGAAACGAGTTTGCCTGATTTTTTCTCAATAAAGAAATCGAAGAGTTCGGTTTCTTTCAATCTTTCGATGATCCCTGAGTTATGGCATCCTGATTTGGAGAGCAGATACTGAAAATCATATGAATAAACGCAGAAATAATTCGAAAGTGACAGCTAGATAATAACCCCTATTTTCCTCATATGTTGAAATTCCTATTTGAAATGACAAAGTTGTCACTGATTACAGCGACAATCTTCACGCTAGCAGGTGGCGAGAGCGATTTTTTTTATTCGGGAAATGGTCCACAAAATATACTTGAATGCATTTTTATCGTTATTTACCAAAAAGTGGCCGAGCCATATTAGAGAGTTCCCCTGCAGATCATCTTAACGAATTCATATGTGATAGAATTCTATTTCAATCGTTGTAATAAGGCAAGGAACACAGACCATATATACGGAAGCAGAGACAACATACAATAGTGTGTACACGTATTATGTATCTATTCTATTGTATGTTGTCTCTGTACGGAATGCAAGGAATTATAAGAGAGATTATTTCTAAAAATGTAATATTCCGACTCCACTGAGCGATCGGTTATGTTCGGCAATTTAAACAGTCAGCACAGGCAGCAGTCAGCACAGGCAGCAGTCTTCACAAATGTGATTTTTTAACCTTTCTGTTTATTTGAATCCTTAAGAAATTGCATTAACGGTAAACTGCGGTAAATAATCTTTTTATGTATATTCATAACATTCATAATAACTTAACTTATCAAATTACAGTTACATGTTACAATACTCATATTGAGTAATCATTGACGTGATTTTATTTATACGTTGTATTAAAATCGCACGTTGCGATAGTCAATAAAGAGTAGGGATATCATCTATTTATGTGACTAGTTTTGACCTCCTTGCAAGTTTTGGCTCATAATCTTGAATATACATCATGAGTGGAGTAACTAAGCAATCAAATTTAGAAACCAACAATCATGAGAACACTAAACGTTTGAAAACTAGTCTTAATTTTTGGTCTCCTCTGAATGATGGTTTCAATGTTCCTGACAAGAAATCTATCTGCACATGGCATAAAGATGCTGACAACAACAGTTCACCACACAATACTCAAGAATGGTGAGTTTATCTGTCATATATATAATGATACTTAATATAATTTTGAATCCAGGAGGAGAACTTCAAAAACATTGCCCAACATTTTGGCAGCAATTGGTAACACTCCCCTTACAAAACTCAACAGAATACCCCAAGCAGAAGGGTTGAAATGTGATGTATGTAAGTACATTCATATTATTCAATAAATCTTGCTGAGAAAATGAATATATATCATGGCCAAATAATAATATATGGGCTTCATCTTTGATAAGAAAGTTCAAATTGAATAAATAGCATTGGCAACAATAATTATCTGAAGGGTTCAAAAGTTAAGATATACAAATATGTTACCCAATAGGTTTTTATTTGTTTATTTAAATTTCCAGAATAAAAATTAATTAGTTGTTTTGAAAATTTTCTACCTCCTGTACTAGTAATATACTAGAAATATAAAACAGCTACTTATTTCTTTTATTTATAAATATTCAATTTTATTATTATCTTTAAGAAAATTTAAAACAATTTTTCAACTTCCCTAGTTTGTGTTAAATCAAATGATAAAAAAATATTTTTCATATATTAATTTGATATAAAATTATCAAAAGCATTTATCAACAATGTCATACAAGGAGGATCCCAAAATGCAATATTTCGAAAATTATCGGGTATCTCAAAAATAAAGCTACCTGTGAAAATTTTGTTTTGTAACTTTCCTGGCCTTTGTGATAACTGCTCTTCAAAAAAATCTAAAATATTCCTTAAGAGCATCAAAAATGGGGCAGAGTTCAAGTTTGAGAAGGAGAGTACTCTGCATAAAATCTTTCTGTGGAAAAAAAAAATTAGAAACACCAACAAACGTGTCCTATTATATTTCAAACACTTCTCTTATTTTTCATTTGTCAAATACATACTGTGTATATCATAGATTCTAATGAAATTGTCAGAATTTTTAATGAATACCTGTGATCTGTGTTTGTGAAGTGTTTTAAAATTCGAGATAATTTTTTCAAATCTGCAGATGTAAAATGTGAATTCTTCAACCCTGGAGGGTCTGTAAAGGATCGCATTGGGCTTCGCATCATTGAAGATGCTGAGAAGCAAGGATTGCTTAAACCTGGTTACACAATTATAGAACCAACTTCTGGAAACACAGGCATTGGTTTGGCAATGGCTGCTGCTGTCAAAGGTGAATCAGCAACATATATTCATGTCTGGTTTCTAAAGAAATTTTATTCTTATTCTCAGGCTATAGGTGTGTGATTGTGATGTCAGAAAAGATGTCAAATGAAAAAGTGTCAGTGTTGACTGCACTTGGAGCAGAAATAGTTCGTACACCTGTTACGGCCGACTCTAATTCAGCAGAAGGCATGTTTGGAGTTACTCATAGACTACGAAAAGAAATTCCAAATTCTGTTATCTTGGATCAGGTATACAAACATATGTCTAGTTGAATAATATCCTGTAATTAATTATGAAATAATTGGAATTGATAGGGGATGTCCATAAATTACGTGAGGCATTTTTTAGGATTTTTTGACCCCTCCGCCCCCCTTGGTAGGAGTTTGCAAAATTTTCCTCAACTACCTACCCCCTCCGCAAATTTCACGTGAGATTTTCTAAATTTTGTGTTCTGGCTGTAATTTATAAAAAAAAAACAAAAACATAATTTGTTCCATTACTTTTATTTGACTAGTATTAAAGATTCGAGAGTATTATCGTAGTTCAGAATTACTACCATAAAATTAAACACGACAACTATTTTGTGAAATTTCGCCATATTTTCAATCTAGCAACTTTTTTTACTGCAATTTAACTTTACTTTCACGCAATTTTACATCGTTTTCTACCATAAAAAAAATTACGGGATATTTGCTAAAACCCCCATGTCCCCTAAGTGAGATTTAGAGAGATTGAACTTGACCACCTCTCCCCCCCTTGTACACCTCACGTAATTTATGGACCCCCAATATCATATATATATATATATATTTTTTTCAGTATTCTAACCCTGGAAACCCTTTAGCACATTACGATACAACAGCAGAAGAAATATATGATCAATGTGATCATAAAGTTGATATGATTGTAAGTATTTTTCGGCAACAATATCAAATGAAGTATAATATACAGGCGACATTTATTGTGGTTTGACAGTTGACGATCAACGAATGGTTGACAAAATGATCATGTTTCCTTTCCTAATACACACTGTGTCCAAGATAAGGATGTCTATCATGGGGAAACCATGAGAGATACAGAGATGGTTAAATCAGAGAAAAGTTTCGCATTTCCAAGTCTAACAATTTGCCGTTCAGAAAATTTCGAAATTCTAATTAGTTCCGGAGATATGCCTGAAAAAACGAAATTTGCCGATTTCGTTTAATTTTTTTTCTGACGTTATTTGAGAAGATACAAGAAAACAAAAGACACTTTCTCATTGCCATTTTTTTAATTCCAACAAAACAGCGTTAAGAGATTTACCGTACGACGTTTCGTTTCGGAGAAACCACCATCAACTTTATTTTTTCATATGACCCATGGAAAAAAAGTACCCTGTATTGAATAGCATATTTTATTAGTAATACAACGATGTATAACACAATATGATTCTGCGATATTTGAAACGAAAAAAAATTGATTTTATCAAAGATCGAACGTTTTGGTGTAGTGTGCGGTGAAATGATGACTGAGTATGGTATAGTAGGCTATGATTACTTATTTATTACACAATGCCCTAATAGTGCGCGAGTTTCCATCGAATAGATTTCCGGGAAAACGGATAGGTACACATTTAGCAGTTTCGTGGCCCCCTCGTTCGCCGGACATCACTCCGCTTGATTTTTTTTCTCTGGGGGTATTGCAAAAATTATGTTTACCGCCGTGTTTTCGAATCTGAGGATCAGTTTAGGAAAAAGGTTATGAAAGCGTGCGAGAGCATCACACCTGATATGTTGAGAAGTGTTTTGAATTCAACAGTTAGAAGGTGTTATCAATGTTTAGAGAATAATGGTTATATGTTTGAACATTATCTATAATATATAGATTAGTTTTTTAACTTTCTAGTCAGTAGTTCTTAACTAAATTGGTTAATTGATTAACCTATCTACTTATACGAATGAAGTTCTCAAATTTCCAATAACGTGATTTTGATTTGATATTTAGAAACATGATTAATCTTAACCTACTATACCATACTCAGGGTCGTCATTTCACCGCACACTACACCAAAACGTTCGATCTTTGATAAAAACCATTTTTTCCGTTTTGAATATCGCAGAATCATATCGTATCATACATCGTTGTATTAGTAATAAAATATGCTATTCAATACAGGGTACTTTTTTTCAACGGGCCATATAAACAAATTAAGTTGATGGTGGTTTCTCCGAAACGAAACGTCGTACGGTAAATCTCTTAACGCTGTTTTGTTGGGATTAAAAAAATGGCAATGAGAAAGTATCTTTTGTTTTCTTGTATCTTTTCAAATAACGTCAGAAAAAAAATAAAACGAAATCGGTTTTTTCAGGCATATCTCCGGAACTAATTGGAATTTCCAAACTTTCTGAACGGCACATTGTTAGACTTGGAAACTTTTCTCTAATTTAACCATCTCCGTATCCCTTATGGTTTACGAGATCCCCATGATAGACATTCTTATCTTGGACACAGTATACAGGGTGTTTCACAGTGGATGGAACATTAGACGTATCTGGAGAACAGAAAGACAGATCATTTCGAAAATTTGTGAGCGTGGATAATCAAACTTGCTCTATCCGTTTAAAATATTTTCATCAATACAGTGTTGCCGCTTGTATCAGAAAGTAGTAGCTACTTTGTTATTTCAAATGGAACACCCCGTATATTATATCATTTTTGGAATCCTCATGAGATTCCTCACAACTTTTCTACATAATTCCCTATACCTATCTGTGACGATTTCCGAGATAAAAATTATTTTGTCAAATTTTTGTGTAAAACCTGACCATTGAAAAATATCAATTTTTTCCCAATTTCACAAAATATTGCAATTTGGGTTATAGCTGCATAAGACCATCAAGTATTCTGTCGATGAACTGAATCTCAGTTTCAGCATACAGGGAGGCTCAGAAGTGAGTGTCATCCGGGCACTCATGAAAATGACTGCAACTCCGTTTTTTTTAATGGAACACCCTGTATATTATCACTTATTCGAAAAACTATAACATTTTCCATTCTAGTTGAGTATACTTTCCCTATACCTATCTCGTACAGTTTTTTATTTATGCTCACTTATGTTATAAATTCATCTTCAATAAAATAAAGTGATTTACCCCGGATGAATCCGGAGAAATTCATTAGATTGAAGAGAAATTTTGAAATGTTTTTGAAATCTTTCTAGATTTATTAACACACATGTTAGACTTTGATACTTTTAGCTTTTCATGATGATATAAGCATTTCAAAATTTCTCTTCAATCTAATGAATTTTCTCGAATTCGTTCGAGGTTAATCAGCATACTTTTCATCAAAATCGCTGCTTGTTCTACTGATATTCTTGTTACATTGACCATAAATGATGAATACATCCATCTCAACCGCATTCAAGTAATTATTTTCTGCCATAGTATTTTTACACCCATGCATCTTGAATACAGGATAACAATGAAGGAATAACATGTTAGTTCTCTGTCAGAATGAAGTTCATAGCCTACTATCTAAAGCACCATCCAATATTTTTTTCATTGAAAACGAATTCATAACATAACTAGCATAACTAAAAAACTGTACGAGATAGGTATAGGGAAAGTATACTCAATTAGAATGGAAAATGTTATAGCTTTTCGAATAAGTGATAATATACAGGGTGTTCCATTTAAAAAAAACGGAGTTGCAGTCATTTTCATGAGTGCCCGGATGACACTCACTTCTGAGCCTCCCTGTATGCTGAGATCCAGTTTATCGACAGAATACTTGATGGTCTTATGCAGCTATAACCCAAATTGCAATATTTTGTGAATTTGCATTGGGAAAAAATTCCTATTTTTCAATGGTCAGGTTTTACACAAAAATTTGACAAAATAGTTTTTATCTCGAAAATCGTCCCAGATAGGTATAGGGAATTATGTGGGAAAGCTGTGAGGAATCTCATGAGGATTCCAAAAATGATATAATATACGAGGTGTTCTATTTGAAATAACAAAGTAGCTACTATGCTATCGCTCAGGCTATTACTTACACGCTACGGTCCATAAAAGCCTATTTCACGCCCTTGATATATAATAGTTATTTATGTACTCCCAGCTCACAAATTCATCATAAAGTTTTTCGTATATATATTTTTTATTCAGTAGGCAGCGAACTCAACTTTGCATCCTCAGCTGCCTTACTAATTTGTGGTGGAGTGCAATTCCCACCTTTTTCATCACACATAGCATTCTGAACCGACTATTGTCTGTTTTGACAGCAAATATGGCTACTAGCATATTTATTCCTTATGGAAAAATTGACTGAATAACCATGGTAACGTGGATTCCATCACTTCTTGATTCATTTTTCCGATATAATCTGAACCTCACTGCATCGGTGATGTATTCCTATCATGCTTGAGAAGTGAAGAGGTATTTACAATGAAATATACTGCTACGTGCATAAAATGTTGTATGTAATTCGGACGTAATTTGCTTTTATAGACCGTAGCGTGTAAGTAATAGCCTGAGCGATATCGCCCTTGATACATAAATAACTATTATAAGAATAATCAGGTAATATAAAAAAGTCTAAAATGTGATTTTTTTGTTGTTGATATAAAAAAGCCACAACTATGTTGTATTGTTGTATTCCGAATAGAATAAAATGAAATTGATGGCAATATTATATGCTAATACAAATTTATAGGAGATGAGATTTTGCGCAAATAGTGTAAAAAGTTCATGATTTTTCCATTTAAAGTTTCTAATTGGCATTTGAATTCTCCAAAAAGTTAACCAAAATATCAAACACCCTGTTCAATATTTTGGAACCCTCTCAAGGGTACACGGAAATTGAACTTAAATAAATCACAATTGAGAATCGATTCAAAATGCATCATATCCAGAATCCTACGTAGAATTCGTAAATGTAAAAATAAACAGAGTTTTCCTTTTGAAAAAACAAACTTGATATCACTACACAGTGTATAGGTCACATTGAGCTGCCACCAAAATTTCAACCTGATATCTCTATTAATTCTCCATAAACCCCTGATGAATAAATTTTTCATTTCATTCGGAATTATGAACAACTCTCTTCTTTGAATGAATAAATTATGATTGTTTCAGATTACGAAAAATCCGCTTTTTTATTTTCAGGTTATAGGTACTGGCACTGGAGGAACAATAAGCGGAATAGGAAGAAAATTCAAAGAAATCTCTCCGAGTACTGTAATCGTAGGTGCGGATCCCGAAGGTTCCATTCTGGCCCTTCCTGATAAAGTCAACGAAACCGATGTAACATTTTACGAGGTCGAAGGTGTCGGCTACGATTTTCTGCCTACTGTTTTGGACAGATCGGTGATCGATGTGTGGGTCAAAACAAACGATGCCGAATCTCTTCCCATGGCCAGGAGGTTGATCAAAGAAGAAGGGATGTTAGTTGGTGAGTATCGAATGAAATTTTTCTTTCAAAATACACAACAGCTGACCTACATAAAGTTTTTTTTGTGTAGTAGTAGCAGTTATTTTGATAACGGTTCCTCGGAATTGGCAACTCCAAAATGAACCCTCAGTACTTGTTACGTCAGAAGAAGCGTCGTTATAAAACTTTACTCGTAAATTTTACATCAAAATCGTCTTATATACTTTTTCCTTTGCAAATCTAATTGAGTCTTGACATTTTATTACTTCATCAATTGAAATGTCGAAATATATTATTCTTCTTTGGATTCTTAGGTTCCAGTAGTGGTGCTGCATTATCAGCTGCTATAAAGGCAGCTAAAAATTTACAGGCTGGTCAGAAAGTGGTGGTTATCATGCCAGATAGTATTAGGAATTACATTACTAAGTTTGTTTCTGATCAGTGGATGGAAGCAAGAAATTTAATGCCGTCTGTCAATACACAGAATCATTGGTAAGACTAATTCTTGTCTATACCGGGTAATGTCAATTTCACGGTACGCCAAACAGAGAGAGATGCAAAGTATATTAAATTATAAAAAAAAATACAGAACTTCACAACTACTTCAAATATCCAAAGACATCGATGATATGAAATTGACAATTTTTAGTTATCCAGCATATTTCAGGAAATGGAAATGATATTTGAGATAATAATCAAGATGCTAATTTTTTTGTTATACAGCTTCATTCACATATCTCTTTGTTTTTGATGAATATTGTAGAGAATACCCTGTGTAATAAAAATTTCAGAAGGAAGGTTCATTAGAGGTTTATGGAGAACTGATAGAGATATCAACTCGAAAATTTGGTGGATGCTACTACTCGATGAGTTCTATTTTCCTAAAAATGTCCATATTATCTTCAATATCAAAATGCAACAGGTCTAGAATTCTTCATAGAATTCGAAAATGTAAGAATAAATAGGGTGTTCCATTTGAAAAAATAAAGTTGATATCACTTCCGGCTTAACCGGAAGTAACAGCGTATTGAAAATATTTTAGGAAAATAGAACACATCGAGTAGTAGCATCCACCAATGTTTCAAGTTTATATTTCTATCTGTTCTCAATAAACCCCTAATGAACCAGTTAGGTGAATCACCCTGTATAGTGATATTCAAGAAATACGTAACAAATGGAAAAAAAATATTCGTATTTTTTCGAGACAAAAAATTTTCGTCGACCCAGAGTTATCTTGAAACCAATTGCTATGAATTAAACTGGTGATTTTCGGTCTCTGCAACGATCACCATTTTCAAAATTAGAAAGATCGTATGACATTTGGGATGAAATTCTTCAAGAACATCTTTATTGAAGCATGTGAGATGAAAAAAAATCGAATTTTTCGTAAAATTTTACCATAACTGATGTTCTAAATTTCAATTTATATTTTAGGATGACCTCAGCGAATGTTTTACAAATGACTACGAAATATGAGGGAGCTTGGTAATTCCGTGCTTATACAGCATATACAATCATCCTGTGCATTGAAAGGAACAAAAGACGCATTGATTTTTTCTTATTTCATCCAAAATAGTTCTGAAAAAACTGAAAATCACCAAGTATATTGGATAGAAGCTAATTTGATGATGATTTTTATTTTTCCAAAAAATACAAATAAATGTTTTTCATTGCATACTTTATGAATGTCACTGTGTATATATGTATAGGTGTTTATACACTGTGTCCGTAAAGTATGGAACAAATTCATTTTTAGCTAAACAGGTCATTTTAAGAAATAATCCTGAAACACGTCGATTTTTGATTTTAATTTACCGTATTTTAAAATAATAATGTAATATACAGGGTGAATTACGTTCGAGTAATGACGTAACCGTCATTTTTTTTCAATGGAACACCCCCATTTTGTCTCAATATTCGGATTACTCAAGCTGAGCTGACTTCAAAAATGTATCACATGTTGATTCCAATTGGTACAGGGTGGACAAAAATACAATAGTTTTGTATGTGCTCATAAAGTAACGCGTAACATTCTTTATTAGGTAAATTAACAATATTATCAAAAATACTCATTATCTAGCGGCAATTGGTTTAAATGTAACACCCCGTAGTTTGCTACATGTTTAGAGTAATAAAAATGAGCTGTTTCCAAACATGTATGGTACTTGTGGTCTAGCAGACAGAATATGAAATCAACATTGGAATCAACATGTGATACATTTTTGGAATCAGCTCAGCTAGAGTAATCCGAATATTGAGACAAAATGGGGGTGTTCCATTGAAAAAAATGACGGTGACGTCATTACTCGAACGTAATTCACCCTGTATATTACATTATTATTTTAAAATACGGTTTATTAAAATCAAAAATCGACGTGTTTCAGGAATATTTCTTAAAATGACCTGTTTAGCTAAAAATGAATTTGTTCCATACTTTACGGACACAGTGTATATGTTATTTTGTTTAGGTGGTGGGACATCAGTGTGTCTAAATTGGATTTGCAACCTTTACAAACTACCACAGTTAATATGAATTGTGAGAGGATCCTGAACGTCATGAAAAAAGCAGGAATCGATCAGATACCAGTTGTCGACAACAATAGGTAGATATATCTGTTCAACCAATCACAGTATATATTAATTCCATTTTTTTTCAGTGGAATAGTTGGTATGCTGACCTTGCAAAATTTAATGAATGGATTGATATCTGGAAAAGTGCAATCAAATGGAAATGCTGAAAGATGCATTGTGAGAATCTTCCCTAAAGTATACACTTCTGCTAACCTTGGAATTGTATCCAGAATTTTAGAAAAGGAATCCTATGTTTTGATTTTAGAATCACAAGGTATTTGACGTCGAGAGATCCCTTATTCAAAAAAGTATCATGGTTATTTATTTACAGGTACTGGAGCTTCTCAAAAAGAAAAACCTGTTGGCATAGTTACAGCTATGGATCTTCTTCCATATATTCAGAAGAAAATATAATTGAAAATTGTTAAATAAGCGTGTGAATGATATTCAGCAGATGCATTATTCAAAAACTTCAAATAAATGTTATTTAATTGAAAAGTTGTCTTATATATTTTCTGCCATAAATTTTTGCATTCGTAATTACAATTCGAAATTGTAGAAATTGACGTTGAATATACAGGGTGATTTATTATCTTGAGATCACTAAATATCTCGAAAACTAAGAATCGTATCAAGAAATGTTTAGAATTGAACTTCCCAGAAGGGTCTATTGAATGGTTCCAATCTCGACCTGCTGCGTGAGGGTGGGGCAACTTGCAAGTTCATAATGGAAACCCCTATTTTTTATAGCGGATCCGGATTATCCTGAAAAAATACGTCAATTTTATTTGAAACTTTTTTTTGTTTGCTAGTAGGTGGCGCTGTAATCGCATAAAATACAATTTTTTGCAATTCTAGTGAAATGGCACAAGTGGTGAAAAAACATGTTTTTGAGAATCATATCTTATGATCAGAATGAGCACCTCCCAACCTCTAATAGAGAGCGGGGGAGGATACTTTCCAATTTCAAATTGCTTCAACATTGTTAATTTTAACATAATGGGCAGACAAAGGGATAACTTTTTCTAGACCACCTCGAGAGTGAGAGGCAAGGGAATTCACCTAAAACAATTGTTTGTGTTCTTAGTTTTGAAGATATTGAATTGTTTTACATTGTCTGTCCTATATTAAATGTGGAGCATAGAAATATTAAGTATGAACCTATGAAAAAAGTCCTACAATAATGTCCATATTCCAACACGAAAAAATAGATAACATGACAGAAATAGTACATTGTTTACCGAGTAGGAAAAGCTTAACATTCCTGGGCGACTGTGAAGATTGCTAAGTCGAGGCACAAGCCGAGACTTAGCAACACAGAGTCCAGGAATGTGGCTTTTCCTACGAGGTAAACATACTATTTTTCCGCAAATCGTTTAAAATTCGACAGATATTGATTGATTAAAGAAAAACGCGATAATTTTAATCCCAAATAAATGGTGCCTTTAAATTCATAATAAAATTACTTGGGCTACTATGGAAACGTATTGAGGTTGAATTGTCAAACTTGACGCTTATAAATTTAATTGCTGGTGTTCTCGAAAGTAAAATGATAAGTGATGATGAAATTTCCATTCCTGGGACTCCTCCAGAGCTGGTTGAGGCAGTGAATACAGCTTCATTAGAATTATTGCCAAAGAAATCAAGAGAAAAGTACGAAAATGCATACAGACGTTTTATGGATTATCGCATGAGTAAAAATACGAGTTCTTTCTCAGAAAATGTTGTAATGGCATACTTCCTAGACCTTTGTTTAAAGATGAAATCTTCCACATTATGGGCCAATTATTCAATGCTGAAGTCAACCCTTGCAATTAAACACAATGGAGATATATCTACATACTCAAAACTTCGTTCTTTATTGAAACGGCAAGCTCAAGGTTATAGGGCAAAGAAATCTAAGATTTTAACGAAGGAAGAAATTGAAAAATTTATCCAGGAAGCTCCAGATAAAGAAAATTTAATGATTAAGGTAATTTACAAGGATTCAATTTCTATTTAGATTGTACCTTTATTTATTTTTTAGGTGGCTGTAATATTTGATATTTCTGGGGCCTGTAGAATGGATGAGTTAGTCCGAATGACTGTACACGATAAAGAAGACCTAGAATCTAAGCTTTTAATCAGCATACCTGATTCGAAAACCAACAAACCAAGATCATTTGTAATTAATCAGATCTACTTGAATGTTTATCGAAAGTATGTTTCGTTAAGACCAGAAAATATGAACAATGACCGATTTTTCTTATTTAAATATCAAAGCGGAAAGGGTTGTAGGCAAGTGGTAGGAATTCATCAATTTAGAAAAATGCCCAAAATAGTTGCTACTTATTTGAACTTTGTAAATCCGACAGAATACACTGGTCACTGCTTTCGTCGGTCTTCTGCAACAATATTGGTTGACTCTGGTGCCGACATAACTAGTTTAAAGAGGCATGGCGGATGGAAGTCATCAAACGTTGCTGAAGGATATATATATATATATATATATATATATATATATATATATATATATATATCCTTCAGCAACGTTATATATATATATATATATATATCGAAGAATCGCTTAACAATAAGGTTGAGGTGGCAATTATTTTTTTCACAGTACAAAATATTCAACAAAATAACCCTACCACCCCGCATGTTGTCCAAAATGTTTCTCATAGTACTAACAGTGTTCCTCCAATGTTCAATAATTGTACTAACTGTCGAATTACTGTAAATATAACAAATTGATCTTAAAAATGTATTCAGCAATGACTTGTAGTTTTCAAAATATAAATTAATTCCTTATAAGCAATGTGTTTTCAATCCTTTATGTAGAACACTAACAACTATACGGAAATATCATTTCCTCAAAGTAAGGAAGTCCTGACTTTTTCTTCAAGAAATTTTGATAGGAATGTCAAAATTTCCTAGCGATTTGCGGAAAACTATTAAATATAAATGTTCGATCTCTCAATATTTCAGTCTCCAGACTACGAAGTAAAAGAAAAGTTACTATGGTAGCAATGACGTTATAGCAATCACATATAAAGGCAAGATATAAAATTATAGAAGATCATTATTGCCAACGAAAAGAAAATCTATTTTTTTAGACAATTGACTGATATGACATAAATATTGTCTCCCTTTCATGGCGCAAGATGTAATTAGCAAAATGGCTGAGGAACAGTGGATTTTAAACGAAGATGGATATTTAAATGTGGACACAAATGTAAAAGAAATAGTATACCACCCTTATCTAAATGTTATTTTAATATGTACTCATAGTGGTGAAGTGAAAGTGCTTGATGTGAACACTGGTTTGATTCTTCAGTCCAGTTATCTCTCAGGTACATAATACCCTTTTTTCTTTATTTTATGTGATTCACAATGTGAAATTGATGACTTTCAGCTTTAAATTTGACGGAAGTTAAGTGCAAGTACATTCCAACTTTGGATAGAGTGTTATTCACAGATGGACAAGCATTGGGTGTGAGATCAGATTATAATGGTGTTCTATTACTTGACAGTATTCTCCAAAAAACTACCAATGACAGTAAAGAAGAGGTGAAACTTGAATTGCCACTTTCGGAGGTAAAAACTCATTTTATTTTACCAATGTAGGAAGTGTAATTTGTGATTGACAAGTTTTTTATTAGTGTCTATCTGATTCTAAGATCTGGAACTTTTTCAGGCAATCATTTTGAAGGAAAGTTTTTCAAACAACTTATCTTCTGTTGATCATATCATCAATGAGTTAACTGATGTGATTTTGAAGGCTCAAAAATATCTCAGAAGAGGAATCAAAGCCCAAAAAGTAAGTTTAACTTCAGTCACTTGTTAAAGTTTACTGGATCATATTTTATTTTTCAGTGGAATACAGTATGTCTGAACATACCCTTAGAAGACCTCCGAATAGCAGCAGCAGACATAGTGTCAATTCTCTTGACCAAAAAACAACATGTTCCAGAACTTGGCGTAGCCTCAGCAGTTCAAGAGAGACTGGCTGATTTATTAGGTGAAAAAGTGAATGCTTCTGATAGAAAGTCGATGGCTAGTGAATGGAGGAGAAGAGAAACCTATTCAGAGTGGCCTCATATGGATTACAAGTAGGTATCATGAATATGTTTGGCTTGAAAAATCAGTCTGATACTGAAAGATCATTCTAGTTCTTTGGGAAATATACTGTTTTTGAAAAGAATCAGAGTGCTGCATACTGCTAAATGTAAAACAACTAACATAACCAGTGTTAACAGTCCTTTGAGTCAATCTAATTTTTTTTCAATACATCATAATTTTATCTTCATATTTTTCATCTACACTTTATCTTTATATATCTTATATCATGATTCATACCACATTTCTCCATTGTCATTGTCAAAAATCTAATCTTTTCATAATGATGAAATTATTTTTTGAATCTGTTATGTCAATATGTCAATTCAGGAGATTTAAATTGAATTAATTACCCTTATTCCTGACTTATTTTTTTGTTATAACTCTATGAAAAATCAATATTATAACCATACCTAACCATACTCAAGCCACTAAAACAGAAAACAATTCTATATGTCTTGTCATTTTCAGATGGGCTCTACCTGGCCAAATGGCTCAAGCCGGCTTCTACCACCAACCAAACTCTTCTGGCGACGATCGTGCCATGTGTTTCACATGCACCGTCTGCCTGGTGTGCTGGGAGCGTACAGACGAGCCTTGTAGCGAACATGAACGGCACTCTCCAAGCTGCCCATTTGTGGTGGGCGAATACACCCAAAATGTACCTCTTTCGGTCACTTACGCTACTAGTCCTGCCATCGACTGCACCTACCGAGGGCTCAATGTTAAGATACTGGGCAACAGCAATGTGCCCAATATGGTGCCGACGGCAAACAACGAGGGCCTCATATCTGTCTTCGATGTTAGCGGCAAAGTCAAAAGATTGGCTTCGTTTTATTTCACCCAGTTGGATTCGTGTATTTTGGACAAGTTCACCAAGGATTTCGGGCAGGTTGGAGTTTTGGCTATCGCCGAACATAGTGAGTAAAAGTTGTTTCTCAAGCACCATTTAGTTATTTTGGTTTAGCTCAATTCAAGTCAAACATGCCTATTGTCAAATAGGACCCGCCTTTTTACTGAGACGATGCCAACTTTCACAGTAGTCACGCCTATTTTTGTCAACACTCCTATTTTCATTCACCAAGTCTAGTTTTACTATCAGTTCATTGATTTAACAGTGACCTATCGGTTATAACCATTATGAGCTATGGAGTCTAAGATTGATTAGTTAACCAAAGAAAGAAGTATTCTATTTGAAACTGAAATTTAAAATATTTGTCATTTTTCCTATATTTTCGTTTCGGCAATGAGGAAATTAGCGTTTGTATTGAGTTGTCATTTGTCATCTCATACAATCCATTTTTTTAGAAAAATATCCAGTGGAAAAGAAAGTGACGTCTCTGTGTATAGTGAGTTCCAACGACTCTAAAAGCACACGATCGTCCTTAGTATGCGGCCTGAGCCTGAGCACCCGCCTAGATAAATTCCCCAAAATAACGCAAATGGACAACGAAGATGCGCCATTAACACGATTATACTTGGTAGTTTACGACTTCCTGCTCAGCATAGATCCGCATCGTGAGCTGGAAACTGAATCCCCTGTATTATTGTTTTGTCCCGAAGAGGACGATCACGACGACGAGAAGGTGTCCAACCTGCTTAACTTGAATTCTTCGAACGTAAACAGTGAAGAACTACCCGGTTATAATCTCATGAAGCAGCTGTCTTCTTTCTACGAGAGTTTCGTGCCGTGTGAAAGTGATGAGGTGTTTCTGCCGCCTCCCAAATTGAACGTCCCCAAACCCCACACAGGACCCAGGGTACTGCTTTTTGATGAGTACAACACTACCAAGACTGATTCGTCGTCTAGTAGTCACCCGATTACCAACGGCCAGCTGACTAGTTTGGATAGCAAACTCAGTATTTCAGATCACATCAATGAGGTATTGTGACTTTAACATTGGGAAACTTGAAACTAAAAATCTTACACTTTTATACCAGTTGAAGAATAACCCCTCGCCAAAAAAACTGTCCTATTCCCGCGCAGTCCAGTGCATCGGACTACCGGAGCAGTGCAAGAATTTCCAGGGCTTAGAAATAAGCGATATCATACCAACCTTAGACCAAAAACATATCCTTGTTGTTCTGAAAAGCAACGAAATTGCAGAGAGCTTCCTCGTTCTGTACTCGCTAGATTTTTCTTACCAAATGGTGAAGGTAATAGAAACATTTTTCATATTGTATGATTGATATTCTGTGTATTGTAATATCAATAATTCAGAATACCCAATAAACTCTTCTTCTCCATGAAATGATAAACTTGTGAATTATAATAACACAATTCGATAATCATTAAAATGATTTTTGTAGGTAATAGAACAGCCAGTGTTGATGTGTGAACTGGCAGGCCATGAAAAACCCATAGAAATCAACTTATTGCCGCCTATCGACAGGTTTGGAATTGTTTCGGAACGAAAATGCGAAGCAGAAGGTAACACTGTGATGGTATGCGCGGATGGTTTAGTAAGGATCGTCAATTTGGCAACGCTGAGGGTTATTTGCTTTGCCAAAATTGAAGACGATGCGTTCGTATCGGTCGCCTATTGTAACAGTAAGTTTTAGGTTTTTTTTTATCGCCAACTCTTTCATTAACGGATCTTCCTGGGTCATTATCAGAAATTTTCAGAATTTAATATTGTATGTTCGTTTTTTGAACACTACAATTTTTTTCAGGTCTAGACAGATTGTGTGCATCTACGAAAAAGGGCTCCCTCCATTTTTACGCTCTTACAAACGCAGACAACGAGTCTAGCGACGATCACGAAGACGAAGATATGTTCGGAATTAACGTAGACAACTCAAACAGCATGTCCCAACAACTAGACACGCTAGACAACTCTGAGCTAGCAAAATACTTCCAAAAACCGCCTGACACCGTCTCATTGCCTGATTTGAGAAACTTTTATTCTCTATGTGAGTTCGAGTCACTCAAAACGGGGTTCTGCGTGGTAGTTTCATCCAGCTGGAGTGAATTTCAGCAGTCTTTGAGGCAGCGCAGACTGCCGACAACACAGAAGGTAAAAAAACTTCGTCTGTAAACAATGTTCATTCATGTGCTTTTTCATCAAAGTTCAAAGATAACAAAATAGGGGTGCTGCTCAATTCGATATCTTGATACAGTCCATTTATTTTCTATTAATTCCTGTTTATGTTGAAAAAAAAAAGAATTTCTTGAACGAATAAATGGAAATCCATCAACAATTTTGGAAACCTGATATCAATCGTTTTATTTGCAGGAGGAGCCTGAAAAGGATTTTTTCTCTACACATGGACGAAAATATTGTGAGGTTAGCTAACCTTTTGATACTCAAATTTATTTGAAACAAAGATAACCAATGATAACTCTAAAACACTATTCAAAAATTTTGTATATTTGTCTTGTAAAAATTCAATAGAACAATATCAGGTATAGAAAATAAATAGACTATTTGTCTGCTTGTTTCACTGGTAGTTTCTATCACTTGTCACACTTTTTTATAGTAATCTCACAGATAAAAAACACAAATTGCATGTTCCTGCATCATTTTTCTCAACTGCATTTCAAAAAATAACCTTATATTCATTCACACAAGTTATTATAGTTTTCATATTTGTATACTTTTGTACTGTAATATTGCTGCAATTGATTATTCATTAAATTTGAAAGTTGAACTCGTTTGGTGCTTCGACAAATTCATTTTTTCAGTTTATAGTTTTTTGAACCTTGGCGTATTTGTAGAGGGATTATTCTCAAGAGAATACCTCATTGATTATAACTTTTTGTGTATTTTGTAGGGAGAAGGAGAGTCAACCATGAAAACCTGGCGACTTATTTCTGACGTTACGACTTATGATGAACACATCTTTGAAATAACCCTTCCGAATCCTACTATTCTCGGTCATTTAGATGTACACTTCACCCTACAACCAAGCACCTTTGGGCCACAGGTAATCATATCTTTTTTAACGTTCACGGTACAAGCGATAGATTATAAACAATACGCCCACGATATTATAATAATAATAATGCATAAGAGGGCATAGGATGTTTGACCACATATCATTTTTAGAACACCTGTTTATTTTGCCACCCCGCCTCATGAGAATAAAAATATTACTCAAAAAGATCAGTCAATACGTCAGTCAATGAAGTGTTTATTCATCTATAGGTGGAAGTGACATTATTGAAACAAAACAAAAGCGGTATCGGACACAAAAAAGACGTCAAGTTTTCAGTGGACGAAACTGTTACAATAGAAAAGCTGGAATGGGTGGACAATCCTGTAGTAACGCAGGAGTATCTCAGAGCTCATAACGCGGAAATATTAGTGGGACCCATCGCCATATCATCGTACTTAGATATGACTGACGAGAACGGAACCGTTACCATGACCAGTCCCAAGTTACACAAAACAAAGGTAAGACTAAATATATAAGGTTGTCAAATATCTCCCTTCCGCTTTTTTGCACTTTATTCAATGCTTTATAAAAAGTGTTACAGTGATCGGATTTAGTTCAAATATGCGCCGTTTTGTTCGATAATCTGTTTCCTCTGGACGGCAACTTCATGATACCTCCCTCGTAGAAGCTCCCCTCCTTATTTGCGAAGAACTCGGACAGCCACTTTTCACAAGCCTCTTTTGAGTTCAACTCTACATCACCAAGGGCGTTCGCCATGGACAGGAACAGATGGTAATCACTTGGCGCTATGTCTGGGCTGTATGGTGGATGCGATAAAACCTCCCATCCGAGCTCCCGTAGTTTCTGACGAGTCATCAACGAACTGTGTGGTCTGGCGTTGTCCTGGTGGAACACTACACCCTTCCTGTTGGCCAATTCTGGACGCTTCTGGTCGATCGCCTGCTTCAAGCGGTCCAGTTGTTCGCAGTAGATGATAGAATTAAGCGTCTGGCCATATGGGAGCAACTCATAGTAGATGATTCCCTTCCAATCCCACCAAACACACAGCAAAACCTTCCTGGCCGTCAATCCCGGCTTGGCCACTGTTTGTGACGATTCACCGGCCTTCGACCACGACCGTTTTCGCTTGATATTGTTGTATGTGATCCATTTTTCGTCGCCAGTCACCAACCGCTTCAAGAATGGGTCGAGTTCGTTCCGTTTCAGCAGCATATCGCAGGCGTTGATTCGGTCCAGAAGGTTTTTTTGCGTCAAATCATGCGGCACCCAAACATCAAGCTTTTTTTGTATCCAGTCTTTTGCAGATGGTTTAAGATGGTTTGGTGACTAACTCCCATCTTCTGGGCGATGTCACGAGATGCCACATGCCGGTCTAACTCGATGTATTCCATGATTTGATCGGTATTTGTCGTCACAGGTCTTCCGCCGGCTGGCTTATCCATGGTGTCGTTTTCACCGGCTCAGAATCGTCGAAACCATTCCTCCGCGGTTCGAAGTGATAGAGTACCATCCCCCAAAACATCATTAATCTCACGGAACGTTTCTCTAGCGGATTTGCCTTTAACGAAGGAAAACTTTAAAATAGCGCGAATTTCGGCGTTAGTGAACTCCATGTTTACACGTCTATAACTGTTGAACGCAATATCCAAACTGATCATGCATAGCGTCGTTTTGTAGGTTATGTCAAGACCTTTCAAATTATGTATAGTATTGCCAGATACGAGCTCTGTAGCGCTTTGTACATAGCCGCGAAATTCGAAAGACAAAAAGGCGGAAGGGAGATATTTGACAACCTATTATTACCTTCATTCAAGGGTTGGTCCAAATAGCTAACTAGTGGTATTGATTGCCAAACTGTCATTCTTCTAGGTCAGAAATTTACTTCTGCACGTGAAAGCCGTCCACTCCAAGGAGGACGTCTCAAAATCCAGAGCAAAGTTCGATAAACCATCAAACGCGACTGCCGATAAATCGGGGAACATACCAGTGAGAGAAATCATTTGCCCTGTTGGTTGCGACGTTATCCACGAGCTCAGCATTTCGATGTACACCTTCAAGCAGTCCCCGGTACCCAACGACCGTACCCAGCGATCCCTGATGCTCGAATCCAACGTGTTTGCACAGTCTATGTTGCTTACGGTGTTGTCAGAAACCAGCATGGAGGTAAATTCTATGACATTTTCTTGTACTCTATGTAATGTTCACTCAACTCCCTGTTCCTATTCGGCGAAATTAATTATAGTTTTTTTTTGTTTCATGCTCTTGTCCTGATGTTCTTGTTGTCTTTTGTATTTAATTCTTTTATTTTACATTTTCTTTCCTTCAATTCACCTTGAGCTATCTTATATTTAGTAAAATTCGGGCGCTGGTGAAAGAACAGACGTGAAAAATTACCATGTACTTGTATGTTTTTCATATTTTGAATCAGAGCAGCCTTTTGTGATGCCAATGGTTTTTGATACTCAAGACATACATCCACACGTATTAGGTTGACAATAAATAAATTGTTATTATTAATCGTAACGTTCGGTATTTTTGGTTATTGGCAAAACGCCTTTTGATACCATTTATTTATTCAATGAAATTTTGTATTCGAAAAATTGGAATACAATATATTGACATGTCACATGACATCCATAAAATTTTAACTCAACCGTATTGAAAAATATTACAATATACGCTTTATTATATAGCTATCAAATAAAAGAACAATTTGCCAGCATGTGTGTCAAGAACGACAATCTCATGCATTCGTTGAAAACCGTGTAAGAATTAAATGTCAAGCAAAACTTCGAGGAATATGAGTCTCTGAAATGTCAAAAAACGCCGAAAAACGTGACACAATCCTCTTCCTGAATGAATCAACTATAAATTTATTGAATTCATTCTCAAATGTTTTCGCAAAAATGTTATTTCTTCTACATACTGTTGTCACCTGACAGTCTCTAGTAGAAAACATAATATTTGATCGGAGAAAAAAGTTATTCTGTTTGATTCAAGGTTGTACGATATTCTCTGGATATCTTGGATTGGATAGCAGCGACGAGACTGACAAGGAACAGAAGCAACAACGGACAACCTCCAAATCAGCAGTTCGAATTTTTAGAAGTCGTCGAAGAGAGTTTGCCTAACTTAATCGAGAAATGTTTGTTACATGGAGGAAGAAGCATTGCTCATAAATGTGTCAAGTTCATATTGACTTGTTGCAGGTGAGTTGCCATTTTGTCAGTCACATTTTTTCAACTATTTCAAATTCTTAGGTAAGGTTAGGAAATTCTTCTGTAGGTAGGTAAGGGTGAATCAAATAATTCAAAAACCAATAACTGATTTTTTGTTAGAAAATAAATATAATAATAATCTTTATTTAAATAGGAATCCTAATATACAAAATTCTAATCATTATCACGGAATCATTCAACAAAATTAAAACAAAAAATAAGTAATATGAAATAAAATAAAGAAATATCTGGCGTTATAGCAAATACATATACATAACTAGGGTCAGTTTTCCTTAATGTACCCAGAAGGTTTGATTTGAATGAACCCAGTGTTTCACTTTCCTTGACCTGAATGGGTAGATTGTTATATTGGATCAAGCCTTTGTGAAATTGGTTCTGTTCACATGAAAATTTAAAGTTCCTCGAGTCTGATAATTGTGAACTTGATTATTGAATTTGATGAATTGATCAAAATAAGTAGATAACTGTCCTTTCAACATTTTATAGATGAAAATCATTGAATGGTAATATAATCGTGTTCTTAATGGAATCCAGTTCAAAACCTCGAGCATCATTTCAAGTGGAGTGGATTTCTTGCATTTGAGAATGATTTTGCATTGCTCTGTTCTGCAGTTTTTGTAATGCTGCAAGACAGTTGGAATCTAGTAACGATAATAAACTTGGGCAATATTCAAAGTGAGGTTGAATTATAGTTCTATAGACCGTTAAAGATGTCGAAAACGATATTTGTTGCCGTATTCGTGAGAAGAAAAATATTTTTTTACTTATTTTGCTATGAATATAATTGAAATGAACTTTGAAATTGAGGAAATTATCAACTTTGAAGCCGAGATATTTGATTTCTTGAACTATTTCAATGTTTTCATCATATATTGATATATTTATGCTATTTAAGTTGATTTGGTTATATTTATATTTTGAGGTTATCATGGCCTTGGTTTTAAGAGTATTCAATTTAAGCTTATTAACATTCAAAAATTCAGTGATATTTTCCAAACATCCATTCATTTTATCTATTGCCTCATCCAGGTTCAGGCTGTTGTCAGAAAGTATCATCAGCAAACAAATTTATGAACTCACAATCTTTAACAAAATTGATATCATTCAAATAAAGAATAAAAAGCAAGGGTCCTAGAACACTGCCCTGCGGAACGCCGGTAGTTATATTTTTTTCACTGGAGATTTCATCGTTCACCTTAGTTACTTGAGAACGACCTCTAAGGTAATTTTCAAACCATTTTAAAACTGTCCCATGGATTCCATAATATTGCAGTTTAATTAACAGTATATCAATATCGATTGTTTCGAAAGCTCGTTTAAAGTCCAAAAACACTGCGACTATAAATTTATTTTCGTCCATCAATAATTTCCACTTTGATATTGTTAGTTGTAAGGCAGTTTCACAAGAATATTTTCTAAACTGCTCAAAAACAGCAACTTCTAATATTTTTTCCAATGGAGGTAAAGTATTGATAGGACGATAGTTATTAGGATCATGAGTAACATTGTTTTTTGGTACTGGGACAATAGTACTTTTTGTCAAATGAAGTGGTATATCACCAGTTGTTAAGGATGTATTTATGAAATTCAATAAGACATGTCCCATTACCTCAAAAATACTTTTAAAAATTTTATTGTTGAGAACATCAGAGTTACATTTGTTATCTAGACCATTAATAATAAGTTTTAATTCTCTGAGATTAAGTTTTTTTGAAGGTCGAGAATGTGCAATTTATGATAGGCAAATTAGTGTTGTTCCATGCTAATGATGGTGGAATATCTGATTTTATTTTCAAAATACTTTCAATAAAATATGAGTTGAATCTATCAGCCTTTTCTAGGTCGTTCCTTGCGGTTATCAAAATATCATCAACCACAAACTTGATGTTATTTGTTATCTTGCTGATTTTAGGTTTCAAGAGAAGCTTAAGAGTCTGCCACATTTTTTTGGGGTTGTTTATATGATTGTCAATTTTATTGGTGTAGTACTCTTTCTTTTTGCATTTTAAACTATTAACAACCTGATTCCTGAAATTTTTATATTCTTCCCACCATATTTGTTTCAAATCTTCAGAAGTACATTTCTTGAAAGTTTTATAAGCTCTATCTCTGTTTTTTGTTAAATTTGATATCTCCCAATCATACCATGGAAGCTGAGATGAAATCACAAAATATTTTAGAGGGGAAATTATTTCAACATTTGATGTGAGATTATCAATAAATTCTGTTGCTATGGCCTATTCAGAACTGTGGTGTACTACTTTGAATAAATAAATAAATAAACTTGAACGATAACAATTTTCAGAGGTGCTGAAAACATTAATCCAGACTGCAAAGAAAAATTCTTCTCTTTCGTTTTGGCTTCGCTATTCTCGATCCTCGACTCCATAAACGAAATCAACTCCTCAGCTGGTCTACAGTGGCTGTTCGCGCTGCTCTTGAAAGTCTCGAGCAAAGCCAAAGAAGCCGCCGTAGCCGAAAAGTGCATCTCTTTGCTCGGCAAGGTGTCCGGCGAGCTATTGAAACTGTCCAACCCTTACCACCTTTTACTCAGAGGTAATGATAATCAATATTAATGATAGCACCAAATAATGACCTTATTGATTATCTTATTTTCATCTTGGTAGGTCGCTACGGATTATACGGCACCCCCATGGAGCCGGAATTGTTCGACATCGAGCCGCCAAATTGCACCAAACGAGATACATCTCCTTCAGGGTCGAAGACTATATCTGGAAACTCTGAGAATGGTGCCAACACCACCCAATACTCATTCAACAAGGAGAACATTAACCCCAAAGACGTCTTGTCGACGAATCCGGTGAAACTCAAACACAAGAACATCGCCTCGCAGCGGAATATTCGCGGTAATATCACAGTTTGAATTTATTCTACATACAGTTGGATCACTTTCGTGTACAAAAATTTGTGGTGAATATGAGACATGAAAACTATGAAGTTCTTTTCGGATAACAGTATTTTCGTCTCGAATTGATGACGGATATTAGGAAGGGGGTTATTATTTTATGAAGTCGGTCTTCGTCGCATTTGATTTTATAAAAATTTAACAGGTCTGTGCATGGTTCCTTGAGCACTCAATATCAAAGTGACACTACTGTATGTTTAGTTATACTGTGATAATATACTGAAATTATAGTAATAGGGTGTCCCTAAAACGCCTAATATACTGAAATTATAGTAATAGGGTGTCCCTAAAACGCCTTCACAAAAATCTACTAAACTCGGTACAATTCAGAAAAACCTATCCAGTCTTAATTATTATCTGAAGAAATCGATAAAACTCATGGTTTCGATAAAATTTTTTCTTTGATTATACAGTACTTGTATTGAATCACCAACAAACTAACCTAACCTTATTTGATTCAATGTTGATTATAATTAGTTCTGCTCTTTCTGCGAAAATGTTTTCACAAAAATCCAAATTAGACATGCTAATTTAGTCAAAATTGATTTACTGGGCTGAAACTATTCTAAAAAACTCTCGAAGGATTTTGGTATTTCAAACGTGTAACAAAATGTTGAGAATCATCACTATTAGTTAATGAGGCTGAGCTCAAAGTTCATATTTCAGTTCAGTATCTCAAAGGTGCTTCCAATCATCCTGTATGACTGTGCAAAAGGTCGAATCTTTATTCCATTGAATAACAAAAATATAAGGGTGAATTCATCTCAAATGCGACGCAATGTTTATGATGCTTTTGTTGAACAATAAAAATATTTCCTACAGAAGCGTCAATTCCAGTATTTAGACTAAAGTTTCTACACGTTCCAAGATCATGTGATTTGTAGACTTCCTAATACGTATCAAATTTTTAATCAATTTCTATTGATCCCAGGTCTCATCGAGACGCAACCTCTCCATTTTACTTGCTTGTCCGCCAGTGAAGGAACCCGCATTGAGCGCTTGGACGCTGCCTCAGCTTCTCCCATGGGCTACCTCAACGCCCTACTACCCGTACCGATGTCGTCCGCCCCCAGCAGCGACGTTTTGGGCAACAGCAACAAGAAGGTGTACATGGAGAAGTTGATGGACAGCGTAGGCAAGATGATGAAGAAAGCTCAGCCGAAGAATAAGTCGTTCTTCGTTGGCACTGGCAGCAAGGACAGCGACGACGGAGAGGGAGGGGGCAGCATCCAATGGATGCCGCTTCTGAATATAACGGAAATTAAATCGAAGGATACAGAAGTTGACAGCGAATTTGGTGAGGGTTTTTTCGTGTGTTTGTGGAATATATCCTGGACATGAAATATCTAGAAATACTATACTGTCATTATTGGATTCGTAAATAACTGTTGATCAAAATAAAAAATATATATTTTTTGTGACTTTTGAGAATCAACTGAATAAGTTCACTCATACATATCTATGTCCCTGCTGAGCATATAAATTTGAATTGGGTAGATTCAAGAATATATTTCATGAATATGATTTGTTGATATGCGCAGTTTCAACTTTTTTTTGTTGAGACAGAAATGATGAAGAATGCCAAGCCTATGAATAAGTCGATTTTTGATGACTACACAAGCACTAGCAATGACAACGATGGAGAGGGCGCCAACCATTGGAAGCCTTTGAACATGGCTGAAATTAAATTGAAGGATACAGAAGTTGACAGCAAAATAGGTGAGGAGAAGCGATAAAGTATTGTTACGGATTTTGTCTCTTAGGGTTCGGTAATTACAAAACTCTGTAGGTCCGCAATAACGACTATTAATACTTCTACACTCTACACAGGATTACTATTTTGCTATACTTCAACTGTATTCACTAATAATGATAATTATAATAATATATGTTCACTTCCATGAAACATACCACGACATTCAGAACGTTGAGAAAGGTTTTTTTCTTTTCGCAATAGTTTCGGCAGAATGGATATCAAAAACTGGGGAGCGTTCAGAAATCAAGCAGAGAACGCACAGCGCTGCTATGTCGCCAGTACTCCTGTACATATAGGCGTTGGATTTGCCGCCAGCCGTTGAAGGCAGAATGATATTTTATATCGTTGCCATGCGTCATTCATTATATTTCTTCGAATTGTCTGCGGATCGGAAAAATAAGGACAACTGATAGCCCCACGTATATTTTTCACTGATAATTGAATTTATAACAACCATAAAATATGAGTTTTACTTGCACAATACTTGTATACATTTACATATCCGCAGATATCAAAAAAAAAAATTGTAACTCTGACAGGCGCCGAGTAATAATACATCTGACGTAACGAGGATCGTTAGTTTTGAATTCTCGCCGAATACAGGGATTTCAAAGTTAAGTTTATATTGCAAAATATTATTCAGAGAAATTTCATGTACACTCTTTTCATGATTATATTCGATCTTGAAGCGGGTTTCAAGCAAATTCATGAATGTGTGATATCGCCTATTCTGTCTCGCATAGTGCATGCATCATCTGTTCGCCGAACGGCCCGTCCTGCGACAAGGGGCGTAACAATAACCAATAACACTAATTTTAAATGATGAAATATGGTAAGTAAATGACTGTTCTGAGTATAAAATTCGATATAATGGGATTTTTTCCGTAGATTACTAATTATTCTGCAAATTCTCGATTAAATCGTCAACTATTTTTATTGTTCAGCACAAATTTTCTTCGAGTTCACCATTTCTTGTGTCATAAGCGACAATATTAACAAAAAATGGAAATACACTAAATCTACCCTTTCCAGATGCAATCTTCGTGAACTTGGTGAAGAAAATAGAAGACGCGAACAGCAACGCTGCCAAACAATCCAACAATCAACCGGACGAAGTTTTCTCTTCGTCCAACACGACTTCCTTTTTGCCATGGCATCAACTCCTAGAGGAACCGCCGAATCAAGTTGTTGTTGTCGAGAGAATGCACTCCGGTGCCAGACGCCACGTGACATTAGACTTCGGAAAACCGATTCTCTTGACCGACATTTTCATACCGTCGTGCTCGGACCTGGTCACCGTCACAGTCCATATTTGGCTGAAGGGCGAAGACGTGGACGATACCAGGCTGGTGGTGATGACGGATATCGGCTGGAAGAGCTTGTTGCTCAACGACTTACAGCCGCCTCCCCTGTGTCAGTTCATGAAGGTACTTTTATAACGAGTATCCGGGTTGAGTAAATCGTATAACTTCACTTATCTTCTCTCTCAGATCACCATGGTTGGCCGCTACGGCATGTCTACTATGCGTTCTCGGATACCTCTCGGATGCTTTTACGGGCACATTGTAGTTCTACCTGAAGACACGCGCACTGAGTTTGTTCACAACAGTCTCGACATCGCCAACGACCCCGAAAAGCAGTTTGTTATCCTCACTAAACTGTTCGAAGACATCAGCTGTCGCTACAGTCTCGCTTGCTCCAAGCTCAAAGAACTCTTGCAGCCTTTTCAAGCAGCCGATTTGAAGAACGCCATGCACATGGCGGCCTACATGAACCTAATCAGGGACAAAAGCATGGTCGTCGACAACGCGGAACACAGCAAAGTACTGGCGGCCTACCAGGAAACCATCAAGTTCCAGCACCAGCTAAACATAATCAAAAACGCCATCGTTCGTATAGAATGTAGTATCCACGAAAGCGCGCCTCCTATAAAGACTGAAGCGTCCACCGATAAACTAACCGCCATCGCTGAGGGACTTCTGGAAGTCCTGCTTTCGATGGACCACATTACCGAAATGCCTCGCGACCTTTGTCAACAGTTCTTCCAAGGGCTGTGCTTGACGCAGCCTCCGAGACTACAGCTCCTAGCCGCCATCTTCCTCGAGAAACAATGCGGAAGGGCTGCCTACTTTGGCGACTTCTTAGCCGACACGCTCGCCGAAGCCTTCTCGACCTCATGCACGTTCAAGTTTCCACAGGACCGGCTATTCATCTTGCTGGTGTATCTCTGCAGGAAATCGCCGGAGAAGAGCGCCACTATCGATGCAGCCATGCGCATCGTGCATGACACCCTGAGGCCGCTCAGGGAAGACAGGAAGTCGCTGCTAGCGACCACCGTCGATTTGCCGCTGCTTTCTTGGCAGTTGATGTACTTGTCGCTGCAGCTGTCGTTGTGTAAGATGCAAGGCGGTGCTCCGTGTAGGTGGAACTGGGTGCTGGGCGAAATGGTGAGCGGGAAGAACGGCGATAGTTCGAAGAACGCCAATAAGAAGAAAACCTGCAAAAGAATGGCGCAACCGGGAAACAGTAGTAGTACCATGCAGGTAAGAACATATGCGATACGCCACCTGGTGGCACTAAAAATTACTATAAATCTTGACATATCTCTTTTCCAATCCATGCGTATTGTATCGTGTTTTGTTGATTTCATCTAAATTTGAATATTTGAAATATTGTGGAAAATATGAATCGGTGAAAAAGGTGCTTGTCCTCAACCTGTTGATGAATATCGTGAATAGATAGATGAAATTCTGTTTACATTAAAGGTCACAGTCAAGCATTGTATTGTTATATTATGACACAAACAAAATTAGTATCATTGAATAGGTTTTTTCCATACCTTTTAAAAGAGGTGTCGCTTGCCGTAGGGTTCCATTTAAAATTATTGGTCACAATGGCCTTGTGACGTCATCTTTGACGATTTCGTCATCTATCATCCCTAGTAGGGCAGTTTACAAACTTTAATATTCAGTTTCCAAATTTCACTTGTTTATGTATAATCGTTCCAAAGATAAGAGGGGGGAGGGGACTTTTGAGAAGCACTGTACAAAAACCAGAATGCCTTTGTTGTAGAATCAGGTTTTATTCTCAGTATAAATATAATAATACAGTTGAATTAATGACAGGTGTTTCTCCTGGAGGTTCAATCATTTTGAACCCCATGGTGGGAGTGAAACTGATGAAACTATCTTCCATGAAAGTGACTTGATTCTGAAGTTAAAAAGTCCACAGGATGCTATTATGGTACATAAAGGATTTTTAATAGACGATATTGGTAATCGGTTCTCAAACTCTTCAAGATTTTCTCAGAAACAAAAGAAAAACAGCAGAAAAAACAAACACAATAAACTCATGATTCATTCCATAACATAAACCATAATCTTGTCTGCAGTGGAAGAATTCAACTTTCTTCATGATATCACATGTCCAGCATTCGAAACTTCTTCACCTTTATGAACCCTTCAGAAAACTGCTCGTTTATTGTCAAAAAATCAAAAGTATGCTGTCACCCATCAGTGTACCATATTTTTTTTTTTCAGAGCTATCCGTCGTACTCTAGCGTAGTTATGAACAGTGATACACAATCGTACCAACAAAAGCTGAAGAATCTGGTGGCACAGGACAAGCTGTTCAGGATAAAACACTTGAAGAAAGCGCTAGACGATAACAGGACTAAAGAAAAGAAAGAACAGTTCGATAAACCGAACGCGGCGTTGAGAATGCCGCAATTTGTCAACAGTTCGCATTGTTTGGTGGTAGCCAGAGGCCTGTTACGACTGATACTCTCTATGGACCACTCTAGTAGTGCCGATATGCTGCTATTGTGTTTCAAGGTTTGATATTTGTCGTAATTCTCGCTAGTGTTGACGTGATTTTTTTTAGGTCGTTTCCAAACTCGTCACGTTAGGGAAACTCCAACTGAGCCAGCTACTGGAGGAAAGCGAACTACTGGAGCTCATCACATTCTGCATTTCTTGCAAGATACCTTGGGCTCCTTTCGCGTTAACTTGTTTTCTGCAAGACACCATGGAGTTGAACCAGCCAAAGTCCGATGACGTTGAAATGGAAACTGAAACGACCCCGTCTGCCAGTTGGTCACCGAACGGTATGTATTTATCTCCAATCAATCAAATTTTTTGAGAAAACATGGTACATTATTTTCACAGAAACGACCAACGAGGTAGAAAGTATCAGCGACAGTTTCCAGATAGAAATAGTTGAGCCCATAATAAAACCATCGAAAACTAGTGGCTCAATAATAAGTAATAACTCTTTTCCTCCTCTCCCGTCAGTCTACGAGTCCGAGGATTCTGAATTCGAAGAGCTACTAGAGGATCTTCAGAAAGTACGATGCACTAACCACGGCAAAAACCTCAAGCCGGTCTCCACCACATCAAACACCGACTTGTCCAAGGCGACCGATTTACGGTTAGAGCTGGGCGTGCAAGCACATTCCGAGGTAGACCTCAAGAAGCTCATCGTGAAAAATGCAGAGGTTTTATTGAAAATGGCTACTGCGGAAGTGTCAACTAAAGAAAGCAACAACGGGCTGAATCAGTGGTCCACCGCAACGGAGAACTGCCCGCCCGAGTCACCGCTCAACAATCATACGATGTTGAAGCGCTGTTTTGTCAGTTTGTTCGAGAACCTGCAGAACCAAGACGTTTATAAGATCGAACACATCCTGCAACTGTGGCTGACCTTGAACGGCTACAGCAAGTTCGTGCCGTCAACGATACCGCAGATAACTCTCGACTGCCAGTCCGTGCGGAACTTGATCTCCACGATGGCATGGACGCCCGGCCTGTCGCTGACCGTTTGGTGCAGCGCTCTGCGCACCCTCACCTTAGTCTGCAACATGAACAACGGAAAAGTGTGGATGGATCTGTCTGGCATGGCTGACGTCATCGTGAACCATGTTGACTTCGTGCAGCTCTTCCTTAGTCTGCTTTCCGGAACGGGGCCCGCCGTAAACGGGAAGATTCTTGCCGGTCCGTCGCTGTGCAGAGCGTTGCACGATTTCCTCGTCAGATTACAGATGAGGTGCGATATAGTTAGCGCCGCCAGCATCTTGGGAAATCTTTTGAAGACTTCGCTTCTCAAAGTCGTCTACCAGTTGGCGCAGCCATCGGGCTCCATCGCGTCTAGATTGGGACCTCTGGACGCGCAGTGTAAACTGTTGCAGAACATGCTCTATATGAATTTCGTGAACACTGATTTGAGCATTGCCATGAGCACCTTGGAAAGCACAGGTTGGTTGTTAACGCTTCAATTTTGTAACTCACTGATGTTTATCTTTATATTACAGCTACTTTGGTATTCAGTTGTGTACTGAACAAAGGAAAAGTCAGATGCGGGAGCATCGTTGAAAAACAGGCCAACACGTTCAGTGATATTTTCGCCAGCGTCTTAGGTCCTGACACGAATAAGGATGACAGACCAGTGACTTATGAAGATCTTTTGATATTGTTGTTGAAACTCATGGGTAAACTGGTTCAAACACCTTTACCCGACCAAACGGTGAGGAAATTATACAAATCTCGCATTTGTCGGCTAAAAATTTTGAGATAGAATAGTTATTTATGTATCAAGGGCGTAAAATAGGCTTTTATGGACCGTAGCGTGTGAGTAATAGCCTGAGCAATAGCGAGGGCTGTTAACAAGCCTAGGTCCATGAAAGCATATTACGCCCAAAATACATACATTATTTTATGCACGACCAGTATATTTTATTGTAAATACATCTTCACTTCTCAAGCATGATAGGAATACCTCACCGATGAAGTGAGTTTCAGATTGTATCGGAAAAATGAATCAATAAGTGATGGAATCCACGTTACCATGGTTACTCAGTCAATATAGATTTCCATTGATATGACAATGAAATTCAGTTAATCGCCTGCTCAACTGATTTATTGCCAAGCGGGCGGTAAAGTAGTCCGAGGGCGGTAAAGTGCTACTTTACGCCCGCATATCCGGGCGATAAAGTGCCATTTTACGCCCGGTCGTGCATAAATTGTATTATGTTTTCAATAAATGTTTTGCGTCTTTATAATCTCAATAGGTAATTGAGGCAACAAAATGTGATGATTTTTTATGTTGACTTTTTTTGCAGGATGCCATGGATACTGAATCGGCTACAGATGAAAGCAAAGTTGAGCGAATACTGCACGCTTTCTTACCCAATACTCTCCCTTGTTTCGCCGACATAGTTCTTCAACATCATCCGACCGTAATCAGACTATGTCGCTGTTTGGCGGCATGTAAGTCATCTTCACTTTGTATGCTAGCTAATGTTACAGAAAAGGTAAAATTATTACTGAAATTGAACCCGGATCGTGACGATGGTTTCTTTTTCTGTTGTAGATTGCCATCCCGAATATGAACGATCCCAATACAGTGGGAGACGCTATTTTCCATCTTCTGTCATGGTTAGCTAAAAAAGCTTCCTCGAAAGAATTGTTGCTACAACCCCTCCTGGCGTTTTTGATGCAAACCTCACAATTGAGTGAGCCGCTTTTGTGGTTCATCCTGCAAGTATTGGATAACGAAGACGCCATCAAGAAGTTTCTCAACCTAGGTGAAAATAATTGACTCACAAGTCCCGAAAAAATAACAAACCAAGATTTTATTCCAGATGGCGTGTCAATGCTCGGCAGAAGCATAGTGAACAGCGCTAACTCTCCTAGTACGCTTTCCAAGACCGGCACCATCTCCACCGTCATGCAACATTTCAGCGGCATCACCACTCCTCCTTCGGATCCCGCCTCCTTCGTAGTGAGCACCGCCAACAGCTCGTCAACCCCATCGTCTGTGAAGAAACTTCTCAATGCCTCCATGGAAAACAAAGTATGTTTGGTCAATTTCGCCCCGTACTGCACCATCTCCTGCTTGTCCACCACCGCCCAACCTGCTGACGGACTCATACAATTCGCTTCCGGTGTGACTCACAGGAGGGCCAGGACGCCCTTGTGGTCGTATCACTTTTATCCGGACGAGAACTACACAGAGTTGATGTTGCAACTGCCCAGCGCCGTGCTCTTGAAAGAGGTGCAGCTTCATCCCCACCCTGCCGGACTATCGACCTGTCCCTCTTCCGTCGCACTAGAGGTAAGAGTTCGCGTTAGGCTTCGAAAGACGGATATTCAGTAGCTCCAATTGAATGCGCAGGTCTCGGCGTACGGACCTCTGAGACTGACGCCCGCCTGCCTTCCCCTTCCCACCAGTGGCTTGACTCTCATTCGTCTGCATCTGCCTGTGCCGCGAGTCGCCAATTGCGTTTTGATCAGGCTGTACAGACCTCGCGACGCCAACAGCATTGGCCTGCTTCAGATTCGTTTGCTGGGTAGCTTCGCCTTCGGAGGTAGTTGGAACCAGAACGTGGAATCCGAAGACGAGGTGCATTGCAATCACAGCCTCGGGTGGCTAAGGCTGTTGCATCACTGTTTCACGCTGGCGACCGAAACCGAGTTGAAGAGGCAAATCGTGGATCGTGCCTCTAGGGTGCAGAATCTGTTGACTACTTGCTGCGGTTTGCTGTTGGTGCCATCTCATATCCTGCCGGTGTATATGCCGTGCTTGGAAAAGGTGCTGAGAGAATTGGCGCTGTTTAGTCCGGAGAACGGATACCAAATCATGAAAGTGCTGTTGGATAGTCGAACCGGGGTTATAGAACCGTTGATGGTATTGGACTCCAATTGGCAAGATAAGTTGATCAATGTTAGTGGGTATCAATCTGCTTGCGAACTCCTTTACCAGATTTGCGAACATCAGGTGAGTTGAAAGTAGATCAACAAACGTTCCAGTCGAGCTTAAACCTATCAAATTTTCAGGACGTTCACACTCCGTACCGGGTGAAAATCCTATTAGACTGGACTGAGGCGACGGCGAATCAAGCCATCGTAACAAACAACCCGGATTCTTGTAATCCAGCGTACATCTCGAACGTAGCCTCCATTCTCTGGTCCGCCAAGCATTCCCAGGTGCAGTATGATTTGGAGTCGCTGGTCACGTTAGAACTGTTCAACACGATGCGCGACCTGCGAACGCGAGTCAAATGCAGCACCTGTCTGAAATACTCGATAGACTCGTTGATGTGTTCCGCCTGCTACATCAGACCGGAGTTCTATTCGTTGTTGCTCCAGGAAGTGGGCGTATTAGGACGTGGTTCGATCAGTGACGACATAAAAGATTCGGAGAGCATGACAGACGACTCGAAACGACACTCCGAACGGTACAACCACCTCGTAATCGGGGAGCTGTCGCAGTTGGATTTGACCAGGGAACAACTGGATACCATAGCCCTGGTCAGTAGGTGTCCGACTGCGGTACAGCAGCTACTGGATTCTGGACTACCGAAAATGCTGAATAACGCGATCTTCGAGTTCTGTAGTTCGGTGAGCGGGCCGTCAACGCCGATGGCGAAAGCAGACGTGACGAGCATCCTGCAATTCTTCACTGACATCAGCGATGAGAAAACCATGAGAGATTGGTTGGGGTCCGAAGACGGGTCGTCGTTTTGGTTCCCCTTGTTGCAGTGGCTCTGCAGGAAACCCTCAATCAGAAGCTCCAACCTCCAAACCGAAGCTCACGTGCACTTGGAGGAGGTTTGCGTGAAATTTTTAACGAAATGTTGTCTTTGTCATGCTCAAAATCAAGCTAGGCTAGCTAAAGTGTTGTGCGACGTCATCTGCACCCAGTCGAATGGCATATCAGGCTTCATGAGAAGACTGATACTACAACTGCTGTTGGAGAACGAGAAGATTCCCGTGAGCATCGAGGCTGACGAAACCTTGTATAAGAGCACGAAGCTAGTACAAAACTATGTGCCGGCTCATCCGGCGTTCAAACAAACCTACAATCGAACAATGCTTTGTCTCGGAACTAACACCACCCTCCTCGATATACTCGAGCAACACATATTATTCAATACGACTTGCAAAACAGAGAATGAGTTCAATAAAAAGAGCAACGGTTCGACGAAGAAAAACATCTTCAAATCGTGGTTGGCGGGTGACGAACAAGAAATGAGCATGGCCGCGGGGGTGACTGCCAAAGATAAACGTGCCAAAGACGCCAAAAATATGCTTTCCGCCGCCACACCGCAAAGCAAAAAAAAACGGTACACGTCAGACTCCTCGGGAACGAACGATACTATTGAAGGAAGGATCATCAAGTGCGAGGCCTATTCCGATCAACCACTGCCACTGATGGCGAATCTGGGACAACTTTTACGTTTGATCGAAGCCAAAGGAACTACCATCGATTGGCCTTACGTGCATCTGAAAATCTATCAGTGTAAAAGTGAGTACCTTTCTGGCGCCCATCTTGGGCTTGCATTTCAACGCAATTTTTCGTAAGGTAACGAAGATAAGCCGAGTAGCGATATGAGTTCGTCGACATTTCAACAACAACCGCCGATCTGCAGTGCCTTACAAGTATTCAGTTCCATGGGAGGCCTAGCTCTACTCGCCCAACACTTACCCACTGTATACCCAGACGCTATCAGACCACCTCATCTGGAAAAACCGGCAACAGAAAGTTTCGATTCAGATTGGATCAAACTGGAAGGTGAGATGTCGCCCCGATTAATTTTTTCCTCTTGTTGAAAATATCGATACGTTTTAGAATGCGACGATATTTACGAGGATATGATGGAAGACGCCATGAGAACCAGCTCACCCTCCAAATCTTCCGTCCTCATCTCGCATATACCTCCTCATTCTATGACTGCGTTTGGCTTGTTTTTGCGGCTACCAGGATACGCAGAAGTTTTGCTCAAAGACATGAAGAGGGCGCTGTACCTCTTGAGGCTTATACTCGGAGTTACGGACGACGGAGAAGGTAGGCGAAATATCGCGTTGTGATTGCCAATGATTCAGCTTGGTGTTTTTTCAGGTGGTAATATCTTCAATTCGCCCGTATCCGATTCCTTACCGACCCTCCCCTTCGAGGTTTTGAAAAAATTATATGACGCTACTCCGCTCACTACCGACGACGGTAGGCTGCTCAGAAGAATCAGTATTAATTTGGGTGTTGTACAATTATTGCTCACTTGCCTCGGAATATTCACACATCATTCTAGTAATAACGGAGACAAAGACCAGAACAACAAGAACAAGGAAGAAAGGTCCCAACTTTACTGGGCCAAAGGTACGAAGGGAAAGCGTTTTGTCCGTGTTGAAAAATCAACTACTCGGTTGTTTTAGGCACCGGTTTCGGTACCGGCTCCACCCAGCAAAGTTGGAATGTCGAGCAGGCGTTAATGAAACAAAGAAACGAAGAAGAACACGTCACTGTACTGCTACAAGTTTTGGCCAGTTACATCAATCCTAACGATGAAGCTGAGGAGGACCTTGGAGAGAATGTTCTACCTCAACCTTTCAACGAGCTCATCACTCAGAGCGCCCTACTGCCAGCTATTTGTTCCTATCTGAGAAATGACTCGGGTAATAATATCAAGACTGAAGTTTCTCGCTGTCCAGGAGTTCATACTGTTTGTTTTCTAGTTTTGGACATGGCGAGACACATTCCTTTGTACAAGGCAGTGCTGCTGCTGCTGAGGTCTTTAGCTGTCAGCTCGCAGCTGGTCAGTCTGTTGTTACCTCAAAAGAAGAAAAATAGTGATCCGTCTGTCTGTTCTCTGTTGATGAACATGAAGGCTTGTGTGGACACGTACACTTCTAAACTGAGGTTTGAAGATGTCTAGAAGGATGAACCGAGTACATGTGGAAGTAACAATTTGTTTTCCAGATTTAACAGTAAAGCAAAGTCCAAAACGAAGTTGAGTGAACAAATAGAAGATTTAGAACAAGGAGAAGGTCTCGCTACGTTAATGCCAGACATTCAAAATACCGCTAATCTAGTTTCTAGAGTCACTAGTGGTCTCGTGGATTCTGAAAGTTCATGTGACAGTGATACGTCTGTAGATAAAAAAACCGTGATCTCATTGGATGAGCAATATTTGCGGATCATGAAAAATTTACAATTTGGTAGGGGATATCGAATTGTTTTCTTGACGTATTGTGGTGTCAACAGTTGAATTTTTCATCTGTTCACGTCCGTAATTTTTGTTTCAGCTTCGTTCGAGATGATTTCTGAGTTACCAGACGGAGGCATAAGATTCGTGGTTTCTCATCACTTCGAGAGCAATGCCAAAACGACTAGTGAACAATCTCACCCCGCCCGAGTGAAGCGGATAGCGCAAGAGGCTGTGACATTATCGACTAGTTTACCATTAAGTTATAGTAGTTCTGTTTTTGTAAGATATGATACTTCGCGTCTGGATGTCATGAAGGTTCTTATAACAGGTGGGTATTTCAACACGACAAAAAATACAACTTTGATATTATCAGAGGCAAACCAATACTTGAAGAGATAATTCATGCCGAAGTTCAAAATTTACCCTTCTTTTCTATGCTAGTTTTCCATACTAAAAGAAATTGCAGTCGAACTTCTTTAACTCAAAGTAAAAATGATGGCGAGTACAAAAATTACATGTACTTGTTACCACAATACTCGAAGTTTTTTCTGGCAGATCGCACTTGGAGAAGTTCGACTGTATTCCGAACGTTGCTAATAAATTTGCTGTGACACTCGGAATTGGATATCAAAGTGCTCCAAGATACATTTCCAAATCTAATACATCTGATTTTCATAGAAAATTATACGGTGAAAATATCATGAGTTTTTTAACATTTAACTTTTGGGATTGAGAATCATGAGCTTTAAAGAAAAGGTTTTTCTATGATATTCTACAAAATATGGGGTACGTATGTTAGGATCCCATGAGCCTCAAAATATGATATACATGAAGTTTTCCTATCAAGTAGTTAATCTCATTACCTTTTTTCTGCAACATAAATAGCCCATTCGAAAATAATAAATTACCTCATATATGACATATGAGAGTATATATACATCTTATACTATTAACTCTTTTGCAAATATAATCCAAAGGATAATTCAGATTCCTTATCTCTGCTACCAAAGAGTGGTTTTTTGAACACCATTCTCTGACATTTTCATCATGAAGCTCCTCTCTATATTGTTCTCATATGATGCAAGAGATACATCGTCCGCATATAATACTAAACATTCTGCTTTCATATCTTTTGGTAAATCAATAGTGTATAATATCCTAAAACAGATCCCTGAGGAATTTCAACATAGGTTTCATTAGAATGACTTATATTTATTTTAACATGCGTGCTACACTGTTTACAGAGATAACCACTCAGATATGGCGATACTAAAATAATGATAATAATACACATATTGCGTTGTTGTCTCAGGGCCTTCGGATACGCCATACGCCAACGGCTGTTTCGAGTTGGACGTATTCTTCCCGCCCGACTACCCCTCGTCGCCGATGATGATCAATTTGGAGACGACAGGCCACCACACAGTCAGATTCAACCCCAACCTCTACAACGATGGCAAAGTGTGCTTATCGGTGTTGAACACGTGGCACGGCAGACCTGAGGAGAAATGGAACGCGCAGACCTCCAGCTTCCTGCAGGTGCTGGTGTCGATACAGAGCTTGATACTCGTGTCCGAGCCTTATTTCAACGAACCTGGTACGTAAGTGGAAAAGCGGATGACATTTATTCGAGATATGAGAAATGCAATATCCACCAACCGAAATTAAGGTGTCAAACTAAAAAGGTAAAAGTTTGCCTATTACGTGATTTGGATTTTGATGAATTTTTTTGTACTTACGTATTTTGGTCCAAGAAACAAGAATTTGGCTATATTATCGTGGGGTAATTGATACTTTTCGAGATATTCCACTTCAAAGTTGAAATTTCAACTTTTCCATGTCTGGATAAAATTGTACAGCTTATTGTCTAATTTTTTCAATAACTTGATACGTGATATTTTTCGAATATTCAGATTTAATAGCATGTAAATATAACATTCCATCAACCATTAGTTAATTGACAACTGTAAAACCACAGTAAATATCGAATGGATTCGACGTGCGTTTATATTATGAAAAATGCTATGTTTTTAATGTTTTTCTGAGAATAAATGCATGGTGAAAACTTTCTCAATATGTTATATGTTTCGTTGATGAAGAATTTTGCAATAAGGCTGTACAATCTCGTTCGAAAACGTTCAAGAAAATAAGGTGAAATATCGGACTTTAAAGTGGAATATCTTGAAAGGTGTTTCTTAGTCCATGATACGTGAGTACAAAAAAATTCATTAAAATCCAGATCGCTTATAATGTAAATTCTTACATAAAAAATATGGTTTATTGAACATCAATAGAGAATGCTCATGATTTATTCATCTGTTGAAAATATTTTTTCCAAACTATAAATATACAGTGCGTCCATAAAGTAACGCATAAATTCATTATTGGCTAAGTGAACAATAAAATTAGGAATTCCCAAAACAGGTCGATTTTTTATTTCAATTTACTATTGTTTCAAATCATAATCTAATATACATGGTGAACCACTTTCGTTAAATGGTTAAATGACCTCATCACCATTTTTTTCAAATGGAACCCCCCCTTTTTTTTCAATTTCCAAATTGCCTTTGCTGAGCTGATTCCAAAAATGTATAATATGTTGCTTCAAATTGGTACAGGGTGGGCAAAAATGCAAAAAAAAAGTATGAAAATTGTTTATGGAAAGTAATACGTTACTGAATGTAATAAACAAATTAAATGGAATTAGTAGTTATACAATTAATGTGATACACTTCCAAAAACAAACAAACGAACGAAAATTTACAATAAATGTTTAAATTGTTCTCTATTGACCGTTAGACAATGACTGAACCGGGCATTACTTTCGTCTTTAACATTCTGTAGCATAGCGGGTGTTATGCTCTGTATCTCTTGTCTGATTCGGTCTTGTAGTTGAGGGATATTTCCAGGTCTATTTAAGTAGACTTTAGATTTTAAATAACCCCATAAAAAGAAGTCTAATGGGCGCAGATCAGGTGATCTAGCAGGCCATTCCACTGGTCCCCTTCTTCCTATCCACCTTTGTGGAAAAGTTGTGTTTGAAAAATCGCGCACAGTTACTGCGAAATGTGGCGGTGCGCCATCCTGTTGAAACCAGATTCTGCGGTCTACATTAGTGGGTATTTGAATATCAGGAAAAATCTGGATCAGATCAGGAATTAATGTATTTTGTAGGAAATCCAGATATAATGCTCCTGTTAAGTTTTCATCGAAAAAATATGGACCAATAATTGTATTTCTCACAATACCAGCCCATACGTTAGTTTTTTGTGGTCTTTGCGCATGGTACTCTTGCATCCAGTGTGGATTTTCATCAGACCAATAACGGGTGTTTTGCCGGTTAACATGACCGTTCAAATAAAACGTTGCCTCGTCCGAAAATAAAACGTTATCAATGAAATTGTTATTTTGGTTCATCATATACTCGCAGAATTCAGTTCTTCGGTCAAAGTCGTCTTCAGCCAATTCATGGATGAGACGTACTTTATAAGGATGGTATTTTACCTTTTTGAAAATGTTTGATACTGAAGACTTTCCAATACCAAAATCCCTAGATAATCCTCGCACTGTACAGTGTGGATTTTCTACAGCCGTCAAAATTATGTCTTGTTGAATATTTTCATCAATTTTTGATCTACCTTGCTTTGATGCATTCCTCACATGTCCTAATTCTCTGTATTTTCGCTCTATTCTACTTACCGTAGATTGTGAAATAGGTTCACGATCTGGGTGCATTTCATGGAATAATCGGCATACCTCTTGTTGAGTCCGAATCTTATCGTCAATACCAATCATCATTAATATTTCAATCCTGTCACTTTCGGTTAAAGGCATTTTGTAAAAAAAGTTCACGAACGCACCTTCTCTAAAGCGTTAACAATACGAAACTATGCTTCAATGTTTTTGACAGTTTTGTCAAATAAAAAAAATGGAAAAAGATAATGCCAAACAAAAAGATTTTTATAGTCCAGGGGCTTGGATCACTAATAAAAGCTGTAAGATACAATTATTAAGAATAATGCTGTATGTTCTTGATAGTTTATCAAAGTAGTTGTATAACAATACGTAATTTCATTTAATGTGTTTATTACGTTTATTCGTTATTTTCATTACTTTGTAAGTAAATTTTTGCATTTTTGCCCACCCTATACCAATTTGAGGCAACATATACATTTTTGGAATCAGCTCAGCAAAGGCAATTTGGAAATTGAAAAAAAATGGGTTCCATTTGAAAAAAAAACGGTGATTACGTCATTACAAGAAAGTGGTTCACCCTGGATATCAGATTATGATTTGGAACAAAAGTAAATTGAAATCAAAAATCGACCTGTTTTGGGAATTTCTAATTTTATTGTTCATTTAGCCAATAATGAATTTATGCGTTACTTTATGGACGCACTGTATATGAATTGATTTGATACCCTATTACAAAAACAAAAAATTGAACTTTAACCAATTTCTTCTATCGGAGATCGATGACACAGACTATTCGACAAAATTGTTTTACTCAACTTCAAAACACGACTTTCTCTAGCAATCTATAATTTGCTATATGATGGTATTGCTGGAGTAAACATGGACGTGACGAAATATTCACTTGGTAATCTTGTGAACAGAAATATTTTCCACACACATGATGCCATTTGTTGGCTCTTTTTCAATTTTTAGCTGTCAACCACTATTGCCTTTTGCCGTTGGACTTATTAAGTATTTTAACCCTTGAATGATGTGAAATATCCACAATCATGAATCGAAAAGCACCCAAACTTCTGTTATTTTAGTTAAAACCAGTCGTAAACCTCGATATATAATGGCGGTTGTGTGACACAAAATATATCCGGCATTTTTTGTTGGTGCGAAATTCAATCTGATCCATAGACGTAGCAAAGCGATGATAATAATAATAATAACTTCATTCCTAGAATATTCATGAAATATTAATAACAATAAAGGCAGCAAATGAAACGAATGAAATCAGGACAAACCAAAGGACAAGTCCTTAATTAATTCTTATAGATATGTCAGAACTTATAGTATCAATGTAACAATAATATAATGTCAATAGTTTCAAAATTACAACAGCAAAGCAAACAGACAGTTGAACATAAACATATCGAATTCTTACGAATCTACTACTATCAAACAACTTGTGAATATACAAACGAATGTACATATTTTTTTCTTTTCATTTCAGATATTATCTTGATTGTTTGAATGTCGTACGGCAAATTATTGATGCTTTCGTGCCCAAATATTCATGTGATCTTAGCCGATCGTTATGGTAGCAACAGGAAATTTATATTCATTTTTATTTCGCGTTATTTAAGTATGGTCAAGATTGATAATTGATAACATTCACATTATCCTACTTGACAGGAAATGGATGTAATGTTAGGGCCAAATAATTGGCAGGAGTTATTTGTTAGATAATAAGATTATAAGAAATAGATTATGTAATCTGATGTATCACGCAATTCTTCGAAAAAAATACTAATAATAATAACGTAGGTTACGAACGAGCCAGAGGTACTCCTGCAGGCACTGTGAGCTCCAGAGACTATAACCTCAACATCTGCCAATCCACCGTCCGCTGGGCAATGCTAGAGCAGATTGTGAATCCGTGTCCATGCTTCAAAGACGTCGTCCACGCGCACTTTTACATCAAACGACACGAGGTGCTCGCCCAGGTCGAGCAATGGATCTGGGAAGTGGAACAGGAGGTCGCTAAAGAGAAGAAGATGACCAGGTCAAGCAAGAAATCACCTGCTAGCACCCTGGAATCGTTCAAGAAAGTGTATGAGCAACTAAAAGTGGCACTTGCGAAGCTAAAGCCGCCGCCAGAGATGATGGAGGAGGAGGAGGAGGAGAAAAAGCCGACCAACATGGAGGTGGCAATCGAGGTGCATAACGTCGACACAGACAAGGATATGGAGAAGATGGTGAATGACATGTGCGAATGAGAGGGATCCTTTATGCATTTAATTTTTTGTTTTCATTGTTTTTGTAAATTATGACTATACACGATATTTCGTTATATAGAACGATATTTTATATACTTTTTCAGGTGACCACAGGATGATTTGATTTTCCTATGATTTCGGATCCAGAAAATTTGAGTGACTGTCTGAGAGTTAGTTACCTTTGTATTATTGTGTAATTGGATTTTGTTGATACATGATGTAGAATAATCGATAAATTATTTCTCATATTTTAAATTGTTTATAAACGAATGTGATTTAAAATAAAAAAATGAATTCGTTTCAATTGTTTTCTTTCTTGAGGATTCAAGTTGTAGATTTAACTTTGGTGTGTTGAATTCTGAGAATGTAGTCTATGGTTAACCAGTTGCTTTTCTATCTTCTTACAATAAATTTTCATTGGGAATCTCTGTCACCTAACAGGTAAAGAAAAATCATGTTTAACTGCTAAGCTCAGATAATATCCCATTGTGTTCAGCAAACATATTGTTCCTCAAACCACAGAAAATGCTGAAAATTTACTGTTAAGGGCCATTATACATGGTGTCCCAGGAGTCGACGTCAAGCTGGAATCTGGCAATAGACAAAATCAATAGTTATCAGTAGAATTAGAAAATTGTATATTTAAAAAAATACGGTTATTAGAAAAAATCGAGTAAATTTGCTCTACATAATTTAATAGTCTCTTTAATAAAATTAATTGAAACGTAGGCGTTGCTGTTTGTCTCGCTCACTTTTCATAAAACTACTCACTTCATCTCATTCAAAAAAGTTAGTGCCTTACGGAAAGCTTGGGGTACACTTGAATAATTTTTCGATAAGTAAATAGTTTTTGAAAAATTGGATTTCTTTGCAAAAGAAAAAATTGCCTACAAATTGAGAAATATGCTAGAAAGTATCATACCATTTGGAATACTGATTTTCCTAATTTTATCCTAACACTCAATATTACTTGCCAAACTGGTATAGTACATTTTTTCTCAATATAGGCAGTCAATATTGGCCGAAATATAAGTTCCAAATTTGTGGTTGGGGAAAGAGATATTTTCTTACAAGCTGAACCAACTGGCATTATATTTCAAGCAAGAGTTTACAGACACCACGATCATATGGACATATCATGTACAATCATGACAAACACATTATTCAACATTCCATAACAAAAAATAATGGGAAAATTAAGATTTGTAGCCATAGGATTGAAAAAACTGTCACAGAGTGCAAATTTTCACAATTTTTCAAAATTAGAATATTTTTAAAATACCGCAACAGATTTTTTTCTACTTCTCTCAAAACTATATTGACTTTACCTATTACCTGATTCCAGCTTGATGATACTGACAGAAATTCTCTTTTGAAAATGCTCTGATTACACTTTTTTCAATTATTTCTGAAGGTAAAATGAATTGCTAAATATTCAAGGATGTTTAATGAAAGATTGATTTACAATAATATTTGTTGACTTAGTAATATATTTATACCATAACAGGTTCCAAATTATTACTTAGTAGATACTCTGGTTCGTTTATTCCAAGAGAAGTTGATGCCATAACTCTTGGGTTTAAAGGTCTTCTCAAAACTACTCTTTTGTATGAACCACTTCCATCCATTCTTCTCACAGAATTCAATGGCATCCTCTTTGGTAGAAAATTCAACTTTCATGTTTGACAATGGATCCCCCCTAGGATACAAATTGTCATAAATTCAGAATGTGAAAAACTGATAATCCTTACGTTGAGCACCAGCCCATCAAAGGGTTCTCCCATCTTTCTCTATTATCAAAATCAATTTCCCAATTACCAAGATTATTGGTTCCACTTTGCATGCAGTTTTTAACAGGTTCGTATATTCTGACTCTACGTTCCTTAACATGCTCTTCTGGAACTCCAGTAATAGGAGCTATGCAAGTCTAAAAATCATAATTCAAGAAAATGCTATATATTCAGATGTGGGAGCTCACAGTGCCTTCAACGGTAATGTAATTTTGTAACTTCTTTTTGTGTTCCTCTTCTTCAGGAGTTAGTTGAATAATATCGTTTTTGATTTGAGGTTCATTACATTTCACAGCAGAAGTGGTTAAATATTTTACTGTCATCATTGGACATCTTGAGATACTTCTCAGTCTCAACAGCGATGAAGACATATTTTTCGAAAAATGATTACTCAATCAGTAAAACTTTTATATCTTAGATGTTTCATATACGTCAAAAATTGAAATTTATAACTTGACCTTAATTCGTCATCTTCTTTGTTTAAAACGTCATGTCATAATATTAACAACTTTTCATTCACCATTACAACTTCGGACCAATAACGTTATGTAATTTTGCTCTGACTATTCAACTTGATAAAATTCAAGGTGATGTTTGATTCAAAATTTAATTAGCGAAAAAAATCAAGAAAACTTCACTTTATTCGCAAACATTGGCAGTATCATTCATTTAAGGGACAATTATAAAACATTTCAATCAATAAATATATATTTTACAAAAAACTGTATCATTATTCATCAGTCTTTAAACTTAAAGAGAATATAATAATTAAAAAAATCAACGATTAGATATTGAGCTCATGACCTCAAGCCTTCTCCAACTTCAAAACCTTGTTCAATCTGTCAATTTCTGATGCAAGTGTATCAACATTTTCTTTGAGAGTTATATTCTTTAGTAAGGTATCCTCCAAAATAGCTTGAAGTTTTCGGTTCACATCAAGAGACAACTCCAAAGTCACACTTTCATCTGTCACACGAGAAGTATACAAAGAGGCCATTATACCATTGAACTTGGCAAAATCTGCCTTATTTCTGTCCATTTTATTCGAAGTCAAAGCACCAGATTGTTCTCTAAGAATATAACTTTGAAGAAGTTTTGATTTCTTTTGGATATCAGCTACTAAGGTATTTACATGTTCTTCTAGAAAGTCTATTTTATCAGATTTCTTTGCACTGACTTGTTGAATGTTAACAATATGTTCAATAAGTGTCTCTTTATCTATTTGTATATCTGTTTTCACTGAATCAGTTGTATTTAAAGATGAACTGGAACTAGTCTTACTGGATTTACTTGGTCTCTCATACTCTCCAAGCTTTTTACGATAGATCTGTAATTCTTTATTCATTTCTTTCAAGGTCATTTCATACTTCCTTTTCATGAGAGGTTCTTCTCCTTTCAGATCCATGATTTGTTGTTTGTATTGTTCACAAGTACTCATCACTTCTGCTAATTTCTTTGTAAGGTCTGCAATTTCTTGTCTCAGCTTTTGTCCTTCTTCAGTCAGTTTGGAAGACAGCATGCAAATCTTAGTTTCATCTTCTTTAACTTGCCTCTTCAGTGATGTGTGCTCAGAACTAAGTTGTTGAATTTTTGATTCTCTAGAAGTGAATTCTGACTGAAGTCTCACATTCTTTTCTGTCAACTGTTGAGTAAACAAGAGCAATTCAGCCTCTCGTTGCCTACATGTCTCCATATCAGATTCTAATTCCATGTTTCTCTTCTTCAACAAATCCATTTGTTCATTAGAAGCAGTTAATTGATCTTGTTCATGTTTCAACTGTGACTTCAATTGCTCTAGTTGAGCTTTTTTGGATTGTAAGTCAGCAGAATCTTGTCTTTGTTGATCTGCACAGCCTCTAAGTTCACTCAATTTCTGCTCACTCTCTGATCTATCTTTTTCCAGCTGTTGTACCTTAAGGGACAAATCATTGTTTTCCTGGATCATTTCCTTTTGCTTAATCTGTAGTCTTTGTAGTTCATTCTGCAAAGTTTTCATGTGTTCTTCTTTATCTTTGATTTCATGTTTCAGTAATATTAGAGAAGCTTGTTGTTCCTGAAGTTGATGGTCCAGAACTCTTGCTCTATTTTCTTCTGAACTATGATATGATTTAATAGATTCTTCAGCTCCTTTTCTTGTGTTTTCAATAAGGTTTGCAGTTTCTAGTAGTTTTTTGTTTGCAATTTCCAATTTTGCTTGTGTTTCCCTGTGATGTTCAATTTCAGCTTTCAGACCATTTTGTGACCATTTTAACTTTGTTTCCAGTGATGAAATATCTGTTTTAATATGCTCCAATTCTTGTTGAATCTTTTTATGTTCATGACATTTATTATCTAACATTTGGCATATTCTTGCTTTCTCAGATATCATAGTTTGAACTTTATGCTGCAGAAATTCATTTTCACGGTTAACATCTTTGTATTTCTTCTCTGCTAGATCTTTCTGGTGTTTCTCCTTGATAACATTTTTTTCTGCAACTGCAAAACGTACTACCATCACTTCTTTCTCCTTGATTGCATAGTCTTTTTGTTTCACAGCTTGCTCAAGCTTCAACTCATAGTCTTTCAAAAGTTTCTCTGATTTGACAATTCTTTCCTCCAGATGATTAATTGTTTGAGTTTTTTCATTTATAACTTTTTGGTGAAAAGCCAACACATCTGTTGACTTTTCATATACCGCACTTTCTAAATCTCTACATTTTGCAGATTCATTATCAGATGAAATTTCTCCAATACCATCATACTCATTTGATGAACTGAAATCAGTGTTTGTTTCGGTCCCACTTGAAGTTGATGAAGTTTCTATCAGCTTCTCTCTGGTATTGTCATTTTGAACAAGAATTTCTATTGCTTTATCCAATTCACTCATAGTTTTCCAAACAAATTACTACTTAATCTATTGATTAATTCAACCACAATTTTCTATTGAAGAAGTTTTTCTATAAATGAAGTACATCGGAATTTTGATAACTCACATAAAATATATCAATAAATAATGACAATAGACCGCATTAGTGATGACGTCACAAATATGCAACCAACATCACACTGAGTCCTGAATCGTTTGGCTCGAAATGATATGTTTTATACTCGACCTTAAGTACGGATGACATACGAACGATAATAGAAGTATCGTAACAGGCCCTTTTGTTTTATGCTCTCACATGAAATAAGTTGATATTTAAGGAATTGCATTTAGGGGACCTTGGATATGAAGGATGGAAGTAACGAAATTTTCGTAAAACGATTTTCGGAATTTATTCAAAAGTATTTGAGAAAACTTTCAATACGTTACCCATTCCATACGACGTATTCATTATTTTTCTATCGAATTCAAACAGATACATTTCTTAAATATTCCTTATAACAGCGAAATAATTCAATAAATAACATCATAATTCTAACCACAGATCCTGAACCTTAGATAATGGTTACTTAAGGTTCATATTAGCGCATCTTCGTTCAGAAATATTTCGTTGGGACTCAATGCACTGTTGGTTGCATACATTGTGACGTCACACTAATGTGGTCTATTCCTCCAGGATAAGCTACAAATGTTTCACCAGCATGAAATGGGCTGCCAAAACTAGCTGCTCAAATTTTCGAACATTCCTTGGTAATGTATACAAGTACGAAGAGACTGAGAGAACATACTGAAAAAGTTGGACATAACCAAACCATAGGGCATTCCAACGACCTGTCAAAACAAATTCAATATGGTGGGAGTAGGCACACAATGCTTTGTTTACATATTGTTATGTTATAAATTGATCTAAAAGTTGTGAGATTTTTGTTTTCGTGACTGCATCAAATGATTTTTTATATTGTTTAGAGCTTATTAGTGGTATTCTCACTAAAAAATGCCTGTTACATGCCTTTTAGTCAGTCAACTGTGGAAGTCGTTCCAAGGATGATGTAAAATGTAAAATTCTTTTTAGTGCCTGCGGTTTTAAGCCACAGGTTTCTAACGGATAAAAACGAATTGTCTGAAAGGCTATGGATAGCAGCAATTAAGAGGGACGATCTTACTGAATCGATACTAAAAAATCAGAGAGTCTGCAGTAAACATTTTATAACTTTTATTGTATTTACATTGTACATTTTATTCAGCTGCAAATAAAAGTGCACCCACATGACTGCAAACTTCACTGTGTCCAGCCATTCATGGGCAATGTGCTGTTAATACACTTTCATCTTTGGCCACGATGCACCAAACGTCCAATGGTTTCTCATTTCCTCTCTCAGAATGTTTGACCTGAAAAAATTGCTGAATAAACAAAAGTCAATAAAAATGAACAAACCTTACCTTTCCCACTACAATGTAGAAACCATTCACCACTTTTGTCCCCACATTCACAGCAAAGCCTGACTCAAAATACTGAATGAATGCAAGCTTTTGTAGGCCTTCATTTGTTCTTTGGTGTAATAGCTATGGGTTAGCACTATAAATACGAAACAATATCTATATTTGTAATAGGTGAAATTCCATGAATTGAACTATCCAATTCCTGGATGTTCAATGTAAAAGGGTCTACATCATTTATTATCTTCAGCTTCATTCGGTATCTGTAAATAAACATTCCACTTCACATATGGGAAACAAAATGTTGTGTAAACAAAAAACAAATTGGGTTTTCAGCTTACCTTTCACCAATATCTGGATTTTCCAACAATAATGTCCTTAAATATACACTCTGCATCCTAAAAATTCTATCATCAACAACAAACTCACACAACTTCGGAAATAATGCCGTAATGACGTCACTTCAAACAGCTGTGTGCCTACTCTCGCCATATTGAATGTCACGTGATTTGGAATGCCTAATAAAAAAAATTTTCAAAAGTACATAAATTAAACAATTATGGCAGTACAACTTCTGAATATAACGAAAACTCTCCAGAAACTGAGTATTTCTGCAAGATGTAATATAGCTCCAACAATTGTAAATTCCTTCAAAGATGAATTCTGTAATAAAAATGTAATCCTGCACAACTCCACTAGGAACACCAATTTCTTCAATAAATGTAAGACCATGTCTAGATACTTTTCTCTCTAACAACGTGATGACAATGTCTGAATCAAATATTTCAGTGCCAGCTAAGGATTTGTGGAAAGGTATCACATCAGTCAGTAATGCTGGCAAGAAGAGAGGTCGTGGAAAAAATGCCTCAAAATCCAAAATAAAAGATTTGAATAGAGGTCAGGTTATGGGTGTTGGTAAAGCAAATATTGTGTGGCCTGGACTTTCTGCACCCATTATCAGAGGAAGAGAATTGGTGAGACAGGAACAGCTTCCAGAGGATCCAGAAAGGGAGAAAAAATTGATACAGCTGAGGGATCAAATGGGTACCTTCAGGCACCAGAAGTTGAGTCCAATTGAGAGGGGATGGTCAGGCTCAAAAATGCCTGGAAGGAGTATTGGATCTCCAGATCCAGTGGGTGAAGGTATATATCATAATCTGGATATGAATTAAGTGTACAAAGAGATTTTGTTTTTAGATACATTTGAAGGATTTGATACAAAAGTTCTTCAACTAAAGACAGTATTCAATATGAAAGGTAACTTTGGTAGAAAAAGAAGGCTATCTGTTCTTGTAGTTACTGGCAATGGAAATGGCTTAGGAGGTTTTGCCATGGGAAAAGCTTTGGAAGCTAAAATAGCACTTCGTAAGGCTAAAAACAGATCAGCACAAAAACTGATGCATGTAAAGTTATTCAAAAATCATACCGTTTGTCATGACTTTTTCACTCAATTTGCCACAACAAAAATCTATGTTATGCAAAAACCTGAAGGCTATGGACTTGTTTGCCATAGAGCTATAAGAACAATTTGTGAAGTTGTGGGTATCAAAGACTTATATGCTAAGATAGAAGGTTCTACTAATGTTAACAACATCATGAAAGCATTTTTCCTTGGCTTAATTAGGCAGAAATCACCTGAAGAAATGGCTGAGGAAAAAAAGTTACATTTAGTTCAGTTCTGTAAAGAGAACAATAATTTTCCTACTGTAATTGCATCTCCAAAAGAATGTCGAACTTCTGAAGAAATCCCAGAAGATGAAATCCTAGATTACAAACAATACTGTTTTGATGGAAAAGTTATCCTAAATAAGAAGAAACGTCCCCCTTTCTATGCAGGATACAAATCATATGAATTATATTTGCGAAAACAAGAGAAGCTCAAGAATCAAGAAAAAGTAAGACAACAATTAATTGCAGAATATGGCGAAGTTAGGAGCTTTTTAGCTGATAAATACCCTGAATGTGTACAGTTCAAGCCAGAAAGAAGACAAAAACAAGTTGAAGATGAATAAATGTGTAATATATTTTTTATAAATAATGGTTTGTAGTGTATTCCGTTAATCAATTACAAACAAATGAATACTAGGTAGTATCTGATTCAATATATAAACAGTAATTCAATATCCCTCCTATAAAGCAGTAGATTGGTTCCGCGTTATAGGGATATTCCCGGATAACTCGTTACGTATAATGATTCATCACATTTAACTTTTCTCGTTGCAGGGGATTTCAATCGAATATTACGAAAAAAACTATGAACGAAATATATACGTCTGATTATATAAATGTATGTGGAAAATCCCCGCGTAAAATTGCTCAATATGAAGGACTACTGTAGATAATTTTGTTGTATACTATTCAGGCTGTAAGTTTTATGGGATATAAAAAAAGAAGAATGATAATATGACATTGCTAATGCCAATATTCCTTTGTTTTTGTTTTGACAGTCATGTAGACAATTTTCGATTCGAATTTTAGAAATAATAAAGTGAATAAAATGGCTTTGAGTAATATTTTGCTCCTCAGTCAAATTGCGGGCTACGTAATCGCTTTCATCCTTTCACTATGTATCGTTGTACCAATGGGATTACATCAAGATGATTTTAAGTAAGTAATCACCTTTGCTCCTAGTATTGGATAAGAAATTATGGCTTTTTCAGGGGACATTGCTTATTGTTCTCCACTGGAGAATGGCAAGAAGCTGACGGGCAACTCTCAGTCAACTGGGCCTCACAATGCTATTGCAACTATACTATATTTGTAGGAGTCATGCTTGGACTTGTATCAGTTATCCAAATTTACAGGTGATTATTGACTGTATTGCTACTATTACTTCATAGTGAGAAAATACTGTTTTAGATTGTCTGTGTTCAGATACAAAGGCACAGACAGTAGCTTCTTATCTGCTTTTATAGATGTACTATCAGGGATACTTCTGTGTGGAATGACTATAATTGCTGCTCTGATGATCACCTTTGGATTTATGGCTTGGTGCCAAAATATGACACAAAGATTCCCATCGTGAGTACAGATGGTCTATATTCAAACAAAAATCATAGCATGAATGAAATCATAATATTTACACTGAATATTCAATAAATTAGAGTGGCCCTAATTGTTTGTTCTAGATGTGAATTAGCTGCTGGTCAAGATATAGATCATGCTGATAAAATAAATACAGCAAATTTTTATATACAATTGGGAACAGCTCAGTTTGGCATTTGGGGCTCTTTTGCTATATGGGTAGGACTTTCTGTTTGTGCTCTCCTGAAACTATGCAGATATCATCAATTGGAAAACATAAGAGTTTCAATGTATAGAGAACGCCAGCGTTTAATCAATGAAAATGCAGATTCACCTGGTAGCAGTCTAGGGCGAGAATCAACCAATACCCAGATAACTGCTACTGCAGAGTGATTAGTCTGTAATGTACTCAAGTATCCCTATTTGGTAATATGTGCTATCATTCATATATCTGTATTGCTGCATCAAACTATCTATAGATATTTCAGCTTGAATTAACAGTGAATATCTGAATTGAACTATTTTAGCTATCTATAGATTTATAATTGTGTTAAGCGCACATTGTATAATATAGTCTAGTTTAAAACATATTTTTTGTCTATATTTCATTATTCAACAGAATGAAAATTTAGATTTTGTGAATTTTGAATATATTCATATATAGTCTATTTGAGTAAGATAGTTGGGTCAGCTCGCTAAAAGTGCGATGTTACTGTTTCTCTTTTATTTTTTTCATTATTTGTAAAAATCTCGACTGAAATTAATAAAAACTTCATCAGCGAATCAAACATTTTTCTATCCAAATAAATTTGATATTATTGTGAAGTTGCTGTAAAGTTATTATTGATACCTAAATGTTCCCTGCCAATTAGAAGTTGGGTAAATATTTTTTATTTTGCACTAATGTATTAAAATATAACCAAACTTGTCAGAACTATCTTCCTTGAATGAATAGTTTATAGAAATATATCAATTGATTGAGGATATAAAAAGTTCCATTAGGTATGAATGCAATATTATGATTGGATATTACCCCATGCAAAATGTACCATTTCTTTATCATTTTGTTGAAAAGAATTAACACAAAAATGGTGGATGCTTCTCTATAATTTTTCAATATCAAAGACTCTCCTTTCTTCATTTTCCGCCTGTTTTGTCCTTTCGTGAATTTTCATATGTCTTTTCATGTCATGACTCAGCCTAAATCTCTTATCACACACATTACAACCGTACGGTTTGACTCCTGTGTGAATTCTATGGTGAACCACCAGCTCCCCCTTGCGCCTGAAACTTTGTTGACACACTTCGCAGGAAAAGGGAAAATGATCTTTGTGGTAGAGGTTGTGCACGTACAGCGACGATTTTTGCTTGAAGGCTTTACCGCAAATCTCGCATACGAAAGGTCTGTTGTCTGTATGAATGTTAAGGTGTTCAACTAGACTGAATTTCGTAGCAAATTTTCGATCGCAAACACCGCAAGCAAAGTTTCTGATGCCCCTATGGAGATGTTCCGTGTGCCGCTTGAGATGAGCCGAAGATTTGAACATTTTGCCGCACACCTTACACATGTACTTCTTTTTTTCTACATGTGATTTCCTATGGCGGGAGAACAAGAGAGGATCCGTAAACTCCTGCCGGCAATTGTCGCACGAGTAGTACACGTCACCGTCATTGGTGTAGGCCTTACATTTTTCTACAGCTTCGTGGTTTAATTTTCTTATCGATGGTTGAACGCTGCAGGCTTTTTCTGGGTGTTTTGTTTTGAGATGTTTCTGCATATCAAATTTTCTTGTGAATCTTTTTACACAAACCGGACAGGCGAAGGATGCAACAATGTCTGATTTTTTTCTTCTGAATTTTGGACGTCCTTGATTATGCAACTTCGACATGTGGATGTTTAGTTCGTTTCTAGAGTCGAACTGCTTGTCACATAAGTTGCATGGGTTTAAAGATATATATTCTGAAGTACTGGGCAGTTTGTTTGGAGGTGTAATGTCTTCTGGTTCTCTTGGGATTGGTTTGGGTGTGTCTTGTGTTTCTATGTTGTCTTCATATTCAGGACATTTTCTGGAAATCAAAATAAATTATTCATGACAACAAAAAGTTTACCAAAAATATGAATACATATGAATTTTATTATAATTTCTCATTGACTAGATTTTCATTACATTTACAATAATTTTAGAATTTCTATTTCTGTTGAAATATGAGATATTCACGCCCTAAAACTGTTATAAAGTCAGAGATTAAATTGATCCTTGTGCTCAGCTCAAGAACATTAAAAGAAAAAATATACATAAATGCCCTGAAAAATAAATGTGTATTTGAAGGTATTGTATGAATGTATATTCAAGAATTACTTGAATGAAATTAGTAGTCAATGTGAGAATGATCCCATTCACCTCAATGTTGAAGACATTTCATGGAATTTGCAGTAGATCATGAATATATTGCTTATAAGATAATTGTATCAATTTACACAAAATATAAAAATTACCCAGTATTCGAAAATGTTTCTGAGAAAATGACAATATTCTGAATAAGAAGCTCAAACAGTTGAAATAAATGTAGATTACTAGGAAACAAGGAAGAAGCAATTACAAGCTTAGTAAGTTGTACTTATCCAAAATAATTATTAAGATTCAAAAAGCCATAAACATAATACATCGATTTTAAGACTTATTTTGTACATAACATGTGATACTACTGCTTATTTTTCACTGCAGTCTCTGACAGGTCAAATTCTTCTGAATGAATAAATATCTCTACATATACTGATAAGTTATCTGGAGAACTGTTATTTTTTTACTATGCAAAAGATATCTGGTTTTCCATAATGTTTGTGAAAAATTGTCCTTCTGCTGGAACAAGTTCTGCAAAAATTTCAGTCTTCTCAAGTTTTGGTAGCATTACTCCTACAGCTCTTGTTTCTTCTGGTATTCTTCCCTGCCCAGGAACATGAATCAACTTATGTTTCTTCAAATACCTCTTTTGTTTGAAAGCCATCCCACACAATTCACAGGCAAATGGTTTTTCCTCAGAATGCACCAATCTATGTCTTTTCAACTCATACTTTATCCTAAAATGTCTACCACAAATATCACAAGGATAGGGCTTCTCTCCAGTATGTTTTGTGATATGTATAAGCAGAGGAGGCTTTGTACGGAAAGCTTGATTACAGTATGTACATGCATAAGGGAAGTAATCACTGTGAGAACGATTGTGAACAAATAGTGAAGCTTTTTGTTTGAATGATTTTCCACATAAATCACATACATATGGTCTCTCATTGGTGTGTATTCTTCTGTGTTCCTGAACATTACGCCTTGTAGCAAATTGTCTCCCACACAGATCACAAGAGAAGTTTTTAATTCCCTGATGAGTCTCCCTCAAATGCCTTACTAATCCTTGGGATACTCTAAAGCATTTGCCACATGTTTGACAGGTATGGGGACGTTCCCCAGTATGAATACGCATATGCCACATAAATGTGTATGGGGAATGAAGGCTTCTGCCACACTCTTTGCAATTATAATAAATTTTGCCTTCAACAACTACTTTTGCAGATTCTAACAGATCCTTATCAATTTTAGTTTGTTTCTGCTGTTTTGGCTTGTTCTTGCTTTTTTTCACTCTTTTACTAACTATTGACTTTTTTGTTGAGGATGAAATTCCAGGATGGTCTTGTCTAATATGATCTATCATCACTTGTTCATTTTGAGTAACTACCTGACATAATTCACATTTGTGAAAAGCTTTCTCTTTGCCATCACTGTTTTCAATATCATTCACAATTTTATCATTTTGTGGAATATCAACAATACTTGTTTCTTCTTGGATGATTACCTGGGAGTAAGAAGATTCTAAACTCAGATATTCTGAACAGTTGGATGACTGTATATCAGGTAGCTTTTGAGGAACCTCTTTTAAATCTGTTTCTCTAGGTTCAATCCTGAATTCCTCCCTGTGGACAAAACTTGAGTTTTAAATAGTCTCCATTGGAGAGTGTGGCAAGAATACCTCCATGATATAAATTGATGATATTTAACCTAACATCATGATATGTGAAATATTATACCAGGTATATACTTACTCAGTTTCTTGTTGCTGTAGATTTGCAACCACTTCTTGGTTGATACTTTCTTGTAATTCCTTTGTTGTTACAAAGTGACAACTTCTTAATCTCCTATCTGCTTCAATGCTAGCTATAACTAACTCATGCCAAGCTAGAACTGTGGATGCACATTGCCAACAGCACTGAAGAGGTAGATCGTCTGTTTCACAAACTTTAACTGGGAGATACAAATTCATTTTATTAGCCAAATCGTTATTAATACCATCTTCACTGTAGATTCCAATAAGTTTGTCGTTCTGGTTAGCACAAAGTCTGCAAATCACAGTCACACTAATCAGTTCTGTTTGGTTGGTTACTTCGTTCTCAGAAGACATATCCATCAAAACATAATCTTTTTCATCTTCCATTTCAGGAGTTACAGATGAATGTTCTTCTGAATTAATATTTGTGTTGGTTGATTTAAAGTTTGTTAAATACTATAAACACTATATTTAGTATTTACATCTTTGTTTCGAGATACGTCATCACCATTTCGAAAATGTCAATGTCCACTTCTTCTCATTGGTTTAGCAGACTAGTACTTTGCTTTCATGTCAAATCTGTGAGATGGGTTTGAGCTATATATATATATATATATATATATAGTATCATATTTTCTTATTCGATCAACAGTCCATTATATTTTAAATATCCTATTTTCTTATATTTTTTTCATTCTCGGTCTGGAGTTTAGGGTCTTATTTATGATCTAGGGTTGCCCTGTAGTAGTGGAAACATTTTGCCAAATTATGTAGTTATATGACAAGTCATAAACGTGGGCTTGAATGAACTTATTTTTTTCATTTTTCTATGGTATAAAAAACAAAACAACGCTCATTCATGAAAGATATATTCATCATCAGAGGTTTAGCCATGGAATGTTACAATACTAAATTTCCAATGGTTCCGATCAATTCAATTATTCTTCTTTCTTTTTGGGTACATAGGAGAGTACAATAGCCGATTTTGGGGATATTGGTACAGTTGCAGCATCTTTCTTGGCACTAAAAATAAAACAATTAGAAAACAATCTTCGATTTGAACTATGAAGATAAACAATCTTACTTCAATGTCATGAACTCTGTTTCATTGAAGTTTTTACTGAAATACTGTACTGAGACTTCTTCAATTTCTGTTAAAGCTGGCACTTGGCGGAAGTTCACCACCACCCTAGAGTCGCCTGTATTGAGAGCCACCAAAATACCAGGATTACCAGGCGTCAGTCTACAAAATATATCAAAAATATTTCATTTGAAACTTATACTAATTTTTTAGTTTTCAGATGTATAACTTCTATATTATAGAATCTAAATACTAAGACTTTTATATAAATTGAAAATGAGTTGTAATCATGCACATGACTTGAAATTACTCACCTTTGCCTATATTATAAAGGGAAGCGTGAAATAACATACAGTGAATTAAGTAATGTGATCAATTCTAAAATTATGTTTGTCAATTTTCTTGAAAGACCTGTGACAGTTGTCAGATATGCATTGTCGATCGTCTTTTCTTATTTCAAATTGAAATGAAAAATATATAGATTAATTGAGGCTCGTTGTGAAGTGATGCACATAATGAGTCACAAATCTCTTCTTCAGGTATCTGGTTTTCATTTTCGTGAAATTGGCCAACAACTTTTCTTAACCACCTTACAGTTGACTAAATTATTACCTGATATATGCCAACACAGTATTGTTGCTGATACTATGCAAACTGCATAGGCCCCTCATAATAGATGGAGATTCCCTGATCTTGAGGAGTTGAGTGTCAAGGGTGGCATTTTGATTAACCAGATTTGCACCGGGTAGTAAATAAGTGACAATGTCCAGAACATCCGTCGGCAACTCTGGGGAATTCACCTGAGACAAACATTTCGTACATATATATATTTTTTTCAATTTGCATTTGGTCTCACAGCAATTTCCGAGTGACAATCATTAGACAGTGAACTGAAATGTTCTTACCTTCCATAGGGGCCATTCAATGTTGTTGACATTAAAAGTGTAATTGAGATTATTCACAATTTCACTGACATTCAACTTGTTGAATATGTGAGCCTTCAGAGGCAAATCAACCACTAGCCTCTCGTTGACTTTGTACGACTGGACTTTGCCAAGTTCTTCTGAAACCATCAACAAACCGTCCGATGTCTTGTTGCTGATGACCTCCTTCCAACCTTACCAAGAAAATATATTTTGAGCTAACAATAATTTCATTCAAAATATCTTAGTCTAGAGAAGACAGGAATCAATAAAATCACCTAGATAAATTTAATTTGGTGGAAAAATATATCTGTAGTATGGACAAAAATATAATAGAGTAATAGGGAACATAATTATGTGAAATAACAGACTCCAAGTTACCTTGCAGTAATTTCCCTAGTTCTGGTACGTTCTCGGTTTTGGAATGCAAATAGAAGCCATACTGGGTGTGCACAAGACCGGCGGCATTGGAGAAATCAGTTTCGTCTTCAAACTTGGGATCAACCAGTAATACGTGGGCGTTTCTGAGGCGGACACCCGAAGCTCCGAGGTCAATGAATTTCTCGATTATACTCGAAAATGCCAAGGTCACATTAGGGTTGAAGAAATTCAGTAGAGGTTTTTCCAAGGGGGCATAGTAGAAATGTTTGCGTATGTTGGAGTATATCCAGGATGATTTGTTGTTGGGTCCCACCTGAAAAATGAAAATTTAATAATTTCAAGGTGATCTTCCACAATGTATCAATTTTTACCCAGTTATTTGGGGGTTCTGGTTGGCCACCATTGGCAGAACTTTTGGGCAACTTCCAGATATAGTAGTCTCGATAGATGGAATTGTTATTTTCACTGGGGTTGAACCAAATGTTGGAGGTAGAAGGGTCCAAGTCTATGATTGTTTTAATGCCTGTATCCTTGGCTTGCTTAATGAGTTTAACGGTGTCGTGAGTCTCGTCAAATAACTGATAGGCGTCATCTGCCCAAGTTATAATCAATCCTGAAAAGAAAAATTTCTTATTTCCAAAAGAAGAGGTATACCTGGTGAAAGTAGAATTGAAGAGTTGTCTTTGGGATATGCACAATTACAAAAATTTAACAAAAGTTACCTTTAATATTCTTATCAATTGATTGTAATGCTTCTGGTTTAGTATCAGGACCAAGTTCTGCAAGCGGACCTTCTTGCCACCTAAATCAAGTGAAAATAAGATATATAATATTTCATGAGAATAAATGCACAAAATGTTCGAATTAGTCGAATAAATTTCAAAAATACATAGTGTAAAAACATCTTATGTTGTGAAAAAATATTATTTGTTGTGGATGTATTGCATCCGGATCAATAACTTCTTTCTGAATCAATCATTTTGAAAACATCACAGCATTTCCATGGAACCGGAGGTGTCAAAATCTATCGAAAACAGAGTACGTCATTACACGGATGGAATAGATGATTATTCTGATTGTTATACTTCAAGTTTGATATATCTTCATAATTTGATTCATTAACTGTAAACTGATGACTTCTTACCATGTTCTGGGTGGTGGTGGATCACATTTAGGTGCAGCATAAATGATCAAAATTGCCCCCACTAGCATGGCAGCCCATAGTACCCAAAATCCAATGAACAAAAACCAACGTAGGCGTACCCAGAATGGATCATTGGCATATTTCATCAGTTCTTCCTTATTCATTCCCCCAAAAGATACAGTGGGTTCATCTGGAATACATATTTTTTCTCTAACTGGAGTGTCTAGATCAATTTCGGACATCATTTTCAAAAATACTATTCAGCCTTATTATGCTGTTGTGTTGGCCACTTCAATGTGCAAACAAAGCTAGTTATGAAGCCTCAATTTTGCATAGTAAGCAATGTTTGCAATATAATGTTTCAAGTATGTGGTATTTACTTTTTGATGAAAAGCTAGCATAGGGGAGTTGTATTATTGATTAGGTGTGTTTATATTGTTTACCTATGGTGAAGAGCATTGAACAGAATCCTGAAGAAATGATAAAAATGGGAACTCATGTATTGAATAGGTATTGGAAATTAAATTTTGAGACTACAATGTGCTCCTCATCATATTCCATTTAGGAATTATACTATGATCCACTATAATTAAAGTATTTCAATAAATTTGTTGTCTGTTTTTGATTTTTGTACTTTATACTTTGCCTATAAGATGTGTTCAAAAGAAATAAATTGATTGAGTTATAAATGATTCAGTTGACTTCAATACATAATACATGGCATAACATTTATTATCAGGTATTGAATTGAATATTTTTACATACCAATGTGAAGTTTCGCATCACCATTCTTCTCAGACATCGTGATTTTAACATCTTTTATATCAATATCTGAATTAGGAGACACCTTCTTCTCTTCATTGGGCAACATTTTCTCATCAGCTCCATCAACCTCACCACTAGATTTCAATTTCACCAGTGACTTTGGTCGAGAGACTGCTTCGTCTGTGTTGAATTATAAAAGTAGTTAACAAATCAAAAAAAGAGAAATACACGTACCTTCCATGTCTTTCTCTGGTATTGCCTTATATGTAGCTGGCAACTCGTTTTTTGCCTCTGATTGATCGTTCATTTTCACGCAAATAACAAATTACTGTTATTCAGTTGTAAACTGCTGATTTCCTGCGTCTGAATAGGGCCTTTGAAAGTAGGCGTGCTCTGCACAAACTCGACAATCAGTCGATAATTTTGGGCATGAACGAGAACTCTCTAATCTCTCTCTATGAACCTCTATGAACTCTCTCAAAGAGCTAATCCATGAGCTAATTGGAGCTAATCTGACTGTAAAAAAGTATATGACGTAATATCTTGATTCTTACATCAGAAAACGAACCAGAAAGTAAAGGGGATATTCCATGAAACAAACAGGAACATTCAATCAAAAGGCGCCACAAAGTATAAACCAGTGTGAAACGGGCTGCCAGAGCTGACTGCCTAAATTCCCGAACATTACCGAACGACCAGTGGCGTCGTTTCTCCCCTTTAGCTAACGAACGTTACATAAAAGATTAATATTATGAACATTTTAAACTGGCTGCTTTCTTGAGAAATGTTTCTCGATGAATTAACTTGGGAATGTAAAGGTTGTGATTGTGTTTGGTGTGAAAATACAGGCGTATCGAAGAAATAGATGATCGTGACTGTTATTTTTTGTGCAGAAGACAAGAGAAAATATTTTTTTTCAATTATTTCGCAACTTACTGCCAGAACGACATATGGTGGTAAGTGTTACTTGAATGTATAAGAATCGCACTGTTTAGGAAAAATTCCTTGCAAACGGGGCCCACTATGTGTACACTGAGAGAAAAGAAATTTTCTAAAATTATTTTCTTCAATTATTTCGCAACTTACTGCCAGAACGACATATGGTGGAAAGTGTTACTTGAATGTATTAGAATCGAACTGTTTAGGAAAAATTCCTTGCAAACGGGGCCCACTATGTGTACACTGCCCAGCAAACATGAATGAGCGGTAAACAGACGGGCCGTTGCCGTTAACAGCGGAAAATCATCGGCAGCGGCATACTGACATCGGCAAAATGTTAAAATGACATCAGTCCTGCCGCTTCGGCTGGACGTTCGCATTTTTATGTCGGATGTCCGTAATTTTGCCAGAAATCACCCGTTAAAAAATTTCTGACAATCGCGCCGATGTAGTTTTGACGCCGAGAACCACCACACAATTAAATACGTGGTGATATCTATTGGTATTACTGACAGTCATCACATTGGTATCACTGCTGTTGTGTGGTTATGTTAAGGATTTAGAAACAACAAAAATATTCGTTTTCTTATATTCGTTGTGAAATTGTTTTCATGCATTCTTCTTGGAGCTGACTTAGCAGATGATGGCCGATAAGTGAGTACCATATTCCGTTCTTAATGATAATATAATATCATATAATCTCGTGTAACATGTAATCCACTAGAAGCACTCGTCAGAAAAACCGTTTATGTGAAGTTATCCACGGTTTCTCAGCCACGCTTTATGACGTGGGGTCTGTCGAATTCGGGATAGAGGAGAATTCGCTCACAGCGTTGCCAAACTTCCCAGCCACGGTTTTTCATTCGGTTACGTATTTGAATCAATTGAAACATCATTCTGATCGAAATGTACCGATCATATGACTACCTAACGTTGACAATAAAAATAAAAATGTGTATATTTTCTCTCCTCACCTTCCTTATATACGACGATTTTCTGGATATAACTATTTTATTACTGGATGTGCGTTGATGAATTATTCACAGAGAGATTCAGAATCACTTATTTCATGATTATCAATAGTCAAACGAATTTGGGGTGCCGTAGGGGAGACAGGAAAATAATAAAACTGTCATATTCGACGTATTTCTTGCTATAACTTTTTTATTACTGGATGTGCGTTGATGAATTCTTCATAGAAAGATTCAAAATCACTTATTTCATGATTTTCAAGAGTCAAACGAATTTGGGGTGCCGTAGGAGAGACAGGAAAAGATAAAACTGTCATATTTGACGTATTTCTTGCTATAACTTTTTTATTACTGGATGTGCGTTGATGAATTTTTCACAGAAAGATTCAGAATCACTTATTTCATGATTTTCAAGAGTCAAACGAATTTGGGGTGCCGTAGGGGAGACAGGAAAAGAATAAAACTGTCATATTTGACGTATTTCTTGCTATAACTTTTTTATTACTGGATGTGCGTTGATGAATTCTTCACAGAAAGATTCAGAATCACTTATTTTATGATTATCAAGAGTCAAACGAATTTGGGGTGCCGTAGGAGAGACAGGAAAATAATAAAACTGTCATATTTGACGTATTTCTTGATATAACTTTTTTATTACTAGATGTGCGTTGATGAATTTCTCACAGAAAGATTCAGAATCACTTATTTCATGATTTTCAAGAGTCAAACGAATTTGGGGTGCCGTAGGGGAGACAGGAAAAGATAAAACTGTCATATTTGACGTATTTCTTGATATAACTTTTTTATTACTGGATGTGCGTTGATGAATTTCTCACAGAAAGATTCAGAATCACTTATTTCATGATTTTCAAGAGTCAAACGAATTTGGGGTGCCGTAGGGGAGACAGGAAAAGAATAAAACTGTCATATTTGACGTATTTCTTGCTATAACTTTTTTATTACTGGATGTGCGTTGATGAATTCTTCACAGAAAGATTCAGAATCACTTATTTTATGATTATCAAGAGTCAAACGAATTTGGGGTGCCGTAGGAGAGACAGGAAAATAATAAAACTGTCATATTTGACGTATTTCTTGATATAACTTTTTTATTACTGGATGTGCGTTGATGAATTCTTCACAGAAAGATTCAGAATCACTTATTTCATGATTTTCAAGAGTCAAACGAATTTGGGGTGCCGTAGGAGAGACAGGAAAAGATAAAACTGTCATATTTGACGTATTTCTTGATATAACTTTTTTATTACTGGATGTGCGTTGATGAATTTCTCACAGAAAGATTCAGAATCACTTATTTCATGATTTTCAAGAGTCAAACGAATTTGGGGTGCCGTAGGGGAGACAGGAAAATAATAAAACTGTCATATTTGACGTATTTCTTGCTATAACTTTTTTATTACTGGATGTGCGTTGATGAATTCTTCTCAGAAAGATTCAGAATCACTTATTTTATGATTATCAAGAGTCAAACGAATTTGGGGTGCCGTAGGAGAGACAGGAAAAGAATAAAACTGTCATATTTGACGTATTTCTTGATATAACTTTTTTATTACTGGATGTGCGTTGATGAATTCTTCACAGAAAGATTCAGAATCACTTATTTCATGATTTTCAAGAGTCAAACGAATTTGGGGTGCCGTAGGGGAGACAGGAAAAGATAAAACTGTCATATTTGACGTATTTCTTGATATAACTTTTTTATTACTGGATGTGCGTTGATGAATTTCTCACAGAAAGATTCAGAATCACTTATTTCATGATTTTCAAGAGTCAAACGAATTTGGGGTGCCGTAGGGGAGACAGGAAAAGAATAAAACTGTCATATTTGACGTATTTCTTGCTATAACTTTTTTATTACTGGATGTGCGTTGATGAATTCTTCACAGAAAGATTCAGAATCACTTATTTCATGATTTTCAAGAGTCAAACGAATTTGGGGTGCCGTAGGGGAGACAGGAAAAGATAAAACTGTCATATTTGACGTATTTCTTGCTATAACTTTTTTATTACTGGATACCTGTGTGCCTGTGACGCGTCGCCAGATATAGCCGTGTTGCCATATGTTTTTCACTTTTTCAGCGATACTCCGAATTAACTCCGAATGAAAACTTGGGTATATAATCATATTTCATAAAAACTATTCAACCATTGTGAGATCATGATGAATAAATATTCATGGAGATTCTTTACTTACCTTTCGAAAAAAAGTAAGGGGGTCCTGTTATCCATTTCGTGTTTAAAATGTTCTAATAAATATGCAACCATTTTCTGGGCATCTCCACTCGACATTTTGATGAGAAAACGATGATATTTAGCTCTCAAAAGAACAATTTTAAAAAATCGCAAAAGAACAATTCGTATGTAAACAAACGATTGTCGGGATTCGCCCCAAACAATTTGGCAACGTTGTGAAGTGAACGATGTAGCACTTTCCTACACTCGGTGTAAGTTTGCACGAAACGACTAGTTATTGGCATAGACCGGAGAAGTGTGACCACAGAGGGGATACCCAGAGGGTTCATTATAAAAGGGCGGGAAATCTATAATTCACTTTAAAATTTGACAACATTTTGTTGACAAATGCTTTTGTGCAAATTAATTGCGAAATTTTGATAGTGATGCCTTATCGATTGAGTTACGTACATCCATCTATGAATAAGTGATTCTGAATCTTTCTGTGAAAAATTCATCAACGCACATCCAGTAATAAAAAAGTTATAGCAAGAAATACGTCAAATATGACAGTTTTATTCTTTTCCTGTCTCCCCTACGGCACCCCAAATCCGTTTGACTCTTGAAAATCATGAAATAAGTGATTCTGAATCTTTCTGTGAGAAATTCATCAACGCACATCCAGTAATAAAAAAGTTATATCAAGAAATACGTCAAATATGACAGTTTTATCTTTTCCTGTCTCCCCTACGGCACCCCAAATTCGTTTGACTCTTGAAAATCATGAAATAAGTGATTCTGAATCTTTCTGTGAAGAATTCATCAACGCACATCCAGTAATAAAAAAGTTATATCAAGAAATACGTCAAATATGACAGTTTTATTATTTTCCTGTCTCTCCTACGGCACCCCAAATTCGTTTGACTCTTGATAATCATAAAATAAGTGATTCTGAATCTTTCTGTGAAGAATTCATCAACGCACATCCAGTAATAAAAAAGTTATAGCAAGAAATACGTCAAATATGACAGTTTTATTCTTTTCCTGTCTCCCCTACGGCACCCCAAATTCGTTTGACTCTTGAAAATCATGAAATAAGTGATTCTGAATCTTTCTGTGAGAAATTCATCAACGCACATCCAGTAATAAAAAAGTTATATCAAGAAATACGTCAAATATGACAGTTTTATCTTTTCCTGTCTCCCCTACGGCACCCCAAATTCGTTTGACTCTTGAAAATCATGAAATAAGTGATTTTGAATCTTTCTATGAAGAATTCATCAACGCACATCCAGTAATAAAAAAGTTATAGCAAGAAATACGTCGAATATGACAGTTTTATTATTTTCCTGTCTCCCCTACGGCACCCCAAATTCGTTTGACTATTGATAATCATGAAATAAGTGATTCTGAATCTCTCTGTGAATAATTCATCAACGCACATCCAGTAATAAAATAGTTATATCCAGAAAATCGTCGTATATAAGGAAGGTGAGGAGAGAAAATATACACATTTTTATTTTTATTGTCAACGTTAGGTAGTCATATGATCGGTACATTTCGATCAGAATGATGTTTCAATTGATTCAAATACGTAACCGAATGAAAAACCGTGGCTGGGAAGTTTGGCAACGCTGTGAGCGAATTCTCCTCTATCCCGAATTCGACAGACCCCACGTCATAAAGCGTGGCTGAGAAACCGTGGATAACTTCACATAAACAGAAAAACCATGTTGCAAGAAATATGGTCAATAGAGACTGAGGTCCTTTTGAACAATATTTCCAGTAGAAATCATAATGATATTGATGTCAATAATGTACCTGGCCCCAGTATTGCAAAACGACCTAGAAATGAAAGATTTTGAAGACCATCAATCCATGAAAATTGATTATGATGTTAAATGTTTGGCAAATGAGTTGATGGCTGGTTTATGCAACATTTCCCAATGACTATGACTAATAACTAGTAACTAAGAACTCTACCTAAGAATGTTGTGGTGTTTATGCACTCTCTTGTTAGTTCTTAAAAGCGAAATTGAAAAGAATACAAAAAATCTTGGAAAATGGTTCGAAATAAAGGGAAAACGTGTTTAGCACTGTTTTTCTGTTCATTAATAATATTGAAAAGCCATTCGATGATTGGAAGACATCGTCGTTATGCTGTGAGGCACTTGTCAATATTAAAATATTTCGATTCGACGCACGCGCACTTCTTTTTTTTGACTAAGAAATCGGTTCATAGTTAAAAGTTGCTCAACTTTCTAGTCATAGTTCTTAGTTCTTAGTACTGATGGGATTGCATAAACGCTCTCATTGATTTGTTAGTGTTGAATTCTTAGTTATTAGTTCTTAGTCATCGGCTTAGTTCTTGGGAACGTTGCATAAACCAACCATGACTGTTATAAAAGATGCTTTCTTGAACAATCTCAGTGAATCTGATGATAATATAATACATCATAGCTCAGATGAAACTGGAAGTGATTCTGAACCTGAAGTTGTTAACAATATTTGTTGTGATACATCAACATTTCTTAGAAAATGGACACTGAGAAAACAATATAATAAATACAGCTGTTTCACAGCTACTTAAATGGCTGAACACCCAACCCAACTTGTCAAATATCCCTCTCAATGCTAGAACATTGTTGAAAACCTTATCTGAAAACTGCTTGAGACAAATGGGCGATGGAAGCTTTTATTATTTTGGTAATACCAATATAAATGTACTACTTTTAATCTAGATTTCAATATAAATGGCCTTTCAATACATAAAAGCACTAAGATATCTTTTTTGAGCTACTGGATAGTAGAGTTCAATCGGAAACCAAGAACAAGAATTTTCTATCACTTTGAATACTTTCGAATATGTTTCAGATATCTTGATTTCACAAATATTTCAAATATGGTGTAATATTTTGTAAGCGAAGTTTTCCCCTCAATATTCCATTGTTTGTTTTTTTTTTCAGAATTGCTCACAGAAATTCTGAGGCAATTGAAGATAATTGAAGAGGATTCCAGTTATCTGATTGAATTGTACATATATTGATGATACTAAGAAACAAGTATCTTCTGGGAAGGCAGCCAAAATTTTGAAGAGTTATCCATATTGAATGATGATTTGTCAAATAAAACTGAATTTGCTGAATGGGTATGTTGTCTCAAATTATAATATTATTACTTTTTGAAATACTAATTAGTTGAAATTAATTTCAGTGTTGTAAGCTGCAATATATTGGGAGGAAAATGAATATGAACTTTTATAACAAATGACTTGGCAAGGAAATCAAACTGGACAGGGAGGAATGAGAAGACAGGTTTTGAAGATTTAAAAAATGTGATTCAATTATTACATGGTAAGTTGCTTTCAGGCTTAGTATTTCTTTATATGTATATAATATTTTTACTTTGAAAATGTTTCCAATAATTTGGACCTAACAACCGTTATTATTTTCACATTTCATATTTATTTTTACTTTTTCTGTGTAGCTGCTGCCCAAAGGATATATATTTTTTGTTTATTTTCTAATATCATTGTGATGTTATTTTCTCATTATATTATTTTATATTTTACTCGTTGTATTTTATTGAGATACCTAAAACCTCTGGTTGAACTAGGGTGTAAAGCCATCATCCCACCTCAATCTGTAAGATGCAATACCAATGCATCGGAACTTCAAATACCCGCTAAAGTGCCGCTATCTAGACAGGGCGGCTGATAGTCTGGTGGCCTACTAGCGGCCGCCGGGACGCGGGCTAGCCGGGCCGACGGCGTATCACGATTAAGGGCCGCTGATGTCGGCATCGGCAGTTTTTAAAGTACCTCAAGCGGCCCGTATTTACTATGTTTGCTGGGTGAGAGAAAAGAAATTTTCAAAAACATTTTTTTTTCAATTATTCCGCAACTTCCTGCCAGAACGACGACATATGGTGGAAAGTGTTACTTGAATGTATTAGAATCGAACTGTTTAGTAAAAATTTCTTGCAAACGGGGCCCACTATGTGTACACTGAGAGAAAAGAAATTTTCAAAAATATTTTTTTTTCAATTATTTCGCAACTTACTGCCAGAACGACATATGGTGGTAAGTGTTACTTGAATGTATAAGAATCGCACTGTTTAGGAAAAATTCCTTGCAAACGGGGCCCACTATGTGTACACTAAGAGAATAGTTATTTGTTTAACTAGGCAGCAAAGTAGTAGATTGACTGCCGATTCAGCTAAGGCAGTCAATCTACTTTGCTGCCGAGTTGAACATATAATTTTTTCTCCGATTGTTCATAATGATATAGGAGGATATTGTATTTGCAAATTATTACAATTCCCACAATCTCTTTATTTTTCCTGTATAGTGTTCAATTAAAATAAAATTTGATAGAAATCGCAGTTGTTGGAATGGTTGGTTGCCATGGAAATGTCCATAATAATTATAGTTTGACAATTCATGAAATTTCTGACAGGTGTGCGAAAAAATATCGGTATATTTAAATTATTATATAATGGACAGTGATAGCGACCTGGAAGTACTTACTCCTCCAGAAATAAGGGAGGTGGCAAAAAATATAGAGTTGAATTTGTTGCCGGAGAAGTCTCGGATGAAATATGAAGGAAATTATAAACGATTTATGGATTATTGCATGGAGAAAAATGTGAAGACTTTTTCGGAGAATGTATTACTTGCTTATTTTGCTGGATTATCTCAAACAATGAAGAGTTCTACCCTTTGGTCTGTATATTCCATGTTGAAGGCAACTATGAATGTTAAAAATGGCGTAGATATAGGAAGATACTTGAAGTTGCGGGCATATTTAAAACGGTCATCTGAAGGCTACAAGGCAAAGAAGTCCCGAGTTTTCGAAAAACAAGATATTATAAACTTTATACTGGATGCACCAGATGATCAATATTTATTAGCAAAAGTAAGTTTTGAATGAGATATCTATACCATGGAGTGAAAATACTTATAATCCATTCTTTTAGGTTGTATTGATTTTTGGAATTGCGGGTGCATGTCGCTGCGACGAACTTTTGAATTTAAAGTTAGAAAATATTGAAGATATGAACAATAAACTATTCGTATCCCTATTAAATACGAAGACGAAGAATTCGAGGTCTTTCGTAATACTGGAATATTTGGATGTTGTTAGAAAATATATAGCTCTTCGGCCTGCTGAATTAAAAGACACAAGATTTTTTTTCAAATACGCAAAAGGTAAATCCATAAAGCAATTTGTTGGAATCCATAAATTTGGTAAAATACCTCAAGAAATAGCTGTCTATTTAAAGTTGCCGAATGCTAAGGAATATACGGGACACTGCCTCCGCAGAAGTTCTGCCACTTTACTTGTGAATGCAGGAGGTGACATAACAATGTTGAAACGACATGGTGGGTGGAAATCCTCAACTATAGCAGAAGGGTACATTGAAGATTCAATGGCAAGTAAAACCAGCATTTGTGAAAAAGTTTTGACAAATATAGGAACTACTTATGAGACGAATCAAACTGGTAATATAATTAATGTAGAGAGAACGATATCTGAGGAAAGAAAAGGTGGCCTATTCGTTCAAAATTGTAGTAATTTTACCATCAATGTTAATAACAACTAAACATATGTTTTTTAAATTCTTGTTAAAAGTGTTATGTAATAATTGCTAATAAATGTTTACGTCAAATGTTTTATTCCCATTGAGTATAATCACTTTGCTGCCTAGGCAGGAAAAGTAATACTTTGCTGATTGATATGTGTCAGCAAAATTAATATTTGCTGCCTATCGGAGAAAATAGTTATTTGTTTAACTAGGCAGCAAAGTAGTAGATTGACTGCCGATGCTGAATTCATAGCCGAGCGCAGCGAGGCTAGGAATTCAGCTAAGGCAGTCAATCTACTTTGCTGCCGAGTTGAACATATAATTTTTTCTCCGATTGTTCATAATGATATAGGAGGATATTGTATTTGCAAATTATTACAATTCCCACAATCTCTTTATTTTTCCTGTATAGTGTTCAATTAAAATAAAATTTGATAGAAATCGCAGTTGTTGGAATGGTTGGTTGCCATGGAAATGTCCATAATAATTATAGTTTGACAATTCATGAAATTTCTGACATTGAGTATAATCACTTTGCTGCCTAGGCAGGAAAAGTAATACTTTGCTGATTGATATGTGTCAGCAAAATTAATATTTGCTGCCTATCGGAGAAAAAAGAAATTTTCACTTATAATACCACAAGAGCTTTTTCCTGAAAAACTTGACGACTTTATTTGTTTGCAGGGAACCTTGAGGGAAATGCCAGATAATTTTGAAGCTCGTGTGGTATTCGGGGGATTATTTTTCCGTCCCAAATGTCGGCCAATAGAATTGTTTTTATTGTACCTTCCTTATAGTCTTCTCCATCCATTTTCTTCATATTGTAAGCGTAATCTTTCATAATGTTTGCCAATTGCGCTTCACTCGTTTCAGCACTCAATGTGTATTCCCTCTCAGTACAAAAAGTAGTCAATTGGTTCCAAACTGTTTTTTTTGCCTTCTCCGTATTAATGGGAACATTTCCTTTGACTTTTTTATCGATGGTGGACAGAGAACAAACTCCAAATCGACTCATTTTCATGCAAAATCTCCAATTTTCACAATTGAATTCAACCTGTCAGTTTGACGTGTGGTTAATTTGACTGGATCATGTTTTGTTTTTTATATATAGCAACTACCAGAGAAAATAATCAAAAAATTATCGGTTATAATTGCACAAGTGCATAAAAATTACCGATAATTTTGCAAGAAAGCGTGTTATCTAAAAATTGCACAAGATTTTTTTCATATTTTGGCGAAAGAGCCCGACTCCGAAGGAGGAGGGCTCTTTTACAAAATATGAAAATAACGGAGTGCAATTTTTATAGATAACACGCTTGAACGTAAAATTATCTGGTCATTTTTATGCACGAGTGTAATTCAATGGAATATTTCACGAATAAAGAAATAAAAATCCATGAACTGTCGCCATATATACTGTCTGTTGGATTTGGTATTTTATTTTGGTTCACTTTCAACTACATTTTCCTCAATTGATTGTATGGACCACTCACCAAAACGCGACATTTTTTCACTTTTTGAAGTATATCTGACCTTTATCAGTATTGTCAGTCAGTGTTGTTGTTATTGGTGTCATGCCGACGGGATGTTTTCGCAGTGCAATCATCGCTCCGCAGTGCAATTACCGCTGTAATTTTTCGATAATTGCATTCCTCTTATGACATATATTATACATGAGGGAAATATTCAGTATAATACCATGTAGGTTGTACCACGTGACGTCGAATGGTGCAATTCTATTGGTCGATATTTGGGTCAAAAAAATAATCAGTATAATACCATGTAGGTTGTACCACGTGACGTCGAATGGTGCAATTCTATTGGTCGATATTTGGGTCGGAAAAATAATCAAAAATATTTTTTTTCAATTATTTCGCAACTTCCTGCCAGAACGACATATGGAGGAAAGTGTTACTTGAATGTATTAGAATCGAACTGTTTAGGAAAAATTCCTTGCAAACAGGGACACAAAATAGCACATCTGATTGAAAAAAAATATTTTTGAAAATTTCCTTTCTCTCAGTGTACACATAGTGGGCCCCGTTTGCAAGGAATTTTTCCTAAACAGTGCTATTCTTATACATTCAAGTAACACTTTCCACCATATGTCGTTCTGGCAGTAAGTTGCGAAATAATTGAAAAAAAATATTTTCTCTTGTCTTCTGCACAAAAAATAACAGTCACGATCATCTATTTCTTCGATACGCCTGTATTTTCACACCAAACACAATCACAACCTTTACATTCCCAAGTTAATTCATCGAGAAACATTTCTCAAGAAAGCAGCCAGTTTAAAATGTTCATAATATTAATCTTTTATGTAACGTTCGTTAGCTAAAGGGGTGAAACGACGCCACTGGTCGTTCGGTAATGTTCGGGAATTTAGGCAGTCAGCTCTGGCAGCTCGTTTCACACTGGTAAAGTATAAACCAACCAGATTTATTTTGGCAATGGCGGTATATCCGAAAATTTTCGTTTGAATATTGATTCAAAATTGCAATTTTGCAAACATTATTTTTCAGCGAAATAATTTCTAGTCAATGCTCGTAATCTATTGGAAAAAGACAATAATTATTACTAATCAGATTACATTACCATTAAAATGTACATAAAATATTCGAATTGTATGGTGACATCAAAGAACTGTCGATATTTCTGAGTATAAAGAAATTCTACTCGAATAGAAATCATACATTTGTCTCAGTACTTTTAATAACAATACCACAGTGACTGTGACAATACCACAGAGGATTTGATTTTTTAATTGAACAGGAGAACATGACATAAAAAATGAATGGAATTCAGTGCAACCACTACAAATATCACTACATTCACTACAATCGTGAGTCATCTTTAGCATTAGCATTGACGAGCTATCTTCATGACCATTACAGTTCTGTATGACAGCGACGTCAGCGACAATAGACTGCAGTCAACGACGGATGTTATCGTGTACGTGAGAAGACTGTAAAAAATGTATCTTTAGTTTATTCTTGGCTTTATATTCTAAATTAGGAATAGGTTGGTGCAATATTACTTTAATGGTGCTGAATTCTCACTACACAAAAGAATTTTTCATAAATGCAGTGAGTCCGCGATTGTGAATGTTGTGATCTAAAAGTGAGTACATATAGCACATTACTCACAGAATATTCATTTGTTTGCATGTGTTCTAATAATAAAAACTTGACTTATCTTTTTCATTGGTTTACTTGCATGAATAGATAATTCTTCTTAAAGGTGAGATAAGAGCATTGTCAATTCATTTTATCTTATCTTTCAACATTTTGGTTGATATACGTTTCAGAATTGCATCAATTACCAAATATTGAACATTATTTTTATTTCAATAGGAATGGCTGCTATCAGTGAATTGAGGGTGTCTTTGTTCAGCTGTTGTATTCCTAGGCCCCAGAAAAGGAGACTTCGAATAGACAGGTAAAATAATTCTTTATTTGCCTTATAAGGGACAGAATCCAAATTAAGGACATGACATTGGACAGTAATAGTAGCTATGATGTTTGCTCAGTTTCGAAAAAACAATTTTATTTCAGATCAATGATAGGTAATCCAACTAACTTCCAACATACAGGTCATATAGGAAGTAGAGATGTAGAATTACCTGGTGACCAACTAGCTGCCCTTCAAAACCAGATGAAAAGTAAAGGAGGATATGAAGCTTCCTACAAGGTAATTGAATTTCATTCAACCTCAATTTGTATCAACATGAATTAAATTTCATTTAATTTTACTCTACTTATTGGAATAAATCAAAACTAACATTTTGTGTCTTGGTTAAGTATGCTTGATATTTTTTTTAACAAAACCTGTAACTTTCTTATACATCATGTAATTATTAGCATGTTGGTTTTCATGTTTAATGTGAAAACATACACAGTTCAACACCCACATTTTCTTATTTTTAGGAACCCGATTGGTGCCAATAATTCTGTTCAGTGTCATACAATAGGAGATTATTTATTTATTTGTGGTATTATTATTTTTAAGTTTATTTTATGAACTGTATATACCTAAAAGTATGTTAATATTTGAAATTGTTGCTAGCATCTCCAAGAGATATTTTTATACTGTTAATGCACATTGGTGACTTTTAAATTGAATGTATTTTTGACAAAGATGTGCTTCACGTTGTGCTAAAATCTCAATTATTAGTTTATTATATGATCTTTGATAACACATTGTGTTGTAAAATAAAGATATAGTTGAACAATTATCAAGTTTTGATATAAATGTAAAGGTTTCAAGGCTTCAGTTGAATATATTGTAATGCAGATTCTTTTCTTAATGGCATACAGTTTCATTTGGAAGGATTTTAGCAAATAAGTGCACTTTTGTCTTGCAGACTCTCATCATTGACTGTAGATTTTCAGGATAAGGTCAACTGAATTGCAGACATATTCTGACTTCTTGTATAATGAAATATTTTCTGATGAACAAATTTTATATCAGTCATTTTTTTTTCAAATAAAGCAACCAAAACGCCTACTATTTCATATATACTTATATTTATATTTATAAAATATACATTTTATACATTGAAGTTACTGTCTAATCAAATCATAAGAAATCCATGTCCAAGGCATTGTATAGGGCTGCTATCTCACTGTGGCTTGTTATCCTCCAAAATGGAAAATTCAAAGATTTTGCAGCTGCTTCTTCATCCTGACCATCACCTATCACTACATATGTACACTTTCTGCCAAATCTTGTAACGATTCGCTCAAAACAACTCTCTTTACCTACAGTGAAAAATAAAACAAGTGAGGAATGTTTGATTATAAGATAACTGGAAACATTTACAAGATTCAATGATTCATAGAATATTGAATTTGCTTGCATAAAAATATAGTCTTAGCTTACCAATTTTTGTAGCTGAATAAATATTGTCAATGGGAAACACTCCACCAAGACCAAAAAGTAGAATTTTTGCGAGTGCTGGAATGAGTTGTGTAGTTGTCACCAAAACATTGACACAATTGCTTCTGGAATTAATTAATGTCAGACATTTGTTGGCTAATGTTAACCAATTGTCTGTCACAGTTTCTATCTCTGCTCTCAGTTGCAGCCA